>JAKCOX010000026.1:10232507-10832507 GCA_022605575.1 Laterallus jamaicensis coturniculus
CACATTCAATTTGGGAGAGAAACCATTCTTTAATTGTTCCTTCTGAGAGCAGCTCCTCTGCGAGCTGTTAATGCCCATTAATCTCTGGGATTGGGGATCTTTACTGACAACACTCAGAGGAGGAGAGTTTACATAGCAGGAACCCCAGATCACAGCAGAGAATAAACAAACTACAGAGGAAGCAAGTCTGCTTGGGTTTAACTGCCTATCTGCTGAAAGAAGGAGATTTGGAAATGTCATGCCTAATTTGAATTTTTGAATAATTCATTGTGTCTGTGTAGTGGAAAGTGATTGTTTGGTCCCAAAATAGGAGCCTTCCCATTAAGAGGAAGAGAAATTGCAGTAGACTGGTAGCCATCAAAACTAACTGGTGTGTTGCTTTGCATAGCCCTTTGTTTTTGATGACTCAGGTGAGAGCAGAGCCTGGGCTCAAACACTTGCAAGCTGATGTTGTACCCACTGTAAATTTGCAGGTAGATTTTCTGTTCTGCAGCTCCAGTGAAGGATAAGCCTGGAAAAGGAGGAGAATATGTATTTGTCCTGGTTTGGGCAGGGATAGAGTTAATTTTCTTCCTGGCAGCTGGTGTAGTGCTGTGCTTTGGGGTTGGGGTGAGCATCGTGTTGGGAGCACACTGATGTTTTAGTTACTGCCAGGCAGCCAAGGACTGTCCAGCCAACGAGGGGGGGACAAGGAGCTGGCAGGGGACACAGCCAGGACAGCTGACCCAAACTGACCCAGAGGGTATTCCATACCATACATCATGCTCTGTGCATACCTGTGGGGTTGGCCAGGAGGCAGAGCAGCTTGGGAACCAGCTGAGTACTGGCTTTGGGTGGAGAGCAGTTGTGCTGCTCATCACGGGGCTTGTATGTTTATTATTACTCCTATTGTTGCTGCTGCTACTATTATTATTATTATTATTATTCTCTTCCTTTTCTGTCCTATTTGACTGTCTTTATCTCAGCCCACAAGTTCTACCTCATTTCTTTCTGATTCCCACTGTGGGGGTCGAGCAGGTGAGCAGCTGAGCAGCTGTCTGGTTGTTTCAGCTGCTGGCTGGGTTCAACCACAATAGCATGAAAGAGTAAAGCAAGAGCAGGTTCTGTAAGGCTAGCTGGGCATCGTAGCAAGTAGAAAATAACCTTAAGGGACAAAACAATTTGTGGCAATGGTCTGCTGACCTGGAGGGAGCATCTGTGGGCTGATCAGCAGTTCCTTCAGGGATGTCTGCAATGGGAAATACTTCCAGTATTTGGGGAAAAAAAACAACAACCAAAAACTACCTGGATGCACTTTAGTGTTCAGCATCTGAAATGCAAATGTATGCATAGTTGTGTTTGGACAGCTACATGAGAGAGCTGCTGTGGATGCTTTGGTCTCTCACAGGAGGCTCCAACAGGCGCGCTCGAGCGCACAGGCTGTAAGAATTGCTTTTCTTAAGCCTTCCTGAGAATTACATTTGCTAATTCATTTGTTCCCTGAAAATAAAACTAGGCAGGATATATGATGGTGAGGGTTGTGTCTTTAAATCAGTTTGGCTGCTTGCACCCATTTTGCAATATTCTGCCTGCTTTCAAACCTGTCCAGGGGTGCCAGAGACTTCTGGCTGTTGCTGTTAGGAGACCCTCTGGTTCTCAGTGCAGGACTTTTCCCCTCAGACTGTTTTCTTGCCTCCTGCATGGTCTTGCTGTGGCTCTACTCAGAGACCAACCTCGCGAGTGTGTCCTCTCAGGGTCTGAGGTGCCTGGGGAGAGGAGATGATGAGCCACGAGCTGTGAATGAAGAAGGTACCTCAATGATGGATCAGAGTTCATGCGCCAGTTTGTGCCCATGGCCCTTTGTCTTGTCCCTGGGCACCCCTGAAGACAAACTGACCCATCCCCCTGAGCCCACCCCTCAAGGTTTTATTGTCCCCCCTCAGTCTTCTCCAGGCTAACAAGTCCCAAGTCCCTCAGCCTCTCTGTGCCCAGGATTAAACTGCCAAGACTTGTAACTGCTGGGCTCTGACACACATTGCTGGCCATGTCTTGGGGTTGCTTTAAGTGGATTTCAACTTTTGCTAAAGCTTCATAGATTTCTGTGGCCCCAGTAAAGGGCACCTCTGCTGACCTCATGGCTGGAGGCACTGGAGTCCTGTGAAAGAGCAGTTGGAAGGTTTTAATGTGAACAGACTGACCCAATTCCCTCACCCTCCTTCTCAGCAGCAGCTCCACTGATCTCAGTTAATCTTTCCAAAAACACTCAGCCTCAGGCAAAGAGAAACTGTAAGTCAGATAAATTTTAGCTAAATGATAAGGGGACAAATGTAAGTATTTATAATGGAAACCAGTGATCAACATGATCTGTAAGCCTCTGAGCTGCTCTGGTGTGTTGTGCCACTCCAGCTCAGGCAAAGGCTCGGATTGGGAAGGGCATTAAGTACCTGGAGAAGCTGATCCTGTGTTTGTAAGTTGGTGTCTTTGCAGACTTCTTGGCTTGAGTGTCACAGAATCACAGGTTAGTTGTCCTGGAGGTCTTCTAGTCCAACCCTGTGCTCAGAGCAGCGTCAGGTAGAGCAGGTTGCCCAGGACAGAGACTCACAGCCTCCCTGGGTAGCCTGTCCCAGTGTTCCACCACCCTCACAGTACAGTCTGTACCCGTGTGTCAGGGGGATATCCCGTGTTTTAAATCGTTCCCATTGCCTCCTGTCCTGTCCCTGGATGCTACTGGCTCCATTGTCCTTACTTCCCACCCTCAGGCATTTACAGGTCCTGACAAGGTCCTGCCTTGAGCCATCTCTGGAGGCTGCACAATTCCAGCCTAGTGCTGGGCAGAGTGCTGCCACTGACCTGATGGCAACACTCCTCTTAGCTCAGCCCAGGATGCTGGCAGAGTTCCTTGCTGCAGGAGCTTATTGCTGACCCCCAAGTCCTTCCCTGCAAAGCTGCTTTCTGAGCAGCTGCTCCCCAGCATGCACTGGTGCAGGGGATTGTTCTTCCTCAGGGGCAAGACTTGGCATTTCCCTCTGTTGAACTGCATGAATTTCCTCTCAGCTCAATTCTCCAGCCTCTCCAGGTCCCCCTGGATGGCAGCACACCCACTTGTGGGTATCACTGGTGGCCCTGTAGAAGACTGTAAGGGGTTAACAGTCTGAAGGCTGGACAAACCTCAGCAGTCCTTTCAAAACTGATACAGGTCTCTAAAAGCTTTAAAAATAATTAATTGCCACATAAAGGGAAAACCAAACCTCTTCCTAGAGCTCACTTGGCTGAATCATCTTAATTTGTTGTGTGTTTCCTGCTGTGACAGAAACTGTGATTACATTTGCAGGCAACATGTGAAGCAAGTCTTGCACTGGGAAGAAGTGGAGGAGGAGGGGAGAGAGGGGAAGGGGAGGAGAGGAGTGGGGTGCTCTCCCACACTCCCTAGCTCAGGCTCTGCTTTCAGGCAGGCTTTGTTCAGCTTCAACTGTTGTCAGTGCTAATGATACCCTTTTCCACCCAGGGAGAACTGACCATGACAAGTGACATGGAGAACCTGCAGAATGCCCTCTTCTTGGACACGGTGCCCGAGTCCTGGCTAAAGAGGGCTTACCCTTCCACAGCCAGCCTGGGCACATGGTTTGCTGACCTCCTCACTCGCATCAAGGAGCTGGAGGTCTGGACAGGAGACTTCTCCCTACCCTCCTCAGTGTGGCTTGCTGGCTTCTTCAATCCCCAGTCTTTCCTGACAGCCATCATGCAGTCCACAGCTCGGAAGAACGCCTGGCCTCTGGACAAGATGAGCTTGCAGTGTGATGTGACAAGGAAGAGCAGAGAAGACTTTGCCAGCCCCCCTCGGGAAGGGGCGTACGTCCACGGGCTGTTCCTGGAGGGAGCGCGCTGGGACGCACAGGTCAGCTCACCCCAGGGCTCGTGTGTGGCAAGAGAGAAGCCACGGATGTTCTGCCCTCTCTGCTGGGCAGCTTTTCAGTCTGCAGAGTGAGAGCCATTAGACTGACAAGTCCCCACTGGGCTTGGTCCCCCGTGGGACCCCAGCTCCCAGTGAGTGGGCTGTGTGAGGGTTCTGTGACAGGGATCGCTGCAGCTCTGGCTCTGGGCAGCCAGCACGATGCTGCTGCTGCCAGGGATCTGTGAGACAGTGAAGGCTGATCAAAGTGGGTCACCCAGAACTTACTCATCTGTGCCAGGTTTGCCCCCTTGCAGGAAGAGGCTTTGCTTTCAGATGCAGCTCTTTAGAGCTGTAACCTTGAAGATCCTTGGTGGTAGGATGCTGAGGAGCGAGGCCATGCCTGTTACCTACCATATCCCAGCCTGACCTTCCAGTTCAGATCTAGTGCTCTCCATTTACTGGTCAACTCCCTCTCTGAAAGAGTTTTCCATGAAGGATGGGAAATTGGGAAAAGCTTTGAACTCTGCCTGATAGCATCCAGGGTGTTTTATCAAGAACCCCTGGAAAGGTCAAGGCTTCATTTTCTCTCTGGAAGTGGGTTGATGTGCACATGGTGTCTGGAAAGCCACAGGCAGTCAGGAACATTGGCAAAGGCTCTGTCAGGAGGTTGCAGAGATCTTACATGGGCAGGCCTCCTGCCTTGCTGGTTTTGGCTCTCATGGTAGCAGAAGTCACAGGAGCAGGACAGAGTCCATCTCCCAAGCCCTGCTCCTACCGTTCCCTGCCTGATCCTTTGGGGTCTTTGATACACAAAACCCCTTGCAGCTCTGAGACCACAACCCCTTTCCACAGGGAATGCTGGATTTCAGTGACTCACAACAACTGGCACTTTAAGCTGATCCAGTGAGCTGGACACCACAGGACAGAGCAGGATTAAAACAAAGTCCTGGTCTCTACACCAATCTGCTCCATTAAAGCAGCTTCCAGTGGCTGCTGTTACGTTGCCACCACTGCTGGAAACTGTAATGGCCCAAGTGGCCTGGCTCTGCCCAGGTTTTACCCATCCCCAAGGGGTAGTGGAACTGGAGACTGAAGCTTTGGTGGTGCAAAGCCAGAAATCTTTTGGGAAACACATGGCTTCTCCCTTCTGGCTCCCTCCAGCAACCCGTATGGGTGACTGCATTCAGCAGGTTGTTTTCAGAGACCATCCAGACTTCAGTAAATGTGTTTTTCAGGTTACATTTTCCTTGTGATTGAAAGATACTGAGCAATTACATTGATAGAACCATTCATAATCTCTGGGTATCAGGCTTCAATTTATTTCAGAAAGGAAAACAGTATTTTCATATGTTGCTGCTCACACTGACATATCATTTCCACCTAGTGGAACTATTCATTTTACCTGGAATCCAGGGAGCACCAGTATATATTAATGGATGGTACATTTTTTAAACAGGTGTGCAGTTCTTTTGGGTTGCATACTCCTTCCAAATGAATCCTCTGCTAAGAATGGTCCTGTTTAGAAGCAGCCCTCTGAGGAACTCCACCTCCACTTGTTTCAAAAGAGCATTTCACATTTAGATCCTGCCCCCAGCCAAGGCAAAAGTCCCTCTGCGTTCTGATGCTCACATTCTTCTACTTATTTAAACATTTCTGTTTGCCCTTGGGTGCCACCAATGTATAAACCATTCATTCCAAAGCAGCAGGCAGCTATCAGGGGCAGTGAAATGGAGCAGGCTGGACGATGTGCTGCTGCAGCACTGTTAGAGTCAGCGGGACTCCGGGAGGGTTTGACTGGTGACACTGGGAGACCTTTTATCCCAAGCTGTGGGAGATTGCTGGCTGACCTCTGGCTCTCCTGCTCCCAGTAGTGGAGAGCTTGATGCCCAGTATGTGCTCTGCTATACTGGGCTGTGATGGGACTAGGGCAGAGGTGGGTTGTGCATGTGTGTGCCAGGTGTAGAGAGCACAGCACCTTGTCCTGGGAAGTGCTCAGTGTGCTGAGCAGCAGCTTAACCCTGAGGGCAACCCTCCTCCTGCAAGCTGCCCCAGCTGTGGTTTCTGTGCACTTCTTAAAGCCAGTCCTATGCAAAGTACCAGTCCTAAACCAGTAAGAGGGGCTTAGAAGGGCCAATCTGTGCAGCAAGGGTCAGGTTGATTTGGTGGTTCAGGTAGCTCTGGGAACAGTTGCACACCTCTGACTTTTACCTGAGCTGCTCCCAGCAGTGGATGCAGATGGAAACAACATCAGTGTGAAAGCCTAGCCCTGGCAGAGCCCAGTTCTGGTGCTACAGCCCCAAACATACCAGCTTGCTGCGTTCTTCTGCAGAGGTGTCAGGTATGTGATGCACCAGAGAGTGACATTCTTTTGCCAGAGGGGTGAGCTGGGACATGGTATGGAGCCTGTTGCTGCAGATGGCAGCTGTCAGCAATGCCCATGTGCTTGTGAGCTGTGAGAGTGGGAGGAGGACGTGGCTGGAGCTGAGGTCACCAGAGATAAACTGAGAACGCAGCCATGGAGGTGACAAGTTGTGCTGTGCCCAGCCACAGCCAATCCCTTAGTTAGGGTTGTTTTGAAGAATCAATAACTTGGCAAAGCCTTTTCCATCCCCATCTCAGATCTTAAACTATTTGGTGATGGAAGTACCTCTCTCATCTGGCTTTCACAGCATCACCAGGTTGGAAAAGACCTTTGAGATCACCGAGTCCAACCTTCCCTGTCCTGTGCTGACCCAGATCCCTGAGCATCTCATCTCCCCTCTGTTAAACACCCCCAGGGCTGGGGACTCAGCCCCTCCCTGGGCAGCCTGTGCCAGGCCCTGGCAGCTCTTTCAGTACTGATGTGCTTTGCTGGGCAGCACATCATTAGTTCTTCACTGTGCTCTCCATGGAAGGCTCTTTTCCTCCTTCCCTGTGCAGTGTGTGTGGGTAAGCCCAGCCATCTCCAGATCACCCTGGGCTGATGGTCCCTGCTGCCTACACTGCCTGTCAGATCAGCAGCCCCTTCCCTGCAGGCACAGACCCTTCTGTCTGAGAGCCAGCCAGGGCATGCTGATGGTCTGTGAGGTAACTGACCCTCCATTAGCTGTGGGGCAGGTGTGCCTGTGCCAGAAACACCTCCACATGCAGATGAGCTGGAGGGGATATTCCCTTCCTGCACATTTTTGGACCCAGGCTTGGCTTGTGACAGCCTCTTGTGTCTTTGGACACATGGATACGTGGCAGTGTAGCATGTCCCCTCTCCACTGTGCCTCTTGAGAAGCAGAAGGGAAAACTTCTTCTTCAGGATCTGAGCTCTCAGGGCACAAGCAGGGGCTGCTGAGCAGGTGTGCTGTGCCAGTCCTTGGGGAAGATTGCTTCCAGAGCAGCCTTCATTGCTGGATAAAAGATGCAAATGCAGCTCAGCCCAGACAGAACAAAGTGATGTGTTCCACAGGGATACCTGGGGAAGATTCCAGCTCTTGGTAACCCAGGAACAGGCAGGATTTAGCTTGGAAATCTGATTTGAAGAATTGTCAGCAGTGTAAAAACCCCAGACAGGTCTGATCAGACCCCAGGCTGGGGACGAAAGATGTGTATTTAAAAAGAGCACATCATAATGCTTGATAAATGGCTGCTTTGTATGATATTATAGGAGTTATTTCATGTGTGTTCAGCACATTGGAAATATCCTAAATCAGAGCAGGGTTTAGCATTGCTTAGTGTAACAGATGGCATTACTACAATTAAACTGCGGTGTGCTGCAAGAGGGATTATTTTTCTTCACTCATTTGCAGAACTAAATAAACTACTGGAGAGGTTGAATCTCCCCCTGCAACTCTGAGCTAAGAGCACTCAAAATAATAATGATGTGTGAAGCTCAGCTGCTCTGAGAGGCAGTTTCTTTAGCACCCAGAAGTTTTATTACCATTTCTGTATTTATTCTCATTCGGTTTCTCTAGTCTCCATGAAGCAATTCTGCAGGCTTGCCTGAGAACTGATTGATATGTTGGGCATTTTATCTTCAGAAAGAGAAACAGAAGTGGCTGGAGAGGCCCAAGGTAGAGAAACAAGCTGTGGATTTCCCAGCCTGACAGCATACTGTCCTTCCCCTGCATCGGGCAGCCTGCTGAGGCTGAGGTGGACTGTTAGTTAATGATAATATTCCCTCAGGAAGGTTCTTCTGATTCCCCTTGCTGGTGTGAGCACCTGTGGGAATGGAAAAAAGCCTGTGGTGCCTTTGGGGCCACACAAAACTCTACATGCATGCCAGGTCATTCTTGTGGTGTTGGTGGGACACTTACTTGGTGCCTTCTAGACTCTTCTCAAGTGAGCATCATTCTCCCTCCCAAGCCCTGTCTGGGTGTCCACAGGTGGTCCTAGCAGCAGTGATGCTTGTAGAAGAATTAAATCATTAAGGGTGGAAAAGGCCTCTCACCAAGTCCAGCTGCCAACCCAACACCTCCATGCCCACTAACCATGTCCCACAGTGCCATGTCTAAGTGTTTTTTCAACACCTCCAGGCATGGTGACTCCGCCACCTCTCTGGGCAGCCTGTTCCAGTGCTTGATCACTCATTCAGGAAGGAAACTTTCCCTAATGTCCAGTCTAAACCTCCCCTGGCACAACTTGAGACCATTTCCTCTCATCTTGTTGCTAGTTACTTGAGAGGAGAGACCAACACCTGTTTCTACAAGGTGGTTCTGGTCTGGCAAAACCTTGAGTAAGAGATACACAAGGATGATGTGGGTGGACATAGCAAAGCTCCCCAGAGTCCTGCTCAGGGGTGTGTGGGGGTTGAGCATCTGATGAGAGCAGGCATCTCTGCCCTTGAACAAGCTACACTTGAGGGAGGCTCCTGATGAAACAGGGTGGGTGTTTGATCCAGACCCTCCCTGCCTCAGAGAGACTCAGCCACCCCCAATCTCAGGAGAGATGTTTGGACTGCCCCGACCTGACCAGCTTGTATAGACATCACAGAGGGTCCCGTGGATCAGGGCACAGCTGATGAGCAGCACAACAAAGACACTGTCTCCTCTCCTTTGCAGACTGGGCTCCTCGCCGACGCCAGGCTGAAGGAACTGACCCCAGCCATGCCTGTCATCTTCCTCAGAGCCATTCCTGCTGACAAGCAAGATACTCGGAGTATGTACCCATGTCCTGTGTACAAAACACAGCAGAGGGGCCCAACTTATGTGTGGACTTTTAACCTTAAAACTAAAGAAAATCCTTCCAAGTGGGTGCTGGCTGGGGTAGCCCTGCTGCTGCAGATCTAGGCTCACCAGCAGATCACCTAGCAAAGTCTTTTCTCAGATGATCCAAAAAGCAATATCCAGAGACTGAAGCCAAGCAGCTGCTGCTGCTCTGGAGCACTGGAAGATGCCAGCCCACAGCCAGCTCTTCCACACCAGGAGAGTGCTAAGCTCAAAGCTGAATCTCACCTTGATTTCTCCTTGGTGATCCAAAGTAGTTTTAAAGTCAGAGACCTTCTCCAAAATCCTTAGATAGCCCAGTGAAGTTCTTGGGACCTTGTTCTTTTCTGTTTCTGAGTGTTCCTTTGTTGTGTGTCATGTTGGAAACTGGGACATCAGCAGGTGCTGTGGGTAGAAACTTGTTCTTGCTAATATCTCTGTAATTCTAGAACCACTGAGAATGGAGTTAATATCCCTCATGCTCAGTGTAACCAACAGTGAGAGTGCAGCACAGGGGTTGTTTCAGAGGGATATTCCATAATGATAGAAAATTACTAATAAAAATCTTTATTCCTGGCCTAGTCTCTAAAAATTGCCTGGAGACCTGTACTACACAGTTCCTCACTGTGCAGAGAGTGCCTGCAGGGTCAGGCCGTTTGGACAGTCCCATTTGTACCAGCTCACCAGAGCTGGCTCTGCCTGGGCTCGGGGCTCAAGCACCAGCTGGGTAAAGAGGAGGGTCTCCAGCCAACTCTGTTCCCACTGCCTACATGGATCCTGTTCCCAGGCATCTCTGGGGTTCACAGGATGGGAATCCACAGCCTGGAGAGACCTGTAGGTCTGAGTCACCTCAGGCTCCCACGCTTCCCTGGCCTGCCTGGAAACACTCCTGTGTTTGGGGCAGCTCCACGCAGCCCTGTGTGCTGCTCACTCACAGCCACCCCAGAGGTTTCCACACTTGTACCCCTCTAGCTCCTTCCTCCATCTCACCAGGAGGGAGGCAGTGAGCAAGGGGATGTGTAGGGCTTGGCTCCTGACAGCGTTTCTGGGGGCAGTATTTGGATTCTCAGAGCCCCATGTCAAACCAAACAGCTTTACAGGTGGTGTGAGCACATGTGACAGAGCCTGGGTCATCTCTCTGCTGGTCCAGCAGCATATTGTCCTCCTACCCACAGTAGTGTAGGAGAGGAAAGTCCTCAGGCTTGGCAGGAGATCCTGCAAAGGTCGGAGCAGCTGTCTTCAGAGAGGAATGAGGAGATGCAGCCCTGCGGTCTCTGCAGCCCTGGAGAACAGCGACTTGCTGGATGGAGGTAAGGTGGGAAAACTTTCTGGGAAGGACTTTGTTTGATTGCCAGGCAGTGTCTTCAAGGCACAGCCCCAAAAAGTTAATGGTGAGGCAGCTAGCTGTGGATTAGCAAAGACATCAGTAAATACATAATGCAAGAGCTGTCTTAAGCTTCTGATTTGAATATGCCTCTTAACCCAGCAATGGGCTAAGAGATTCTGTGGGCTACCCCACATAAGGAGTATCTGGCTAGAAGAGGTCTGCTAGCTAGGGAAGGCTATGCTATTAAATTAAATCCCACCAATTTAAATTAAAACCTGCCAATTACATATGTAATGTAAACCAGCCACTTCCCACAGCTTTGCAAATTCTCCATGTATTTCACCATGCAGGAGGTGTAGTTCCATAAACAGAGCACTGCTGAATGGAACACAGAAAAGCTGGACCAGCACGTGTAGGAAGTGCATCGTGCTCCAGATAGCACTGCTTGAGTAGCCCTTCTTTGGTATTTCCTCCCCACAGGCTTCTCAGTGTTCTGTATGTGGGTATCCCTGCCTTTCTGGAGACTGTGACTGTCCCAAACTTCACTTGTAAAACCCCCTCTTCCTTTTCTCCAGCATGCTGGGGCCTCTCTGCTGCCCCCCATCATGCCCCATACCTACAGGAAAGGGTGAGTTCAGTAACTGCCCAGGTGCTGCTTGCTCTGCCCAGAGCAGCAGCCTGGGCTGCTCTCTTGCCAGCTGAAGAAGAATGGGATGTTGACAACAGAACGGGTCTGATTGTTTTATGATATAGATCTTCCTGCATAATTCACCAGTTGGGCAGGCAGGGCAGTGGGGAGGTATTTATAGATGCTAGAAATGTCACCAGGGTGTTCATTCCTCATCCTTTGAAAAGCATCACAGGAAGGACTTGGCTGCAAAATGCTACCAGAGGATGGGGAAGGATTCGGTGCTTTACAGGGGATAAAAAGCCCTGTCAGGCCTGAGGTTCTCCAGCTGCATCTGCCTAAAGCAGGCAGTTCCAGGCAGCAGGCCTGGCTGCTCATTAGGAGGGATGCACTAGTCAAAGGTGAAGCTCTGCTGCTCGTGGGCTCCTGGAGACAGCCCCCCATCATCCCTCCTGTGTGCCCCTCTGAGAGGGAGGGACTGAGCAGCCCTGAAGGCAGTGTGGCCTGGTGCTGAGGCTGATGGAGCTGCAGCACGTGGGTGATGTGCCAGGCTGGGCTGGGGCAGGCAGGGTGACTGGGCAGCAGGACGGTGTGGGGCAGTGTGGTGCAGGGACTCCTGTGGCTCTTTGCTTTCAGGGAAAGCTGGTGACCCTGTGAAGTGACTTTTCCATCACTGGAACAAGTACCCTGAGACCAGTCTCCAGGCCCAGCCCTCAGGTGGCTCTCCCACCCCACATCCCCTCAATCCCAACCCCTCTCCTTCATCCTGGCTTCGCCACTCACCACCCCAGCCTGATGAAAGCCCAAGCCTTCCCTCTCTGCCAGAACCAACCCAGAGCAAACACAGAGATTTAAAAAAGCAGGTGTTTCTGGAGGGCAGAAATGCCCCCTGCAAGGGGAGTTTTGCTCCAAAGGCAGAGGAGCTCTGCAGCCATCACTTCTCTGGGGCTCACACTCCAAGCCCAGTGTGGGACCTGCTGCTTGGAGGAGCTGGGATTCAGCTGGAGGCTGGGAAAAGTGAGCAGTCAGGGTTCCTCATGCAGAAAAGTGGCCACGTTTTCAGGACTGCTTTTCTTTCAGGCCAAGGGACCTCTCTTAAATTTTAAAAAATTTAAAATTTTTCCTTAAAAGGAAAATTGTGCTTCTGAACACCTGGCATCAGCTGAACCTGCCTGAGCTCTCCTGGGACACAGGGGTGGCTTTTCCCCAGCCTGGGAGGGTTGTGCTGGCTGCAGATGTTACCTGGCAGGAGAGCACATTCCAAAGTGAAGTCTTCACAAAGGCTTTGTGATGGTTTCCCACATCTTGGGGTTATCCAGCTCCATTCTGCTGCAGCTGTTGTTTCTCATGGAGCAAAGGAAAGTGTAGCCTAGACACATAAAAGAGCAGCCTGGTTGGTAGGCAGGAGACTGGTTCCACTGGGGCAAATGTATTTAAAGTATTATCAGGCCCTGGCAGTGCCCAGTGCTGCAAGCTCTGCATGTATCGCTGCTCAGTTATTTACAGAGCAAAACTGGCTGCAACGTATCAGCTAGATGCATTCATTTTATCAAGTGGCATTAATGCATGTAATGAGCAATGGCTTATTAGATACATGTCTGTTATTCTGCATTGTTTTTTAAATGACTGTAATTGCCCAAACAAACCTACAAATATATTTACCTTGTTAATGACTGTGAACCTCATTTAAAAGGCTTCTAGACTGTAGAAGATGCCTGTGGAGGTATAAGCAGCCCTTCTGATTCCATGGCATCACAGAACCTCTGCACCCCCAGCACTGCAGAGGACAGCAGCTCGCTCCAGCTGCCACGCTGGGACCAGCCAGCAGCGGGTGATGCTCTGTGGGTTGGGAGCTTGGATGTTGGGCTGGATGAGCAGTGGGATGCTATGGGCCTGGGATCCCTGCTGAGCACAACCCTGTGTGATGCATCATCCACTCCTTAACAGAGATTTTACTGCAGAGCCCTGGTGAGAGTCATGAAAACACCCAGCACGTGGTGTGGGGCTGTGTAAATGGGGCAGTGCTTGTAGGAGACAGGCAGGGTTTGGAACACTGACCCAGTGGATGTGCAGTTGTTGAGACAAGAGGTTTGTCAGCTGAAGCCTGGCAGAGTGGTTGGCTGATGTGTCCGTTCAGCTTGTCAGAGAACAGGCAGGATAAAACTGAACAAGAAGATCCTTGGAAATCCTGCCCTGCTCTCCATCTGCCACCCCTGTGTTCCCCTTACGGACCTGGATGGGTATGGCATTGCCACACTTGGACTGTGTGCTGTCTACTGAAGTGTTTCAATTAATTACTGTAGCATTATGGGGAAGAAGCAGTAGATAGGAGGAAAATGATAAGATAATTGGGAAACAAATAGCTTTCTGAGGTGCCTTGCTGAACACAGAGTGGGTCACATCTTTCAGTAGCAGATGGAGGTGGTGATTGCCTGAGCGTGATGGGAGGTCAGCTCAGAATGTGGCTGGGAGAAGATGCTGATGGTGAAGACGTGGAGATGCCTCCACCCAAGGAAGCTGGTAGAGGCTTGAGGTAATTAGTCTCCTAATTGGAACATTTACCTGGGAATTTGGGTTACACAGGGCAGTTTCCAGAGATGGAGCCATCTCTGTCTGGACTATGTGTGCTTCACCCAGTCCTCTGTCTCCTGTGCTTGTTTTGCCTGCCCACAGGTGTTTGATCCTGCCCCTTCTTTATCTGTACCAGCCAGGTGGGACTCCTCATCTGTTGTCTCTCACGAGTCATTTGTTCCCAACTTGTTTGGTTTAGGAACATCTGGGCTGAGTCAATGACAGCATCTAGTGTCAGCCCAGGCCAGGCTGGTGGGACAGAATAAACAGGGACCTGGGGTACGTGACTCAGAACTTCTGGAGCAAAGTGTTGGGCTCGTTGCACAGGTGATGGTGTCTGGGAACAGAAAGGAGAGGCATCTCTGCAAATTAATGAGACATTTGATTGCCAACTGGGATATAGTTGACTTCAGATGACCTTTGCATCTGGGAGCAGTGCCAGTAGGCAGAAGAATAGAATAATTGGTATGAGTTGATGCAGGTAACAATAAAAAAGCTCTATTAACACTGACAGGCAATGAGAGTGGAGAAGTGCTTTGTCAGGGACCATCTCTTTCCCCTCAGTTTCTATGTGTACACAGAGCATTGTCTGGTTTAAGGTTCAATTTGTGTCTACAGAATAGGCTGGGACTGCTGTTAAGTGAGGCTGATCAAGAGAACTTCCTCCCCACCCTGGCCACCACATAGCACCCACCTGTGCTCGTCCACCCATCCCTGGGCTTGTGGGGCTGATGGGAAGACGCAGCCATCGTGTCCCAGAGAGCACAGCGGGCTGCTCAGGGTGGGATGTACATCTGGAAGGGACAGAGCAGGCGGGGGCTGTGTGTTGTGGCTGCCTAGTGGGTTTGTTAATTACAAGTGGAGAAGGTGGCTGCTGGCTTCTGAGACAATGAGAAATTGTCTCATGTTTCAGGGAAAGCCTTTGAATTCCAATGCACCCGAGCCCAGGCACTGACTAACAGGCTCTCCAACAGGTGCTAATGTGAATTTACCTTGGGAAAAAGACGTGATGTGGAAGGCAGATTAATCACATAATCCAGCATTTGGCTAAATCCATTTCTTGAGCTCTTTGATCTGTCCAATTACCTGCTACCAGGCTGCCTTGGAAAATATCTTCAGACCATACCAGGGATGGGTAAAAATAATGAACTAGCACCCCCAGCACTCCCAGCTGGGCCAGTCAGTTGGGCAGCAGGTGGAACACAGACTGGCATGACTGGAGGATGAGTGATTGCTGCTCCTGAAGGTCACTCCAGTGCTGCAGGGGTCCAGGGGACCTCCTGAAATGGTCCTTAGGTGGGAGGATTTCCCATGCAGGCATGGAATGAATAAATACACATGGACGATTGTACTCGGAGTGAATTTGTTGCTGGAAAGTCAGGGAGGAGCCCAGGAGCAGGGACACAGAGGAAGGTTATTCACAGCTTGGGCTGTCCCAGTGGGAAGGCAAAACGAGCCTTTTACTGGTGCTGGAGCCAGCACAGATCTGTGCTGCATGGAGACAGGGGCATCCCTGGGTGCACACACTTCTCCAGTGAGAAATGGCTGCAATGAACAATCTGAGGCCCTGCAGTGAGAACTATCTGGGGAGAGAGCCAGGCCATATGCAGCCAGCACCCCGCAGGGCTCCTGAGCAAGGGTGCAGCCAGCGAGCTCTCTGCCTCCATAGGCAAACCTGCAGCCAGCACCCCCCACCAGCAGATGCCCAAACTCATGTCCCCCTTCCTCTGCTGCAGTACACACTGCCCCAGGATTGACAGGCAGATGTCTCCTCATGATTCGCCTGGGCTCAAAGCTGCTTGCTGCTGCTGTGAGAGAAGATGCAGGAGGAGGATGCTCCAGTGGGTGGGGATTGAATCCCCAGCAGCAAAGTCACTTGAGTGCTAAGAGCAGTGCTGGGGTCTAGGGGTGGTGCTGGGATGGGGCTGGCTGCACAGCCTGCTGCAGCCGCAGGACCACTGCTGTTGTGCAGGGCAGAAAGCAGACTGAGACCCACCAACTGTGCCCAGTCTCTGCCTTCAAGAGCTGCAGCTACAGCCAGCTCTGAGAGCAGAGACTGGGAAACAGTTCCAGGAGTGGCTGAACTCATCCCCGTCCCAAGAGGTCTGGTCCCTCATCCTCTCCACTCAAAGCAAAGATGTGCTGTTTCCCTGCCAGCTCTCTGGCAAAGGTGACACGGAGGGGGCTGTGTTTTGTGGAAAGCAGCCCGGCCAGGAGAGACAGGGCGAGCTGATGGGTGACCTAGCTGCAGTAAACCGATTCCAGCACGAAAACAGCCTGAGGGGGCTGAGTTAATGGAGGAGATTAAACCAAAGTCCATGCTGGCTGCCAGATTTCCCCGGTGGTAAAGCTCCTCCATCACGGTTGACTGGGTCTCTTATATTTAAAGCCAGCTATGCATGGCCCCAGGCTGAGCTCCCTCAGACCGGGCAGAACCGAGGGACCACACCATCCCCGTGCAGCCTCCCCAGGCAGCCCTCATTCACCCACCCGGTCCTTGGGATCTTAGGTAAAATCAGCTCTTCAGTCCCATAGATGGGGATGTTTCTGTGTAAACACAGCCATCCAGAAAGCCTGGGTAAATGCCTCTTTATTTTGCTCACAGCAGGCAGCTCAATTTGTCTCTAATGAGCAGTAGCAGCTCTCCTGCCATCACTCACTGCAATTACTCCGGGCTCACTAGTTGCATACAGAGAGCTGGGGTAACCAGCACCGCCTGTGCCAGGAGCCATGTGCTCCCTGGAGATGCCTGCTCAACACCATGGCCAGCCCACTGTGCAGATAGAAGAGGTCAGTCAAGGACTTAACCTGACACAGCAACCCAGGGCACGGAGTTCCTCGGCTCAGGGGAAGGGGCTCCCCTCAATCCTGGGGGAGCTGGCTGCAGGCAGTGCAGCGGTGGGGGAGCACAGGCTGCCCTACAGCCCAGAGACAAACCTTGGATGGCAGCTGCTGCTTTCGTGGTGGCTTCCACGGGCGGGCAGTAGGTTTTGGGGAGCAGCTGCCAACCCCAAGCTTTCATGCAGAGACCTTGTGCTGTGGCAAGAGAAATCAATGGCTGTGCATGCACATGAACAGGTAATTTGCCCCCCCAGCCTTCATTTTAAGCCTTCCTCCCCTGAGATTTTTCTCCCCCTCCATGTGTCTGCAGAGGAGCAGTGTGTGTTAACAGCTCTCTCTTCGATCAGAGGCCAGGGCACATCTCCAGCAAGGAATATTGAGGCTGAGACCCCTTTCTGCTCACAAAGACAGAACTTCTGCCCCTTGGCTGAGGATGTGACAGGACCTGGTGATGGGAAGCGAGATGCTGTGGTCAGGTGCCTGTCCCTGCCTCCAGCCCATCCCTGTGACGCTGCAGGTGAGGTGTGTGTGTGGTACTGGGGCACAGGGTGAGGGGATTGGGGTGCTGCTGATAGCTGTGCGTGGCCAGCAGAAAACACAGGAGCTGTATCTGCTTCAGGCCAATTGGGCAGGGCTGAGAGAAGCTCTCTGGGTAGGTCTGCAGCAGGGCTGGAACAGTCTCTGTGGTCCCATCTGCCCAAAATCAGACATTTTGGACAAATCCCTGCAGAGCCACTGCCCAGAGGTTCCTAGACCTGGAATGAGTATTCAGGGAGCTTTCACTGGTCACTCTGCATGTGCAGGATGGCATTCTCTCACTGACCCCACGGGCACTGGGGGGTTTGCAGCACCCCCATCCTCCCCAGTATGGGGATGAGCGGTGCAGGGTTTAATCCACACACCCTGGGCATTTCAAAGGTATTCCTGTTCTGATCTTCAGCTGGGCAGCTCCACCCAAGCAAAAAGAATTGTCATTGCTCCAGAAACTACTCAAAACTTAAAAATAAAAATTAAAAGCTTGTAAAGAAGGAGGCATTTGGAGTCCTTGCCCAAACCACTATCACAATATCAGCATATGGGGTGTAAAGCTTCATGCATCCTTATTGAGACTGGACAGGGCGATTCACTGCTAAACTAGTTGTTGTAGTTATCCCACTGCTTGGAGTACTTTCTCTACCTCTCTCTGCACTGGAAAAAGAACACAGTTAAAACTTTGTGAGAGCTCCAGTTCTCTTTCTTTCTGAAGTACTTGACCATCCTGGAGTGCAAGGAATGGATTTGCCTCCAGCCCAGACCTGAGCACCCCCCCAAGGGGTCTGCACCAGCCCTCCTGCCTGAGATTTCTCCTATTAAAGAATTACAGTCAGGGATCCAAAGAATCCTAAATTAATCTTAATATTTATAATGGGCTTCAAAGGAGATGGAGCAGAGCAGCCACATATCAAAGGTGGCTGGTACAACAGGAAGGCTCCTTGCAGCAGATCCCATAATTGACGGCACAGTAATTGGAACAGAGCTCTGGCTTCTTGATGGAAGGACAGCTTCTGGGTAAGTAATGTAGGGGTTTTGTTACTAATGAGATTATGTTTTATAGCAGTGATATCCCAGAATTTAAAGCTACTTCAGGTTCTTTCAGTGCTTGCTTTCCTTCCCAGTACTCTTGCCTAGGTGTGTGTGTGCTGTCAGGGCAGTTTTGGCTGGTGGGACAGACCTGACTCTGGCTGTTCAGTATGTCCTGTGTGCAGACACCCTCTTCCCAGCTAGTTATAATTTACCCAGACTTTACTCAGGGTGACATTTTCCAGGCAAGGTTCTGCATCAAGCTGCAAAAGTTTTGGACAAAGTTTGGCCAGAAAGCTATTTGAAACAGGAACTTTGGGGGTGGGAGCTGGTGGGGAGAGGTCAGGAGGTTTGACTAAGCCCCAATGCCACAGATTTTCTATCCTTATGAATATTCACCCACATTCATGTGAGATTTATAAGCCTTAATGTAATAAATAATGGTTTCCTGCTGCCTGGCCTGCCCTTGCTGCCTCTGGATGCACAGGTAAACCCAGCACCATCTGCTTTCCTTCTCCTCCCCCAACCAGGTTGGATGGATCAAGGGAGCCAGAAAGGAGCTGAGGTTTCTGATCTGTCCTGTGCTTTCCTGAGCCCAGAGCAGGAGGAAGCAGCCTGCTTTGTGTGTGCAGCACAGAAAGCTTGACCTGTGCTGGCATGGGCTGTGCAGAGCTGGTCAGGGTCTAAGTCAGGAGCAGGCAGGAGTGAGAAGGAGGATGGGAGGATGGCTGGCAGATGAAGCTGGGATTGTATTTTACTGTGTGTTTATGAAAAAAAATGAAACAGAAGTGATTCCACAGGGTTACAATTAGAAAACAGCTACACAGGAGCTGCTGCACAGCCCAAGGATCCATTCCATGGCTGCAGGCAGTTTCACTTGCTGCCCCATCTCACTCACTGCACAAACCAGACCTTCCCTAGGGATGATCCCAAGTGCTGAGGGGAAGCTGTTGCCTGTAGATCCCTACCTCAAAGCAGGATGCAGTTTTGGGCATGAAGCAGAGGAGAGACCCTGGCTGGATGGGCCATGGGCAGCATGCTGCCTGAAGCTCAGGGCCTGAGCTGCCTGGATAATCTTTGCCCAGACCAGTGCTGATCGAGTGCTGCATTTTCGGGGTGTGATGGCACCTGATTTGCAGGAATCCCCCAGGTAAAAGCTGCAGCTGAGGCTTTTCCTTTAAGCACCAGAGGTGCTATATGATAGTAAATCTTCCAGAAACCAGTTCCTTTTATAGACCTGATCCTCAGCACGCACCCAACACGTTTACTCTTGCCTTCCCAATCCTCAGCGTTTCTTTTCTGTACAGTGAGGATAAGACCAGCCCTTCATCTGGGTGTCTGGAGATAAACTGAGCTTTACACAGCTTCATCTGTGCTGGTGATGAATACCACAGAAGAGACTTCTGGTGGTGAGTCATTCCTTTCCCAGCGCAGGGTGGGAAATGCAGGCAGTGAGAAAGGTGTCCTCTCTCTGGACCAGGACTAGGGATCTGTCTCTCATCTGCTCTGACTGCCAGGCTGATCACTGAGCAAGGAGGGGCCAGTAACACCATTTGTCCCACCAGGGACCACCCTTCAGGCTGGCCATGAAAGCAAGCGGCACAGGACCTTGTCATTATGAGCTGAGGTGTAAGGTTGGGAGGAACAGAAGTTTTCCTTCCTAGGACTTCAGAGACAGCAAGAGAGTCAGCCCAGAGACCCCTGCTCAGAAGGCACAAGCTCCCACAGTGTTGGATACAGAGGGTCACCACTAGCAGAATTAGGTTGTGAGATGTGTCTCAGTACAGACTTACTGTCACTAGAGAGGGGGTGGATGTCTCTGTCTCCATCTACCTCATCAATAACCTGATTATCCTTTCCTGGATCTACTCCTGATAGAATATTCACATGCCTGAATATGAAGAGTTCCTGCCAGCCCCTCATTCAAACACGGGATGGCTTTGCCCCCCAGGAACCCAAGTCCCTGCTCCTAGCCAGTGCCTTTCTGCTGCCTGGAAGCAAAGTGCCTCAAAAGGAGCACAGCTGGGTTCATCTGTTGATCCACACAGCAGCCACCACCCCTTGAGTATTGCAAGATGGGAAGCCCAGAGCATCTTTTCCTTTCACAGTGATGTGACCATCCCCTGTCCTGGAGCTGCCACTCGACTTTCCTGGTGGCAGATTCTCCAGTGACCAGCTGCCAGCCTCGTGTGCCTCCTGGAAGTGTCTGAGCCACTCAGCTGGGCAAGCCACACTCCTCTTGCTGACCTGGAAAGCTGCAGGGACCAGAGCAGTCCCCTTCTTGTTAAAGGCCAGCCACAGAGTGGAGAAATCTGAATGCTGGACTTAATCAGTCAAAGCTGATGACCATCTGGCTGTGTGTTATGTGCTCAGTGCATGTGACCCAGGAGCCAGCACAGAAGCAGCAGGTTGGCTGGTGGGGACAAAGCAGCTTTCAAGTGTTTTTAGGTCCTAGTGTGAGCAGATCCAACCTTCCCTGCCCTAAAAACGTGGCCTAGTTATTCTCCTTCCATTTCCCACTACAGCCTGGAATGGCTGTATAAATAACCCCCCTCTGTATAACATTTCACTTTCCTTGGAGAACTCTTCAAATGAAGCAGTGCTAGATAGGTCAGCTCCTGGCAGCTCAGCCTGCAGCACAGCTCCTGCAGCAGCACAGCCCTCCTGACTGCCCAGCACAGTGATCTACAAATCACAACGGTCTGGCCGAGTCCCTGCTTGTGCTGGTAGGTGTAGGAATGACCAAAGGTGGCCATACCAACCTGTGCTGCTGTCACAACTCTTCTCCCAGGCTCCTTCAGTCTCCTACTGCTGCCACTAACACAGGAGATGGGTGAAGTCATGGATAAAAATTAAATAACCCAAGGCCTGGTGTTTTGAGGGCAACTTGATGGAGCAGACCTGATACCTGCTGTATCTCCTTGCTAGAAACCTTTGGGATCTGGAGGCCCTGAGCAATCACATCTAGCTAGAGAGCAAGTCCAGTGCCTGGGAGACTTTGCTGGTAGAAGCTTCAACAGTGAAGTTCTTGTTCACCTTTTAAATATGTGAGAATTAGATGCCCCAAGCAAAAGAAAATCCCTTTATGTGCCTTCCCAGAGGACAACTGGTCTGAGACACGTACTGCAGCTTCCAGGGACACCTAACTTCCAGCTCCTGAAGCATGGGCAGAGAACCCTGGCCTGAAAGGACTGAGGGAGCTCCTCAGCTTTGCTGTAGCCACACAGATTTTTGATCACTGCAGGTGCCTCACTCCAAGGTACAACCCTAAAAAAATCCCTGAGCAGATGCAGCTCCTAAGCAGCTCTGAGGCAGCACTTGGGCACTAAATCTTCTGGAAGACCATCAAGTGAGCCCTGAGTGTATTTCTGACCTGATGTAGTCTTGTCTCAAGCAAAAAGAGAGGGCAAGATGAGTAAAACCACTTCCTAGCCATGTTTGGATGGTGACATGGCCAGGTCCTGCAAAACACCCAGGAGATTGCTCCTCTGCCCCCAATAGATCTCCCTCTCCCACAGCAACAGGGAGTGGTTATTGCAGAGCTGGAGCAAACTGATCTTGTGGCAGATGCTGAGCTCTGTCCCCAGCCTGAAGTTCAAGCTAAACTAAACAAGAAGTGCCTCCCAAGCCTGGAAGCAGAGCTGCTACCTGGCATTTCAGTAAGGAGGGAGATGGGGGATTGTGTCCTATTCCCAGTTTGCTCCTGACTCACTCTGTGCCTGGGGTGAGTCACTTCCGAAGGGCTCTCCTTCTAATGCCCTCTCTGCTCTGCAGGGAATGGTAATGCTGCTGGAGGCTTTTGCAAAGCTCCATTAATTATTAAATGCCTTTAAGTGTGTTACTGCCTGGGAGGAAATGCCTTGTGGAAACAGATCCCTCCTTCGTGGGCAGAAACCACTTCCAGGGCTGAAGTGAGCTTCAGCTCACATAAGAGCTCATTGAGCTGTAGGTTTTATCTGTGAAAATAGCTGAGAGAAAGGTGGGATCCTGTTCAAAGAACTGCTGAGGCAATAAGGCTGCATTAGCAGCCACACAGCACTTGTTACTGCAAGAACCAGCACCCATCTAGTCTGTCTTTGACCATTCCAGTGACAGTCAGTCTGGCTTCAGCTGTCACCATCAGGTGGTTCTGAGGATGGATTAAAGAGCTCTTTAATACCCTACACTTTTCACACCCATAAAATGCTCATACCCACTGACCAAGCCCCCTCTCAGTTCCCACTATGAACTAAACCAGTGAGCTTTGTAAAACCTGCTCTGGAAAGCATTTCCTCAAGGCAGCTGTGAGCTGGGCTGCTTCTCTGAAGGCACCTGTATCCACCCCAGAAGCTGTGCTCCAGCTCCAGCTCTGATTGACTTGCATCATCGTGGCGCTTTGTGTTCAAAGGACCTTGCCCACCCTTGACTCAGAACCTGCCTCTTGCCTTGCTGTTTGCCTCCCAGACCCTCTGTGTCTCAGCAGCAGTTTCTGGAGGGCTGAGCTCAGCCTGGAAAAGCTTTTTGTCTTGTGTTTCACCAAATGCCACTTGCAACAGCTCTTCAGAGGGTGAAACCCACCCCAAGATCTGCCAGTTCCCCTCTGCTGCTCCTCTTTAACACCAGCTTTCTCAAGGAATGATAAAAAATGATAAAAATCTTCATCAGCTTGCCAAGCAGCACATGACCAGTCCTGTAGAAAAGGCTTAGAGTATTCTGGCTACACCTTATCCTCTCCAGCCTGAACTGCAAGAACATGACAGGACTCAAGTTTGTTTGACAGGATCTGCTTTTCTTAAACCCATGCTGACAGGTGTTAATTATCCTGCAGTCCTTTAATTTTACATGATATTTCAACATCTTTCCAAGGCAAGTGGGAGCAGTGCAAGTCCTTAGGTTTAGGAAATGCTCCCACACCTTGTGCTGGAGCCCAGGGGCGGGGGGGGCGAGCTCCTGGGGAGATGTGACTGATGGTGTTTCCACCCCTCTCTCTTGGAATTCTGTCCTCCTTCAGACTTTACCAGCATCTTTGGGGTCTCCCAGCAGTGTTTCTATATTCTACCTTTGAAGACATGGACACAGTCCTGTCTTTTTCTCACATGTGAGGAGCTCAGCCTTCCCAGAGAGAGGGATTGCTGTTTTGCTAATGGAAGGATTTTCCTCCCTGCAGCTCTTGCTCTGCTCTGTGCCAACCCTGCTGTGAGGAGGTGAGACCAGGTCCTGCTGGAGGAGTGACCAAGCTGGCTCCATCAAGGAAAAGAACCGGCTTGCACAATCCATCCCTCTTGTTCCTCAGGTAACCCCACGCCCATGCCATCACCCACCCCCAGTCCTGCCAGTGGCTTTTGTATGTCAGAGCCCCTGCCCATGGCTACCCCTGCCCCTTCCATGCTCCGTGATTCCGTGTTCTCAGTGAGGAGATGAGCTGAACCATGGGACCTGCTCAGCCTGCCCCTGCCCCACCAGGCAGGTCTGGCACAACAGCTCTGCACTGTGCACCCTCCCTAGAGAGGGCAGGTGGGGCCTTCATAAGCACAGCCTCCCCTGGACAGCGTGGGAGTGAATTCTGCCATGCTCTGGGATGGTGAGTGCCAGGAGAGGCCAGGGACCCCTGCATCCCTGGGAGAGCTCCAGGAACAGGACACTGGCTATGATAACCTGTGCTGGGGTGGGTCAGACACTCAGTCTCTTCCCTGACCTCCACCAAAGTGTCCCTCCAGTCACACATGTGAAGTCATATCCTGCTTTGTAGGGAACCTCACCTGGCATTGTGCTGGGCTCCCCAGGCCCTGGGGATAACTCTCTGGGCGCCACCAGAGACCCTGCAGAGCTTTATTCAGTGGGCTCAGTGAGGATGTCATGACTGAAGGTTGGCTAACAGAGGGTAAGCTCTTCACCAAAGTAAATCAATTATTGCAGGAGTTGAAAACTCTGGGATTTATTGTCCTTTGAGGTAAGAATTGGCTCCAGCTTCATCTCAGTCATCATTGGTTCTCAACACCATAAATCCTGCTGTTCTCTTCAGTACCTTTTATGGGAAAGGAAGAAATTAGCTAATTCCCCATTGCTTCCTCCCCACTTATTAGTGCTATAAAGGATTGGGTAATTATGAATAGAACTGCCAGGCAAAAATGAAACTTCTCCCTTAAAAACGCATTTTAATTAACTCTGCTGGGCTCATGTGGCTCTTAGGAAGAGGTGATTATGCCTTGCTGACTCTGGGCTCTGCTCCCATCAAGACAGGAGGTCCCAAGCACTAACCTGGCCAAAGGGCTGCAGAAGGGCCTTATCTTCCCCCCGGACCTGCCCTGGAAGATCATAGAATGACAGAATCATAGAATGCTTTGGGTTGGAAGGGCCCTTAGAGAGCATCTTGTGCCACTAGACCAGGTTGCTCAAAGCCCCATCCAGCCTGGCCATGAACACTTCTTAGGGAAGGGCCACCCACAGCTTCCCTGGGCAACTTGTGCCAGGGTTCCCCCTCCCCACAATGAAACATTTATTCCTTACATCCAGTCTAAACCGACCCTCTCCCAGTTTAAAGCCATTAACCCCTGTCCTGTCATTACATGCCCTTGTAAAAAGCCCCTCCCCAGCTTTCCTATAGGCTCCCTCAGGTACTGGAAGGCCTCTATAAGATCCCCCAGGATGGTGACTGCCTTATCTTGGTGGTAGTGGGGTGTTACCCTTCGAAGCTTGTTTAATCTATTTGTGCTGAGTGGCAGAGCAACAGAAAGCTATGCCTGAGGAAAGGACCAAGGAGGAGAGCTTGGGGTGGTTGCGCGATGGGGACACGATGACCTCTCTGCCACATGAAGGCAGTAGTGGGGCAGGATCCTTGCAGCATCAGCCCTGTGATGTTATCAGCAGTCCTCTGAAGCTCAGAGCAAGGGTTGCAAGGTGGCAGAGAAGGGATGGGGTGAAGACATGGCACAACTGGATAAGGAGAGCTTCTTCCAAAGCGCAGCAGCACAGGGACAGGCTGGCAGCAGCTCCACACTGGAGGGACGCACCACCCCCAGTCCTTGCCCTCCTTCCTCTGCTGTGGTGAAAGGGTGCTGATGCCTCAATGACTTTTATTTCCAGCAATCCTTCTCAATTACCAGCTATCACATTTTAATGTAAGCAAATTTGCATAATGCTGGCGGCAAATTAATATGAAAATAGAGAGATAAAAAAGTGACATTTCCTACACCAAATGCAAGAGAAAAACCCTGCCACATTTCCCAGCTAGACATAGTTGTAAGAAACCCCAGGCTCAGAGCTGGTTGAAGTGAAAATGCAGCTCCAGCCTCTGTGGCAGCAGTGGGGGCTGTTTAGTGAGGAACACGCTCTGGCCCCCTTGGCACTTCTCACATCTGGGGAGAATGATGGGGAAACCCCTGTCTTACTTGGTGCAATAATGCCAATAGCAAAAGACATCCCCCTGCCAAAGCCTCCAGCCTTGTGGGACATGTCACAAGTTCCAACTTTCCAATCCAAGGCTCTCTAGATGGAGAACGACTCGTGGATTAAAGAAGGGCAACTTTAAAATGCAATCTTATAGGCTTGCATGAGAAACTTTTACATCCAACAGTAATGTCTCTTCTCCCCCTGCCATTTCCTGGCATGGTGATGAAATGCAGTAAATAAATATGTAAAAATAATGACTCTTCCAGACCTGGTAGCATTCATTTTAATAGATGCTATTTAACTACACACAGAAATATAGATATCTACCTTTCAAACGCTGGTTACAAAGATTGGGAAGGCTGCCAAGAAAATGGCACGCTATTTTTCCCCCAATAGATATCAAAAAAGAAACAGTTTATATGTTGAAATTGCCTTTATTTTTTAATCCATAAATATTTGTTACTGACAAAAGTGGAAAAATCCTTAAGACCCTAAAGTTTACTAAACTGATAGTATTTTTTGTTTACAGTACATACAGAATGTGCTTTTACAGGTAAGTATAACAACAAGAATAATACAGAGAAAAACAGTCAAATACTGCTCATCTTGAAGCTTGTTTAATGGTTAACCAAGAGTCTGTGCAAAGTTACAGATACAAATGTACTTCCTCTTCAGTACTACTGTATAATAAACATAGAATCCAGAAACTGGGCTAAAGCACAAAAATATCCACTTAACCCCTCTTAGGAAATAGTGTCCCCCAAACTAAAAATGTTACAGTAAGAAGTGTCTTTCTCAGAGCCAAGAAATTCTTGCTACAAAAAGGTCTGAGGGGTTGGCAGGTGGAAGGCCGGGAGCCGCTACGAAGCGCGTGGGGCAGAGGGCCGGGGCGGCGCGGCCTGCGTCCCCCCGACGCGGAGGCCGTGGGGGTGCAGACCTCCCGGACAGCGTGCAGTCGTGGTGGAGACACGGGGCAGCGCTTCGCTCGCCGCTGAGAGCAGAGATCTCTTCCCAGTTCACACCAATGGCCTCCAACGGGATCATCTCCCCTTCTCACCCCCACCCCCCCCTCCAAACCACTGTCCTACAATGGGATCGTCTCCCCTTCCCCCTCCACCCCTCAATGTCCTGCAACGGGATCATCTCCCCTTTCCTTCCCCTCCACATCAATGTCCTCTAATGGGATCATCTCCCCTTCCCCCTCCCCCCCCCAACTCCACACCAGGGATCGTCTCCCCTCGCCCCCCCCGGGCTGCCAGGTTTCCTAGCTGGGTTGTGAGCTCAGTGAGGACACCCCCTCAGCAGCCATGACCCAGCAAAGGGAGCGATACCTTCTAGGGACATACAACACAGAGGTGGCTGCTCCCCAGGAAGCAGCCCCCACACAGGCTTATTGCTAACAAACACTTGTTATGAAAATATTTCAGCCCCTTTCCCTCCTATTTCCCCTACTGACTGTTCACTCGTACGAAACACTTGAACATGGAATCTGTATGAGCTAAATACACCCCAGCAGAGCCCCTCCCTCCAGACTAAGCACTACACCTGAAACAGAACTAAGACAAGCTATTTCTCCATCACATGAACTGAAGATGACAATTCGATCACAAATCAGAACGCTTACTTCCAATACAAAGTTACCCTGTTTCATGGAGATTTTATTTGTTGTGGTGGAAGAAGATGAAGGCATCTTCCCACCTACCAGGAACTACCCATCTCTTACAAAAACTCCTGCAGATTCCTGGTAGGAATGCTTCTGACATACACAAGAAATATAAGGGAACAGAAATACGCTTGCAGGAAGCCCAGGTTCATGGGCCCAGCTTTGCAGCCAGCCAGGCTAGCAGAATGGTAGACAGAAATGAAATCTAGGCCAGGAAAGGAGGGCTTACTCCCTGGTTACGGTCCCTGTTTCTTCCCACCCACCCCCATCCCCAAGTAACAGATCATTTATAAAAGGAACATTAAAACATTGAAAAATATTTCATTTTTCCTTAAAACACGATTCACTGGCATTAGAAGACTCTTATGACAAAATTTCCCTTCCATGTGGTGATCTGTGTGGTTCATTAAAAATAGTTTCCCACATTTCAAAGAATAATTCAGTACCGTTTGGAAGCTTAGATTGGTACGGGCTCAGTCAGAACTCGATGATTGCATGTTACAGTATGTATGTATATATATGTATTTGTGGGTATATACATATACATACATGTATCTGCATTAATGAGGGACTTGTATAAAATCCAGGGCAGCTCACTCTTACGTGCTGCTGCTTGGGGAATGCAAATAACCATCAGTTTGTAGGAAATAATATAAAGTTTTCTACATCACCCTCCCCCAGTCCCTGCACATGCACTCTGGGAACTGGACTCTCCACAGATGTGTGTTTCCACCTGTGGGTTGGAGAAAAAGACAGATCAATTCTTCAGAGTATATCAGATTAATCAAGGCAGAGTATATTTTACTGTACAGAGGAATGTGCCTGCTTCCTGCTTTTCTCCTGAGAGCAGAACAGTGCGGTGACTCAGACATGAGGAGAAGAAAGCAGAATGGTCCAAGTGCAGGTAACAGCATCCTCCAGAGATGCTGCCTGCAAGGGACCCTGACCAGAAGGAGAACAATGGGAAATCTAGGGAGCTTCATCCCTCCACCCCAGCACTCTCATTCTGGACAGACACTGGATTGCAACACATCAGACGTGATGTGGCAGGACGATGGTGATGAACAATATTCATTGAAACACTTTACTGTTCTACAGTGTCTGTGGTGAGAGGGTCTCAAAGCACTTCATAGACATTATGGCATGAACCCTCATCATGCCTCTGTGGAACAGGAATGTGATTATCATCACATGTTGCCCATGGGGTACTCGAAGTGCTGTGGACCAGGCTGTGGATCATGACACCCAGACCTGGACCAAGTGTCCTTTCAGCATCAAACTTTCAGAATGAGGAGTAAGGGGGGAAAAAAATCATGTAAGAACACCTGTATGAGCTGAAATGGCACTGCTCCAGCTCCCAACCCATTCCAGCACACAGAGCAAGCCATAGGAACACATGGTGCCCAGGACCAAACCGTGGGCACCCAGGGCATGGTGCCTTCCCAAAGAAACTTACTGAAAATTTTCTGTGGTGGTGCCAGAGTCCCTGGAGAGGTTTGGCCTAGAAAGGCTTTCTGATGGCTCTTGTGGGACACAGCTGCTTGAAACAGTTGAGTGGGTGGACAAGATGAGGAAATGGGCTTAAGATTTCTTTGGAGGACTGTTGCCTGGGTAGGACAAGTCAGCCTGTTATGTTTGTCAGTCAGGAGAAGACTCCGAGGTCAAACGGCCTGGAGCACAGCACAGCATCAGCATGGGCCACCATATCTGCATCTGAGCCAGCAGCTTCTGAGTTCATGAATGGAACATTCAGACGAAGACTAGAGCTTGAGACATAGAGCTACAGACATGGAAAGACAGGAGTGTTCACCTACCCGTGGCCTCACACGGTCACCTCGGCTCCTCCGGCTCTGCCACCTCAACTCCTGGAGACTCTAGGGTGGACTCTTCTCTCCCACAGTGTTCACATATCCCTGCTTGCAGAGGGGAAGATCCTGGGTTTACTTGGGCCAAGAGAGAATGGAAGAGCCCCAGAACCTCAGTAAGGACTGCCTCCCCATCAGCCATGTGCGTTTCTCTTCTCTTCGCAAGCGTCACAGACTTCAGACGATGGGAAGGTCAGCACGGGCAATATTTTCACAGGGCTTGCCTTCTGTGAAGAAATATCCAGTGACTGAGCTGAGGAGCTTGGAGGTAGTCAGGGGAGAGAAGTGTCCATCAAGGGAAGGGCTCAGGAGATGATGTGTGAGCCTTTTCTCTCTCGTCCTTCCCATGCCATGAACTGATCCTGATCCATAGGCAAAATGGTGTTGCCCAGAATGATTTTGCCCAAGCCTGCATGGTAATGACCATCTGAGCCATGGAGACTCTCACTTATTCCTTCCCAGCTCAGTTTCCGTCAAACAAAGCCCCAGAACTTCTCAGGGACAGAGTCCTTTCTGAACACAGTCTCCATCAGGTGGGGCAGAAGAAAGCTCATGAACCAGGACCAGCAGCCCCAGGACAGTCTGGCAAAGAGAAAGGCCACATGGCCACCCTGCTGAGGCCTACCTCTCCATCCCAGCAGGGGAAGACAGCACGCTCCTCCTGCGTGCCCTGCACCAGAACAACCTAGTGCTGCATCATAAGCCACCACGTCAGACTCACAACAACCTACGACCATTGTATGCTACAGGACTGACACATTGGGCTGGGAATATAATTAAGGCCAGGAGGTGGGAGGTAGAGGGGAGGGAGGAGGGCAGGGCTAATTTAAGTGAAGTTTAGAGAAGAGCCATGTAGGAACAGACCTACTGTAGGATGTGAAGAGAGAAGTACTGGATGGGATTGTGTTTACAGCCTGAAGTCAGTCATTTCACCCGGGGGAGAGAGCATGTCTACTGTTCACACTGGCAGTGGTGTGTGTGTGTGTGTGTGTGTGTGTGTGGTGGGGCTTTGAGTGCACGGTGGCTGGGGTACTGGAGTGTGTGCCACTAACAGCAGTACAGCACTAACAGTAACAGCACTGGGTCTGGCCGGCCTTCAAAACCTCTGAGACCCTTTCCTGGCTGTGGAAGAATGCTCTAGTGTGAGTTAGTTCTACAGAGTTTGATAGGAACAGAAATACAAGGGGGAAAAAAAACCCCAAACCAAACCCAAAGCCAAAGCAAAACCAACAGAAACCAAAGCAAAGCCCAATCTGGCTCGAAAGCCAAAGGTAAAACCCTCACAAATTCTGGACCCACGAGTCTACATTTTAAAGATTTTACAAATATACAGTATCTAATTAGCATTATATGAGATATACAACATGCCCATTCATTATAATTATGCTGGATATATAATTTCTATGCATGAAATGTAACTGTCTCGATGGTTAGGAGTGGTACTCAGTGGAACTGGAATTTGGAAGGTTTTCTTGGGGGGCCATTGCACGGAGAGAAGGTCATGGAAAGTTACCGACCTGCTTTTTGGTAGACAGACACCCTCAGCTCTGTGCTGCTGCTGAGGGCTGGAGAAAGATTTGCTACATACGGAGTTCTACGGTGTAACCAAGAGGAGAAAACCTGTTCAGAAAGGGGGGAACTGGGCCAGGGGAAAATGCTATCGGGAAAATAAACTCCTGGGGAGAAACCCAGGCTGGGTGAAACGTGTGGGCAGCCTTGCCTTGCCTTGTGGGGGTCTCAGTGGAGGCAGGACTTCCCCCAGCACAGCTCAGCAGTGTGAAGCTGAACAAATCCTGGTCCTCTAAGTTCAGCAGTGGCGAGAAGCTGGAGGAAGAGAAACCCTATTCTTCCTTCCTATTTACACATTGGAGACACCAAGGTACTAGAATGAGTGGAGAAAAGGGTATAACAAGCATTTCAGCATATTTGTGCTTATTGAACACATCAACCCCACTACTTCCTACACTGAGAGAGCAGGCGATTTTTAGGCACTAGTATATTTTTATCTTATGAGTATATTTAATATAAACTAAAACTTTATTTCTCAGCCAGGCTATTCTTGTCCCTAGATCTGCCAGTCCCCTAGGAAAGTCTTCCCTTGAATCTGATCCAAGGGTGAGGAAGAACAGAAGTATGGGTGCTGGCTGATACCAAGTGGTCTGGAGGTGATACCCAGCAGCTGATCTACTTGCTACGGAAAGGCCAAACATGAGGGGCTGGCATGAGGATCAAGAACAAGGCCCCTTCCCACCAGGATGAGGTGCTGCATGTCTTCTCCCCCTGACTGGGCTGCATGAGACTGCTTCTATTTGTAGCAACTGAAAAGTCCTGAATTCATAAAAAGAACGAGATGATGCAGGTGAGCCCTTGGAAGGAGCCATCTACTGCTATGGCTTTCTTTGACAGAAACTGATGCACGTCAGGAAATCCCCTCTTGTTATCCCTCGCTAACGCCTGTTTGCCTGCTTGGGTTCTTCTGATGTCACCGATGAAGGGGTGGCTTGAAAAACAACAACGTGGATGGGACTGTCAGAGAAGTCTCTTCAGACACTGAGTTATTAGAGGTTACCCTGGCCTATAAGGCCACTGCAGTACGGGGTGCTGTGGCCACCCCAGTCCTTAATGAGTATCTACAATGCACGGGGTCATGTCAAACAGTCACCTCTGTTTTGCTCGCTGTGCGGTAGTGATGGTGGTGGCCAGGAATATAATGCAGTTGTTCGACCGTGTTGTGCCGCCGGGAGGCGAAGGCCTGGCGCTTGGCAGAGGTTGGGGTCATCCCTAAGGTATTGTACAAGTTATTAGAGGCACTAGGATGGGAGTGCATTTTTGTCATCCTGTAGCGATCCAAGACGGGTGTTGATACAAAGACATCTGTGTGTGACAGTGCCCGTGACATCGACTGCTCGGGGTACCCCGAGCGCTCCGGGGACAGCAGGGGGTCCTGGGAGTGGAGGCGCTCTGCAGACAGGAGCTGCTCGTCCGAGAGGATCCGTTCATAGGACATGCTAAACTCTTCAGGCATGATCCTCTCAGGAGACAGCACTCTGTCCTGGGACATGGCCCGGATGGGACGGCGAGGCCTGTCCCTGTGGTTGGTCTGCTGAGACATCTTGATGACGTTGATGGGGAGCGTGCCCCGGGCTGCCAGGTCGGGCAGATGTCTCCTCCTCATGTAGTATTCATCAGCCTCTTTGTCAGCTGTGGGAGAGGAAAGGGAACAGTTAGAAGGGTCAGAGCCCTGTCCCACGGGCTGAAAAGGGGCTGTGTATGGCACACAGCCTGGGAGCAACCTCCAGCTGAGACCTGAGGGATCATCTACCAGCAGCTGGACCTGGGCATGGACATCCACACCAAGGTGCTGCCATCAGAGAGACACCAGCCCTGTGAGGGTTGTGCAACCACGGGCTCAAGGCAGACAGAGTTATAATTGCATGCAAGGCGTCACACCTCACACCATGACACAACAGGCTCCATACGCTGTTGAGTTCAGCCTGTGGTATCACACAGGCTGCATGACCAGCGAGTTATGGAGACACTGTCAGATGTCACCTTCACAATACACGTGTATAGCAAGCACAAGGAAGGTGAGCAGAGGCAGGCAAGTTCCCTGTTTGAGGAAACTCACACCTCCTTTCTGGCCTCAGATGTGGATGTGTGCTGGGATCCAGTAGTGCCCTCATCACATTTTTAATGACTATTTTTGATTATTTTTAAATTTGGGCATGGGATGCTCTCTTTGAGGCACTTTTTCTCCCCCTGAGGTTTCATTTTCCATTTTTTCAGACACCTTGGGTGCTACCATAGAATTTATCCCATGCAATGTTTCCTTTTTCTTTCTCAGTTTGCTTCTCCTGTGTCTCAAAGAATCTCTTTGTTGCACAGGAGCTCATCACACACAAACACAGAGGCACATACATCACCCACCCCCACCCTCTCCTTTTTGGCTTTCAGACAGAAAAGGCATTGTGGCTTTTTTGGCCTCAGACTCAGAGGGGATGTTGGTTGCTGTAGATGTGCCCTGATACAGGACTTTAAACCCACAGCACCTACAATGGTCCGATTCAACCAACTTGTAATTTGAAGAAAAAACTCCGCAATTATTCAGATTAAAAAACCCAAACCAGCAAACCAATGAAACACAAAAGCTTTCCAGTAAAACCCTTTGGTGTTCAAACATCTTCATTCGGTGTACTGGTATTACCTACCTGCAAGGAGGATGAACAGTCCTTGGGCTTCAAGCCCAGTGCAGCTTGTGACCTGTCATGAGGTACTTGTGGCTGTAGAGGTGGAAGGCACTGGGCATCAGTCCCTTACCAGAAGTATACTGTCATAAATGGGAGAGAACAATGCTGGCCTTCATGGCTCAAGGGATGGAGGCACAGTTAATGCTCCACACTGATCATCTCTATGAGTCCTCCAACTCCTTGTTTCTTTGTCTGAAATGTTTTCACAGTGTGTCCAAAGGCATCTCCCATCCTTTCTGGCACATAAGTGCCTTCAGAAGACCCCAGTGTGAGCCTCATGGCAGACACCTGACAGGCATCTCTCCTTGGAGAGGACAGCACAACACCCACTGGTGTGCAGGGCTGGGATTCTTCATGCACAGGTAAAGCAGTGGGCACTGCTCTTACTGCCAACCTCTCCTTTCCACCCTCACCTAGGCATAGGGATCACTCAGAGCTCTCCTGTACTGACATGCTTGCTGCTGATGGGGCTTGCTCTCCAGAGTATATGTGGTAGGAATGAGTTGAGGTGGTTTTTTTTCTGATGAAAACATTCTTGGAGGAGTATCTCATTGCAAATGTCAGGCAGCAGCTTCCCTGGCCTCAAATCCTTGTCTCTTTAAAATCACCTTCTAGGAAGCCTGAGAAGGATGAGGGAAATTCCATATGGCCAGAGTAATTTTAGACATTACTTATTTTTCTATAATGTGGCCACAGATAGGCTTGCACACCCGTTGTGTGCACAGGCTTGATAATGATGCTCCAGGCTGGGTGCAGAATAGGAGCTCAGCAATTAGCACTCTGGCACTTGGCCTCTTCTCTGGATGAGAGAAGTTCCAGTGGATTTGCCCAAGTGGCTCTAAATAGATGTAATTAAAGCAGGGAACATCCAAAATGGAGCTGTGCTTGGATGCTCACACCTGGCTGTGGAAATTGCCAGCAGGAGCTAAAGCAGCTTCTGTGAGGGTTACAGTGGCTGGGTCTGCTGGTGAGGTGGCAGAATCAGCTGCTTAGAAGTGTTTGAACTTGTTGCTTGCTAATTTGGATAAAAAATGCTGCATGCTCTACACTTTTAAAAGTTTTGCCAATTGCAAGCATTAAAAATATCCTTTCCTTCCCTCTTTCAAAGCCATGACCAGTGTGGACACCTGCACGGACTGTTACTGGCAGTGGCTGAGCCATTCAGGGAACTGAGGTAATTTCAAAGGTGTCTCTAAGTTCATACACTCTGCCTCTTCCTGTGATGCTCAGAGATGTCTTTACATGTTGGCAGAGCTATTCAGGGAAGATTTTCAGGTGCAGACAAACTTCCCATCTCCTTTTCACAGGGAACACAGCCAGGCAGTGAGCAGCACGCTGGCTGCACAGGCACCAGACAGATACTTAACAGCCTGTTGCTTCTGAAAGGTGGTGTCAGTGTTTGGGCACCACTGAACCAGGCATGGAGAGTGTGACTCAGCGAGAGGCCAAGCGTGCTGTATGGCCTTTGTGGGGAAGGAGAAGCTGAGCACATCTCTGTAACCCCAGCATTTCTGCACTGAAATCAACACAGCTCCAGGCTTTGGGACTGGAGACACCAGGTGCCTCACCCAGAGGATGGGGTGGGAACCATGGACACCTGGTTGCATAGTTTGCCAAAATCAAAATGCCTCCAGGACCTGAAACCATCCAGTCTGATCTCACCCTCATCACACCAGCAAGTTCCCCTGGATACTGAGGCTCTGATACTGCCACCCCTTATCTTTCCACTGACATTCATATAAAAACAGACATTTGTAATCTTAGCCCAAATAACACTCCAACCAAATAGTTTTCTCCCTTGTGGATGTGCTTAGAAATGAAAAAATGTGTCCTAAGTGGATTCCAAAAGGCCAGAACTGATGAGCAGGCAGAAAGGAATCACTGGGCTGTTGATTGACAGAAATTCCCACTGTATGTGCAGGGATTCCCTCTTAGGGTGGATGGTGGTGAAGTGCTAAGGGGGAGATGTCATGAGTTTTCCAGTATCAGACAGTACCATCAGAGCTGCTCAGGAACACAGACAGTCCATCACTGCAGTGTGCCAAGGGAAAAACACCTGTGGTTGGGATCAGGAGATCCAAATGTAACCAAGGAGCAGAGCTCATGGCAGCAGAGGTGTGCACGTGGCACACTGACCAGGGAGGATGTCAGGCTCCAGTCACACCTGCTCTCTGTTCTCTAGCACAGCTGAGCACATGCACAGCACATGGATTTGCCTTAAACATGTACATAAATCCCACACTGGAGTGCCAAGGACTGGGCTGTTTCCACATGGTCCATTTCCATCCCAGTTTCTCTTCTGAAACACCTTCCACAGAGATTTCTTGTGGACAGACCTGACAATTCTGCGTTTCTCACTTATTTGGGCAAATTGGGAGTGCAGGTTTGATGTATATTAAAGAAGTGGGATCTGTTCCACATCCTCACCTACCTTCAGGGAGGCCACTGCGAATTATACATATACCTAAGTTATTTCTCTAAATTAGGCAGTCTGAACACACAGCAGAAAATGTTCATGGAAACAGACATCCTGCAAACCCAGGAGAGAGCACTGGCCAGCACAAATATCACCTATTTCATAATCCCACCCAAGCTGACGAGTTTCCCATCAGCAGAGGTGATGGGCAGGGAAGTGGGCAGAACAATGCAATAGATAAGACAGCAAGAAAGAGCAGCTAGTGACTGGTGTGGACAGGCAGTGAGCAACATGCTGAAATACCAGGAAAACACCATGGCCCAGTGCACAGCACAGGTCAGAACCAGACCAGACACATACACCATGGCAACACTGCTCGAGGCAGGAGGATGTGCTCCTGCTGAGACAGACAGTCCCAAGCATTTCAGCAGCTCTCTGTTGGCCTGGGCTTATCATCTGGTTCCAGCTGCCCCCAGGGATGCTGAGATATCTGCCCTGGGCACACCAAGGTGTGCTCAGCTGCCCCGAGGCAGCCAGCTTGGCTCACCAGAGTCCAGCAGAAAGAGAAAGGACTCTCAGATGGCTCTATCAGGAGCAGATACAGGGTGGAGCAGTGGCAGGCAGCACAGCAAGGAGATCAGTAAGCAACCAACCACATGTGCTCTCACAGTAATGAAGTGACTCTTCCTTGATGGGAAGTGACAGCCAAAAGAATCATTACCAGAGACACCAACTGGGGCGACAGAGGGAAGCAGGGTATTGCCTCAGCATTGTGCCCACAAGCAAATGAGATACCAAGGAAATGAAATGAGCTGACACCTACTTAGTCTCTTCAGAGAAGAATATTTACTTGGGTTTGTCTTGACGGCAGACTCGTAGGAGGGGGGGAGGTGGGAGAGGTTCTGGAAGGAGCGGGAGAAGGACAGGTCGTAGGGCTCAGTGGCAGACGTCAGGATGTTGTTCATTCGTGGCTTGTCTGCAAAAAGAAAAGCAAGAGAGAAAAGCATGACTACAGGCTGCACCAAACCAGGCTGAGAGGAGCACTTCCTTCCTGCAACCCCCAGCAGGCAGGACGGTGTCTGAGCCACCCCAGCGACAGGCTGCTGGACGTCATTCAAACGGGCACCGTCAGCTCAGGGGAAGATGGAGCCTGTGGTGTGGCTTCCTGGGGGTTAGAGAGAGAAACAAAGAGCTGCCCAACTAGTCCTCCTCACTGTGGGATTGTGGGTCTGGTGGACTGTCACCTCAGTGACCTTTGAGGGCTGTGGACTGACCCCCTGCAGCCTGCATGACTTCAGGTGGCATCACCTACCTGGACCCCAGCGAGCTGCCCACCCTCAGAGCCATGGGATTGAGCCTGTGGGCTTATTCTACCAGGGGAAGAGAGGACAATTCCTCTCTCACCGTGCCAGATTTCTGATTAATGCTCTGAACCTGGAGGCTCCTGGGCAAAGCCATTCCATGGGGGTTCTGGTGGGCTCCAGAGATGGCCAGGATTCCACTGCACAGAGGAGAGGGGGAAGTTGAGCTGTGGGGTGCACATATGGGTGCAGACAGGAGTCCAGGCAAGGTTTGGAGAGGTTCCTGAAGTAGAAAAGAAGGTGCCCCTCTCTTTATTTTCATTTTGTTGGTCGCTGAGGGAGTTCCCAGCCACTGTCAAAATGCCCATTGTCAGATTGCTTATGCTGAGGGCACTGTCAATAAAGATTAGCACAAGGCCTGGATGTTAAAAGTCAAGTCCACACCATCTGTAAAGTTTTTTCTGGTATTGAAATCATGTCCCTTGGCTGCAGGCTGAATGGGAAAGGGCCTTTCATCAGCTCAGCCAAGGGACAGACCTGTTGAGTTGTATTTATAGCTCCCAGGTGTTCAGATATCTAAATAGGCAGACATAAGAGGTTTAAAAATAGCAGGAGCTTCAATTATCAGAAGCAAAGCTAGAACAGACTGCAGTGGACTCTGTGAGAGCTTGTGGCAATGATGGGATTGCATTAGCTGGGTCAGAAGGCCAAGGAGGAGCCACTTCAAGTGCAGTCTGAAAATGGAATCAGAAGGCCAAGGGCTGTGATACAGCTGAGGGCAGAATGCTGGAGCCTTGGGTTCACCCACTCCTGTTGTGCTCCTCTGAAGTGTGCTCCTGAGGAGCAGTGCTCCGTTCACACTCTCTCACCCAGTTTGAACCCTGGACTGGCTGTGGTTGGAGCACAGCTTCTGCCTACAAGTGCCCAAGCAGCAGGGGAATTTCAGCTCTGCAAACCTGTTGGCTTTGTGCAGTGTCCAACCATTTGCTAACTGCCCTCATCTCCCACAAAGAGCCAAACCAAAACCCACCCAGGGGCTGCAGGCATTTCTGAAGGCCTTTCTCCAGAGTCACAAATTAAACTGTTTCCTGGGGAAAAAAAATGTGCAGGGGTGGGTGAGGCCACCTCCTCCCCTGCTGCCTTCCCCTCCATGGAGTCCTGTCTGCTTTAGGCAGCAGACTGTCCTCCTCCTCCTCCTCTCTGCCTGCTCACATTCCACTCCAGACTCGGTGCTGTCTGTTGCCTGCAGATGGACCCAGCAGTTGCCAGGCTTGTTTGTGCAGAGATACAGAGATGCCTCTGCAACTGTGACTCCCCCTAGATACATGAAACATACCATCACCTTCCCTCCCCATCACACACATGCTCCTCAGTCAAAGACAGGCTGAGACAGCCTTGTCTTCTGGCACAGACCTGATGATGACTTCCCAAACCAGCCTGGTCAGAGCCCTTCCCTGCAGCTCTCCCCAGCCACACGCTCGGAGCTCAATTCAGAGGCACCCAAGCCATTGGGATATGCCAGGGAGTTCGAGACACTCACAGAGGGCTGTAAGGAGTGACGTGGGACCTGTCAGAGGTCTGATACCATCCATGCTCAGGCATCTGAATTAACAACTACTGTGTCAGCAAACCCAGCCCTTCCTGCCCCTGTTGCCACTGATGGTCCATGAGCTCCCTCATAACAAAGCTTCCAGCAGAACACATCACAACAGTGCACTCCTTCCAGCTTTGTCCAGGGCATGACCAGGATGGAGGAACAGCTTCTCCTCCCCTGGAGCACCAGGCATGGCACACCCCACCCTGAGCCATCTGCCAGCACAGCAAGGTGATGCTCCATCAGGAACAGGGGCTTGATGCCAAGCACCTGCCTGCTGTCCTCTGAGCCCAACTGACAGCCAACACCAGCCACCCTGCAGAAAAAGAAGAGCCCAGCTCTGTGCCAGAGCATCACTTTGCTCCTGGTTCTGAAAATCACAGGGTGCTCCCTGACAGAACTGAGCAGTGGTGAAAGTCTCCTCCTAACAATGCAATAACCAGCTTGGCTAATGAACTCTTCCTTCCCACTGCCTATGTGTATCTCTGCACTCCTGGAACAGGGTTATTGCCTGGCAAAAGGAACACAGCCCCAAGTGAGCATACAGCTAATGTGTCATCTCTCTGAGAACATCATTTTCTTGCTGAGGACTTCAAGCCATGTCTAATAGACTGACTGCAGGATTAGGAAGTGCATCACATTCATCAGGGCACTGGAAACAATTGATTAGATATTATCCAGTAAACAGAGACTCTATCAGCGCTGAGACTGTGTCCCCACTCCTATTTGCACTTGTGTGGTGAGGACCCTAGGGTAACATCTCTTTGCAAATTTCTCAGCCAGAACCTGTATCTAATCTCCATTTTCATGGGGGTTTGGACAAGCTGAAATAAGCCCAATCATATGTATGGAACTTGTGTTCTCCTGCCAAAGCAGGAGCATTAATTGACTGCTTGCATGAGGTGTGTGAAATTAAGTGCCACACATTTATCTGATGGGCCTGTGCAGAGTCAGTGCCTCTTCTTACTGCTTTTTCCACCCAGTCAGTAATGATTTTGGCAGGTGAGAAGCCACCTTGAAATCCACTGCCCATCATGCAGCAAAGGAAGGGATAAACTAGAATGACCCAGGATCATTTCAGATGGCTTTTGCATAGTGCAGTTTGAGGGCACTGGGAGACTCCAGGAAGGAGAAACATCCTGTGCAGCTTATATTCTGGGACCAGTTCAGCAGAAGTTCCTCAGCATTTCCTCCCACCTGCAGTGTGCTGGAGTCGTGGGTTTCCCTTGCCTCTCCCCTTTCTGCTGTGGTGTTTGCTGGCTCCACTGGAAGATGCAGGACATGATGGAGGTGAAAAGCTCTACCCATTCCCTGCACAGCAGCTGAGGCTGTATGCTGCTCTGGGCCCCAGCATTCCCACTCCTTCCAGGCCAGCTCTGCATTCTGGGCAATGGGAGATGACCACTGGAAAACACCCAATGTCCCATGGTCTCTGGGGTTACCTTCCAGCCCACGTTTTCCTCACCACCATCCTGCAGCCACCTGCCCTTTCTTGCCTCTCTGACCCATCGAGCATCCTGGGCACAACCTGCAGAGTTCTTCATGGAGGAGAAGCTCCCCCAGAGCACAGCACATCCAGCAGAGATGGGAACATCATCCAGCAGCGTCACTTCTCCTGGTTTCTAAATTCTCTTTGCTACAGCCTTGAATCAAACACAAGTTTCCACAGCCAATATAACATCTGACAGTTCTGCTGGTGTCTGTGTGATTAATCAGCAGGAGGAGGCTCAGCTCTGCATCATTCCCCTTCTACTGAACACCAGTGGTTCCACGGTGCCCTGGACAGAGTGCTGTGCTGCTCCAGCCCCTGGCACAGCACTGTCAGACACTCAGCAGCCTGCACAATGTTGGCATGATAAGATCAGGAAGGGAGAGCTCCACATCTTTGTGGAGAAAGGGTCTTCCTTTGCAGTTGTAATCTCTCTTCTGGGGCACCTACCCAGCATTACCTGTGCATTTCTTCTGCTTCAGAGAGGCTTCCCTGCTCCACTCACACCAGGTTCCTGCAGAAAAACTTGACAAGGTGTGTGCTGGCAGAGGGACTGCCAGAGGAGCCTGTTCCCTGCTGAACCCAGTGTCCTGAAAAGGATACGTGGCCTGGGGCTGGCAGGTCACCCACAGGGATGCTGGGGGCTGCAGTTCCCTCTGTGCACTTGGGGTTGTCATTGCAGCTGGCCTCTGAGAGGACAGAGGGGTTCACTGCTCTGCCTTACGCTCTCAGCTGCTTTGCAATCGATGCAGGAGAGAAAGTGGCTGTAGTTGGAGACCCTCATCTCACTGCCAGTGCTGTGCACAGGGCTCAGGAGCTCAGTTCATATTTCTGAAGCTGGAGACTTGTGTGGAATAGACCCCAAGTGTCCTTGAAGTGCCATGGTCTGCCCCACTCCTTGGAGGCAGTTTCTGAGTCCCAGTGTGTTCACATGGAGCTTTTCATGCCCAGGGGCAGCAGGAGATGCTGCCCCAGACCAGAAAAAGAGCCAATTTCTGGCAAACTTTTAAACAAAGCTCAAGTGGCAAAAAGGATGTGCTCCATGTTTGCATATGAGCCTGCACATATGCTGTGTGAATTTTGCAAGACATTTCCACAGATGCCTTTTAAAACATTCACCCAGAGAAAGCAAACAATGTCACCTAGGAGAAGCTGATACAACCAAGCCTTCTGCTGCTCAGCTTCAGCTCAACATAGCTTCAGTCCTCTGTCAAAGCACACACTGCTCCCCCAGCAGTGCCTTCTGCTCAGCCATTTGAAGGCTCAGGCACAAAGTCTTCTCTGGTTCTGATGCAAGATCTTACACAGGCCCCTGTTCCTCAGGACAATCTGGCTGCAGCTGATGACGTTCGGCTGCCTTCTGTGCCAGGGCTCAGCCCCTCCTGAGCCACCCTGGAAGTGACATGCTGTTAGAGCAGGCAGAGAACTGATGTTCACAGGGAATCTTGTAACATCCATTCTCAGTGTTTGCAGGGGGAAGGATCTGTGTTTTCACACTTCTTCCTTTTCTGTTACAAACATGGTTATTAATAGGCTTTTGCATCTCTCATGAAGGAACTCCAAGAGCTTTGTACATTTCCAGGTCAGATCCACCCTGGTGTAAATCAGCAGCTCTCTGGTGAAGAGCTGCCCTCATTTACATGAGCTGGGGATGTGGGATTTTGGATTCAGTCAGTGATTTAAAAAAAAACCACCCCTCTGCATATCAGGGTGGTGCTGGGATTGGGTCTTTCCGTGCTCGTGGCTGAGGGCTGAGCAGCTCTCTGAAGGTGTAAGATGCAAAGGAGATGAGGTACATCAGCACACTGCAAGATGATGCCCTTAAAAGCTACAATATATGTACACACAACATAATAATAATACACCTGAACAGCATCACCCAGGGGCTATTAACATGAAGATGCCTCTGAGTACAAAGAGCTTAGCTGAACACATCGTAGTTACACGCTGCAGCACGGGGGGGGAGGGGGGGAAGCAGTAATGTTGCCAATTAAAATCAAGGGAGAGCTACAGAAAGTGGAATTGGACTTCAGCAATGATGCCACAGATCCATTCACTTCTCCTTGAGAGCACTGCCTTTTCATGGGGATGCAGAAAACAACACATAGCTCTGGTGCCAGAGCAGCCAACGGTGCAGAACTGGGACTAGGGCCCATCCTTGCTGAATTTGAAACTTTACAACTGAAACCCATCAGCCTGTTAACTCCTTCCTCCTCTGGCAGTGGCCAGGCTCAGAGCTGCTGCATGGAGGGAGAGCTGGTTCGAAGAGGAAGATGCAGCAGCGTGTTTGGTCCTGGCAGCAGGCACACCAGGTGAGCACAAACTAGCTCTAGCTGCTGAAGGAAAGAAAACATCCCTCCTGAATGGGCTGCGAGAGCCTCTTTCCTTTCAGCCCTGTGGGACTGGGGTGAGGCACAAGCCCCTGGCCAGGCTGAAGGCAGTGCAGGGACCACCACATCATTCTGGCAGAGTCCTGCTGAGCTCCACAGTGACAGCACTCCCAGCAGCACAAGTGACAGGATAACCCCTTTGTCTCAGTAGTTGATCTTTATGATGCTGTGATTTTGCCTCCAGAACTTTGGGTCTGTTTTCACCAGTCTCACATTCACCAGAGTAATGGCATTGCTTCTCCTGGCTTGTGGTTCAAGATCTTCTGCTCCTGTGAGAGCATCCTGAGGACAGGGGCTGAGCTATTCAGCTCAAGTTGGCCCTTTGCTTATCAGCTGCACTGTCACAGAGAGCTCCTTGGGCTCCTCTCACATGTGAGGGTGGAGATGCAGTTACACCTCTGAGCTTTGCTCCACGAGCATCAGTGCTGGTTGTACTACAGTCACTTGCTGGGTGTAACATGGGCCATGTCCTGGGTGGTGTAACAGGATTCATCTGCCAGTTAAGGGCTCCATACTCAGCAGATCTGGGGGGCTGGTCTATCCCTGCCATACAAGGACTATGAAAGGAGTGATTTCTTTGTCCAGGCACTCTGAAAGGCAAAGCCAAGTTGCTTTAGTGGTGAGTGTTTCAAAGCAAGCTGCCCTGGCAGCCCGTTACCTGTTCTCAGCCACAGGGTTGCTCTCTGCCTTCCCCACCACCAGCTCCAGGAAGGTCAGCACACGTGTCACCAGAGGCTCATCACATCACTTCAGACCAACCGTGGCCCCAGCAAACCCCCCCATCGCCCCAGAAGGGCTGGCTCTGCACCCCAGCAAACTCCCAGGTCAGGCAGGCAAGGGCTGATCCTGATTCCCTCCTGCCTTTGCCCCAGCAAACTCCCAGGTCAGGCAGGTAAGGGCTGATCCTGATTCCCTCCTGCCTTTGCCCCAGCAAACTCCCAGGTCAGGCAGGTAAGGGCTGACCCCAATCCCCTCCTGCCTTTGCCCCAGCCTGCTCTGCAGCTGTGTGCCCAGAGCTGTGTTCAGACACAGCCACCTGTGCTGTGCTTCACAAAGCTGGTGCTCAAAGCTGCTGCATCCTCAGCTGGTCTCCCCATCACCCAGAGCAGCTCCCGTGCACCACAAACCTGCTGCTGTGTGGTCAAGTCCTGCTGCCTTTCGTGGTCCATCCCCCTCCCCAGTCCCAGCAGGGCCCCTGCTCTGTGGCAGAGCAGCACAACGGCTCGGATGGTTCTGGAGGTTCATTCTGGAGGCCTGATTAGCTTCTCATTTCCTCACATACATTTCTACTGGGGATAAATCTAATTTAAACAGTCCTTAATTGTTAGGATTTTGTAAACAGTGTCTGAAACACAATAGACACAAAACCCTCAACAAATTGCTGGAGATGTGACAGTGCAGGGAATCAGCTTCAGATCTTCTGGGACTGTCCCAGATTGAAGCTTCTGGTCTGATGGTAGAAAATTGATGCAAGAATTATTTCAGCAATATATCCCCCAAAGCCTTGTTATGGTGTGGGAAGGAAGATGGCCTGGATTTTGGGAGGGAAGGGAAGGGAAGGGAAGGGAAGGGAAGGGAAGGGAAGGGAAGGGAAGGGAAGGGAAGGGAAGGGAAGGGAAGGGAAGGGAAGGGAAGGGAAGGGAAGGGAAGGGAAGGGAAGGGAAGGGAAGGGAAGGGAAGGGAAGGGAAGGGAAGACAAAGACTCATACATACATATGTATATAGGAATTTGTTTAGAGTTCACCTGGGTACAGCTATAAAATGAAATTTGCCTCCATCAGAGCAAACCCAGACATCATCTATGGAAAAATACTTGGCCAAATGCAAACCCTGAAGTGAAGCCATTTGTTGTTTATGGTGGTTTGCTAAACATTTTTGAGATGATTATCAAATGCAATGAACTGACATTAAAATGATGGTATGAACTTCCTACTAGCTATATTATTTAGCAACGTGCTCGTTATTTATATAGATGTAAGAAATGTTTATACAAGATTCTTTTGGTTAGCATAATTAAATATGCACTAAATATAATGAGATTAAACTTCAGTAGCAGTAAAAAAATAAAGTAATAAGCTTTACAGAAACTGAGCCTGGGCAGTCAACATGTATTTCTGTTACAGCTAGTGCTACACTGGCTCAGTGCTGGTTTGTGCTCCCAGCTTTGTTTTTTCCTTTAGATTTTAATGTTTTTACAGGGAAATGACTTTATGTGCTTATTTTGTATAAAGACTGAATAGCTGAGCAAGATAAATTAATGTACCCAGAGATTTACCCACCAACTTAACCGTGCTTGGGAACTACCCTTCCAAAAGCTGCTGTGGAGTTCTTTGTTTTGATTCAGGGAAAAGTAACCATGCTGAATAGATTGATAGAGGTGCAGCTTAAGAGACAATTAATATCACTTTAACATAAGAATTTTCATAGTTTGAAGAATAGGCCAGTTGAAGAGAAAGCTGTAACTGTGTGAGCTGCTTGTGAGAGCAGCTGCAAAGCTTAACCAGAACAATCCAACAGTCACAGCCTTGAAGATAAGTAAGAGTTTGTGTGTTTCTAGGAATAGCTTAGTTTGGGATTTTAGCAGGAGTTGGCTGTGATCACATCAGCTGTTTCATGAAAGCAGCTACCAAACTGAACCATAACAGTGCCACAGCCTTGAAACTAGAGGAAGCAGGAGATAGAGGAGTCAGAAATAATGAGACTAAGCACCAATTAAGAGACAGAGTCTATCTTGTGTTCAGTGAAACACTAACTAGTCGGTGTGGGTGTTGGGAGCCCAGATGAGCAGGGAGAAAACCACAAAGAGCCTGTGCTGAGAGAGGAAGATGACCAGCCTTCATCCCTGAAGACCACTGGAAGACCCCCTGCCACTGAGCATGCTCCATCTGGGAGGAGTTAATGTAAATGACTTCCTGGGAAAAATTTGCATAACTCTTCCTTTTCTTAGAAATCATAACGAATGTGTATAATTAATCTGTATAAGGATGAGGAATTTGGCTTTAATGGGGCACACACTGTGAGGAGCGATGCCCTGTGTGCCCTGCACTGCAGTAAGGGATCCCTGCTTCACAGGCACCAAGGCTGGGGAGTTTGGACTCCAGTTTTCCAAGGCATCAGTTTGCAGCTAAAATCTGCAGTTGATGTAAAACCAAAGTCTCCAGCTGAGGAAACCCACAGCAGAACTCTGCTTTCAGAGGAACTGAGGTGTGAGATCCATCACTGAAAGCAGGACTTGGGCTGAGGGCTCTAAAGGGGTGTAGATCCCTCTGCAATGGGACATTCAGTGTCCTGGAAGTGAGCTAGGGGTATGGATAGACCAAGGCCAGAAGAAAACCAACAGACAGGTTTAAGATGTGGGGAACTGGAAGCCACACTGGGTAACTCAGCACCCTTGGGTAGAGCAGAAATGAAATCCCTGTGTTGCAGACCGTTGGGTGACTGACTCACTTGCCTGAGGCCTTTTCTCTTGATCTCCACTGGAAACTGCCTTCCCCAACACATCACATTGTCTGGGGGCAGGACAGGGAGTTCCACCCCTCCTCACACCCCCTGTGCCAGCCAGGCAGGGAGGAAAGGGAGACTTTCTCCTCCCTCTGTTAGCTGTGCTGTGAACAGCACTATGCTAATTAAATGATATCAGCCTGGCAGAACAGATTATATGTGATCCCACCATTAATTAGCAGTTATTCCTTCCTGCATGGGAAGAGTTCAGTGTAATCACATCAGTGATCCCATCACAACCCGCTGCGCTGGGCATCCCCTGTGCACTGAGATGCTGAGAGTGGCAACCCCCCGAGCCAGGGCTTGGGCTCTGAACCCTGGGAGCCCCAAGGTGAGGCTGAAAACCTCAGGGTGCTGAGGTCAAACCTGCTGCTTCTTTTTTACCCCTGGCTCCTTGAGAGCAGAGCTTGTCCCTGTCCCCTTTAACTTGCAGATAAACCAGTAACAGGAGGGGTGCTTGGCCATGGTGCTGCTAGGCTCCAGCTGTTCACAGGGCCCATCTCACATACTGTAAGTGCAGGAAAGGAGGGGAGGGCAAAAAAAAGGTGAAAGTTTGTCATCCAAGATCATGTCTGCTCTGATTTTTGTTTCTCAAGTCCATAAGAAAGAAAAGCAGCTGTCAGGGCCAGAGGGAAGCTGAACTGGTTTAGTGCACGTTGTTACCTTGATGGTCCCAACAGGGACCTGATGATGGAGCTACATGAAAGCTTCTGGGAAGGGGCACAGGTACACTGGACTCATCTGGCTCTGCTGGGGCAGATCGCAGAACCCAGCATGAGCTAGGCTGAAGAACAAGCTCAAGGAGAGAAGACAGTATCATTTCAACCCCATTATTCCTTCTTTTTCTTCTTGGGAAAGCAAAAAAAGGGAACAAAAGTTTTCTCCCATGTTCCTGCCAGGTTTAAAGCTGCCATTGGCTCTCCAGTGTATTTTGGGAGATGGGAAAACCCCCTGATCAAACCCTAATAAGGTAGTCTAAAAACTGAAAGGAATTTGCAGGCTGAGGAGCCTGACCCACCCCTGGGCAGGCGAAACACCAAAGGTTTCAGGTGACCTTTTCAAGGGCAACTGTTCTCCCACACGTCTTTGCCACGAAGCAGCACAGGGTTTTCTACCCAAGGACACACAACTCACCATAAATAATCTCCAGAATAATTACCAAGATGAAGTTTAAGGATTAAAAAAAAACCCAAACCAGCCAAACCAAAGAGAGCAACAAATAGAGAGACACAGAGCTGCACTGTGAGGAGGTTTACCCATCGCTCCCTGGTCCCCCAGCTGCAAATGCTGGTGGAATGTAGCACAGCCAAAGGGTAGGAGGTGCAGGGAAGAACAAGGACAAGACCAGGACAAGGTAGCAGCAGAAGGGGGAAGAAAGCACAGAGGACCTGGGGGTTCATTCAGAGGTTGGGTGGATCGCACAGAGACAGGGGCGGAACCACTGATCTGGATTTGGATGGTGCCAGGAAGCTGCAGGTGAACTGGCTGCTGTGATGCAGGAAGGGACATGGAGGGGCCAATTCTTGCCATGGAGGAAGTGAAGAAACATCTCCAGGCTGGGATGAGATGATGGAAACAAAGAGGAAAACACAGGAGTGTCTTTGAACAGCATCTGAATTCTGTAAACTAGCTGAAGGAGGACATGTGGCATCCCTGTGTTTATTGGGTCCAGAGCTGGATAGAGAGGTGCTGAACCCAGGGCCAAGGTCAGACGAATGAAAATTGTGGGGTTTATAAATCAAGGGGATTTGGAAGGGTGTGAGAGTGACACTGGGAGTGGTTTAGAAAGAGGCACTTCATGAGAGTGGGCAGAGGGAGCCCTGAATCTTTTAATGGTCTTCAACTATCCTGCATGCTAGAAACCAGAGATGCTGTGCAGTGCATCAGGGGCTTCAGCAGGTTATCCCAACCAGAGCCATGCAAGGAAGGGATGCACAGCTTTGATTCCTCTGTGAACCCAAACTCTGGCCACATACCCTTCTGCAAAGTCAGCTTAGGAGCCCTTAGCCATGTTTGGTGCCCTTCTAACCTACCTCAGAAACACACACAAGCACCACTGTAAGCTGAGTGGCTTGGCTGACAAGATGGACTTTTCTTTTTTGTAATTTTCCCTGCTTTGGCCAGTTAAATCTGTCAGCACCTTGCTGATGTGGAAGGGAGAAGGGAGCAGTCACACATGGGGGAACACAAGGCCGATAGGTAAAGGATAAAAGGCTGGGCCATATTTCATTGTAGGCACTGGGTAAAAATATGGTCCTATGTTTAATGTTAATGGAAATCATCACTCATGCCTCATTGCCATAGGAACATTTCTATTAACATTAAACATACTTTGATACCAGTAAATATTACTGGCTGGCAGAGGAAAGTTACAACATGTGTAATTTTGCTCTTTGTTTTCTCTTACCATGTGTAGGTGTCTGGGTGGCACTGTTTAGTATCAGGTGATTATAATTTTGTTCTTGGTCATCTGAAATTCACAGAAAGAAAAAAATCCCTTTAAGAAACAGCTTAGCATACCCACTGATCTGCAGATGATAATTACAGCTCACAGCATTCACAGGAAATCTCAGCATGATTAAAGAAAGGAGAGGAAAGTGCTTAAGAAAGCAGAAGATTCTGTTATGGAGCTCACTTAAAATTCCAGATGCAAGAAGAACATGATAATAGGAAACTGCTCCCCTTCTGCTGAGCCTGCAAATTAGAGTTATCTGCAAAGGTAAGAGGCATGTCCAGGCTGGAACAAACCACAACTGGTGTCCCAGCATCAGCAGGGCGTTCCTGGGGACTGCTGGAACCTTGCACCCCCTCACTGCACTGCTCCATCACCATCCAGCACGGGCTTTAAAGGACATTAGCCCCAACCACACAAGCAACAGACCCCAGCACTGTGACCACGACAACACTGGCCTGTGTGAGCTCAAGGACAGAGCAAACAGCTGGACTCAAACACACAGGAGGTGGAGCTACACATCTGCACGTGGACTGTACACCTCCCTCCCCAGGGAACTGGGTCCTGTAAACCTGATGCACTCAGTGTGAAATGCCCCTTGCTGCAAGGCTGGAGGAGCCACCAATGGCAGAACAATCAGTGGCAGAAGTGCTGCCACCTTTGTGGTAACTACCCTTTGGGTTGGAAAGCCACTTTCTGTAACCAAACCATTGCATAAGTGACTGCTGATGAGCTTCTACCATCGTTTGTTTCCAGAGGAGCCTTCAGGATGGGATGAGCCCTTTGTCCAGACCTTTACACCCTGTTGTGGAACTGCAGTACTGTAGGGTGAGGTGTCAAGGAATCTTCTTGTATCTCATGCTCTCCTGGTGCAGGACGGGCTGTTCTGCAAGAACAGTCTGCTGTTCTTAAAAGATGCCATTGTTACTTCACTTTCTTCCCAGAAGGCTGGTTTGTTTCATTGGCATTTTCTTACTGCTTTTTAGGCCAACTGCTTCTTCTCTGTCTATCAGGGACATGGAGAAAATCCCCCTTCTGCAACAGCTCTTTATGAAAGCCATTACTGTGCACCCCCTTACCATATTCTTCAAGATAGAACATTTCCTATATGTTTCTAACATATATATAACATATATGTCCCTGTGTTTCCCTATAAAACCTGCTTTGCCTTTGATTATTGTCATTCCAGCATCCTGTGCTCTCTCTATTGACCTAGCTGCTTCTCAAGCCTGGAGCACAGTCTGGGACATGTTTCTGAGACCTTACCAGTAGTGAATTTCCCCCAGCCATCTGCTCTTGCTCACACCAACTCACATGACGATTTTATCTCCCTGGTTCATGTAAAGTCTGTGATCCATTATGATTCCTTATTGCTTCTCCAAAGAACTGCTACCTGTCCAATTGTTCTTCAACATACACAGGGCTTTTCAGCATCCCTGTTTCGGTCCAGTGCATTGCATTTCTCTCCATTTAATCAATTTATTTTCAGTCTATTTCCTCAATTTGTCAAGAACATTTGAAATTCTAATCCCATCCCCTAATAGATTTATGGTCATCCAAGCTTCATATTGTCTGCAAATTTAATAAGCAAATTCCTATCCCACCAGTAACAAAAAGACTAAACACAGAACCACATCAGCTCACCCTTCCACTGACATTTAGTTACCTTTTCTTTAGTCAGCCATCATGGCATCTACCCCACAGAGGTTCACTGAGAACCTGCTTCTCAAATTAATCCCACATTACTCTCCCAGAAACTGCTGAGAATCTTTCTAAGGTCATGGCCCTTGGGGTAGGGTTTGTCCCTGGCCACAAAACTAAGTAAGAAATGAAAATAAGATTTAGCTTGATATCATTTGTTTCTGGGAAGTCCACGCTGGCTGCTGCCTTGTCTCACTGGAGACTCACCTGCCCACACAGGCTGCTGATGCCTGAGTACACTCAGGATTAACTCCAGAGGTTATTTAGTTGGATGAGGACATGCCCTGCACTTTGGGTGCTTCCTTCTCCCTCTAGAGAGCAGGCAGCTGGAAATGCAGCAAGGGCATCAGCCTGGCTACCAGTATGTGATGAGCAAACCTTCAGAGCAGACCAAGTTCACACAGGCACTTAAAGGGCCCTTGAGTAAGTGGCCAACAGGCCACCTAAGTTAGAGTTTTCCTTTGGATCCTCCACTGTTACTGAGCTCATAGAATCACTGAGGCTGGAGGCACCTCTGGAGAGCATCTGGTCCAGCTGCTCAAAGCAGGGTCAGCTATGATGGGTTGCCCAGGACCATGCTGATTTGGGTTTTGACTACGTCCAAAGGAGAGTCCAAATCCCCTCTGCAAATCCTCTTTCACGCTTCAACCACCCTTACAGTAAGAAAGATTCCTCTTGTGTTTAAGTGGAATTGAAGTGGCAATTTCTGTATCACAGCCTGTGCCCCCTGCCCTGTTGCTGAGCACCACTGAGAAGAGCCTGGCTCTCTCTTGTACCTTACCCATCTTTTTTTTCATGCACAGATGAAATCCCCTGGAGCTTTCTTTTCTCCAGGCTGAAGAGACCCATCTCCCAGCCTCCCCCATTACAGCAGATGCTCCAGTCCCTTCCTGGCCCTTCACTAGACCCACACTCATTTCTCCATGTCTCTGCTGTACTGGGGAGCCCATCACTGGTCCCAGGACTATGGATGCTTCTTACCAGTCCTGAGCAGAGGATTCACCCCCCTTGACCTGCTGGTAACACTCCTCCAAACACAGCCCAGGGTGCTGGTGGCTTTCTTTGCCAGCAGGACACATTGCTTGCTCACGTTCAGCTTGGTGTCCATCACATATTCCACCCACCATTTATCACCTTATTTATGAGCTATTAAACCTGGTTTTGAAAGTTGCAAACCAGGTAGTGAGCAATGAGCCTGTGGTATTTTTGACGACCTCTCCTTGACACCTGCAGCTGAGCACGACTGAGTTGCTCCAGTCACTTCTTCCCTGAGAGCCTCAGCAAAGGAGGGATTTCCCCAGGAGGGCTCCACACTTCCACACCCTTTGCACAGCATCCTGTGCTGCTCCCTCTGGGTTCCAGCCCAGTCTAGGGCTGCAGTCACACAGGGCAGCTAAGGACAGCAAGGGCTTCCCGCCTGCCTACAGCAAAGCTCATTTACAAATCCAATCAAATGGCAGGAAACATCCAAACTGGTTGTGTTCTTCTCAACGAATACTGCTGACACACCACAGGAGCTGACAGGGAAAAGGTCACACAGAGATGGAGACACCTGTGTGTGTGCAGAGCAAGGGTTTGAAACAGTGGCAGACATGATTTGAGCACGTTAATTGTTCCAGAAGGGGCACAGCAGAGGTTTCTCTGTCCTGACATCAGAGTACTCCAGAGCAGTCACTTACTCACTCTTGGGTGAGGTGTGTCTGTGCTGAGGACAATTACACCTGCAGCTACATGAATGGGATCTTCAGCCTCCTGACTCTGATCAGTTTTCCCTTTCCCTTCCATCCCCTTCCCTCCTCTTCCCCTTCCAGCCTCATCCCCTTCCTTTCCCTTCTCTTCCCTCCCCTTTTTCCCCTCTAAAGCACCCAGGTGCTTTGAGGTGACTGCTTAAGAAATGCATCCAAAATAGTCAGACCCTGAATTATTGGCATTTTCATGTGGCTGAGCTAATCAGGCATCTGAATGCAGCACTGGGCTTCATTTACCACTTCTGTAGCCTATTGTAAACACTTTCTAAGCCATAAAATGCTTTAAAATGATGGCTGAGCCTTCCTGCACCTCTTCAGGTTTAACAAGATAATGCTGTTAATTGTGAAGTGCCAGTTAGGCAGAGGCAAGTCTATTGCAGAGACAAGGATCTGAGTTCAAAGCTATTTACCAGGAAACTCCATCAGGGAGAGAAAGGCTTCCCAGGGCTGGGAATGGCCAGGGCACAATGGGGCATCTCTGAGTGCAGCTGGAGGAGTGATGGGGCACAGCAACCAGCAGGAAGAATTACTGGCAGAAGGGAAACCAGTGCTCCCAGCCCTGTGCAAACTGGGAGAAGACATGTGCACAGACAGGGGTTTAAGGGCTATGTTTGGTTGGGTTTAGGCTTTTTTTCCCAAAGGAAATGGGTTCAAATAGTGAGGACAGAGCAAAATCCTGCATCCCATGGAACTGGGATGCTCTGCCAGTGTGAACTCAGAAACTGCTGCTCTGGGGAATACCACCTTCCCCACGTGGGGAAGGGGAGTCTCAGGTGGGGTGCCTTTATGGAAGGAGGAGGAGATGCTGCTGGAAGGGATGAGATACTGCAGGGAGAAGTCTGTCAGTACTGGCAAACACCAAAGGACACGTTCCTGCCTAGATGACCTTGCTGCCTTGAGCTGAGCCTTCTGCTGCAGCTACCAACCCAAGCACTCCAGAAGCTCTCAGTGCCGCTGAGCAGGACCCACCACTGAGTACCTGTGTTAGCTTATCCTGAAACCAAGGCACAGGTAGGCTGCTGGGGACCAGAGCAGGCAGCCCATCTCCTGCCCTGACCGTGTCCCTGCCAGAGGGAGCCCATACAGCTGCCCCACAAGGCCTGGGGAAGTGTCCCAGCTGAACAGGCAGCCAGAGCGATCCCCAGCCAGGCTCAGCACCCTGCACCAGTGCCAGCAGCCTTCTTTCTGCTGGTGACAGTGACATCCTTGACAAGGAGCGGTCTTCTCCCAAGTTGAGCACCCAGGGAAGCAAGTGAGCCTGTGCCTCACTGCTGAGTCCCTGCTGTCTCTTGTCTCTCCCTGCTGTCTCCTCACACTGCTCCGTGTCTCTCCACAGAGGTGACATCCCAGCCCACTCAGACCAGTGCCTCCTGTGGGAAGAGGTGGCCTCTGCTGTGCCTGGAGTCAGAGCTCAGGCAGCTGTGTGAGAAGGGTTCAGGTGATCTAAACTTCCCCCAGAGCCCCTCTCCTTATGGCTCTCAGCCAGTGAGAGGAGGGAGCCCTCTATTAATCCCCTAAACTTTGCTGAGGGCACCCATGCATTTGGAACAGGCTTGGTGTAGTGCCAGCCCTGGCACAAGAAGCCCGAGCATCTTCTCCACAGAGCCTGATAAAACATCAAGCTGAACAGGGAGGGTGCTTTGTGGCCCTGCAGCACCCGAGCTACTCAGGTGTTGGGGCAACACCAGCTCCCTCAGATGTCTCTGGGGAGCTCACTGTGAGCACCCAGAGAAGGTCAGGATCTGGCCCTGGGAACCTGAGAGGACCCACAACAGGCAATGGTAATCCTCACATCGCTCCAGGGGTGGGATGGTGCCCCACAGCCCTTCATCCTCATCTGCTGAGGTACCCATCTCAGCACTGAGAGGAGCTCTTCTCCCCATGGCCAGGGCTGACAGCCCTCCCTGCTCTGCAGCAAAAACCACTGAATTCTTCGTCTCAAGGGGTGAAACTCCAGGAAACTGATGAGGAAAGCTGTGAATATCCCCACAGAGTTCCCACTGCACTTCTTACCCAGTAGATCCTCTGAAACAATCTGTCTGTGTAAGGACTTAACCTTTCCTTTGGGTTTAGCCTTCTCCAGGGTATATTTTCTCAGTCACAGGGATTTTGCATGCATTTATTGTTAATAAAACCAAAATTTATTGTGTTCTATAATGGAAAAAAAAAATCAAGTGTCAGAATATGGAAAGAAAACACTGCATTTTCCAGCCTGTCTTTCCTAATAAAGTTTGTTATAGAAACTGCAAAGCAATGATATTTCTAATATATGCCAACTATATAGCAGATATTTGATAGGTCTGACAGTCGTGCAATATTTCACATTAGTTTACAGTATTTATGAAAGTACTGGGAACTACCCTGAAATCTGCAGTCCACAGGACAAGAGAAATGGACTCCACAGGAGCAATCAGCCTGTGAAATACAGCTCCTTGCCTTTTACCCCTCTGGTCTTCAGAGGCATTTGCCTGCCTTCCACCTTGCTCCCCAGCTGAGGGGGATGAAACAAGCCCTTCATTCTTCTGATGACAAGATAACTGTTTGGCATTTGCACTAATGAAGAGAAAATCCCTTCCAAGAGCTAATCCTCCAGAGCACTCGAACAGGACAAAGGATTGCAGGCTTTAGGAGAAGACCCCAAAGGCAAGGAGGAACAAGGACCAAAACCTGATGATGGGAACGTAGATACTTCTATGAAGCATTTATCATCCTCCTGCCTCCCTCTAGCATCTTCTATTTACAGTTTGCAGCCCGGAGAGGGGAAGCCTGGAGTAAGAGTCCTTTAACTGCTGCCATGCTGGCAAGGGAAGCTGAGCAGGGTGCCTGGGCAGGAGGAGCAGGCATCAGCCCTTTGCTAGGCAGAGCCTTCTCCCATCTGCACTGGGCAGAGTTGGGGGCAGATCCCAGTGCTGAGGACCATCCCAGAGAATGGAGTGGGGAAGGTTGGTGGGAGGGAGGGGGCTAATCCCCTGGTCCCCTCCTGAGGGAGGCCGGTCCAGCCAGCCAAGATGCTGCAGCACCTTCTCTGAGTCGATGAGCATATGAATACTCAGCCTAATAGATCATTAAATCCCAGCTGTCTTTCATGTACATTAGCCAATAACTAATTAGTCCTTACTTTTGTGCTGTGAATATCCTGCTTGCAGAGTCGTTTCTGCACCTGGCTGACCATACCCAAACAAACTGACCCCCCCTCAGGAAGGGGCTGTACCAAGGGGCACACCAAAAAATGAAGCTACTAGTAAAGCCCCCATGTCAGTCATGAGAGGAGCTGGAAATGGCAGATTAAAGGCTGTCCCCAAACCTTTAATTCGATATTCATTATGTCAGGGTTTTGTTCTCCCATTCCAGCCTATTTTTCAACTGTAATCCTGTGACTCATTCATTGAACAGGATGCTCAGGGAATAAGGCAGCTATTCAAGAGTTATTTTAATCCTCATTAAGCAGTGAATGGCCCTGTTCTTTAGTATCCCACGCCATCCAAATCCTGCACTGATTATGGAACTGTTATTTTCCATGCAGGCTTTCCTCTAACACTCATCTAAGCCTCACCAACAGCTTCCAGACTCCCATCCCAGGTAGGATGGGGTCTGTCAGCCCAGGTTTAAGCTGGACCAAAGCGTGGATGTACTTACATCTGCTGCAGGGTTCTATGACTCTTGAGGAGCAGCCGTGGAACACTCGGGTCAGATTTTTCACATCACACAGGGGATCTTTAATAGGATTTTGCAAGCATAAATCAGATGCTAATTAATCATATCGCTTTTGTGGGGAGGTGCAACTGTTCCTGGATGAAGCCAGGTGGAATCGTGTCCCTGTAGCCACACAGTTACATGAGGAGGACTGGAAGTGCTTCCCCCAGCCCAGTGCAACCCCAGGCTTTCTGCTGCCCATGGCAACCCCGCCTGCCCCTGCAGAGCACACCCTGCCTGAGCACAGCTCCGGCCCAAGGCTTCTGAAAGTCGTGTTGCAGGTTTTGTTAAGGAGCAAAAGGGACTTTGAAAGGCTTCGATTACCTGGTCAGCTCAGCTTCCTCTGGGCCTTTCCCTTGAGACAGACCCTGCTATTCCCTCACCCTCAGCAGAGACTCCCAGGAGTCCCCCAGCATCCTCCCACAGATGCTCCCTCCTGCCCGCCCCGCTGCATCCCCCCTGAGCCATCACGAAGCTGTTCCCATCAGCAGGGTTGTGTGGCTGCTCTGTGTTGTGCTGCCATAGCAAGGTCAGGCAGGAGGAGGCCAGTGGACCTGCTGCAGGTTTGTCCACAGGATTTGCACAACCCTGAGCAGTGCTGCAGGCTGGGGCAGGGGGCTGGAGAGCTGCTGGGAGAAGGACCTGGGGGTGTTGGGTGACTGAACACGAGCCAGCAGTGTGCCCAGGAAGGCCAACAGCATCCTGGCTTGTGTCAGAGCCAGCGTGGCCAGTAGGTCTGGGGAGGGGATTGTGCCCCTGGACTGGGCATTGGGGAGGCTGCACCTCGAGTGCTGGGTCCAGTTCTGGGCTCCTCACTCCAAGAAGGACAAGGTTTTACAGTTCAGATGGAAACCTTTCTAAGCTAAAAGTACTTACACACACTTGCAGACAGAGTACAGTCCACCCAGAAAAGGAAAGAGATGGCAGGAACTATCAGTCTGGATGGAGGATTTGTGTTAACTGAGCAAGCTGCTGATGGAAACCAGTGATTTTGCTGCTGTGCTGGCTGCAAAGGGTGTCTCTTCTCAGTAGACTTTTTTATGTGAGCGTGCAGGTATGTCTACAGGCATGTAATATATGAGTGCATGTGCTATGTGCATGTAGACAGACACATACATGCATGTACCACCTGATCCTCATGGCAGGAAAGCAGGGGGGGCAGGGGTCCTTTCACTGCTTCACCCTTGTGACTTTGCAGCAGGCAGGTGTGTGCACTGCAGCCATAACTGCTCCAGTGCAGTGGGGAGTGTCCACTTGCTAATTTAAGGCTGTGGGAAATGGCTTAAATGAGCTGTAAGAGATCCAGGAGGCAGGGGATGTAGGTGGAAAACACTCGTCTTGCAACGGGCACTGAGGTTCTGGAGGTTACATCCAACCTCAGGAAACCAGGAAACCAGCACAGCCCACTGAGATACACCAAAAACCAGGTGGAAAACAATCCTTCCTCCCCAAACATCTAAGAGAGGATGGGTGGCATGAGGAGGACTGTCTCATACAACAGGGCTTCAGGTTCACTGGTAAACACACCTGCTCTGAAAGCACAAACTCCCAGGCTCATTCAGAGCAGATTCTCTTCCTCCCACACACACCTTCTATCCAGAGATGGAAGCAGTGACCCACAAACCATGCCCACTCATGAGCTCCCAGCACACAAGCACACGTCTCCTTCCCAGCACGTTTCTGGGGATACTCACTGACTCTTTCAGCAGCAGCAAAGTGCTGAGCTGCAGAAGCAAACTGGCAGGAAGAGCTCACTAGGAGGGAAATACAACTTTGGTTTTCAAGCCACTACAGCTAAAAAATACACCTACAGAAAGACAGACCCACAAGAAGAATATTCCCCACTCTTGGCTAGGATGTTATTTTAAAAACCAGCAACACTGCAGTGAAGATAAAGGTTACACAGCACTCTGAATCTCTCTCTCCAAGGAAACCAATACTTTCTGGAGCATCTCTGGAGTGGCTGTTTTTCTTAAGAAATGTGTTTTTCCCCTCTGTGTAGACAACAAAGTGTGAGGTCTGTGGGAAAGGGCAGCTTGTTCCCAGGTTAACAGAGCCTCTGGAAGAGAGATGTATCCTGCATGGGAGCCTCTGAGCAGCAGTGCCATTGCTTATAGAGAGCTGCAACTCCAGTGATCCCCCACCCCAAGTGGGAATGCTTGAACTCACTTTTTACCTGGAGTTTAAAGTCTCATTTTAAAAGGATAGACAATGGCAGGACAAGGGGGATGGAGTGAAGCTGGAGGAGGGAAGGGTTAGAGGAGAGATTGGGGGGAAGTTCTGTGCAGAGAGAGTGGTGAGGGGCTGGAACAGGCTGCCCAGAGGGGGGGTGGGTGCCCCGTGTCTGGGGGTGTTCAAGGCCAGGTTGGATGGGGCCCTGGGCAACCTTGTGTAGCTCCAGGCCTGAGGTTGGTGTCCCTGCCTGTGGCAGGGGGTTGGAGCTCTGTGATCCTTGGGGTCCCTCCCAACCCATGCCATTCTATGATTTACATTTGCTCTGTTCCTTTACCCTTCCCTCCCCTCCTTTCCTTTCTCTTCCCTTCTTTTCCTTCCTTCCTTTTCTTCCCTGTCCTAGTGCTGCCTTTTCTCACATGTTCCAGTGTAAATCAGCAGACAGAGGTGTTGAAATGAACAGAGGGAACCCAGATGAAGAGAGAGAACAGGGACTTTGTTTTTGGGAGAGAAAGCTCTGCGCTGCTGGTGTCAAACCCCCCAGGACAAACTCTGCTGCTGTTGACAGTCAGTGCCTGGGATCCCCTCTGTGTTTGAGAACTTCACACTGACACTCCAAACACAAAGTAATTAGATAAATATGGACTAGTTTTCTCCAAAAATCAAACAGCTGAGCAGGCTGCATGACTAACATCAGACAGCAAAGCACAAACAGCATCTGGGAGAGCCGCCCTGGCTGCTAACCTTTGCAACACGCCTGAGATGCACAGCTCACCCTGGAAACATATGGTCAGGGCAGAACAAAATGTGTCCTTTAAAGGGCACTTCTGAAGATGAATTTGATTTTAGAAGATATAAATAGTGTGGGGTTCTGAAGCAGGATTAGTTAAATGCAATCTTTTGTGGAACACAGCCAGCTCTTGCTCAGGCAGAGTGGGGAGATAATTATGCTAATACCTCTGGAAAAAACACATGGTTGTTTGTAACCCCATGGTACTGGCAGAAAGGAGAAGGAAAGGGAACACAAAGTCCTCCCCCTCTATTTTTTCCCTTTTTCATGGAGTATAAAGAGAAACAAAACCTGAGGATGAGATCTCTGCAGGAAGGGCTCTCCAGTGGATCTAGCAGGGCTGGACTGGGCTCCCACTGGAGAAAAGTCCAAGCCCTGGTCACTGCTGTGTGTTAGGGAACAGCCAGATGTGCCTGCTTGGCCCATCTTCACACTGAAGAGACACAGGATTCAGCAGAAAGCCAAAAGCAGGAGCCTCCTTGCCTGTCCCACTCCAAGCATGATTCACATTTAAAAAAGCCACAACATACTTGGATCCCCATGGAAGCAAATGGCCCAGAACAGGCGTGTGTCCTGTCACCCAGGGTGGTGCAGGAGGGCAGTGAGGAGGCTGGGGTGACAGCCTGCACCAAGCAGAGCCCTGTGGGGCTTTTTAGGGCTTTTCCAGCCCCTGTTTTGGCTGAGGAGTGATACATTCGCCACCCTAGAACTGACATGACAATCCAGAGAAGCAGGGTTTTAACTCCTCAGCTGATTTTAAATCACACTCAAGTCACACAGAACATCAGGGCTCAGCAAAAGACCCTCTAACCCACCCCCCTGCCGGAGCAGGAGCACCTAGATTAGATCACCCAGGAGGGTTTGGATGTGCAGCCTGTCCCAAGACAGGCCCAGCCCCAAGGCCTTGGGGCTCTGCAAGGGGCCAGGACAGGGACGTGTGTGTCACCATTGCCTGAAGCTGCTCTTGTTCTTCTGCTGATTTCTGGCACTTTCTATCCCTGGATGGGGGACTGGTGTGCATGCTTGTTAACTGCTAAACATGGCTCTGGGCCAGTCCTTTATAGCCAATTAAGACCCAGACACAATCATATTCCTAACTTTAGGCGTGTGAGTGAAGTCACCAGCACTAATCAAGCTCTTCGAATGAGCCAGGGGCACAAGTGCTTTACAGAGGCAAAGAGAAAGCGGCACTGTGTTAAGGAAGAACTAAAAGTGCCATTAAAACCCATCCCTAATCCTAGCAGCAATTAAACAGATGGTTAACTTCCAGCGTCTGTTTAAGCCTAACTGAAGCCACGTTGAACAGTGGCTTTCAAAACAGCACTCCTGCAGAAATCTCTGGATATGGCAGTGTCAAGACCTAGATTGTACCTATCAATTATCTTCTTTGCTCTTGCAGTGCTTCTGTTGCCCCAGGCTTGATGCTCCTCTGAGGCAGCTGAGGACAGGTGTAGTAACTCTGGCCACCCACAGTACTATATATTCCTCCTTGGATGAAACACAGACCCTGGGATATTTTACACATGCTGATTATTTTAATGTTTTTAAAAATAAGAATTTCATTTAAAAGCCTTTTCTATATGTTGTAATTACAATTTTTCTGCTTGGCCAGTTCAAGACCAGCCAAAAAGACAAAATACTTCTTTTTTTAAAGCTTTTTTTAGGGGGGGGTGGTGGTGGTGCATTTTTAAGTCTCAGAGCAACTAAAAGGTTGGGAAAATTGTTTTACTGTTGAAGGGGGAAGAAAGTAATTTAAAAATGAAAAAAATCCAGGTGTTCTTAGAAGAACTTGCTTTCTTTTTTGGGATATTGCTTTTTTTGGGTCTACATCACCAGGGGTAGAGTGTGATCTCTCTGTAGGTGCAGTATCAGCCTTACCCAGACTTTAAAGTCTAGCTAGTCAAGGAAACCTCCCTTGATTTCAGTGTTCTGAATTTCACTGAAGGATCTCAAAGTGATTAATCTGTCTATACTGACAGTATGTGCAGTATTTATCATATATTTACACTATCCATCATATATTTTATCTTATTTTTATGTGTGTATGACATATTTACAGTATTTATCATCATATGCTGCTCAGATGGGTCTTGTTCTGGGCAATCCTATGCTAAGTGCTGCAGCAGCATCTCTAAACCCAGCGCTGCTGGTTGTGCCATCCTGGCATCTCTTCCCATAGAAAATGAGCATCCCCTGAAACAAATGCCCTTGTGCCCAACTGTCCCAGTTCCAGCAGAATGTGGTATTTTGTGGTAAATCCTTCAAGCCCTGGGCTCTTCATTGGCTGAGGCAGGACTTTCACCTGTCTTTTCATTAAAGGGAGATGGCTGGTTCCTCTTTGGTAAAGAAGAGGCAGCCAACTGCACTTTGAAGGCCCTGGAGGTGGAAAGCAAACAGAAGGCAGCAACGTTCACTCACTTTGAACCTGTGGTTTCTAATCCCACCTCAGGTTTGCTCCCAGATCCCACTTGTGGTTCCTTTAACACGTGTGGTTGGCAATACTGAAATCCCCCTGATAACTTATGCAATATTTACTACCTTTCTGTACTGAAACCTGGCAGTATGGCAGAGTGGAGTATTTATAGCAGTACCAACTACTCTCCTGTAGGTAAAGCAATTTCTATTTATTTACTCACTTGCTGCCTTCCCTGGGAATACTTATGCTAGAAAAGCTGATGCTGAGCTATGCTTGCTGGCACACACAGCTTTTTTTTATTGTTTGGCTGCTGGTTTTTTACTTCATTCCTGCACCAAGCTCACCAAGACCAAGCAAAGCAGGTCTGTGGTCATGTTAACTGGAGGCAAGTGGGTGATGCTCCTGAAGGAAGTGGTCTTCCTTCCTTCTCAGCCCTCAGCCACACATTTCTCCCACCTCTCTTGTACCCCTGTCAGTGTGTATGTGACCTTGCAGAGATTTCTCTCTTCTCTGTTTGCTTGTTTTCTCATCCAGGTTAAGTTTTGGCCAGGTTCCTGGTCTCACTTGCTGTACAAAGGTGGGAGGCAGGGTGAGATGGGAGTGAGGATGCAGCTGTCCCTTTCAGAGGTGGATGACATCAGGTGGAAGGACTGGGGTGGTGTGCTGAGTGCTTTACTTCAGTAATGAAGCTGCTCCAGGAACAAAGCCTCCATAAGCACAGAGCCCATGCCTTCAGAAGAAAGGTGGGGCAGTGTTTTCAAGGTGTAGGACCCCAGACCCTGAAAGCCTGCAAGACCCTCTCCTTCAGCTCAAGGACCACCATGTGGATGGGGAAAGATCCAGGCCCAGCTGGATCAAAGCATTTCAGTGTGCTTGAATGTGGCAAGCAGTCCTGACCATAGCCCTGGGGTCAAATATCCCTGGGATACAGGATCCCAAGGAATCACACTGCTTATTGTGTCCCTGGAGAGGGGGGACAGTAAAGATGTGAAGCAGTAGACAAAGAAAGCTGAACTACAGACAAATTCAAGCATGGTGTGCCAGGACAGTGGAATAAAAGGGCTGGTGGTAAGCAGGTTTGCCTGGAGTAATCTCATGAGAAGACATTTGCAGTGATATTTACACAACAGAGGTGTCTGTCTCCCCTGTGCTGCTCTGGCTCTTCCTCCCCTGGGAATGAGTGAGCAGCCCGTGGTGCTCAGCCACCGTTTGGGGATGAACCACCACACACCACCGGCTCTCACCCTTCTGCAGCCCTGCTTCCCTGTGCTGGGGAGGCTCAACTAGACCAGGGCACCGATCCACCCAGACTCTGGGTTGGCTCCATCACTGCCACCCTTCGGCTGCCCCAGGACCGTGCTGGCACGGTGCAGGGGGACTGAAAGGCCAGGCTGGCCCTGCACTTGTTGTGTGTGTAAAGCCCCCAGGCTTAGAAAAGAGAGGCTGAGAGCTGAAATCTGCTGGCCCACAGCCTTTCCTCAGCAAGAGGTGCGATCGGCTGTGGTCATGCTTCATGGCTCCTGGGCCAGGGTCTCCATGGCCAGGGTCTCCACACAGCTGACAGCTGGTTTGTGGGGCCAAGCATCCCTACTCCAGGCTCGGGTGCACAGCAAGGAAGTGTCCATTAGATGGCAAGCTCCTCTCTGCCGTGTGATGCACTTGAGCCATGTGTCTGCCCATCTGCCTGGCTCAGGGCATGAGCTGGGGAGAACAGGCTGGGCTGCACCATGTGCTGGGGTGGCAGGAACAGAAAAGGTCTTCAGTGTCTGGCCTGGGAGTCAACATTTGGACACGTGTAAAATCAGCATCCTCGAAGGGAAAGGGCTGCCCTGGATTTGAGATGAGATCAGACAACATCTGTTGCAGGGCAGTGTACCTGGACTCTTAAGAGCCACTCCCCATCTGCTCAGAGGTGTCCTTGCTCAGCTCTGGTGCAGGGTGTCACCCCAGCTGCCATGGCTGGGAGCAGCCTCTGTGCAAACCCGTGGCTGTGCAGGCTGGGCTCCCCTGGGTCCTGCCAGCCCTGCTCCACAAAGCCCTGCAAGGCCACTGCTGCCATCACTGCCAGGACCCTGCAGCCTGCTCTTGCAGGGGACGTGTCTCACACAGGCCCTCTGACCCCCAAACCACGCATCACCCTGTCCAGACCACTCCCCAGCCAGGCCTGGGGTGCCGCTTTCCCAGGACACCCACCCCAGCAAAGGGGTCTTGCACTGTCCATGTACAGTCTTGCCTGGTCTGAGGGAGCTGGGGGCTGCTGATATTAATAAGCCTTCCAAGTTTCGGTGGCAATTCTGAATTTACTAATTTAATAATTAATTCCTCTTCATTAAAGCCAACAGACACTGATCCGTGTTGTCAGCATGATTGCTTTTTCCCTTGTGTTTAACTCCCCTGGCTTTTGGCTTCACAGCCTCTGGATTTCAGGTGGGTTTGGGGAAAAAGAACTCAAGGTTTAAGTTTTAGCCTTTAAATACTAATGCCTTTCTTGTTGTGCAAAGAAGCAACGATGGGAGAGTGATACAAGATCAAGCAGATCCGATCTGGTCAGGAATATGTTCAGGCTGGAAATTAGAAGGTCCTGACCAAGCCACCCACTGCAGTTCTGAAACCCACTGGGTCAGAGGAAAAGAGGTGAGAAGAGTGAGGCCTTTAAAGGAGGAGATGGCTGAGGGATCAGAGGCTGTCATCTGTGAGGGCAGCCTGTAATGGACCAGTGACACCCTGACCGTCCTTTTGAGTCCATTAAGCCTGGGACAGAGGTGTCCCCGAGGCAGCATCCCTGGCACACAACTCGGATGCAGGCTGAGCACCAGCACCTCTCAGCACTGCTCACTGGAGGCAAGCTGAGCACAGACCCTTGAGCAAGACTTGGGATTTTTCCTCTTTCTCCTCTCCTGGATATTTTGCATTCTGCCAGTGAAGCCATGAATCGTGATTCATTAGCTCCTGACCAGAATGCAAAGGCTGGGCCCAGCAGCAAGAAAAGCAGGTGAGTAAAGTGCCCTGCTTTCCCTGAGATGCTGCCTCCCTCCCTGGCTGGGCTGCAATGCCACCCTGGGCTCAGCAAGGTGCCACAGCCAGCGGTTCAGACACGTTCCCATGGTGGGAGCTGGGGAACAATGAATGAACATGGCATCTTACACAGAGTTTTAGCACACTTGAAAACCCAGCCCCGTGGCTTTAAATCTTTAACACCCAGCAGGGAAACACAGCTGCTCTGGGGTGGAACACTGCAGCCCTTCAACAATTCATGACAATGCTAAAAATGGATGAGTGGGATTAGAGTAACCGTGAGCACAATTTGCTCCAGGACACGACTGCTGAGATGTCTGTGCAGACAGCAGCTCCCCAGCCTCCTGGGAGGCAGGAGCATGATATGGACTAAGAACAGCATTTGCAAGCCACACTGTGAGTGATGCTTGAGACAAGAATTGCTCATGCAGGAACATAACCTGGGTGCATAAGAAGGCCTAGAAGATTTCATCTAGCCTTCCTCCTGTCTGTCTCCCCTCCCCCTCTGCTCATCCCTCTCTCACTGTGCAGAAGAGCTCTGTGCTCCAGCATAACATGGACTGCAGGCAACAGGGACAAAGGCAAAGAGGTGATGCTGCAGCACTGCATGGGCTGAGATGTGACCTGCCCCATGGCAGCAGCTGTCAGGATCCATCCCCTCCTCTCCAGTACCTCCCCACCCCTGTGCAATAAGCAGCAGAGGCAGCAGGGTGGGTCATGGCACAGAGCTGCATTGATGCTTAGGGCAGAGTCCTCATCTCCCAGCATGGTGAGGCTTGCTGGCCTGGGCAGGGCTGGCTGGGCTGAGCTGCAGGGTGGCATGGAGAGAGGTGCCACCAGCTGTCTCTGCTGGAGACAGAAACATTGCCTCTCCTTGGGGACAGGGAAAACGTAACCCTGCTGCTGTACCACCATGTCCTCTGTACTGATGGACCTGAGGACTCTGCAGCTGCTGTGTCCCATCTGCCATTGCAGAGATGCCAGCAGGTAGAAGAATGGTTTCTGGGGAGCAGAAAGGCTCTGGCAGTATCTACAGTGAGGGTAGGTGTGACAGTAAGGCACTAAGCTCTGATTGAGTATGCCATGCAGAGACAAAGCTCTTCTAACTTTGCACAGGGGCTCAGAACAGCCCTTCTGTATGGAGCCAAACTGCTAGCAGGCTCAGGGAGGACTTCACCATGCAGGATGGAGTTTCCATACCTGAGCATCTCCCCACGTAGATCACACCCCTTTAGATCTTGTATCACCCCCACAGCACAGCCCCAAGTCCCTGCTTGCACAGAGAAGGTGCCCTGGGGACCTGTCATCTGCTTTCTCATGTCCCTGACAAGACAAGGGAAGCACGAGCCCCTGGCTGGATGTGCAGAGCCCCCCACCCACCAGCCCTGCACAGCGCAGGGACAAGAGACCCTTGGGAAGCCCCAGTGCCACTGGGTCCTGGTGTGGGCTGGAGGTGGGACTTGCTGCCAGGGCCAGCAGCCCCCACACGAGTGGGGTGGCCTCTGATCCCTCCTTTGTGCTGTAGCTTTCAGTACACTGGGTCCCTGCTGAGCTCTGCAATTCAGAGTCCCACAGCAACTCCCACCTGTCAGCCACAGCCTGTGCTGCTTCTGCCTGTCACTGGTGAACTAAAAGCCCTTCCTGTGCTCTGCATGCTGCAGTCCAGGGTTGTACCTCCTGACCGACAGGCTGAGGCTCTGCTCACAAACATTCCCCCCCAGAGCCACCCTTCCCTGCTTGGGGGGTTGGAGGAGGGACAGTTTAGGCAGAGCACAGACACATCAATATTTCAAAGCTCCTAATGCAGTCTCTCCATGAACTGTCTCTGCTGCTCTCCTGTGCGTCCCTCCTGCTGGATAAATCATCAGCAGGGACACCAGACAGGACTGTGCTATGTTCAGGCTGACAGCAGAGACTGGTGACATCACTTAGTCCCTGTCAGGAAGCTGCAGGAGCTGCTGTCTGACAACAACCTCACTTGCTCTGTACCATGTGCTCCCCAGTGCTGTGTGCCCACTGCTGCCCCTGTCTCTGTGGTGCCAGAGCCCTTTTGTGAGCATAGAGCTGTACCTACAGCCAGGCAGCCCCACAGGCCCCTCTGTGGGTTACTCACAGTTCCTCAGTTTATACACTGTGTTTTCCATCACACTCATGTCCCTTCCCACACAATACGTATGAGGCTGCACCTTTGATGCACCTTATGCTCTGCCACACATGACACTCAGCTCTCATCACCTCCCACTGTGTGCCTGTGGCCCCTGGTGCCCCTCCAGACACGTGCTGCACAGATCCCCAAATCACCTGATGCCTCCCTGCTCCCCTTCCACACTGGTTTTCCAGTGAATGTGCTTAGGGAGGATTCTCTGCCTTTGAGCAAATCAGAGATGAAGATGGTCCAAGCCAGGGTATAACAGTGTTTCCAGCAGGAGCATGGAAGATAGGTAACTTGTTCTGTGGATACTGGAGACAGGGTGACTAAACTGGCCAAAGTCCAGCTCCAAGGGCTTGAAAACAACCAGGAATGGCACACGCAAAGGATCCTGCCCAGAATGGACCAGGAGGTCCAGGCTGGACCTAACCACTGGGCATGAACAAGTGGGAACCAGGCAACCCTTCACTGAGTGCATCACCCTGTGCTCAAGTTACATCCTCATTACAATCTCAACTTTGTCAGGGTTCTTATGCTTTTGGGTTTTTTCTCTGGACACACCACATTCTAAAAGCTGAAGGGTGCCCCCAGCTGCACCCCAGGACCCCATGGCCCAGCCCTGCTTCATTTTTCTTACAGGGATCAGTGGATGGAGACTGATCTATGAGGCAAACCCCAGCCAGACAGTAGTTCTATGTATAAAATAGAGCTGTTGCCCAGCCCTGAGCACAGAGGTCTCCCTCCTTGCCCTCTGGTTTACTTGGGCCTCTTGAACTGTACTTTCAAAGCAGAGATCAATCAATCTCCACAAGACTCCCCCCCAGCCTCAGTACTGCCCTGGTGGGAGATGCAGGGATGATGCTGGGATGGGAGGACAATCCCAGCACTCCTTCCCACCCAGTCAGGATTGTGATCACCACCAGTGATCAGGGCCTCTTTCCCTGAGGACAACGAGCCTCAGGGACATAATTTCATGCTCTTGCTGTCAGCTGCCTTGCACAATTTATCTTCTCATTACCTCTTTAACAGCATTGACTGATCAAGGAAAATAACTCTTGTGATGGAGACGTTGGCTTTGGAAATAAAGCAGTGAGTAATATCACTTTGCAGCAATATATATGCTAAGTTTCTGCAGCCAGTGCCCAGATGAGATTGTGAAGGCAAAGGACAACTGGTTCCCAGTGTCCAGGGGGCTGCTGGCATTCAATGGCACTCCTCTCTGGCTTGTTTAAAGTCACTGTAAGTCAAGCAGCTCTATCATGGGAGCAAAAGCTGGTTGGCTGGAGAAGAGAGACTGGAGAAGGGTTTATCTGAGATCAGTACCAGGTAGCATACTACAGATTGCCATGTTACAGCAGATGTTTTTAGAGGATTCAGGTCTTTTGGGTGCTCCCTAGGTGGCCTGCTGCCCTCTAAATGGGGCACCACTGCAACCTCCAATTATGGAGTGAGAGGGAATGACCCTGAGAGAAGAGCATCAGGCACTAACAAGGCAAAAGGAGCAAGCCTGTAGCTCACGCTGTGTGCAGAGGCACTGCTCTAGGTAGGACAGCTTTCCCCACAGTCACCTGGGACCATGACATGCACCTGTGAACGTGCAGCGATGGAGGTGCTTACTGTGCTGCTTCCTCAGGGCCCCTGCTCAGCCTCAGAGCCGCTTCTCTGCACAAACCCACCCCCTCCCTGGAGCTCACAGAAGCTCCAGCACAGCTCAGGTCTGAGCAGTGCTGCAGCATGCTATGGCAGCTTTGGGTGGGGGTTTTTATGACTTTCTGGTTGGACTCCTCCTCCAATGGTCCACTGCTTTCTCCCTCTCCCTGAGCGAGGATGCTCACGGGCATCCACAGCTATGTAATGTGGCAAAGAAACAGAAATGCTTTGCTTATGGAGGCACTCTGCTTTCAGAGCATTTGCCCTGGGCAGCAGACAGTTTTTATGTTAAATTTCACTTTGCTGTGAACTCAGCTCCCACAGAAAACTGTTTCACAAATACTTTATCAACAGCTCAGTGCACATTCCAGGCACTGGAACTGTGAAGGCATGAGGAGCTATCTGTTTGCAGGTGTGGGGAGCAGGCCACCAGCTCACTGAGCTGTCAGCATCCCTCCAATGGCACAACATCCCTCAGCACAGCTAACCCAAGCTACTCCCAAGGAACAGTACAGAAAATCCTCCTCCACCCCATCTTTGAGCTTCTAACTCAGCAGCCACTGGTCTGATGAGGGCATTTCTCCCAGGTTTGGCCAGGATAGAGTTAGTGTTCCCCAGAGGTTGGGGTGGGACACAGCCAGGACATGTGGCCCAATCCAACCAAAGGGCTATTCCATGCCATACCATATGACATCATGCTCTGTATAAAAGAGGGTTAAGTGGGGAGAGGGGATGCTGCTCCATGACATGTGGCTTGGGGATAGTCCAGAAGGATCTGATCTGCCTGGTCTGAGTTGTGTGGTTCAGTGAGAAGCTGCATCACGTATCACCAGTTTTGATATTTTAAATCCTGCTGCTATTTCCCTTCCCTTTGCTGTCTCTGTCCCAACCCACCAGGATTCCCTTGTCTCCCCATCCTGCTGGGGGGGATGAGTGAGTTGCCATGTGGTGCTCAGCTGGGGCTGACCCATGACAGTTCTTTTTGGTGCCCAATATGAAGGCTGGGATGATAGATCTGACCCTAGCTCATTAAAACCAAACCTGTGATGAGCACTGTGTTATTCAAACAGCTGCTGGGGGTGTGTTTGGTCACTGCAGGAATACTTTCACCTGCTCCTTCACCTCCCCTTTTCCCTTCAGGCTGGTTACAGCAGCTTCTGAATACCCCTGGGGTGCTCAGGCTGGCACGTTCCTGTCCTTATGGCTCCAGGATGTGTAGTTTCAAGCTTGTGCAGTGGAACAGGGAGCAGTTGCTCCCTTTGCCTGACATTAGTGCAAAGAGCAACCACCCAGTGCCAGGGCCCCCTGCTCTCAGGACTGTGCAGTAACAGCCTTCCAGTGTAAGCAAGAGACACAGATGATGGGTGGTTTAGCAACGAGCATGTGAACAGCCCAGGACATGTTCCTGAGTCCTGTGTCCAGCAGGTGCTTTACCAGGTCAACATCTCAGCTACACCAGGGAGAGCTGGAGCAGCTCTCCTGCCCAGGACAAGGTCAGCTCTTACACTGCCCTGGCTCTGAAAAGGGCACTGCCTCAATGCCTCCAGCTGCCTTTTCTTTCAGGAAGAAAAAACATACTGAATAAAATATAGACACAGCAGCAAGGATGCTGTTGGCATAGGAGCTCCCCTGGCTCCAGTCAGTCCCAGCTCCCCGAGCTTGTTTGGCTGTGTTTGCTTCCACACGTTCCCCACACGCTGGGGGGTTCCACTCCCTGAAGAAAGATGGGATCTGTCACAACTGATTACAGCATGTGCATCTCCAGCCCTCCCTGCAGCCCTTGCAGGGCGGTGGGCATTGCCTGTCACTGTGCAGGAGCCCACAGACCCTCTGGATTGCCCTGCATTGTGCCACTGTGCAGCTGCTGAAGGCAGTGGGTGGTGTGGAGACCCCAGGGGCCTTCCCCAGAGTGGAAAGGTTTGGTGCAGTGAGCAATGTCTATGACAAGGGCTAAGGGCTGATCCAAACACATTGTCCCCACTCCATATCTAGTTTCACACTCCATATCTAGTCCCTACCCAGAACCTGCAAGAGAAGAGGAACTTGCTGCCTTGGCATGGTCTCAGCCTCTGGAAAGGCTGAGTGTGGCTGGACAAGTCTCCTCTATCCAGTCTGTCAGCAGTTATCCCAAGCTCAGGTCCTCAGGTGTCTCATAGCTGCTTTCTCCCCATCTGAGAGGTGGGCTGCACCCAGCAAGGTGGGCAGGCAGTGCCCCCACATGCTGCTTACTTCACAGCAAGGACAGAGACCCCATGTCAGAGGAGGTTTGCAAGGGATATTAGGAAAAATCTCTTCACTGAAAAGGTTGTCAAGCCCTGGAACAGGCTGCCCAGGGAAGTGGAGTCACCATCCCTGGAGGGATTTATAAGACATGTAGAACTGGTGCCTGGGGACATGGTTTAGTGGCTGGACTTGGTTAATGGTTGGACTTTATGATCTTAACGGTCTTTCCCAACCAAAATGAAACAAAACTATTCTGTCTGGCATGGGATGCAGCCTCTGAAACAAGGAGGCCATTCATGGCCACCATCCCTGAGTTGGATGCTGCTCCCTGAGATGGAACCACGACCACTTTGCCTCAGTGATCCTGAAAACAAAGTCCTCAGGGCTCAGAAGGAGCTTGTGCTGGAGGGTCTGGGATGCCCTCCCAAGCCTGGTGACCCAGTTCAGCATGGTGCCAAGGCACTGGTGCAGGCACTAGGGCTGCATCCTTGGCCAGCACCTCCAGCGTGATCGTGCCCATTAACTCTGCATAAACAAACAATCACTTACAACGTCAGGGAAAATAATCTCACCCCTAATCACTGATTAGAAATGTTTGCTTATGTCTGGATATTTATAGCCTACAAGAGGTAAATGTCACCCTCATTGCCTGCATTGCATGGGGGATATTGTTTAATTAGCAATCACAGCCTCTGGGCTGCTGCTGTTTGGAATGGGAGATGAGTGCTGCTGTGCTTTATTTACCCTTCCTCCTTCTCCTCTGCTTGTTCAGGAGTGGGATGTGGCCTTTCTTAACTGCAGCTGCTCTCAGACCCACAGAGCAAGCAGGGTCTTGCCTTGAGATCCCTCCTCCAGGCCCTGTTTCTCTCACAGAACAGCCACAGATGTATGTCCTGCTCAGTCCACAGCTGTGATTTACACTGCATTTCATGACCACTGTGCCAAAGCCCCTCAGGTTGGTCAGCCACAGCCCTCCAGCACTGTTGTTCTCCCAAAGGACAGTGATGGAAGAGATAAGAACCACCATCAGATCATACTGACAGAAGTGCCTCAGCCTTCCCAAATGTGAGGTGGGCTTAAAGGCTGGTTGTTCCTTATGTACTTCCAGCCTCAGCTATCTGAGGTTAGTGGTTATACCAGGACACAGAGGAGAATGACCTGGAGAAACCCTTACTTGAAGGAGAGCAGTTGTGATCTGAGCTCTGAAACCCAAAGCTAATGGAGGGAGTAGGGTTTTAAGGCCAGCAACCAAAGCAGAGGTGCCTGACCTCCTCACACACCTAGAGAGCCTGACAGGACCTAGAAGAGCAGGTAAGAAAGACCTCTGAAGTCTCAGGATAATCTCTTTTTGCTAAGAGATCAGGTAGGTACCTGCATGCTGCACCTCAGCCTCAGGTGGGATCAGCAGTGAGCAGACCTGTGGGCCTCTCTCCAGCATCCCAGATTTCCTGTCCTTGATGCTTGCTGCACACACAGAGCTACTCAAATGCCCCAGCAGCCTCTACAGACACAGCCTGTGATTATCTCATCTCTGCAGACAGGGAGTTTGTACATCCTCTGACAAACCAAGCTCTGGAGAAACAGTCTGTCAGGAGCAGTCTGCTTCACTCTCACTTAAGCCATGGCAGGGCTGAGTTTCTGGCTCCTGTTGGTACTGCTGGGAGTCTGTGTTGTAAAAATGAAAAAGACACTCAGAAGCTCCTAAAACCCCAGCTATTTCTCCTTATTTCTGGTCTAGACTAGCCAACTGTGCTGTCTTCCCATGCTGCTTCTGCCAAGACAGGGAGCTAGTGACAGAGGTGTCCTCACAGCATCCATAGCATCAGGGCAGGGTCTCACACCAGCTAGACCCAGAAAGGCCACAACACTGGGCCATGATCTGTGGGAAGTTCGTGCCAATCTGCTAGCCATCAGGACAAGAGGGATCTGGGCAGGGTACCCAGAAGGACCCCATCCGTGCTGCTCTCTATATGGAGTAGCAAGCTGAATCAGGACAAGGGCCTTCTGCAGACAGACAGCTTCACAAGGCAGGAGCACATCTGTGCAGCACCAACATGATCACATTATGAAGCCCAAACCTGGGCTAGACTGCGATTCACATGGTACCACAGCACCTCTCCACCACACCTGCCTACAAAAGCCCTTGCTAAGGAGGGGAGGGGGAGGACAGGCAGCATGCCAGTCATCCTGACACTTTCTGTGGGGCAACACAGGGTGGCACAAGTGGGATGCACAGACCTTGTGTTCATGTTCTGAGTTGCAAGGGCAGCCCTTTGCTTGTGCACCATCTCAGAGGAAAAGCCTTTCTTGCCAGCTGCTTTCAGTGCAGTGTTAGTCACTGCCTCATTTCCCCTGTATTCCCAGACTACCTACCCAGGAGACGTGGAGGAATGCATGTGAAATTATTTATGCTGGGCACAGCTCTACAAGGCAGTTTTATGAGGCTGTAACTCCTCCACCCAGCTCCTCAGCTAACACACAGTCTCCTAGCACACAGCACAGCTTTCCCCTGGTCAGACCAGGCCCTGACATGGCTACTCAAAATCAATCTGCCCCCCAGACTATTCACCCAAACCAAAACACCTAGGGCCAAGTCCTGCTTCCTTCCTAGCAGTCACACAGTGCCACAGAGGTGTCTATGCAGCATGGAAGTCCTAGCCCCTGTGTGGCAGGCAGCAGCTTGATGCCTTGCTGTTAACTGTTGATTCTTCTAAGAATGGCCTGGAATGAATTCCTGTCACAGACAGTTGACATTCTGCAATGTGCTGGGCAAAAGTCTGCAAGGGACATTGCAAAGCCTCAGTATTTCCTTGGTGGGGGATTCACTCCCCACAACTTCAGCCATCTGGAAGTCAGGGGAGGTGCCTGAGCTCTGGGCTCCCCAAGGAGACAGATTGCTGCCCATGCTCTGACAGCACTTTGAAGGGTCAGGATGGAGAGCAGCTGGCAGGAGTCAGTGATAAAAGGAACAAGTGGAGTCCAGTCTCACCTTCCCTGTTGCTCCACACTCTCCATCCCCCCAGCCTGGAATGTGAGCACTAGAACGTGCCCTGGTTTGCACTGCACAGCTACTCCTCTGCTAGACTATCTGAGCAAGCAGCTCTGCCTTCTGATGTAGGAAATGTCAGTTACAACACAGAACAACACGATCTTAGTTCCTGCCTTTGCTGTACTAATCCTGGACAGAGATCATTCATTATTTGTTAGCCACACTGCCTGCCTGGTTCCTGCACCAACGCTCCACAGCCCCCATCCAGTGAGAGGTCTTGCAAGGAGCGAGGGGATGTGCTGCTGCTTAGTACTGCCAAGAGGAAGCACAGGGATTCCTCAGCAGACAGCAGCTCCTCAGGAGCCCTGGGCTGGGAGGAAAGCTTCTCCAGGTGAGCGCAGGGCTATGCTCAGCCTGCCAGGCAGTCCACTGGGGAAAGACTCACTGATTTTTTTTGACACAGACAATTAGTTATGACCCATCAGAACAATCCATAGACACACCTGTACCCTGCATTAGCAAGGGTAAAACATGCCTGATACTGTGCAGAGAACTCCATCAGTGAGTTTGTGTGTAACTGGCAGCCCCATGTGCTTTTAGGAGGCTCCAGGGTGAGAAGCAGCACATGGCTGAGCGACAGACACCCTGTGAGGTGGAGCACCTGAGAGGTTAGAGCTAAAAGCCATAGGGAGCTTTGAGTGATACAGCCCTGAGCACCATACTGCCACTTCTCTCTATTTACTAATGCATTTGGGTGCCTCTCAGTAGACAACAGTTGCCTTGTGTCTCTTAAACATGCTCTATTAACTGCCATCACATTTTATCACTCCTCTGGCAATATCCAGCAACACCTCTATAATTTATTGTCATTAGTTTTATTCACAACCATCACAGAGGTCACAGCATGGGGGGAGAAGAGCACTTCATCCATTTCACTCCTAAACATGCTGGAATAACAGCTTTTCAAACAGCTGATGTTAAGTAGATATGAAAAGATAATGAATAATGAGGAGTAAGGGAACTGACCTTTTCCAAACAAGAGGCTCTTTCAGCATCATGACACTTGGAAGTTGGGAGAAATGAACCCTGACATCCAAGAGTGTGCTTTGACACCTCTGAGGCAGACCTCTCCCTGTGAGCTGGTCTGGGCAGCCTGCCTTCACAGGCAGAAGGAGAAGTGGGGAGTGGTGCTTTCAGATGCCTCTCTTGAAATGCACTTTAGAAATGCCTGTTTCTTTCTGGTGGCTCCAAATAAAGCCTGGATTGTCCTAGATGGACATACCTGCATGTGGACAGATGCTTCCTATACAGACAACCTGTACTTAGTGGCTCATAAGCTCAGAGGGATGGAAATGGGCTTTGCACATCCTCCCAGTTGGTTTGCTTTCCCAGGTGACTAACCCACAAAAGGACCCTGCAGAACTTGCTGTCTGACACAGGAACTGCAGAGTTCACTGCAGACACCTTTCCAGATCATGGGCTGAGCCTCCTTGTACAGAAAAGAGACCAGAGAGAGGGATATGGCACCCTAGGATGGGATCAGGCTGCAGCTGGATTCACACCCAGGCTTAAAGGCTGACCAGCATGTCCAGAGCACATCCCTGACATGATTCCCATGGGGCCCAGGTCAGAATGGAGATCTTAAACATGCCACAGGTGAGAAAAGCCTGGAATTTCCATCACATAAAATGCCAGATAGTGGACTTCCCCCCCAGTATAAAGGCCTGTAGAAGAGAGGAAGATACAGGATGCCAAATCACACCCATTTCAAGAGATATTTAGGATTAAATACTTTAAACAAAGATGTGGGGGTTTTTTCTTGAGGCAAAATGAAAGGGGGAGGGGGAAGAGGAAAAGCCATCTGTCACTGCAACAAGCAGCTTGGCACAGGAGATGAGTAAACTCAAGGTGGTTTGGTTTGGACCAGTCCCAGAACTGCAGAAATTTGAACCAGGAGAAGTTTTTTCTACAGACTGGAACAAAAAGTGAAGAAAGTGTTTCTGGGGGTCTTGATCATGCAGTGGGTATTTCTGAGGGTGAATAGCTCCATGCAAAGCCTTCAGCTGATGGGCTGTATCAGTCACCCAGCCACACAGGCCATGGCCATCCATGGCACAAACTTCATCTCCTCCCTTCCCAGTTTGGATCCTGAGCTGCTTGTGTGCTAAAACTCAAGTCAGTCCTGTCATGCTTGTCAAACCTGAATGGAAGTCCACGAGATGGAGAGCCAGAGTATTTCCTGCATGAAGATGAAATCTGTAGGGTGTCCCAATCCTCACCACATTAACTTGTCAATAAATTGGGAGATATCTACAGGGAGCTCATCATGGGGGAAAACCCACAAGAATGGTAGTTCACAAAGCTCTCATCACTGAGAAAGGATGGGCATTTCAGCAAGCTGAACTACATGGAAAACTAAGCCAGCAACAAGCAGTTACACCCAAAGAAGCACCTAGACAAGGAGAGACCCCTGGGCCATCAAGGCTCCTCCCAAACCAGGTTCTGCTCCATTTTTATTTGGAAGAATGTTTCTTCTCATTTTGCCTTCTCCAGTCCTCAGTATCATCCGATTCTTGCCACAATTCCAATTCTTGCCACAATACCCATTTTGGCTGCATTTACACAGCTCCCCAAGCATTTGTTATTAACATTTCACATATTTTATTGAGAGTTTCAGTAAAAATATTAAACAGGATTGGCCTTAAGCCCAGCCCTTTAGGATCTCTGGGAACCTCCTTCCAGCTCAACACAGGTCTTTTGCTGACTTGTCTTTATCCAGCCCCTTTAAACTCTTCTGCAATCCCCATTTTTCTCCAGCATCACTAATCAGTTCCTCATGTGACACCGTATCAAATGCTTTCTCAAAGTCCCCAGAGATGGTATCTAGCATGTTCCCTTTGTCTGAAGCTCCATTACCTTATCAGAGGAAGATATCGGATTAGCTGCCACAATCTCCTTTGGATAAAGCCATGCTTTATTCCAGCCCATGTCCCACTTTTATCCATGCCTTTAATTACTTCTGCCTTCAAAACCCATTTCAGAGCCAGCTTCAAGCTGAGTTCATTTGTCAGGCCTCAGATCATGTTGTTTGCCCTTCCACAGCAGGACCCTGTGACCACAGTGGATGGCATTGGTTTTGTCCCCAGCAAGGGTACCCCTGAGTGGGGTGTGCTCCTTCCTGGGCTGTGGGTATCAGGATCAGGAGGGGAGACCAAACCTCCCTGGGGTTAACAGAGAGGCTGTAGCTGAAGAGAAGCTTCTGGCAGGCTGGGTATCACTGACTGCTGGAAACATGCCCAAAGTCAGAGCTCAGACGTGACACCAGGACATGCCCATAAGAAGGTCCCTTGGAGGGGCTGTGCAATGTTTGCCACTTCTTTCAGGCAGCTGGACTGAACAGACCTGAGTGGAGCTGCCTGTCCCAGCTGCTGCTGAAAGAGAGCTCAACTTGAGTGCTTATCTGATTCAGCCAGTTTCCTTTAAGGAAAAGGCCTCAGGAGACACTCCCCTGCCCCCCACCCTCAGGACTGGGCAGAGGACCCCACAATAAATTGCCATGTGGGAGATGCACAATCCCCCCAGTCTTCAGTGCTGCTGCTTGTCTCAGACCCTGGGGGGAAACACCCAGTGCCCCTCAGGGCTGTGCATTTCCTCCTGGAGCTAAGGCACACTCCTCTGCTTGGTTTCACTCTGTCCTTGTGTTCAGCCTTACCATCCTGTTTCTGCCAGCCTGGTCCACATCTACATCACTACAAACAGAAGCCAAGCCCTTTTATTTTGTAATCTTACTGAGCATGGATTTAATTCAGCATCCCCCTCATTTCTTATTCTCTCCTCATCCTCAGTTCATTTACATAACCAAAGAGGTTTTTTCTCTTTGGTTGAACATGTAACTCACTTTGACACTTGACAGTTCTTCCTTCATCACTGTGCTTCTTGACCTCTAAGATGTACTCTTTTGCTGATCAATCTCTTGCTTTCACAAGCAGCTTTTCATCCATCCCCCCCCCAATAACTTTCAAACCCAATGGCCAACTGCAACCCCACCTGAAAGGATGGTAGAAGCACCCATGGGAATTAAGATTCTGTATGTTTTTTGGCAGTTGAGCAGATGAGGGAGATTAAAATGAGTGTCCCCACTGAGGGAAAGGCAGTAGCTCAGGCACTACACGTTCTGCTTGGCAGCTGCCTCCCAGCCAGCCCGCTCTGCCTGCAAAGGCTGTGTGCACCTTCGGGTGACCCACTGGGTCTTGCTGGGTAGGGGTGATGTAAGTGGCATGGGAGAGTTTCTCTAAGGCTTTGAGGCTGGGATTTCTGGTGTTGTAGGGTGGTCTTGGTAGATGGAAGACAGGAAACAGAACATGTCTCCATGAGCAGCCAGGCTTTCCTGGTTGCACTGCTTACAGAGCAAGTTGCTCTCCTCCTTCCTAGGCTCTGCTTACCCCTAATATGCCTTTCCTAGATCCAGGTTACTGTAGAGCACTCTTCCCTGAAAACCTTGCCTGGATAGTTTTATGCCTGTTCTGATAAGCTGTTTCTGAAGTCCTGGGTCTCTTCAGGCATTCCAAATTCTTCCCCAAGGTTATGAGAGCTTTCCTTTTTGAACCAAAGAGCTTTGCCCTCCGACCCATCCTTTCTCTATTGTTAAATTTCAGTGAGACCTTTCATGATCATTCCACCCAAGGTCATTTTGTTCAACATGTCATGTGTAATGCATGGCAATTCTGGCTTCTGAGGGCTTCATCTTATGTGAGATCCTGGGAAAGGGACTGGACTTGACCCTGGCACTTAAACTGAAGCCCACTCCTACACCACGATATGGCACACAACTCAGGCCTTTCTGCAACCATCAGCTACTCTCCCACTGCTCATAGCTGTATGGAGGACAATTCTCTCCAAACAGTGCTCTAAAAAGCAACATTTTAATGGTGACCTGGAAGAGTGTAACTTGCACATCGTGCAGGAGTGGGGTTTGCAATGCAAAGCTGCTCCCTTCTGCAGCCATTCCCTGTGCAGAGCTCTCCAGCCTCCCTGGCAATCCGGTCTGGCAAAGATAGGGACACAGAAGAAAAGCACAGGGCACTCAGGAGAGTTTCCAAAGCCTCCCCATAAGTGTCAGGCATTTGCACCCTTCCCTCTAGGCTAATGAAGTCCTTACCCTGGAACAGAGCAAGAGTGAGTCAGGACTCCCTAATCATTCTATTATCAGCACACAGATGAGAAGCTGCTCTCTGCCTCCCTTTGATACACAGCCAGCCATTAGGGAGGCTCTGGCACAAGGGAAACCAGTTCCGCTGTGGGATGAACAGAGTGCCTGGCAAGAGGACCCTCAGCTGGTGCAGTGGGTTGGCCCTGGTGTCCCCAAAACTACTCTATTACTCCCCTTCCTCAGCTGGACAGGGGACAGAAGATACAATGAGGCTCCTGGGTGGAGATAAGGACAGGGAGAGATCACTCACCAGTTACTGTCATGGACTCAACTTAGAGAAAATGAACCTGATGCCCAATCAAAACACAGCAGGATAATGGGAAGTAAAACTGAATCTTAAATCACCTCCCCCAGCCCTCCCTTCTTCCCAGGCTCAACTCCTGATTTCTCTCCCTTCTCCCACCCTGGAGGCACAGGGGGGCATGGAATGGGGGCTGGGGTCAGCCCATCTCACATCATCTCTGCCACCCCTTCCTCCTCAGGGGAGGACCCCTCACACACACACACCACTCTGGAGTCCCTCTCACAGGAACTTCCCTAATGTGAGTCCTGCCCACAGGAGCGTCTGTTTTTCACAAAGGGCCCCAGAGTGGGTCCTTCCATGGGGTGCAGACCTTCAGGCCCAGACTGCTCCAGCCTGGTCCCCCACCAGGTCACAAGTCCCCCCAGCAAACCTGCTCCAGCACAGGCTGGCCCCTCTCTCCACAGGCTGCAGGAACTGCCAGGAGCTTGCTCCAGCACGGGCTTCTCACTGGGTCACAGTGTTCTTCAGGTGTCCCCACATGCAGGTCCCCTCCAGACCCAAAACCTTGCCATACACCCCCAAGACAGGTGTCTGATGCTGTGTAGCTGCAGCATGATCCCAGTGCCCCATGCCCAGAGCAGCACTGTGCAGGCTGGCAGGGACACAGCACAGGCTGCAAGAAGGATGGGGTAAAGGCAAAGCCAAGAACTCCCTTTAATATATATTCACCTAATTTACAGCCTGGGACCTCATGTGGGCAGCTGTGCATGGGTGTCTGTGCAGAGGACTTGCTGCTGTGATCAGTGCTGTGGAGCTCATGCCCTGAAAACCCTGTTATGAGTCACTAGCTTCCTCTCTTTGCTTTAGTTTTTTAAATAGGTGCTAAAATTCCTGAACAGAAGTCAGGCTTGTACCACCCTGCCTTCCCTCAGAGCTTCAAATCCTTGCTTCAGGGGTAACATCAAATGCTCATGAAATGCTTCAGGCTGACACAAGACAAGCCCTCAGAGAAGGGATCTCACTATTCACTCCATCAGCAGATACCTTCCCAATGTCTGATGCATTTCAGCAACCAAAGGAAGGTGAGAGATGTGTCAACACCTGCAGCAGGGCTAGAGTTTGTGAGGAACTGGGAAGTGATGCAGATTCAGGAGGGAAGCTAAGGCCCTTGTGATGGAGACTTGTGGGCTGTAATTATTTCCCAATTGGTAATTCGGATGTGCTGCCTTGGAAAGCAGCAGATGGTAATTACATTCCATTAGATGTTTGTATTTACTGTGGAGCTGTTTCAGTCCTTTCAGCATGGGGTGGAGCTGGGGCCTGGCTGACATGCTTACTAGGCACTGGGACTGTTGCTGTGGCTGAGACTTGGTGGGGAAGAGCAATGAACGCTCCCACCAAGCACAATGGGCAGGGAAGGGAGCCACCCCCCCTCCCTGGGCTTCAGGGTTCAGTCCTTGGGAGAAATAGCAGAAAACTATAGTGAAACATGAACAGGTTGAAGCAGGATATGCCCTCCTCTGGCTGGGGACACAATGCTTGGAACAGGCTGCCCAGGGAGGGGGCTGAGTCACTGACCCTGGATGCCTTCAAAAGATGGGTAGATGAGGTGCTCAGGGACGTGGGTTAGTAGAGGACAGGTATGGTTGGACTCTGATCTCAAATGTCTTTTCCAACCCAGGGATTCTGTGATCACCATCATATCAGAGAGAAACAGCCCTTGTGGAGATGAAGGGGGTTGTGGCTTTGTCTGTCCAGATCTCAAACACCTTGAAGGATGGAGAATTCTTTGTGAAGGAGATTAACACAATTTTATGATGGCTCACAGTGGGCCCTGCATTCTTGAAGAAACTGCTAGATTGGCAATAAAAGGTCTTTTTCCTCATGAGACCTTTTGAAAGGGACTGGTCAGCTGTGAGGTGTCCTGAGGCCCATTATCTGTGGGCATCACATGCAGCACACAAGGACTGAGTCAGTCTTTCCAGGATGTGGTTTAGACATGAAGAGGATTGGAAGCCTATGGGGATCCTTTAAGAATAAGCTTTCTCTCTAAGTGTAAAATACTATCCACATCCATTACAATTATTAGAATAATAAAGTTCTCATTACAGAACCAGCATGACCATTCTCAGGTATTGCTGAGAGTCCTCCTTGGGAAACACATCAGTTGAAGATATGCTGATGGTGCCTTCCAGCAGATTCATTTGAGCAACTTGTGCTAATTAACATTAATAAATACATACTAAGCATAACTGGAAGCCAGGCTACAGCACACCATTTTGGCTACTGATTGAAAATTGTACCACCAGGTAAAGTTTTCTGCTCCCTTTCATTATAAATATTCAAGGGACTTGTTATTTATGTCTGCAATCAACATCACATTTGACTTCTGTCATGGGCTGTATCTGCTCAGCTCATGTGGTTGTTGGTATTCATTAATTCAGCATCCAGAGGCCTCACAACCTGCTGTGTATTTGCACATACAACAGAACTATGAGCTGCTTTTCTGATGGACACAAAGGCCTGAATTCTCCAGAGTATTTAGGCATCCCTTCCTCACTGGAGAGACCAAGGCTTTATCATAAACAGCCACAGCTCACACAGTGCTAATCCTGAATCTTCCCCTAGTTTTCCCCCTGCTGCCCCATTGCACATCACAGGTAATGGAGATAGCAGACCTGAGTCAAAGCCCACAGGGACACTCTTAGCATCTCTCTCCTGGAGATATTTTCACAGCTGAGCTCCTGTATGGATCAAAGCACAAATCTGGCCCAGTTAGAAGCTCATTTCTAAAGAGATGGGTATAGAAGTCCTGTCAACATACCTCTCTCATCCCCTTCCCTCTGTTTCAGATGAAACCACTTGCTCAGTTTATGAGGACCCACTCTGCAGTGCAGCAGGGCACCTCCCCTGGGCTGTGGATACTGTCATACCAGCAATGTCCAAACTGGACCTATGTGAGGGGAATGATTGCTTTCACAGGGCCAAAGCAAGGACATTCCTCTTTACCAACAGGACACAGAAGGGAAAAGGCATGACCCATTATTGTGTAAATGGATAGAAAGAAATTGCACTACTAAGCCAGTAAATCCAGAGAGAGAGTTAATTTCAAAGGCAGGATACATCTGAAAGCACTGGATGTCATCACAATGCCAGTTCTCCTCTGTAGAGTGATGATCCCCCTTAAGACCAACTACATTTAACAGGCTGCATGTGAAGGTCACCTTCATCCCAGACTGTGTGCTCTTCCCAAGCATCAGACCAGCACCAATGGTCCTGCATCAGCTCCACAGACCAGCTGCTCCAGCTCTCAGGGTGCTCCCAAACCACTCGGTACTGGGAAGACACAGATCCCTTTTCCATCACCATCACAAAGAACGTCGTTCCTATCTGAGCCAAAAAATCCCCACAAGGCTTCTGGGCAGCCTCACCTCCTCAACTAAGCATCAGCATTTCTCCACACAGCATTTTGCTAAATTACAGTTTAATAATTTGAAAACCAACCCAGCTACTCCTCCCTGCAAGTTATGAATTCTCTTCCTTGCCTCCCCAGCTGCTTTACCTGCTGCTACACTTGGGTGAAACGGGCAGGGTGCTGAGCAGCAAAGCACCCTAACAGGCCTCTGCATCCCAGCTGAGTTCCTCCAGCTCCACTGCTCTGGAACACTCAGCTGTGACATCATGCCCACCTTGTGTCCTAGCCAGAGGAATGACATCATACCCTCACTGTCAGGTAGAATGAGCTTGCACAGCCTCTTCTGTGTTTACATCAATCCTTGTTCCCCCCCAGTGACACTGCCACCTCCACCCACAGAGACTGAGGCACAAGGACAGATGCTGAGGATTACCTGCAATGTGTGTGCCAAGAGATAATCCAGCCCTGAGCTGCCACTTGGATCTCTCCACAGCAGCAGTGAGCTGTGCTTAGACAGGAGCTCAAAGTGACCCAGCAATGTGCACTGGCAGCCCAGAAAGCCACCTGTATCCTGGGCTGCATCCCCAGCAGCCTGACCAGCAGGTCTGGGGGGCATTCTGCCCCTCTGCTCCACCCTGGGGAGATCCCCCTGCAGCACTGCCTTCAGCTCAAGGGTCCCCAGGACAGGGAGGACATGGGGCTGTGGGAGCAGGTCCTGAGGCAGCCAGAGATTATCTGAGAACTGGAGCTCCTCTGCTTTTGAGCCAGGCTGGGAGAGCTGGGCTGGCTCAGCCAGAGAAGAGAAGGCTGCTTCTGGGGAGAGCTCCGAGCATCTTCCTGTCCTTTAAGGGTCTTCAGGAGAGCTGGAGGGGCTGGTACCCAGGGCAGGGAGGGCCAGGCCCAGGGGAACAGCCTTCAGCTGCAGGAGGGGGATGGAGAGGGGCTGGGAGGCAGAAATCCTTCCCAGGGAGGGAGGAGGCCCTGGCACAGGGTACCCTGAGAAGCTGGGGTTGCCCTGGGAACCCTGGCAGGGTTCAGGGCCAGTCTGGATGGGACTTGGGGCACCCTGGGCTGGTGGTGGTGTCCAAACTTGAGGTGACCCTTTGTACTCCCACTGTTTTCTAGGGCCAAGACTGATGGCCATTTGCAGAACAGGTTCATTGTTCTCCTGAAAGTGCCAACATCTCTTTGCTGACTGAGAGGAACCCACCCATCACACACAACACGCTCCTGCACTGACAGGGTAAGAGCTGGGAGCTGTGTGAGCCTCTGGGTGACGTGTTCTGTTGAATAAAGACCCAAGAGCTGAAGCAGCACAGGACAGCATATACTGGGAGCAGGAATAGGTTACTGGTGACAGGCTGAGCACCCAGCAACAAAGACATTTGAGTAGGAGCCTCTAACACAGCCACTTGAAAAGCTCAAGCAGGCAGTGACCAGGTCTCACTTCTGACTGACTTCTGCTGCCGGTTGTTAGAGAACTGTGTGATGTCCCTAACAGTGGGGGGGGAGGGTATTCAAGCTGCCACAGCCCTCAGCTTTCAGTGGTGACTTGCAAGAAAGCAGAAGGTTAGACCAATCTTCCTGCCCTGAGCCAGCAACAGGCTGCTGGCTGCAGTGCCAGGGAGGCTGTCAAGTCAGCACTCTGCCTCCTGCTGAGAAATATTTGAGTTCATAAATATCACTACAAAAAAGTATAATTCCTGCTAGAATAACATAATTTTGACATATTTAATATCAAAGTAAAAAAGTTAATAAGATATGCATGTCTAATGACAAAAACAACAATATTTTTCTCTGGAACCATCCTTTCTGACTGACTTTGGTTAAGAAATGAGAGGCAAACATGTTTGGGGAACAGCATGTCTCCTCCCTGATACAGCATCTCACTGAGAAAGCTGCTTTGAAGCACTTTGGTATCAAACATGGAGAAGGAAAATGGAAATACCACTGTGGAAACTAATGATGAACTAATTTATCCAAGTTAAAGCAAAGGACTGAAAACAATCCTAAGCAGTTTAATGACAAAATGCTCTAATCCAAGGCTGGTGTTAGAGTTTCATTTGTGGCTTCTTTTACTACAGAAACTGTACCCATGGGAGCATGGATGTGAATAAAACATTTCATTTTATGGCCACAGAAAGAGGAAAAAACACCCCCAAACCTTTGAGGGCTTTAAAAGCCCTGTCATCATTATGCATTTGTTCTGCAGAGCTTGGGAAATCCTCTAGATTTAGAGCAGATTTTGAATCCTACATCATCTATATGAAGGGCTCTTTGGGAATGCCAACAAGGGCTGCCAGTGAGGTTTGGTGCAGGGACCCAGCGAGGCATCTGGCTTTTGGTGCCCTGGGGAACACCCTGGGGAGGGCATTCAGGGAGCTGCTCACAGCAGGGTCCTACAAAATGAATCCTAAGAGTTAATTTTCTAATGAAGATACAATGTGCTAAGGAAGGTCAGAGATACCCCTTAGAGTTACACATCGTCTGCACAGGGTTGGGTCTTCCAGCCCAAAGGCTTTCTGTGGCTGTGACCCAGCAGCTGACAGCACAGGTACAGCAGCTCAACCCTCCTCACATTTGACATCTGCTTCGGTAAATGTGTGGTCTCAGGGAAAAAACAAAGGCTGCTGGCACATTTGTGATCTACAGCTGGCATATGGCTGTGAGTGGAGAGGATTTCACAAGGTAAGCAGACAGGGCTGCGAGTCAATTGCCTTCCTGAGGGAGAAAAGGTGAACAGAAATGAGGAGTCAACATTCCTCAAAACCTTTTAAACATCAAAGGACAGCCCTCTCCGAGACGCTTAAGGATGCTTCATCTGCAGCCTCAGACGCTAAGAACTCACAACAAGCTGAAGGCAAGCCAGATTCCCTCAAAGAGCAGAGACAGGCAGGAGAGAGGCAGCTCTTCTGACGAGCTTTGAAACTTCATTTACATTCAACAGCAGCAAGGAAACTCTGAATATAACTGGGCAGGGAAGAGACCAGCTTTCAGAGCTTGCCTCACCTCCTACTACTGTGATTTGGTTTGCAGAAACCCAGGGAGAGTATGGAAAGCAGTTGGAGTGGTTGGGGGGAGTTGCTCTAAGACTGCATTTTTTCTTATTAGTTTCCTCTTTTGCAACTGTGCTTCCAATTCTGTAACCAGGAACTTTCTCTTCTTCATAGTACAGATAAACTAATACAAGACTTCACTTGCTCTGTTCTGAGCAAATACAGATGGAAGGACTATGTTTTGTCTGAAAGCAATTAACCCCCCTGTGCAGGTAAACTCCTGGGCTGTTGGATGCCAGAATGAATTAGGGAATTTCAGTCTATTGGCATGTTTCTTGCCAAGCTGCAAGGAACATCTGGAAGGCCACTTCTTGCCAGCTGCAGATGGTAGGACAGCGCCTGGGAGGCATCTGCTGACAAGTAAATATTGAGGGGACAATCCGTGTCACTAAGTACTGCTGAATCATCATATCCTCCCCGTAGCAATGCAGCCTGCCAGGGGAAGCACAATGTGAGGAAGAAGAGGGGCTATACCTTCCCTGGAAATAGCCACTGAGGATACTCAGCCTTCCTCAGACCCTGACTCCAGCGGTTTCTCAGGTGTGAAGGGCTGGACTGAGTCCCTGAGATGCCAGGCAGAGAGCCTTTCTGAGCCAGGATTTTACTTTTTTCCCCATTTTTTTGTTTCAACAGCAGTGACTGAGCACTCACATTGTAAGACAAACCTGTTTACAAGAGCCTGGGCTTTGAACTGCCCTACCTTTCAATGCCACACATCTCAACACTGCTTGTTCTCTAAGGGAGGATTTGGGAGCAAATGCTGTTCAAACACTGCTCTCACTTCAACACCACTCTGTGGGGTAAAGACAGCTGCCTGGCCCCATGCTACATTGATGAAAGACACTGATCTCTCACACCACCACAGACCAGCCAGTCTCAGGCAGCAAGCCTTTGGTCCCTGGATGCCTTGCTCTCAAAGGCAGGACCAGTGGGTGAACCACACTCCTGCAGCTGGAGAGCTCAAATCATACAGCACCCAGCACAGATTTTGCTCCACCTGCCCGAGACAGCCTGCTCTGTGAGCAAACTGGAGTATATCTCACAGGACATGGTCATCTTATTGTGGCCATACCAGTTTGGTGAGCACAGGCTGGAGTCACTGCATTAGTGGGAGAAAACTCCTGCTGCCTTCCTCTGTGCCTCCTCTGCCATGTCTCCCAGCAGAAGGCTTCCACCTTCCCTGAGTAGTCCCAGAGTAGCACCACTGAGGTGCTTCCACCCTCAGGCTGGGTCTTTCCTCTTTTCCTATTGTTCCTGCCCTAAAACAAAATGAAGGTGAAGGGCTGAGTTCCCTCTCTAACAGTCGCAGTCTCCTTCTCCATGAAACTGGTTCAAAAGGGCAACAACTGAGGACCCTGAGTGCAGGTTCTGCAAGCCCTGGGTGCTCCTGTGCTCCCAGGGGGGTCACTCCACTTTTCACCTCGCATGTAACTGGGAGCAGAATGCAGCTGGTTGCTCAACAGCCTGGAAACATCTGCTTTTAGTTCATGCATAACATCAGCCCATTTTCTGTGAGCTTGGAGATACAAGTCAGCCCAGGTCAGAAACTGCCCCTGCAGCAGGTACCTCAGTGCTGAGCCAGTCATTTTACTCTCTGGAAGGCAGTGGAAGGGCTGTCTGGAAAACAAGCAGGAGTCTGAAAAAAAGGATTCCTTTGATGTTATTCCCTGCTGTGCACAAGATATACTCCAAGTAAGAGGAGGCAGGAAGCAGGGACCTTGCTATAGCTGCAAAGAAACAGCGCCCCTGAAGAGAAACAGAGCTCAATGACAGCTGACTCCCTGGAAGGAGATGCTGGGATGCAGGCTGCAAGGCTGAGGGGTACCACTCTCACCCTCCCAAAGTGGAGATCAGTCCCACTTGGCTGAGCTCCCTCTTTCTCCTCACACTTGTCTCAGGCACACCGTTAGATATCTGGCACCTCTCAGAGGAAGTACTTGTAAGCAAGTTTGATGCAAACTCGGAAAGGCTGGTCAGTCCACTCCACACTGAAAGGGTCCCAGCTGGTGTGGTGGTGTGGCTTCCCCCAGACACCAGCCAGAAGCCTTGTTCTCATTGTGAGTGAAAGGACAGCATTTGAATTTGGCAGAGACAGACAGATGCACAGACTAGACTGAAAGCAAAACACAAATCTGATGTCCAGAAAAAGCCTGATCACAGCAAGATGTGCAGAGATCTGGTCTACAAAACATGAGGAGGAGCAGCCACAGGGCCAGGTTCTGCCCTGCACAGGAACTGTGCAGCTCTGAAATTTGGATTCTGACTGAACTAACGTCTTGCAAACCAGAAATTCAACAAGAATTTCACTCTGGCAACAATAATATGCAGTGTTAACAAAACAGGGTCTGTTCCCAGGAGCTGCTCAGTGTAATTGACACAAGCTGCAGTGAAGCAGATAGGAAAGTCTGTTCTTCCCTTGGATTCCCTACTGAGCATCTCCAGTTAAATTCAGGCCCCTGGCCCTGTACTGCTGATTATCCTGGAGGCAGGAACTCAGAGACACAGTCCTGAGGGGGTCACTGCTGTGGGGCTCAGGAGATGCATACCCTGGAATAAAGTCTTCCAACAATGGACTAGTGTGGGTCCACCCAGACTTACAGCCTGTGGGATGACCACTAAGAAGGGAAGTATTAGCTGAGTTCCCCTGACCAAACAGCCCCTTCTTTCTTTTAAGTCCTGGAGCTGCAGAACACCCTTGTGCTGGACAGTCAGGATTCCTGGAAATACTTGGTTTCTGCAAAATTCTATTTGATTCCTTCTGCAGGGATTTATTTGGCTGGACATTTACAACAGGAGCTGAGATGTCCTGGTCCAATTCAGATTAACCATCTGGGCTGCCCCATGTCTTCCTTGAACCCCTCATGTCTCACAGAAACAATTACTCATTGCCTTTTTGGTGCTTGGGAGTACCTGCCCTAAGAGGGACACCAGGAACAGGAGATGGGGTGAGCACTGTGAGCTCACCAGCCTTTCCCCATTCCTGCTGTTACATGTGTCTTCAGCCTTTACAGCCTTCTCTGAGTCTGATGACTGCACTCAACATGCTGTCACTGACTGGGAGGCGTTAGATCCAGCTCAACCCAACTATATACTTCTGGTCAAGATGAAACAGTTATACATAACACAATGCTCCAGTGGGAATCTGTTACTTCCCATTATCCTTGACATCTGATATAACTGAAGCCACAATTGATGGCTCCAGTACTGGGTGCCTCTAGGCTATCACTTTCTCACAGGTTTATGGAACTTTCAAGATTTTTCTTTAAAATCCTTCAAAACACTAATCTAAAAGAATGGGCTCTCCTACAGCACCAGAACATTGTTGACTATGTCAGACTGGGATAGCTGGAGAGAGGGATGTAGCTGGTGTTTCCAACATACCATCAAGAACTTCCCATGACCAGTTACAAAGTGGATGGTCCAGTTACTCCCCAGATAGCACCACCCTCAGTCATTGGGTCCACATGGTACAGGACAGAACAGCCCAGCCCAGGGAGACAGAGGACCCTCTTGTTAGGGCTAATTGTGTGACTGCTCCCAGTGCCAGACACATGCCAGCTCCTGATGAGCACTGTAAGCTGTACACACAGGAAGGATGCAATTGCTGCAGTACTCTCTTCTTCATGTTGCTAATTCCAGATAACAGTAAGTTATATCAAACCCACAACAAACATCTTCCACAGGTAGATGAGGAATGCCCAGGGCACAAAGGGAAGGATAAAGAGGATAGATAACAGGCTCCCTAACACCAGCAGCACCAGGTGATATTCAGCTGTTGCTGCTGTGAGATGGGAACCCTTCATTAGGGCAGAGAGCATGGGGGCCCACAGCCAGCCTGGCTTTGACATGGTGTCCCCAAGTAGTGGCCTTTTCCCCTCATTTGTTTTCCTCAGTACCTGAAAGCTGTTGTCACTGAGTGCAGGGAATAACTGGACCTCCTGAGCCTTTTCTCCTCTCTAGCAATGCCTCTTGAAATTGTTATTTCTTGTGTCAGATTATCTGGTAATTCTTATTCAGAGAGTGTCTGAGAGGAATGGTGTCCTGGGATGCTGTCTGGGGCATTCACCTGATTCCAGTTAGATAACTTAGCTGTTAATTAGTGCTCAGTGGTAAATCCTCCATAATATCCTTTATCCTGGCTGGCTGTCAGGACGTATGATACGTGACACTACGATTTCTCTTGGTGTATCACACTTGGTTAAAGCAGGTGAGGAAGCAGCACTGAGAGAGAAAACATGTTGGGATGGTCAATAGCATCGATCCTGTGTTTTGTGCCCATTGTCAAGTGGTTGTGCTCAAAAGCACAGGAGTGGGGAGGGACCCAGCATCTCACACAGTCAGTTATCTACTTGGCTAATTGATGATAGGATTCTAATTAATGCCGCTAAGCTATGAATTAATTTTGTGGGCTGCACTGAACAAGCACCTGACAGGGATTCGGTGTGGTGCAGGATCTCAGTGGTGTGCTGAAAGGCTCCGACTGGGGCTGTGGGGGATGGAAGGCAACTTCAGTAACAGCTGAGCAAACTCTGATCCCCTCTCATGGCTGAGGCAGCAGCCTCCAGTCAGGTTTCAGGACCTTTCCATTAACACCAGAACCACAACATCCCTAAACAAAAGGTTGTCCCAGGGGTGTCTGTCTGTCTGCACCTTCCTTACCATGACAAAGCCACCCTGCCACCTCCCTGCTGAACGAGGCACCAAGTTACATCTCTAAGGACCCTCTTGCCTGCTTTTTCTCTGGCTTCTGCAGCTTCTCCCCAACAAGCAGAACTGTCTCCTTCCCCTCTCCCACAGACCCCCTCCCCTCAGCACCCTTAGGGCTTCTCACTGTTCCACCCAACCACTGATGAAGAGGATGAAGGACCACTGCTGAACAGCACAGGCAGCACCAGCAACAGGGAAAGTTCAGCTCAACATCTTTGCCTGTATTTCCAGGAGGTTTCCCTCAGGAGAGGAGGGAAACAGCTACTTCCTTCTGAAGCTGGATGCTGTTCTATTCGAGCCATCTAAGTCTGCTCTATACATTGCCATGGTTGTGCACCCAGTTCCCAGGGATTCATTCCCTTCACAGCCCAGAGATAATCACACACATATTTACTCCCTCACAGCAGCCTGCTTTGTTGGAAATTCTGAGATTGGCATTCTCCCACACTCTAAAACTCTGCATTTTTTCCAACAGCTCTATTTATTCCAAGATCATCTCCTGTCAATCTCTATTTACACTCCTCTAGTATTTTTCAAAACATTTTATTAAGTTTGCAATAAAGTTTGGAATGCGAAAGAGAATCAAAAGCAGCCAATATAATTTTCAGCAACACATCTAGAGCCATCATCTGTCATTGGTACTCTTTACATGTCTATGACACTCATAAGAAGCCACCTGAAATACTGTTATTTGTTTTGACATGAAGGTACAGAAGAAAGAGTTAAGAAAGCAAATAAATTTGATAGGCAAGGCAATGGGAGCTGGAGAAGCTGATGAGAAAAAAGGCACCATACTCCACATCTCAGGCACTTCTAGCAGTCCAAAGAGCAAAACAGCATTAGCCCTTGAGCAAAGCTGCAAGCACATGTGGCTGACACAAAGATCACCTCTGCTTATGGCAAACTTTCCAATTAAGATAATAAGACAGCAGGTTGTATACTACAGCTTAAACAGAGATACAGCAAAACTTGTGTAAACACATACATGAATAAGCAGTGCATGACATGGACACGCTGCTCCAGCAGCTAGACAGCAACAGTCCAGTTCTTCAAACCCTGGGTTTATAAAGACTTAAGCACTGGAAGTAGGAAAATAGGTTCATGCTCAAATTAGCCCTCCTCAAAGTCACCATTCAGCACTGCACCTAACAAAGCCCCCACAGATCAATGTTTATAGCTCTGGTTCCTTGCAGAGCTGGTCCCCTCCTCTGAGAGCCCAAGATGAGAACCACATAGAGCATTTTGTGCCCAAAGCTGCACAGAACACAAGAACCAAGCCCCTGCCCAAGACTAGCAAGCAACTCCAAGCAACTGGCATTTCAGGACGAGGGGCTCACTTTCCTCCTGAAGCCACCAAAGCCATCAGGCTACAGACAGCACTGAGCAGGGAACGTCTGCCAACCTCCTGCTGGAGCTGCTGCATAAAAGCAGAGGAAAGCCAAGCTGTGCTGGGAGATTGCAATAAGGTAAGAAAGACTTTAGACCTGAGGAACAGCCACTCCTGGGAAAGAGAAGCCTCAGGCCCAGTCTCTTGACACAGGAGACATTTTTCTTTCTTTGTCCAATGACTCAGTAACATGAAATACTCGTCCAATGACTCAACACCATAGCCTACCCCAGGGACCAGTTCTCACTGGCATTAGACAGTATCATGCACAGGTGATGCTAAAAATAACATTCAAGGTCTGAACTTCTAACTTCATATATTTGTGGGTGTTCAGCCCCAACCAGGGGCTGAGCAGCACACACCACTCACTCACTGCCAGAGAAAGAGACAGAGCCTCCCTGGGCTGGGATAAGGACAGGTTACTGACAAATTCACTGTGACTATAGAACAACAACAGCCAGGCACACTCACACCCATGACAACACAGAGTAACTTACCTGCTGATCACAGGCTGCTGCACAAAGGATGGATGGACCAACCAAGCTCCCTGGCTGCACTCAGACTGTCCTGGAGGCACCAAACCCCTGCCCCTCCCAGCCAGCCCCTTTTATGGGGCAGTGATGTCAGGGGGTGTGGAAAACAGCCCAGGATAACTCAGCTCACCTGGGGTAACTCAGCTCACCTGGGGTAACTCAGCTCACCTGTGCTGACTGCCCGGGGGGGTTGGCTCTGGCCTGGCCAGAACCTGGACAATGTGCAAAGTCCAGATGATGAAAATAAAGACCAGTTACAGTTCACAGAATCACAGAATGGTGTGAGTTGGAAGGGACAGTGAAAGGCCATCTAGTCCAATCTTTTATTAGATCAAGTTGCTCAAAGTTCAGTCCCGCTCAAACACTTCCAGTAATGGGGAATGGTACATGAGAAGAAAACCCCTGCCAGAAGATATGCTGTGGGAAGAGCCAGTCTCAGGATGAGCTATGGTCTTTGCAGACCAACCACTCCATCCCTACATCTGAGGTAGAGACTCTCTGGCCATGCAGTAAATCAGCCAGGCTGTGCAGTGCTCCCTTTGTCAAAGTGCCTGTGAAAGCTGACTTCACAGCTCTGCAATCCCTTAAACACTAATCACTAATAGAGATTAATTATCACAATAGTGTGATAGCAGGCATGGAGCTTTATCATTTCTAAGTGGTTTCAATTACAGCCTCACCATCAGGAGCTGTTCTGGCATGAGTCATGCAAGATAGACCACGACAGGAGTGCACAGCCTGTTGCAACAAGTGTCCCTGAGTAAAAAGTACAGTGTGACCCCTGTTCCTCCAGGAAACCTGCACCAGCAACAAGCATAAATGAGGAGAACTTTCTAATAGGTTACACTACCAACAGAGACAGCTGGAAGGGCTCAGGGATGGAAAGTGCCAATAGAGCCACATGGCACAATGCTGGGTTGCAGATGTGGGATTCCATAGCAGACCTTCTCCTCAGGAAAAAGGGTTTGGGATGGGGAGCCTCAGAAAAGCAACGAGGGTTTCTGGCACTGGTAAAGCAAGTCTGCTTGGTGCAGATCCACAGCAGCAGCTTGGTAGTGACACGGTGCCCAGGGCACAGTGAGTGTCTCTTGTGGAGGAAGAAGTCATGAGTGAAGTAGAAAAATAGTTGGCTTTTAGAGCAAAATTTAGGGGGACCAAGGAGTGGAATAACTCCAGGAACTCTCCTTGTGGAGCTGGACAGGAACATTAAAAAGGGATGCAACTGCCTTTAACACTGGAGTCTCCATGCCCAGACCAACACTGACAGGCTGGCTCAGGGAAGACCAGCCTCAGAGGTTGTGGAGGATGGCCAGTCCAAGTAATTTTTGCCTAATTAGACTCCCTGGGAAGGTCAGGAGGCAGAGATGATGGTGAATCGAGAGCAAGGACAGTTAAAACACCCAACACTGCCATCTGGGGAGGTGTAGGGGCACATGTCATGGAAGCAATGACAGAACTTGGGGCAAGGGCAGCAAAACATGAGAGCACAAAGTGCATCAAGAAAAGCATCTGGCTGGGACTGGAGAGGAACAAGGGGTTGTGAGTGGGTTGTGGTCACAGCCCTGCCTACACTAGATGTGACCTGGACACAGTCTAGGGGACACTTTGGTCCCCTGAACAGACAGGCCCCCAAACCTGATAGAGACTGGAGAGGAGGATGCAGTGTGCTTGTCAGCACCAAACTGCTGAGATGCTGTGCCTGGGGCTGATGGATGGCCACAAGGCAGCCTGGCCTATCAGAGCAGGACACATACAGACATTTCATCTACAGAAAGCAATCTCCAGGGTCCCACAGCATGGCAAGCCACGGATAGTATGGGCATCTTGAGTGTTTACCATGCATACACCCTGAGGAGTTATTGACCATCCAGACCTCTCTATTAATAGATTTCTTTTGTTCAGTGCTAATGGCATCTTGATGCACCATGCTGTTATACAAATTGAAAGCACTGGAAGGCAACTTATCCATCAGAGGGCTGCTTGGATGCAAGCAGATAAACAATCGTACAAGAGCAGCCCACAGTCTTCTTCAGTGACAGTCATTCTGGGAAACTGATCCTCAGCTGAGCTTAGTTAATAAACTGGGTAAAATATATTACAGCTCCTCAATGCTAAAAAAATATTAATCCACTTTGATTAAGAATAAAGGATTTTCCTTTAATTCTTGGTAACTGCTAAATAATTTCCAACCGTTTTTGCCTTGATTTCAATTCCTGGTGTATGAAAAAAAAAATCAATTCCAGCTTAAGGCTTATTAAAGTATTATTCTATCTGGAGATGTGATTAGACTGAAATGCACAAGTCAGGGTTTAATGGTCTTGTTCTAGTAATGTCACCAGTTAATTAGAATCCCTTGTGATATCATGGCTGTGCTGTCCTTCACTCCCACCAGGAAATACTTCTACAGCAGGCTCCAGTAAGCTGGCTACCCAGTAGTGATGTGTCTCTCAGGCTTCAGACTGGCACCTGACTCTGCCCATGCATGTGCATTGTCCCAAAAAGCTTGGTTTCTTCCCAAAGATGTGTTTTGGATTTAACAGTGCAATAGTTGTCACCTAGAAGCTTGTGGTCAGAAATCTATTTTAGTTTTTGGTGTGATGGTCCCTGCTCCTCATGGGATGTAGAACAGAGAAGAAGGGTGGGGTGTTGCCAACAAGGAGACTGGAGTCTTGGGAATCCAGAGCTATCGCCTTGTGAGGCACAGGGGGGCAGGCTGTGTCCTCTGGGTACCAGCAGAGCCTGTGCAGCACTGATCCTTCTGCAGGGACAGGCAGTGTGGGAACAGCACTGCAGGGTGGTCTCCAGCCCACCTGTTCAGTGGTCTCTGCTCACCTCTGCTGTGCTCCTGATGCAGGACACTGCAAGAATAATCCCAGTCTGCTCAAGCTAACCATGTCTGCACCTGAGCCCTTATCAGTTCCCATCATGAGAGGCTCTGAGATCACATATTCTCACTGATGTTTTCTCACATCCCTCTTAGGAGCAGGGGGAGTTCTGTCCTTCCTGCTGTGAGAGGGGCAAGTCTGGAGAGGGGACATGGTGTCAGATTTTGGTAGTGTCTGAATCCATCCCGTGGGGCTTGGTGTGGTCTTTAAAAGCACCTTGCTCAGAGTTGCTCCAACCATTTTTATTGAGGTCTTCCACGTTGCTGTGCCAAGGACCCCTCAGCTGGAAGCAGCTTCCCTGCTTCCCAGGAGAACCAGGCTCACACACCTACCTCACACTGGTACCTGCTTCTGATATGCCAGACTTCCTGCACCAGGTAGAGTGAAAGTTCAGCATCAGACAGGATGCAGAGTAACCAGGACACAGGGCAGGGACTTCCCCAGCTCAGTCATTAAGAGATGCTGAGGAGGGAGCCTGGAATCTTGGTCCTGCTGTGTTATTCCATGCTCTGCTCCTGGCTTCTCCTTCCCCTCTGGTTTCTCTTGTGACTTTCTACACCTTTTCCTCTGACATGTAACACCCTTGTCCTCCCCTGGCAGTACTCCATGCAGAGCTCAGCTCAGTGAGTATGTCTGGAGATGTCATCCCACACCAGCCCCTGAAGAAATGGCTAGTGGAAAGCTGCTGAGATGGATGCCCCAGTGACTGCAGCATCACAACTGGCATGGCCAAGCCCATGGGCAGAGAAAGCATTTTCCTGAGAGAAAGTGACACCCATCAAGCATAGGTGATGACCCAACACAGACTGTCCAGCCACACCAACCCAGATGAAGACCCATGCTCCTGCTAACCTCTTAGGATGCCTTTTCCTCAATTGACTCCACTTAATATCAAACCAACAAGAGAGAAGACACCTCAGAAATCTGTGAGCTGGAACACAGGGTGGAAAATCATCTTGCTCCTTAGGTCCTACCTCTTGCCTGAATTCAGAAGGAGCCTGCTTTCAAACCAGCACAAACAGCAGCATTAAACCCAAGAGGCCTGACACTGCTCACATACCAGGTTTCCTCTGGTTTTGGGGGAACTACACATCATGTAGTCAAAGGAACCAAAACCTGAATCAGCCATATCATTTGGGACCCAAATAAGGTTCTACTCAAGACCTCCTCCTGCTGCTAAACTCCCTAGTCAAGTTAATCTCCACTTTCTGTGTGTTTCTCATAAGAAATGTTAAGCTGGTTAAACTTTGATACAATCTGCATCTAAATAACAGTCTCCTCTGAAGTCAGAAGACTTCTGCTGATGCGTGGAACTGGAATAAGATTGACATTTGGAGGACGTGAAATCTTTTGGGAGGCCCTAAAATATCCCCCAAGTAGGTCAGCTCGGTGACCTGGATCTGTACTTTTAATACAGGAGTAGCCTATATTTTCTCTAACTGTTTGCTGAGGAACGAGTGTTTTTTGGGCTATGGGTTTATTTTTAGTAGTTAGATGTGACCTTTTGTAGGAGATCCTATAATAAGAACAACAACGAAGCTGGCCAGGGTGAGTCACACCACATGCTTTGGTTTAGAGATCATGAGCACACATCATTTAACCCCTGGCCATTTCTGGATGAAACTCTCTTACATGAATTTTCCCTTCAGGAATCAAGTCAGAACGTCCAAAATGGGGGAGTTTCTTGGTGGCATCAAGCACTCCTTGTCCTACAGGCTAAATAAGAAACATCACTGGAAAACAGATTTATTTAGGAATTTAAAACAAAAGTAAAAACCTGGGCAAGGTTCCTCACTGCCCTGCCAAGTGTAGCTCAGACTCTAGCAGCACCATCTAGGAGTTCTTCAAATCAATCCCAAAATAAGCTCCCTTATTTCTCAACTTCCCCCTTTCCAAAATGGAGCCTAGCCACCTAAGTATAGAACTGGCTGAGCTGTTCTCTTCCTCTGGGACACTTCTTACCCTGAACTAAAAACCCTGGGTGAGAAGCTGAATTCACACAACCCAGCTAAACTGCAGCCTAGAATAGAAGGAGAAAACTCTTACCCCTGTCTCAGCACCTCAATAGTAAATTCACCCCATGTTCTCTGGGAATAAATCTGATTTGCCATATGCATCACTCTGGTGATCTGAATTCCTGTGGGGTTCATGGAAAATGAATATACAGTTGAACATGCTTCAGCCACAGGATGGAATTAGTCACAGGGTATTTAGTAAGAGATATGTCCAGTGATAAATGGAATGGCTTCCCAAAGGACACAGTGGAGTCTTGGAGAGATGTGGGGGCCATACAGGAGTGCCTGACAGAAAGCAGTGCACTAGATGTTTAGAAGTTGCTTGAGATGTGAGTGGAAGGGTAGTCTGTGTGCACACACTGCTAAGCTGTGTGCTGAGACACCAGAACTGCACTGGGAGTTTCGAGGTGCCTCTGTGAGTCTCCTATTCCTCCACTCTGGTTACTCAAGTTGATGGAATGGTTTGCCCAGGAGATGAAGCCCTGGAGTCTTCCCAAATCATTTAGATATCCAACCCAGGCACTTTGGTAATCAGCCTATTCTACAGTGGGGACACCCCTCTGCAGTCAATGACAAGACTTGTCTCCAAAGGACAGGTCATGTTTTGGGTGGGATGAGGCTCACCCAGCTGACAGGAGACAAGGGTTTGGTAAAGAAGCACCAGACAGGAGCAAGCCCTCCAGTGCCCCTGGCTACATCTTCAGAATGGGCCCAGAATACTTTTAGCCTTGCACTGTTCCAGCACGACTCCACTTTGTCCTCTTCATCATAATGACTTCTAAATGGTTCATCAATTATCTGGAAATTTTTGCCCTTCCAAGCTTTGGCTTGGAGCAAAAATGCTGATGTATTGATGTTTGTTAATAGAATACATTAGAAAAGTAAATCAGTCCGTTAAGGGGATATTAAATGGGAGAATGGTTTCCTTAACATTTTTAATGAACAGAAAATTCCCAGTCTCTTTAAATGTCAATAACATTCTGCAGCCATCTGTGTAGTTGACTTAAAAACAATTATTTGTGCATTGGATATAAATCCATCTTCAGATAATATAACCAAGAGATGTGCTGGCATCTTGGTTCTCTTTTTGATTTATCTGTGGAGAGAGTGACAAAACAGGACCTGAAAGGGGTGATAAGGTGTTTCTTCTTTCCCCTCCCCACCATCTTTTTTAAGATTTGCCCTCAGATTGCTTTTATCTTCAAAGTGTTCTAGAAACTGAGTGATGTCAGAATACAGACTAGGTCCCAGGTACACAAAGGCAGCCAGAAGCCTCAACTTCCACTTATTTCTGGCTAGAAAGTGCAATTCTTGTGTTCACGTTGGCAAGTCCTAACTAGAGCAGTCGTGCTGATTCCAGTAGCTCTCAGGAATCTCAGTATGAATTGTACAGCTGAAGCTTTAGTAATAACATTGGTGAGTTGGGTATATCCATTATCTACCCTGTTAGGGATGCCTGTGGGTGCAGTTAGGCTATTTTATGTATCCTTGAGCCTGAATGGGGAGTAATTTGCTGCAACAAACACTTTTCTTTCTAAGATAGACTGCAATATGTACCACAATTTGAAGATGTAACTTAATTTCAGGTTCTTCCTTAACATGGAAACTATATCCCTGGTTGTATTTCCATCTCTTTATGCCTTGAGAAAACATGGAATAACACTGAAGCTTTGAGTTGAGCCCAGTGTGAGATATCACCTGCAACATCAGAAACTGACACTTCCACAGCATGTTTCTTGTTTTAAACTCTTCCTAACAAGTCATCTCACGACAAAGGTGTGCATGTGTGGATGTATCTGTTGAACACAGTGTGGGGTTTATCCCACACTCTTTAGCTGACTAAAAATTTGGTGTCCTGAGATAGTTTTCTGGGTTCCTCCCAAAATACAAGAAGAAAAGAAGGCATCACCAGAGGCCAGCAGAGAAAGCCTTAGGATGTGATGTATCACCTTCTGGAGGTGTCCATCTCCTCTTGTTCACAGCATAACTTAGGAGGTGGCTGAAGAATTGGATCCTGACTATGGAAAGATCTTTGACTTGTGTAGGTGGCCAAAACTCCCCAAGTTTCTTTTCATATGTGGGAAATTCTCCCAGTTTCTTTATTTCTTAATGCAATTCTGCAACCCCTGGGTAGGTGACTTGAAGTCAGTTTGGAGGTTTATTCCATGCAGTGGAAGATCCGTGAAGGAGTAAGGAAAGTTGCTAAGGATCTAAATGCAGTGGATAGCTGTGTTTCTGGGCTTGTAACACAAAACTGTGTGCAGAAATTAGGAGACAAATTATGTCTCTGTACTGAATCTCCATGATTTTATGTACTGATTGCACTTTGAATTGGTTGGAATTGAAGAGCTTCAGGTGAGTGGAATCTATTTATTAAAGTACATGATATTTTTTGGGGAATGACCTCAGTTTAAAGGGGTTTCTAAATTTAGCTTTAGTAGCAAATAGTTCCAATAATGGCCCAATGGCAATAATTTTCTTATATATCTCACAAACTCAAGGTTAACTGCTTCAGAAGCTCTTTGGATGGACAATTTCTTCTGGAGTTAATGTTGTGACTGCCTCATAGCTGTATTGATAGCTATCACAACAATTTATTAGTCTTGAAAGTGGTGAGCATTTCTAGCAGTAAACAGCAAATCCCTCACAATAATCTGTTGACTATTATCCTGCTGAAATAGTAGGGAGAGTTCCCTTGAAAACTAATGCTGAATTCCAGAACCACACCGTTCACTATGGCAACTGTGACTTTCAGCTGGTTGGACTCAGCCTCTGGAGCTGCTGATAGGAAAGAAACCTAATTAATGAGAAGTTAAAAGAGACTGGTAGCAGCTGAAGCAGGTTTAGTAGTGTTAGCTTTCACCCTTCTTTCTCTATAGCCATCCTAGAGAAACGATCTATTACTGGAGCAAAAGACATGATCCAGGCATTCCAGCTATTCCATGTGAGTGGTATGGTTTGGGGGCTGCTACCAAGAAACATCTGATGGAACAGCTGCCAAAATTTGTAGGTAAATGACTGCCCAATGACATCAAGCATCCCAAGAGCTCTAAGCATTCAATGCTTTATCAGCTTCCAAATGACAAGGTGTTTTCACCCAGAGAAGTGACTGGCAATCTTTTAATTAAAAGAAGAAGTGGAGGTACAAAAGCCTCATGGAGTGGCAAACCTTGCAGCTTCAGAGTAACAGCTGGCACACGAGGGAGGGACACATCAGGCACCCAGTTTTACACCTGTCAGTGTTCAGGACCAGATCAGATGATCTGGGGATATGAGGCATCATCCTGCCAGTTAGAGTCCTTAAAAGATGCTTACAGGTACTGAGTGCATTTTGACTCCTGTCCCATCCAGGATGGGCAGATTGGTCTCTGTACTACATGCTACCATGACTGTTTTTACAGAAGCACCTTAAAAGACCACCAGCCCTTCAATATCAAGGTCCTACAGTTTTTAAGCACCTAGAGTTATACCTCAGAAGAGCGGGGATGGTTGTCCATCTCCCATACTCTCTGAAGCACATCCACTATACCAAGATGTCATGAGCCCCTCTAGCAATCTGGCAATTGTCTGTCCCAGTTGTCATGACCTCCGGTGCACCATGGTCTCTGAGACACAGGCTGGAGGTGTCCACCTGGGTCCTTTTTCAGCTGCAGCATCAATATGCAAAACTACAGGTACATGGATACATACATCGCCTGACAGCATAGCCTTCAGAGTGTTGTTTCACACTGTTCTTTAAGATTTGGGGTATCATGAGTTCACACCTCTCAGCCATGTGTTGTGAGACACTCTTGCCTCATGCTTGTGAGATAAAGTCTTTCTGCCAGGCACAACCCTACAACCTCTCTGTCCAGCCACACTAGTGACCGGTGGTGAGGCAGACTGTCCTTTCCAAGCAGTGCAAACCTCATGGGAAAAGTGGCATTACTACAGAAATACACCCACTGGTTAGAAATCAAACACCCAACAGGACAGCTACCACGCTGTAAGGGACTGAGGGACTACATGCACAGTTTGTATAGCGCTGTATAAACTTAGAACACTATATAAACATCATCATCATCATCATAACAGCATTATTTTGCCTGCACTACTGTGTCTCAGCTATCATATATACTAATGAGGATTTTCAGTTCTATAAATGTAGCATGTTCTCTACTAGTACATTTTTTGTAGATTCGTTAATAAATCAATATTTTATGCAAGCAAAAACCTTAAAGTTAATGTTAGAAAAAAAGTGCCTTATCATCCCCAGCAGCTCCCAGGCCCTGCAATGCAGGCTGCTATTATTTCTCTAAAAGAAAAAAAAAAAGAAAGAAATCAATAGAGATTCCTTGTGCGTAATCCTCAGCAAGATTAGCACTTTGTCAACCTCTGTAATAATCTCCTGGAAAGTAAAAAGAAGGGACCAGGGTGGGGGAGGAAAAGAAGTGATGGGGAAGCCAGGAAGTGGTTTCTGCTAAAGAGGAATTAATAAGGTGGCTCTGGTCTTTCCAGCCTGGTGTTCAAAAAATAACAAGATCATAGAGTCACAGAACTGTCTTGGTGGGAAGGGGCCTTTCAGAGCATCGAGTCCAACCATCACCCTGAGCTGCCAAACCCACCCCTGCGCCATGTCCCTCAGCACCACATCTACCCGTCTTTCAAACCTCTCTGGGGATGGCGACTCCAGCACCTCCCTGGGCAGCCCGTCCCAAGGCCTGACAGCCCTCTCTGGGAAGTTCTTCCTAACACCCAATCTAGCTCTCCCCTGGCACATCTTGAGGCCATCTCCTCTTGTCCTGTTGCTCGTCACTAGGGAGAAGAGATCAGCCCCCGCCTCTCCTCACCCTCCCTTCAGGCAGCTGCACAGAGGGATCAGGTCTCCCCTCAGCCTCCTCAGACTAAACCCCCCAGGTCCCTCAGATGCTCCTCAGATGTTTCTCCCAGCTGTTGAAATCTCACCACAGGTAATCAGAAGTGAAACCTTCCAAAATTACCAGCAGTTAAGTTTTAAAAACTGATTCAGGGGCTAGATCCAAAACTCGGTCTAGGCCTTGCAGTGCTGAGTGTCTCAGAGCCTGAGCTTGGATGTCTTGCTGTGCACACCAAGGGCATGAGGGTCCCAGGCAGCTGGGTGGGATCCAGCCCCACCATGCTTGGAGAGCCAGGGTGCTGCACCAGCACTACTGAACAAGGGCATTTAAGGTGGCATCTCAAAACTCTGCCACAGAAAACTTCATGAGCAGCGTTGCAAGCTCTGAATAATGGATCCAGGGCTGCAAGGGAAGGACAGGGAGGGGCACTGATGGATAAAACCAGGAGCATGCAGGACAGAAGATGCTGTGTCACATCGTAGCTATTATTTCTCACACCGCTGCGATCACCAGCTAATTAAATTCACAGATGAGCTGCACAGAGAGGTAATCCAAACATGAGAAAGGAGGAGGAACAGTATTAAAGGATCAAGAGAGGCCAGAAGCACAGGCAGAAAATCAGCAAAGAAGGCTGGAATCACAACAAACAATTCACTGGGAATAATCACATGTTTCGGTTCAGGGCAAAATGAGAGTTTACAGCAAAATCATGTCAGGACAGAAAGGTGGGTGGTGACACTCCTCAGAGAGAGCCAGAATCACTGAGCAGAGTGATGGGCAGCACACACGGAGGGCAGCCCGCTTTCACGGCTGCCTCTTGTACTGTCACATCCCTACTGCAGTGCCCAGAAAGCCAGCTCTGCTGCCAGGGAAGTTCCCTTTTCCAGGCAGCAGTTCCTAGAAAGCACAGGGAGTGCAGCAGCAGGCTACCAAACCAAAGGTTAAGCAAACAACTCAGCAGCTGCTTCCTACTTGGCCAACTGAGATCCTACTGGGCTGTGAAGTGTCATTGCCTGTCTTCCTAATGAAACCCTCCTTGGCTCCTGCTCAGCTCCACGTGACTGTGCACTCAGGAGGTTTAATACAGTGACCGATTTCACTGCATAATTTATTCAGGAAAATGGAAATCAACTTTCAAATATTCCTTGAAGTCCCTCTCACACGAGCTTCCCTCCACTTACACCTACAGAAACGGCCTTCCAAGAAAGCCAAGGAATCTCTTCTGCGAAGAAAGAACTGCACGTTGCTAGCGACTTCCAAGCCTCTGAAGCTGAAGAAGGGATGTGCTTTTCATGCAGTTCCCATTTCACCTGAAAAATGTCAGGCTCAGAGAAAACTGAGGAGACTTCATGGAGAATTTGTATTCTTGAGATCTTCAGGAGTTACCCAATATTAGTTACAGTTAGCAGGTAATATGTACGTTCTAGTAATCATATCTCCAAGCCTAAAGCTTCATTCCCCATGCAGCATTAAGCTACTCTGGGGCTTACACCTGATTAATAGTATTTAATAGACATGACTTTTATTGTTCTGTGGAACTCATTTGTTCCACATAATAACGGTGTAATGGAAAAATGTGTATATTGGTTTTGCTTCCCATGTCTCTGCTAGAAAGATGGAACTCAAGGCTGAATACACTACTGGAGTTGCTGAAGCAATAGAAAATAGGCTCCATTTGATATCTGAACTGCCAAATCGAGGAGCTTCTTTCTCTTCGCTGACTGTACAGAAGAATAAGCTCCTGACTATTAGACAGCCTAATGGATGAGTAAATTCTCTTGTAATTTTTGCTCCAGATCTGTGGAATTCCCCAGACCAACAAACCTTATTTATTAAGCTCCTGACATTGGGATTCTGGACTCCTTACATAAAACCAGCAATAAAGACTTCTAAAATCTCATTAAAAGATTAACCTCCTATCACAAGCAGCTGGGACATTGCAAAGGAGTCTGCTGAGCGCCCAATATGTGAAGGTAGAGTAAAACCCGGGCAAAATTCTTCTCTCAGCACATCCCTTCAAAAATACTGTACAGCTAGAATGAGGCTCAGGAGGGATACATATCACCAAATATTAGTTGTCTGAAAACCAAGAGTCTATGTTCTCTCTACAACCCCCTCCACATGGCAACTCTGGTCTGAGATAAGAATAATTGTACTTAGAAAATTCCCATTTTTATCTGCTGATTGCAGAAGGCACCTTGGCTCCTAACTGAGACTATACTGGGAGCTTGGGCACATTAAGTAAATTCCTAAAGTTCAGCTCTGCTCAGTCAGATCCTGGCCACTGTCAATTGCTGCACAGCCGTAGCTACAGCAGGTGAACTCTGGCATTGTTCTGTCCTTGGCTTGAAAGCCTCCAGGGATGAAGGGCCTCTGGACTTTATTAGTCATATTGCTTTCCTGAGATGAGCTGGTTTTTCTCTTCCAGCCTGGGCTTAGCTATAAAGAAGCAATTTATTAGATCTGTCATCTCACCTTACCTGATGTGTGTGTGCTGGCTGTACATTCCAGATATTCAGTGCTGTCTGACTCTCTGATTTCTTTGTCTAACAAAGCCCAATTTTCTCAAATCAACTCTAATATTCACAATTTTCACTTCCTCTGTGGTTAATTGGTTCAGATTTGGAGGGAGAACTGCGCTGTTTCAGTTTGGTTTTCTGCACCCATCTCCTGATGGGCTTGAAAATGAGACATGAACCAGGTTTCTGTAGGTGCTGTGGTGCCTCAGGTTCAGCACTGCATTCCTATGCCTTTTCAAACACTGGACCTTCCATTGTTTGGTTCCCTGTTCCAAGACTCAAAAACCCCCAGTCTTAAAGCTAGCTTCCTGTGCCTTCACCCAATAAAAGGCAGCAGACAAGAACACCTGGCAATCTAAGGAAAAATGTCATAAGTACAACCAAAGAAATCTAATTCAACAGTTCAAATAAATGTCTGCTGGCACTTTCTTGTCATCTGTCATTACTCCCTGAGCTAAGTGGAAGCATGTCCTTTAACTGCTTCATCTGGAAAGTACTGGGCTGTCTCTTGGGAGATGTGGTCACACTTTCCACACATATAAAGTTTTCCATCAAGTTCAAGTTAGCTTGGGCAGCTTCTGAAGCTTATCTGAGAGAATAAATCTGTTGCATTTTTCTTAGTCTTAGTTATTTCAGTGTATAAACAGCAGAATCCCAGCAGCATACATATTATTGTCTTCTTAGTAAGATAAAACACCATTTTGTTGTTAAGAAATCTTGAACTCATTCAGATAATCCACAACCCTTCAGACATAACCAGATTCATCCAGGATCCAGCATTAGTCACTGCAGTCGGTCCCATCCTTTAACTGGATCATCACACAGTTGCTATGCATCCCTGCAATGATCACTGGCCCACAGCAAGACTACCAGTGAGTGATGGAAGGAATAGCTCAGGAAGAGATCTGAAGGGGGACACTTATGTGCCAGGTAGCCAGTTCAATGGGAGAGGATACCAGGATAACAGCGATGTTACCTGCTAACCTGAGAGGTGTAAACTCATGAGCTGGGGCTCCAAACCCAGCAGCTGTTCTCCTCTAAAGGAAGGATCTTATCATTTGCCTTACTCACACCTTTTTCCCTTCAAATTAATGAGTCAAAGTCAGAGAAAGCTACCTATGTTCCTCCAGACTCAGTAGTGGGTTGACCAAAGATTCCTGTGGTGCTGCAGACTGGCTGATAGAAAATATCTTGGGAGATAAAGGACATGCCAAGCTGGGAAATGACAGCTGCTAGACTGTTCACTGTGTTAGAAAAGCAAAGGTGAGAGAGAAAAAAAGAAGTGTATGAGACTAGGTAAATGAACTCCAAAACTGTGGAAAGGAAAGGCTGGGGTGGGAACAGAGGGGTGAGAACCAGCTGTGAAACACAAAGACTTTAGGAAATAACAGGCCACTGTCTTTAACATCGTGGCCTTGCTAATTGATGAGACAAACAAGATCAAGTCTATCACTAACATCCAAAGAAAATAACTGGATGAACAATACTGTGGGTAACAATTCTGTTGGACAGGAATCAACGTCAATCCACAACAAGTTCTTGAGGCGGATAATAGCCAAGTGGTACTTACTGTGTGGGTTTGGTAGGGAGGAACACACTGAATCACTGCTTTAAATGATGCTAGAGAAATGGAAAACAGCTTTTATACGTGCAAAGAGCCAGTCAGCACAGTGCTGAGCACCAGCTCTGTCCGTGACACTGAGAAGGTTTTTTACCACTCCCTGCTGCAACCAGCAAACTGAGTAAACGTCCCTACATGGACCATGGGAGTCCCATGGTAACACTGATCACCAAATCACCTTGGGCCAGACCACATCATACACATAACCCCCAGAAAAGAGCCCTGTCCTGCCCCCAGAGCCAGCCAGGCCTGGCTGCCTGGCCCAATTCCTTTCTTTTACTGGATTGCTTTTGGGGTGGACAGTTGTCCTTTGGTAACTCAGCTTTTGGCCTTGATTCTGGAAGGGGGAAAAGGCTGTAAAAGCTCACAGAAAAAGCTTGTCAGACATATGCCAAATAATGAATTTTACAGCTTGTAGTGCTCTGATCCCTGACAGGCAGGGGAGCTGTGCTGGTCATGCTGACCCGTGCCTCCCACCGCAGAAGGCCTGGCGCTGGGGAGAGACACTTGGCACAGAGACAGCATCTTCCTTGGAACCTGCTTCTTCCTGAGCAGGGACATGTTGCTCCCTGTGCTCAAAACACAAAGGTCTTCCCTTTGGGGCTTGTTGTTAGGGGTTCATTGCCTATCTCTCAGCTACATTAATTGTGCTGGAAGGGGTACCTAAATACAAACCCCAAAGGTCTGGTGTCTTCTGGTGCGCCCTGAGAGTGACTCACAGATCTGTGAGCTGCTAGAGCTTTTGCCTCCTTGTTTCTCTCCCAATAATTACAGTCACCTTGCACATTTGGACAGAGCATCTGGTAGCACTTTTTCCAGTCCTGGTGTAACCAGCTTCTGCATCCCTGAAGAACTGGGAGAGAATGTGGCTCATGCAGAAAACATCTCTCTGAAAACTACTGCTTGACATTGAAATAGCAGGAGATATTTCCTCAGAATCACAGCATTGGCTTAAACCCCACGACTGTCGGATTCCCTGAGAGTGTTGGTGTCTACATTGCTGGACTTTGGAGGGGTGAATGGCCACCTGGCAGTGCCTCTGACTCTATCAAGTATTCACCTAGACTCTTGGGTTGGGTGCCCAAACTTTGAACAAAGCCTGTTGAGATTTGCCTGCAATCACAGGGCAGAGAAACCTCCCCAGTCTGAGACCTGCACAGCATCATGAGACTGGACCATGCTGCACCATGCCACGTCCTAAAGATATTTCTCCAGATCAGCCTGAACGAATTAGACTTGAATCAGCCTGAGCATGTCTGAACATGTGAAACATGTCTGTTTGAATCAACAGCGCTGCAACACCCCGTGGATGGACTGAACCTGCTGGCACCCTGCTTGGCAAAGCGCGTTACCAGCACAAGTGTGATTTCTCCCTCTCATCTTCAGGTGTTAAGTCATTATCTTAAACATGTTTGAATCTTCCAGCCTGTCCCTCTGAAGCCAGACTGGCTCCTTCTTGGTTCTCACTTTTTTCTTTTTGTCTGGTGGAATTGAAGTGGGATTTTAGTGGGATTTTAGTGGGCTTTTGCTTCCCTGGCTGTGCTGCTGAGGAGTGTGGTCTTGTGCGACGTGCTCAGGGGGTCAGTGAATCTGTGAAGCTCTTGCTGGCAAGATCCCTCAAGACTCAAGCAGGATGCAGCCTGTCAATGGGCAGTTTTGACACCATCACAGGGGTTTTGTTTTCCTGTTTTGGTTTTTTTTTTTCAGGTTCATCAGCTTTTAACTGTTTTCTGCCCTTCTACCAGAGACAAAAGGTGGTCCCCCTTTCCCAGCTACTCTCATCCCATTCAGACAGTTTTGCTGGAGTGTCCAATAGCAACAGCATTCATATTTGCTCTGGGAAGCTTTGAGATCAAAAAGTCATCCCTGTGGAAAAGCAAAGGGCATGTATTTGCATTTCTGCAGACCTATACGTGTCCTCAGTGGGAATTTCAAGTCAATGTAAAATGATGTCACAGTCTATGCAAATGTAATGGGCAGATAATAATTCTGTCCTCATTTCCCTAATGTGGGCAAATCACGTGTTGCCCTGTTAATGCATCTTTGCATGCAGATCATTAGCAGTGAGGCAGCAGAAGAGCCCTGACCCAACAGGGACAGGACACACACCCCCTTTCCTCTGGCTGCATGCTCTGACAAGGGAGCACGATCACTTGTGGCACCTTGCAGAGCTGCAAAGCTCCTTCTGGCCAGAGATGGGATCAGGGACCATGTGCCGAAGGTAATGGTAAGTGGAGGAAAGGACTGGTGCTGGCCCAGCACGTGGGAGGAGATGTCACCCAGATGGCTCACAGAAGGGTGCAGGAGCACAGCAGGGAAGTGAGCCTTCCCAGAAACAGCTTTTCCTCAAAAAGCATAGATGTCTTCAAACTAATGCTGCTCGTGGGAATGTACCAGCGTCAACACATTCTTAATTGGGAAACGTGTCTTGGCACCTAGATGGGATTTCTAGTCAAAAATCAGAGGGAAGGAAAGAGCTGAGACTTGGGCTGAGACCGTTTCCTGAGCCCTGTGGTCAGGGCATTCACCTTCTCTAGAGAACAGGGAGGTTCAGTCCCGTAGGCTCAAGCACAGCTATGCTAGCCCAGCAGGAAGGCTGCTGGCCAGGCTGCACTGCTGGGAGCATCTAAGATGTTTCTGCTGACCAGCTGCTTGCTGCAGTGTGGCCATACCTCCTAGACATGACAGGAGTGCTGGGTGCTGCCAACTACCCTTCCACTATGTTCTCCATCCTGAAGCTTTTGGTGAGGCCACACCTCAAGTACCATGTTCAGGTTTGGGCCCCTCACCATAAGACAGACATTGAGGGCCTGGAGCATGTCCAGAGAAGGGCAACCAGGCTGGGGAAGGGGCCAGGCTGCCCAGGGAGGGGGCTGAGGTGCTCAGGGATGTGGGTTAGTAGAGGACAAGTATGACTGGACTCGATGATCTCTAAGGTCTTCTCCACCCAGTCATTCTGTGACTCTGTTTTGCCCCCCCCAGAAGTATTTCTGGACCAGTTCAGAGAAGGAGAGAGTCTAGTCTGTCTGGGTCTCATAGAAAGTGCAGAGAAAGACAGGCTCTGCAGGGAACCTGGGGAATACTTGGTTTATACCAATGAGGAGACAAACTGGTTGCAGACACTGGTGTAATCCTTGCTCCATGGCTTCAGCTGATACCTGCACACCAGTGTCTGCATGCTCAGGATAATTTTTCTGGTCCCTTTATAGACAGACAAGCTTAATACAAAGCAGCCTCAATCAGAGCTCTGACTTTACAAAATGTGGTGGTTTTTATTATGTACAAGTTAATGACCTGGGTTTGCTTGGGGCATTTTTATCTTCCAAGAGGTATTCAAAATAGTAATATGAAGTGATTTGACAGGTAAATCATTGGTGCTACACGTAGGATTAATGATACAGGGTTTTTTTTCTTGTAACCTCCTGCTCAGCCCCATGACTTCTCTATTATCTGCTTGAAATACCAATCTTAGAGAGCTCCTGAGTTAATTGTTTGTTTCTGAGACTTGTAGAAATTACACTATTGTTATCTGCTGTGGTCAGAAATGGATGCAGAACAGTGATAGACCACACTGGTGAATTCATACCCTTTCCTATGAAGCCCAGCACTGAGGATTTAATAGGAGCTGTTGTGCACTGGACCATGGCACTTGTCCTAACATGGGGTGAGGTTTATCCTACTGGAAGCACAAAGCTTTAGATAACATGAGAACTTCTCAACCACTGTCCCACACAAGAGCAGTGTGAATAACAATGTTAGAAGCATCACAGAATCACAGAACTGCTGAGGCTGAAAGGCTAAACAAGCCCACCTGGAGTCCCAGTAAGCAGGAACCCATCTCAGACCAGCTTCTCTCAGGGTCTCAGTTGTGTCAGAAGTGAGGAGAGCCCTTGCCAGCCTGCTCAGTGCCGGAGGTTGGCGAGCTTGAGGTGGGTCCGTGAGGGGACATTGTTCAGCACCCCTCATTTACATGTCCCTCCAGTTGCAGTGCTGCCTTCCTTTTATTGCAGTTTAGTATTCCAGAAATATTATGATTTATGCAACCAAATGTCTTTGATCTTCACCAGCTCACAGAAGCTCTCAAGATGCTTTGCCTCTGCAGCCTGTGAGTGGGAGTTGCAGCAGACAAGTTCAGGGGATGGACGTGCATCTCTTAGCAAGCTGTGACAGCAGGGTCCTTCCTTGCAGCTATGGCTTGGTAGGGCACTTGATTCCTCTCAATGAGAGCAGGTAAACAGAGGCCTTTCTGTCACTGGAAACATGAGGGCGCCCAAAACAGGCTGAGCATTTCTCACCATGGGGACCAGCAGCTTTTCAGGGAGGAGCAGTGTGGTTAATGAAAGAGATCTGGGGTTACTCCACAGAGTGAGTAAGTCCAAACCTTGAGAAAACAAGGATTAATTTACCAAGGAGGAAGTCAGAGCCTTTCACTGCAAGAGAGGCTAATTAATCCATTATAAAGAACTTGTCAAAACAGTGGTGTTAGACAGATTTTCAAGCCCAAGAGTGGGAAAAGGTCAAACACAATGAGGTGGTTATTTTGCACTCTGTGTGCAGTAGGATTTAGCCCTGTACTGATGGAGTGCTGTGCAGCTGAGCTGGAGTTAACCAGGAATATTCCGAGGGTAGGAAATAAATGCATGTTCAGCACCAGGTCGTCTCATTAGTACCATGTTTGGGACCTACTTTGGTGACATTTAGGAAGAAGAGGAATATGCAAGGAGGTTCACCTGACTGTGGTTGTCAGTGGTTGTCAGCCAGCACTGAGGTGGGGTCACAGATCTCACAGGTCAAGTTTAAGGTTGTGTTGGAAGAAGCTGAGACCTGATGCCTGTGTCCTCCAGTGGAACAGAACTTTTAACCTCAACCTGTGTGTCTCACTTCTGCTGCATTATATGGTCCATGGGAGTAAGGAATGCACTGGCCCATGTCTTACCATCTGAAAATGACAAAACAGCTACCCACTGAACTATCTAAATGTGCTTTCCTTAAACACTTTCACTTCAAGGACACGTCCTCCTGGGTCCTTGCACTGAACTTAGAACTATACTTCATGGTGGCTGCAGGGCAAATGTGAACGTCCAAAATGATTACAGCAGGAGCAAGGAAACAATACATATTTTATGACTTTCTATGAGCTGAACATCTGCAATGGCAAACTGGACCTCCAGACTTCTGGGCTGGCTAAAGGACAAAGCGACTTCTGCATGCAAAGTTACAAATGCAGTTAGGAAAGGCATGGCCTGCTGGGATGCACAGCTGCTGTTCTCTAAAAAGGTACTAGGATGGCTGAAGAAGAAATTCCAAAACTACAGGGTCTGTCCTAGACATTATGTAATTGCTAACAGAAAGACTTAATAACAAGTGCAGGGAATAATAATGGCAATTCATGTGGGGAATATATAAAAAAGGAAATAAATAAAATGTTAATGCTAAAGTTAATGTCAATGTTCATAGCAGCAGCAGTAGTTATGCAGACCAGAAGTCTGAAACCTCAAATTGCCTTTGAGTCAAATATGTGCTGATGGTCAGAGCTAGTGGGAATGAACACTGTGCCTCAAGCCCATTTGACTTAATGATAATGAGCATTTGCTGGTTTCTTGCTTCTGGGGTTGTTTTCCAGCCTGATACCTGAGCGTGTGCTGGAAACCAACCCAGCACTCTCCTGAGCCAAACTCTACTTTAAGAGCGATCCTCTGTGCTGTCACACCATCTCCCCAGATTATGGCCAATGAATTATATGAAAAGCCCAGTCATTAGCAAAATCAGTGTCTATGGCACCTCAACAGAAGAGTAAAATTGTGGACAATGAACAAAAGCAAATGCAAAACATTCTGAAGCCTTATAATGGGGTAATTCTGGGGCTGACTTTGCTGCAACAAAGCTGTTCATCTGCCAAGATGTGTTTAAAGCAATAATGAGACTGTTTCTGCCACTTCCTATATGAGTCTCTTAATATATTTCAAATTCAGACCCCACTCTGGACAGCACAGAGTCAGAATATTACACAGCCCAGTGAGAATTTTAATCCTAGGAACAAGAGACGCTAAATATTAATTCGGGTCCATCTAACTCCTGCTGACTATGATCTCTGTTCAAATTCTTGAAGTCTAATTTTAATTAATAGGAATTATTGCTTAATATTCAGCCTGAAATTTCATTGTGTTTCCCTCTTTCCTTTTTGGAGATTGCTGAATATTCATTGCCATCCCTGAATTTGCATTAATCCGTGAGAAGTTTTTTCTCCTGAAATGAGAATGGATGTGTGCTATGAGTATCAGTAAGACAGTGGAGCTGCCTCAGGAAGCCAGGCATGTAACTGTCCTCTATTTTCTTCCTTTAGCAGCCCCAGAGCTCCTAGGCCATCTCCTTGAATATCTCTGCATAGGATGTCTGCCACCAGTGGCAAACAGATAGTGACAATCTATAATAGAAGGTGAAGGAAGGAGGCTGGAAGGGTTTCCATAGAGACTAGTCCATCATCAGAGTCTGTGGGTGGAAATGAAATCTCTGACATTGTGAGAGTTTCCACCACTATGAATCTCACATAGTTATGCATGTGTGCAGGTAGCTCCAATATTGGGTGACGGAGGGAACACTGAGCAAAACAAGAGCTCTTGTTTGCTGTGTCTTCTCCCCTTCGAGTTCAGATCCACCTCCACGGGAAGGAAAAACTTCCAGGGAAACAAGAAACTCTCAGAAGACTGACACTGTGATACGCAGGGAATGCACCTGAATGGATGAGGGGCGTGGGAGGCTCTGAGGCACAGTCTAAGTGCCCTGTTAGAACAGGAGAAGCCTGAGTCAGGCCTGACTGCAGAGAGTCATGCTGACAAGCAGGAACATCTGTTCACTATCTCCTCAGAAGAGAAAAGGCTTCAGGAGAGGCAATCATGTAGGACCTACAATAAGTGAAATCGCCAGACCTGATCTCAACAGGACTCCCTCCAGCTTGGCTTCCTGGCCAAACAGGGGCCAGTAACAAATGAGGAACCCCCACGGTGGATAATTATCAAATGAAGTGCCTGGGGACAATGTTCTCTTCGCAATGCTGCAGTTACTGTTAGTTGGCTTGTGCTCAGAAAGGTAACACACTATGACCCAGAAACATTTCCCATGTACACACAAAGGAAGTGTGAAGTGGAGCTTACATGGACTTCCCAAAGCAGTGTGGAAACAGGTGTATGGATGGGCACGCACCATACTTGGAGAGCACATGTATGTAGTGGAATGTGGGCTGCTGGGCTGATAGAGGTGATGCAGGCTTTCCTAGCTGCTGTTTTAATCACAGTGTGCACACATGCAGGGGTTTGAACCCATATGATTTGCTCCTTTTGGTCCTGAGTCTTTTCAGTTACCCTGCATTAGGTGGTTTGCACGGGAATCGCCCACAGAATAACTTGCTTGGAAGGTCTGATCTTGGCTATCCTAAGAACTGCATCACCTGCAAGTGTTGTAAGTCTGTGAGGGGGAATGGGCTCAGCTGGGGCCAGGGCAGCTCTATCTAGGAGTGTGCTATCCCAGGAGTGGGGATGAGCTCTCTGCTCATAAAGTCTCAGGGCAGACATTTCCAGCTAGGGGAGGTGATAAAGTCTGTATTGACAGCCTGTCTCGTGAAACATGATTTGCTATTCCTTCTAGTTCTGTAAACCCAGATAGGTACTGCACCTTGGTCAATAAACTTTGATGTTTACCTCAATGACTGTCAATATTTATGCCATTATAGCATGATTCAGAGGTCAATAATCCTGGTTTCTTCTGCAGCAGGAAGCTTTAGGTCTAAAATCAAGCAGGCCTTTCATGAGAGATTTGTGCTGTACTCAACCCTGCAGGAGTCTCTGGAATGTAATACAGATAGCAGCACACTCTGTTTTGCAAATTCTCTTTTTGCATTGGTTGTAAAAGTTGTGTGCTTTAGTTCAGTGTATTTTACTCCCTACAATTCTAAGTTCACATCTTATCTGAACGGAGAGTTTGCACTGTTTCAGGGGGAGAGAAGAATGTAATGTCAAAGCATTCTTCTCAGAAGACTTATTATTACCTAATGAATTCCATTGCTTGAAAAATCCTCGAGGGAAACTGTGTGTGCATGGGTCCTTTGCACAGCCCTACAAGAGAGATGGGCCACCACGACCTTCCTCCCAGTCAGTCCTGCCTCCAATGGGGGCCTGGCGGGAACAAGAAGTCCTGCGCTACCAACAAGGAGCCTCTTGTCCTTCCTCTGACCCATGAAACAGGGGGGACAGAGCAGAGCAGCGACTGGGCAGGTAACGGCACGTTAAATGGTGCCAATCATCGGATCCCAGCTGGCCTGAAGAGACAGATCAGCAGGTGGATCTCACAGCCCTGCGGGAAGGCCAGCCGTGCTGGGCCTGGCTCAACAGGGTACACGCAAGGCAGCACGGTGCCATCACGAGTAGGGATGATGTATTTTCCTCTTTAAAATGTTCTCTTATTGCCAGTTTGGGTTTTCTGGGTAAAAGGGACATGTACTTTTTTGCAAGCAGCACATCTCTCCTTTTCAGCTTTTCAACAGGAGCCCTCACACCCTTCTACCTGCCCTGCTTCTGAGCCGTTCAGTGTGCAGCAGCCCAGTGACAGCGTGCTGGGACCGGTGCCACCACAGTGGTGACACTTCCTCTGTGCACCAGAGAGGTGGGAGTTCTCCGTGCTTCCTGGGAGTGTTCAGGCAGATAACTTGCTGGTGCAGGGCATCCTCTATGGAGGTGTGAAGGATCCTTGGCATGCTGCTGCTTCCTCCTTATCCCTGCCAGGGTGTCACCTTCGTGACACCTCTTTTTCCTTCTCTTTGGAAGCAGTCTGACTTTAGCAGGGCATCAGGAGGTTTTCCCTAGCGCAGTCAGGCCTGCTGTGCCCTCAGCAGCTCCTGCTGCCTATCCCTTTCCGGGGGACTCTTGCAGTTTTGCTGGTTTTTTTCTACATTCCTGTTTTTTAAACGTGGCTTCTTTCATCTCCTGGCTAATGAGACCATGTTCCCCACAGCAGGTAAGGTCACTCATGCAAGACTCTGCAAGGATCTTTAAGCCAACACACAGGATGCTGTTGTAGCTCGCTTTTTCCTCACAGTTTTCTAGGACACTGAATAGCTGATAAGGTCACATAGCATAAGCCTGGTCTGTGGGTAGCCAAGCATGGAACTGCAGGTTGCAGGGACATACCCTGTTTGTTTCCCGTCTCTTGTTATTCCCCCCCTTGTTCCTTCTCTCTCTCTATTTTGACCCAAGAGGACAGAGGAAAGAGCCTTAACTAAACTTCAAAACAAAATGTTTAATTCACTCTAAAATGTGCTTGTCTCTGGGTTTCTTTTTCAGATCTTGGGGGGAAAAAGAAGCATTTCATTTTGGATTGACCCAAAAAACCCATTTTTCAGTTCAGTCAGCAAACTACATCATCAATTATTCACCATGTTTCACATCAGCATGAGGGAGCCAGTGCTGTGCTGGGTCTGGGGAGGGGTGTGGGAGGCCAGCAAGGTAACTGGGGTGAGAAGATGACACTGAGAGGTGTGAACCTGCCCTGCACTGAAGCCAGGTGGTCCCGCACAGCTTTTGCAGTGGGACTATTTTTAACTGGTCCTCTCCTAATCTGGGCCAGGTAGAAAGTGACAGAGATGAGGTGGGTGTGAGGTTCACAGCACTTCTGTTTGCACTGTGGGGTTGGCTCACTGGCCAAAGAGAAATCAACCCTGCAGCTGGCCTCAATACTAGACTAGGTTGAAGCCTCCATCTGCTAACCCAGCTAGTTGGGTATAGTGGAGGCATTTGATATGCTTCATTGTGGGTGGGGTCTCTCACTTTCTGTTCAAGTGGAAGTAATTAAGGAGGAGCTCATTAGCAGATCAGATTTCATCTGTGCTTAATATTGGACCCAGAATTCACATAGAGCATCAGATCCAGGAGCCATGAGCAGGTCAGGGTCTGTACAGTTAATACAGATCCTAGACCACGATGTGCCTTGCAGCTCCCCAGAGACAACGAACTGAGAAGCTCCCTCTCTGCCAGAGGCCAGGTCCTTGGCTGGGAAACTGTTCATATGTTCAGACCCCCAAGTTCCTTCTCTCTCAGGTGATTCAACCCAAAACCTCCCTTTGGTTTGGTGATTTAGTGATATTTCTAAGCAGAGAACTTATCCACCTTTCTGTATTATATCACATGAGCACTTGACTGAAAATACAAAGTTGGGGGGGCAAATTTTGTCAATTTTACCATCTCAGAATTATGTGGGTCTGACTGGTTAAGGTATCCAAGCCAGAATCCTGTATTACAGTGAGAGGACACTGAAAGAGATTTTTTTATATCTCTCTTTTCTTGCAGAAGCTGAGTTTTCATTCCAGAAATATTGGGGTAAGGGGGTAGAAAATTGAAATCCAAATAATTTCCAATAATAGCTTTTTCCAATTTCTGAATATCTTTCCTGGTTGAAAATTCATTTTTTTTCCCTCCACATAAAGCTATTCTGGAAATGTATTGGCCATCTGCTACTGTGACACCTTTGCATGTCACCATCTATCATTTACATTTCAGCTCTGCAATCTGGAAATGAAATCAGAGACTCTGAGCACAACACTATATCCCTCTCACTGCAAACCACTGGCTGCTCTCTGGGGGTCCATACCCCAAACTAAGAATGACTCAGATGGTTTTGTCATATGTTTTCAAGTATTCTAGGGGAACAAAAATGCAATTATAGGTTAAAATTTAGCTACCCTGGACTGGAAAAATAAATAAATAAATGGCAGTTCCAGTCATTGCTCGTGGGAGGTTTTGTCTATTAAATATGCTTCAGAAAGCCAAGGGGTGGGGGATACTCCACTGTCCCCTGTTTGGTGTGTGACACTCCATAACTCTCATGGTGAGAGCTCTAACAATGGGAGCTGTTGCTTTTTTAGCATAGGGATAAAGAAAACTTGTGTCTGCAGAAGAGTTAAAGCTGTTCCAACAACCATCTTATTAACAACCCTGGGTATCCAGCTGGTCTCATTCAGACCTGGAGAACTACAGCTTTTCCTGCAGGCAGACCCCAGGAAGGCAGGATGTGATGGGTGCTCTGTACAGCAGCTGCAGCCTTCCTCCTGCATGGGGGGACCCTGGCTCCCCAGAGGGAGCCCCATGTTTCCTCCAGAGAGGAGGCAGCTTGGCATCTCCAGAGGGGAGTGGGAGGAGGGTGAAACAGCAGGTACCTGGGACACCACCTGGCTCTGTATCACATGTATGGGTATGTGCCCATGAATCACAGAGTTGTAGGGGTTGGAAGGGACCTCAAGAGATCATCAGGTCCAACCCCCCTGCCAAAGCAGCTCCCCAGCTCATATTGCACAGAGAGTGTGCCCTCAGCACAGCACCCAGGGATATGTGGTCAGTCTCATGGGCTTTGCCTTGGGGTGCCCAGGCTCAGGGCACCTGGCAGCAGGGGCAGTGACCAGGCTCCTGGTTCCACAAAAGGGCAGTGAGGCCATCCCCAAACTGGTGATGCAGAATGACAGCACGAATGAGAGCTCTCAGCATTGACCTGCCTGTCAACTGCCCACCACATCCCACTGTTCACAACGGAACAACAACAACAACAACAAGATTTCTGAATCCAACCCCCTTGTCATTGTTACAGAAATTAGACAGTTTTTGCTAAACTGGAGCAGCTAAAAAGAAAATTTCCAAATTGTCAAGATTCCTCACTCTGGCATCTCCAACTAGGCAACTTCCTTATTCTAACCCAATGGCTTGAAGACATCAAGAGGATTATGTATTGCTTAGGGTTCTCTACCAAATTAAAAAAAAAAATCAATAAAAAAAAAGAGAATATTTTAAAAGAGTACTAGCTCTCCAGAAAGGAAACACCAACACCCGGATGTGACCTGGGAAGAGGCAGTCTGGGAATCCTCAGCTGTTTTGTGGAAGCTCTGTGATAAAAATGTGCTCACAGCATCTCCTCCAGATGAAGCAGCAGCCAAACCATCTCACAGCACCTTGGACTCCTATGCATCCTGCCAGTGCAAAATCAGTTTAAGGTGACTTGCTTGCTGTTCTTCACTGGCTTTAGAAGATGTCTAAGATGTTTAGGAGTTGTCTAAGTCATTGAGCCACTGGAATAGGTGATGGAAACAGCACCTTTGGGGGTGGGCAGGGAGAGCACAGCAGACCTTGCCACTTCACTGGGATGAGGACTCCCTCTGACCACAGGATTGGCAGGACAAAAAGAACAGAACTAGGCAAGAAACACCTGCCTATCCCATAACTTACTGGGGATACTTTTCCAACCAAAGGAGAAGGAAAACAAAGCTTGACTAGATGAATGTAAGAGAAACATGCTTTTTCTTGTTATTTTTTCCCAGTTTCTTTAAAACTGCTCTACCAGAGAACATGCACTAAACACCACCTGGCTCAGAGTGGGCCCAACCTTTGCATCCTCTTAGCAGGGCAGACAGAAGGAGAGAGACCTGGAAGGCTCCCTAGTTCTGGGAAGAGGACAGTGACAGTGGAAGGACTCTCACACCCATCTCCTGGTCTAGGGATTTTAGGAAGAGCCGTGCCTGCAAGGCAGCTCACAGTATCTTCTCCTCAGCAGGAGCCTCTGGAGGGGAAGGACTGAAGGGTGACACCAGCCTCTCACCCAGGTGATGCTGCCTGCAGAAACTGTCAGGTCAGATAGCGAGTACAACTGTTGTTTTCAGATCTCCAAAGAGAAATGTCTCTTGTCTGGGGCAGTTTTCCTCTGCTATCACCACTAATCCTGTTAATAGAAATTGCATCAATAAACTCCGCTCCTTTTGATGTCTTCCTCCCTAATCTTCACGGTGGATTACTGCAGCAGGTCACCTTGTATCCTCCCTTATCCCTGTCAGAGCATCCTCCTTTGAAATCTGTAATTATCTCTCTGAGATAATTGCCAAAATCATTTGCAGTCCTGGAGAGATCTTCAAAACCTACTTGTTTATGAAAGCAAATAATTCAGGTTAATCAAATATTGTGAGATTCCCACTCTGCCTGTCTAGGTACTTGTACATTTAAATTGGCACCTTGGCTTGTACACAACGGGTCTGGAAGGCAAGCTTCCCTGCAAGAGACAGCAGGGAACAAATCCCAGTTTCAGGAAGCCTCTCACCACTACTGGGTGTTGCTCAGTGAGGGAGGGAGCTTGCTAGAGGACAGATGGAGAGGCTGGGTGAAGGAGTGCTGAGCAGCCCCAGTGCCTGCAGAAGCCAGGGGACACTCCAGGTGCCCAAGCAGCTGTGTTCAGCACCGCTTGACCTTGGCAGACTGAAGGGGTCTGGTGAGATGGGTCTGTCTCAAGGCACAGGGGAAGCACTTTTGGGGGGGTTTGTTATACTGTAAGAGAAACATACACCTTCCAAGACTAAAAAGGGAGGTGGAAATGTGGCAAGATCTGTCCCAAATTTCTCTTATCAGTTAGAACAGATATTTAAAACTATATTTTCTGTTTTCAGAAAGGAAAAAACCAAAATCTTTCCATTTCTCATCTAGTCTTTGCTCCCAACTTCACTTTCCTGTCTCATCTTTTCTCAAGGTAGCCAAACTTGCAGGACTTGCTCTCTGTAGCCCCAGTGAGCACCAGTAAGAGCAGTGATTCCAGCCTGGCCGTCCCATCCTCAGAACCCAACAATTTACATAAATACACAGCAGGACTGGAAGTGCTGCTGGAATTAAGATGCCATAAGATGTGGTTTTATAAGGCCTATAAAATCCATGCTGGGAGTGGACTTGGCATCATCATGGGACCAATCTGCTCCTGTTTGTTTATTTTTTTATTGATTTGTCAAGAAAGTAATATACATCTCCTCCTAATTCTGCAATACTGGTGCTGTATAATTGAAAGAGGCACTTCTGGTCTAAGTCCCTATTTGCAAGCAATTATATGTTGCTTTAAAAAATATGCCTTGTGAAATTGATTTTTCATGGCTCTCGTGAGGGGTGAAATATAAGTTTCAATTAAAAAAAAGGTGTGATGGCCAGTTCTGAGACTACCTAGTTAAAGTGTTTTCTTTGCTCTTAAGTAATGCCAGTTTGATATTGCCAAGCACAGGGAAGGTGGCATGGCCTATTGCAGTCAAAATGCTCACTAGCTCACTAGCAAAAATAAGTAATGGCATTGAAAGCAATGATTCTGCCCTGTGAAATGCAGGATTATTTCCTGCTGCTTTTGCATAGTCCATCTTCTGGACTCTATCTGGTCCCTGAGTAAGCCAGCTTTATTAACAAATAAAAGTTTTCAGTCCTGCTGGCTGGAGAGAGGAGATTAACACACAACAGGCACAAATCCAGCCGATTTACACAGTTAAAAATCATAAAAAATTACATCTTTGTAAAGTTTCAGGAGTTTTGGAGAGCAGCTTCTCTGACATGATAGTTCTCAGAAGAGTGATAGTGGAAAGATGCAATGATTTCTTTTCCCTGCTCCTTGGATTTCTCCTGCTCTGGCAGCCCCCCAGACTGGACCACCCAACCTGGAGAGCTTTAATCACCAGCCCTGGCAGCAGTTTAGTGTAAAGTCCAGAATCAAGCTTGCCATTACATGTGCCAGGGAAGAAGGGCTCAGAAGTGCAGTGACTTCTCTTCCAGCCCACCCAGGGTTACACCCACCCAGTCTCATTGAACCTGCCACTGGGGCAAGGCACCATTGCACCCTGAGCACAGGTAAACTCCCCCCCCAGCAGGACAGGTTGCAATTAAAGCCTTTCACAGTCCAAAGTGATGAAGATAAAGTGTCAGTGGAACAGCAAACACACACTGGCCAGAACATGGAGGGGCTTAATTTCTTCCACGGCCTCTGGGACTCTCAGTCCTTTATCTCAAGCCCTTTGGATCCATGCTTTAGACCCCCCTCAGACTGCCAAAGTCCCTATGGGAGCCTGTGCAGCAGACACAGTTTGTACCTGCAGGAAACCAGCTCTAATTCACACACACATTACTCTAAACCATCTGCTGTCACTTATCTTACGCTGGGCATGTCAGCTGCTCCCAGGAAGATCCCATTGCCCCATGCCCAGCCTGTTGGTACCACTCCTGTCTCCAGGTCCTGTTGTATCTCCACAGGTACCAGCAGCTAGTGCAATACAACCAAGATTAGCAGGAGACTTAGCCTCCCTGCTGCTCAGTGTAAAAACCTGGCTCCAGGCTGCTTAACCTGGCGAATAAAGACGAGCAGCACACAATCTATCACCTCAGTGTGACTGATGTGTGCTGTTCCTGGGAGCAAAGTCACTTCTAAGGGCTCCTCAGCACAGCTACTGTGTTCTCTTGATGTGAATCTCTGCTCCATCGTGCCTCAGCCCCGTGACTTGCTCCTCCCTCCACACAGCTATGGCTTGCTTTCACTGCTGCACACACTGACTCTGGGGCACCAGCTATTTGTTCCCAGATCCAGAAACCTCTTTTGAGGCACCATGTCTTGGATATGCTATGTAAATAATTTGAATAAAGCCATTGCTAATCCAATCAACCTGACACTTCTTTGCTCACAGTCCAGGAGGGAGTTTGCTTCCAGGTAAAGAAGCCAAATGCATCGCAGACAAGTGGCTTTTAACATGACACAGCCCAGATCCATTTATGCTGGGTAGTTCTGCACCCTTTGTGTCATTGACAGAAGCATACAGGGAGATGAAAAGCAAGGGTTGTGTTCTGAAATGTGGATTAAAGCTCAGTCTTCAAGGAAGATCAAGTGACATCTTCAGGTGAACCATGAAGCACCTCTGCTCCAAAGGTCCACCAGCTTTATAAAATCAAGCCCTGGCTGTGGCCAGAGCTACTCCCCATGAGAACTCCATCACTTGGACCTTCCTTGCTCTCCTTTGATGGATGCAGAGTTGCAGGAGGCCACTCAAGCAGAAACCTCCATGAGCAAGAGCTCCTCTGGGGCTGTTTGTGAGGAGCTCAGCTCCCTCCTCTGGTTTCCTGCTCCCTCCCCTGGCAGCAGTGTCCCCCCTGGTGTTTCCCCAACGCTTCAGTAGAAAAGGTCCAGAGCAAGGCTTCACCTTGAAGGCACTGGGCCTTTGCCCACACTCCTCTCCCTGCAGACACTGTCACCTCTGGTCACTGCTCCCTGGCTCACTCATCCAGCACATTTTCATGCGGGTTTTTCAGTTCTGAACCTGAACTGATGTCCACCTTTAGAGGCCAAGATGGGTGGGAAATGGCAGAGCTGCCCTGGGAAAGAGACAGTTCTGCTTGTTGGAGACAAGCTGCAGAAGCCAGAGAAAAAGCAGGAAAGAGGGTAAAGCAGGAAAGAGGGTCGTGTGGAGATGTGACTTGGTGCCTCGTTCAGCAGGGAAAGGAAGGTGCAGACAGACAGACACCCCTGGGACAACCTTTTGTATAGGGATGTTGTGGTTCTGGTATTAATGAAGAGTCCTGAAACCTGACTGGAGGCTGCTGCCTCAGCCATGAGAGGGGATCAGAGTTTGCTCAGCTGTTACTGAAGTTGCCTTCCATCCCCCACAATCCCAGTCTGTGCCTTTCAATACACCACAGAGATGGAGGTTTCTTCCCAGCCCTGTCTTTCAGCTCATTTTCTGCATTTTTAACGGTGCCTCCACAGTTCTACCTGTCCCTAGAGCCTCCCTGACTTCAGTTTGGCCAAAGGATCGCTCTCAATCGAAATTAACAATTTTCCCCTTCCACTCCCTACAGTGCCCTTCACCTTGTGGTTCTCCTGCCCTGTCCCTGTGCTCCCAGGACCACAGATGCCTCCTGCTGCCAGGGGACAGCAAATCAGGGTTTGTCCCATCTCATATGCCAGTGATAACTGCCAGGGGAATCCTTGCTCTTCCCATTGCAAGGAAAGCCATATGTCTGGCTCCCAGGCCAGAAGCACAGCAAAATGCTGCCAGTAGAAGTAACGTTGCACTGAACGTGTTTAATTCCATCAGCCCTGTGAATAGGTGCCCCTGGCTAATCCTCTCTGCCTGGGCTGCGAGCAGTCACAGCCTCTCCAGCCTCACAGAGCGTGGATCGAAGCAGGCAAGGACAGAGTGCAGGGGGAATGCAAATCAGCAATTAGAGAGGAGCCAAAGTAGCTGCATGCTAAACCCACACTGCAGAGTCAGGGTTTGGTTACCTGAAGTGCAGGGGCTCCTCGATGCAGCCGTGAGCAGGGTGAGCCCTGCTGCTGCCAGGGTAGCTGAGCTCCCTCTGCATAGAGGGGCACCTACCCCTGCTTCCCATTCAGTGCCTCACCTGCAGCACTGTCCTGCTTGGGATGCACGTCCAGTGCCACACACCACATTTCTCACCTCTCTCAGTCTCATTTCTTTTATCTTCCCCCTGCTCCCCATCATCAGTCCACGTGTGGGAACCTTTGCAGCTCCCAGCAGCTCTCCCTGACGCACATCATCTCAACCGGGTTTGAAGGGTGCAGAGTTAAGAGATTACAGATATATCATTTAAAGGCATAGCACTAGCAAACTGCCTGCCCCTGCTGCTGAACAGGTTTTTCTGTTTGTAACCACAGCTGAAGGCAAAATATCAGCTGAGAGAACCAGTTCCAGGAAAGCAAAGGGGGTTAAAGCTAGTAAAGGTCATGACAGAAGTGCATGATAGAGCATTTTTTGAAATGGAAACAGAAGCCACAGATAGAAGGGAGGATTTGTACAGCAGGATTTGGGTTTAACTTCTGCCTTGTACAAGTTTTTTCTCCTCATGCTAAATCGAGTTAGCAGGATGGCATGCATAACACGACGGAGCACGCAGAATCAGGGGGGCTCGCAGCCGCTGCGTGCGAGGGAGCGTGGTTTGCTCCTTGTCTCTAATGAAGCGTTGGTCCTGGCACAGCAGCGAGCAGTAACTGAATTAGCAATGCTACAATCGTTTGTGAGCACGCCTATCAGGCTCAGCAAATTGCCTGGCATTTGGAGAACGAGATAGATGAGGCTATTCCACACTGTGCCACAAAGATCTGGGGACCTTGGGAACGTGGCGGCCAGAGCGCAGGAGCAGAGCAGTCCCTGTGGTACAGCCCAGCCCTTCCTTAGTTTAGGAAGCAACATCTGCAGCCTGCATACTGCCAAATGAGCCTGTCTCCCTTTCCCCCCATCTCCCAGTTTAAAGGCAGGAGTTTCTGCCCCTCCAAAACCCCCAGATACAAACACCCATCCAGCGATGGCTTTTCCTGAGTTGGAAGATTCTCCCCAACCCTGACCAGCAGGAGCAGGATTATTCCCTACAGCCCATAGGAACAGCTTAATCAGTCATCCCAGGGGCACGAATCTCCCTTATCCCAGAGGAGTCAGGGGCTGAGACGACAGAGTCCTTGAGAGTTTGTTGTGGGAGAGGCACACATGTACAGCAGAGCTGGGTGCCAGTGTCAGGAGGGTCTGGGGATTTCAGGAAGCACAGGCAGGGTACAGAGGAATCTGGGGGAGAACTGACAGGAGTAGAGAAAAAGGAAGAAATGTGGGGGGGGTTGACAGTCAGTTCAGGCTGGTTACATTCATTGTCACAGTGAATTTATTATTCTGTCTGGGAATTTAAAAAAAAGAAAAAAAAAAAAGCTGTGACTTTTAAAAAATGTTAATCCCAGACAGAATAAACTTAATAAAGCAAGCTGTGGGGTTTTTTCATTCCAGAACAATAGGAGACTATTCCCTTGACATCTTCAGAATTAAGCACTTTGATTTTTAACATTTGCTTAATTAATTTGTTTTGATGTAAAGAAAATGAACAAAAAAAAAAATATCTCTGAAGCTAAGGCAAGTCATTCTGCCTGCCCTCAATTTCACATCACTCCCCAGTTTGACCAGTGAACTGAAATGACACAGCTGTATTCCCTGCCTCTGCAGATGCTGGGACCACAGCCAACTCCAGCCATTATATTGTGCCTTAAAGTTACTACTGGTCACCCTGGCCTTTGCAGGGCTCTTCCATGGGTGTCTTATTGCTTAGGGACAGTTTGAGTGTTTCCTTTTTGTGCTTGCATGGGAGGCAGGGGAAAAGGGCCAGGCTCGCTCTCAGCTCATGGCTTATTTTCTAGCACTGAGCGTGAAAAATTCTTTCTAAGTCCCTTAGGGAGCAACCTAAGCCCACTGATGCACCATTCTTCTTGGTTTTATCCCCAGCTGACTCTTCTCATGGCCATGCAACACTTTTATGGCTCAATTTTCCCTAACCAGGAACTGCAGAAATGAACTTTTTAGTTATTTGTAACTGAGAGACAAGATTGGAGGTAAAAGCTGTAATCATTGCCTTCTAGGAGCTGATGTAGCACACCAGGTGTAGCAGTGAACCTCACATCCCAAGCAGGGAGAGAAAGGAAAGGGCAGTTGGCAGGACAGGGAAGGTCTGGAGGGTGTATAGAGCTTTCCTGCACTGGTATTTTCTCCTCTCTGTGGGGTGTACGTTGGGTGCATGCTTTTCTATCTATATTAAAAACAGCTCCAAAGCTCTGAAACACCTGAGGATGCCCTGTTCACCATGATCACCTCGTTAACATCACCCTGAACTGACAGGATAGCTTCCCACGTTCAATGGACTCTGGGCCAACCTCTTACTGAGCAGATGAAGCAAATACTCCTCCAAAACACACTCCAAAATGTTAAATTGTGATGCTCAGGACACTATTTATGACTGGGATTCTTCCTATATATAATCATAGGTTATTGTTTTCTAATGAAATGCACGATGTAGTTAAATGAGCATGAATGGGAGCAACAGTGCTGCAGACAAGAAAGCAGGAGGAATTTGTAATTAATGTGATCATTGGAAAAAAGCTGTGTGATATCATTCCATCAATTATCAGCCTTTAATAATTCTGTCACCGAGTAAATGAAAGCATTTTATCAATTAGTGCCAATCGTTTCCCCACAGAGAGCACTGAATGCTGCTGAAAACCAAATCATAACTGCAGCAATATGGAACGAGAAGGGGAGAAACACAGGACAACCTGCAGACAGCTACCCCCTGGACTGCCATGAGTGCCAGCTAAATAGGCTCCACTGAAGGCAATGAAAAGATCTGCAGCATAAAATCAGCAATAAAGACATTTCCAGGGGAGTAATCTGGTGATTTGGCTTCAGGAGACAGGACCTTATTGTCTCACTGGCAGAGGTTTCCAGTTTGGCTGTATCACAGTCTAGCCTGGACCATCCAGCTCCATTAGCTGGAGGGGCACCTGTCCTCTGAGAGCTGGTGCTAGGCTGCCTCAGTGGGACAGGCATCTTGTCTCTCTTGGGGAGGCCAGTGGCATCTTTGAAACCAACCACATAAATAGCACTTCAGGCTGGAGACAACCCTCAGGTCACAGTGGCAGCAAGCAAAGGATTCTTCTCTCCCCTTTCTAAATGATGACAGCACAGATATCTGGCCACCTAGGCCTCTCCCGAGTGGGGGAAACAAACACTCCCCTCGAGCAGCTCCCCCACCCTACAAGTGGTGCTCTTTGGCAGTGTCTCCTTCTGGACAGACACCCATCACAAATTCACACTTGTGACAAGCCCTCTCTGGGATGTAGTTTTCCAACCACTCCAGCCCTGCAGCAAGGCTGCAGAGAGCAGGGCCAGCTTGGCCACATAGGGCTGGGCACCCCCCAGGAGAAGAGGGCTTTGCAGGGGCAGAGAGAGGGGCACAGACTGGGAGTGAGACTGGGGAACCCATAACTGCATATCCAATGGCCTTCACGTCCTGTAGCAGGCACGGAGGGACTGCGGCTGCTCTTCTCAGAGGCAGCCTGGAGTCACGGTTGAGGAAGGACTGTAGAGATGTTTTAACTGCTGGTGTGACTGCTGCCCCTGCAGAGGCTGTAAGCCCTTTGTGGGGATGATTGTGAGCACTCAGCAAGAAGCTGTCTATTCAGAGGGATTTTCTTCCCTCCTCTCGTGATGGGAGGCTGGTATTTGACTTCATTATCTCCTAACTTAAAGTTCAGACCATCTGGCATCCCAGTGTGCAAACAATCTTGTAAATTAAAAGGAGAAATATGGTCATGATTCCCTTATGGCTACAGACATGCAAGCTATTAAATGGCTGGTGATGTGCAGAATATACTTGGAAAGAAACAAAGTTGGCTCCCAACATCCCACCACCAGAAGTTAAAGCAGCATTTTATGAATGAAGGTGACCTGAAATACAGCTGACCTCCCTCCTTTATGGCATGTTTTCCTTCACTGGCTTCCTGCATGGACTGATCGTCCTCAAGCTGGATACAATGCTGGTGGCTCAGTGTCCAAGAGTTGTCAATCTGTAGAACTCTCCTTGGGGTTTTATGAGATTGTTCCCAACGGGTTTACTCTCCACCTTAGTCCAGGAGATGATTTTGCTCTCTGCTGAACCCACAAAACTTTTCCCACTTAATTTTCTTTACCTAATCTGGAAAACTTTCTTCATAAAAGCTTTTAAATTACCACCCTCTCCCTTCCTTTCTAAAATCCTACCCAGTGTATTTGGTGCCATGCTGCATTTTTCACAAGACTCCTATTTTATTTAAGAGCATTAGCAATTTCAAAAGATATATAAAGATGAAAGATCCTTGCATGTTTTAATGAACCTCAAAATGAGCTTTAGAACAATTTGATTAGAAAGCTCTCAAAACCTCAAGCGCTCCCTCAGGACTGAGCCATAATGAAGGTAATAATTAGCAAGATCAAATTTTAAAATTACTTATTCCATAAATATATGTTTTACTCCTGGTACTTGGAGCCAGAGCCAAATAGGTAAAGGTCTGGAGAAGTGGAACAAGGCTAAGAACATACCAAGAAATCAAAGTACAGATGTCTTGCCTCCACAGGAAAAAAGGTAAAATAAGGTGGTAAGAAATAAAAGAACAGCTTTGTGCCTGCTAGCAAAATCAGAGCTGGGACTGGGAGGAGTGGAGCATCCCACCTTGACCCTGTGCTGAGGATACCAGCAGGGGGTGTGACGCTGCATCCCCATGGCTTGGGACAGGCAGGGGGTTACTGTGCCTTGTTCTGACTCCTTGGGAAGAGCAGACACAGCATTTACATCAGTGCTGCACTGCATGGGCCTGTGCCTCCCTGGCAGCACCCTCCCCCTCACTGAACACCATTTCCTTTATCATGGTCAGTCTCACAGGTGATGACTTCCATGGCACAGGCATCACAGGGGTTTGGCCATCAGCATCACCAGCCAGACGCTGTTCTGCTGGGGCAGAAGGACCCAGCAAGCTCCTTACAGCAAGCCTACTCTCAACACAGGAGCCATCACTGCCAGTCTCTTAGTGTCCCTCTCCACAGCAGGGTGCAGTCCTTGTCCTTCTCACAGTCCCTGGAACTATCCGGGCTCACTGCAGCTCCTCCTGTCAGCCTGGCAGAGGAGCATCTTTGTTCCCTGTGGGACTGGCTGGGCACAGCAGCAGTCCACAGGGAGGAGAAAACACAAGCAGAACGTTTCATAAGCAGAGGCTTGGCTGTGCAGGGCTGTGATGTGGCACTGCCACGAACACGCAGCTTTACAGGACAAACCCCAGTGTGACCCATGGGGCCACTCAAGAGAGCTCCAGACTGTGCCCAGAGGTGCTCTCCTCTCTGCTCCATGGATGGCCTCAGGGCTGCATTCACCTATGTCACTGCCCATACCACTCTTCCAGGTGCCCAGCACCCAGACAACACAGAGATCCACGGCCCATCCTGCTCAGGGGGATGTCAACACTGCCTGTGCTTGGCTGAAGGGCTCTGGGGACCTGTGGGCAGCTATAATTCAGGCTGAACCCAGGATTCCTCCATTGGTGAGCCAAACAACAGAGGAACAGGCATGCTCGTGGGCAGCAGAAGGGAAGCAGCTTGGGAAGAGGTCTTAGCATCTTTGCTTGTACAGCTGGAGCAAGAACAGACAGTGCAGCACAAGGAGCAGGCTGCATGTGGGAACTCCACTTGCTCTCCATAAGATTAGCTGCTCCTCTCAGTATTAGAATGTCTCTTTCCACTGAGCTATTGAGTGTGTCACCAATGACAGCAGGTACCTGGATTCTAATAAAGAGCTGCCTTGGGGGAACTGCAGCCTCCCCCTTGCCTCCTGCTGAAGCCTCTGGTGCTTTAGAAATGCAGCTCTGCAGTCCTCACACTAAGATGCAGCAGCTCTGGCACTGCCTGAGCGGCAGAGGCGTGGGAGAGCTCCATCCCCTGGGCCTGAGGCTGCATCCCCACTGCTGGTCTGCAGCAGCATCCGTACCCCTTAGAGAGCCTGTTGCACGGGCTGCTAGCTGGGCTGCCACCCGGGCTGCACACAAACCGCCCTCCTGATAGACAGCAGCCAGCCTGACACTTCTGCTGGTCGCTTGGGAGATAAAGCCCACCAGAGTGCCTGTTTGTTCCATGGTTTCCTGATGCTCTAGAGAGATGAATCAATCATGCCAACTCTCCAGCTTGCTCTGTGTTTAACCACTTGCAGTGCTCGGTGCTGCTGCTGCCTGGCTGCCTGATCTGCTGCAGCCTGGGTCACCTGTGGTTAATGCACAGCCTGAGAGTCGTTACTCAGAGTTTTAACTAACTCTCCAGTAGTTTACTGCCTTGCTGTCCAGCTGATGGTGCTGGATAGCCTGTTACTGACTTGCCTCTCTACTGGAATGGCCAGCCTGTGTTTTCCAGATCTTCAGTGATCCATGTGTAGCTCCAGGCTGGGGTTATGTCCTGTGGTCAGCAGCAGGGCTGTTCTGAGGGTGTGCAGTCCTGGAACTGACTGAAGCTATAGCTCCAGCTGTTCCTGTCCCTAGCACTTCACAAAGGACCTTGAAGCCTTCCAACAGGGACTATGACATTTGCTTCTTCCCAGTGATGGACTTCAACAAAGAAAGAACATCCTTTTTTTCCCTGGGGCCCAAGAGAATTTCTTCTTAGTAGCACTGCCACCAAATTCAGTTTCTTTCCCTGGTGACTACACTGGTACCTACACACACACAGCACAGATTTGAGAGACACATGTAAAAGAGAATAGTGCAGCCACAGTCATCCCTCACTGGGACTGCTTCACACAGACAAAGAGAGGCAGCGTTTCAAAAACAGCCTGATCAGTTTTGACATGAAAGGCACCCAGCTCCATCCTGGCTTGTGCATAAAATTACCTTGTTTTTTTTTATTCTTCACTACCCCTCCTCCTCCTCAGAGGAAATCTCACCCCAGGCTGTTTTGAAGCTCCAATGTGGTGCTTTTCATTCATATTTTTCAGTGTACTACTGAAGTGTGTAGAGCTCTGAAATTTCATCTGAGGTGTGGGAACTGCTCTCCAGCTGAAAGGAAAGCCTGACTTTCTGAGGACTGTTTCCATTTGTCCTGTTTTGAGGTGAAGTCACAAGGAGAATGCTGGAGGCATCCACAGAACAGAGGAAGTACCACAGAATGAAGCAGTGAGCAGGAATACATCGTGATGAGCTCTGAACCCTCTTGCAGCAGTCATGACTTCCCCTAAGAGGGGAGGGTATACTAATGGCACCTAACCTGCTGTGGACAGGGGAAGAAGGTATGAATGTGTCTATCCTCATTCCTTGGGGTGCCACAGCAAACAGGACAGGGACCACAAGCACTGCAAACAGTCAGGGTCTGGATGGTGTTGCTTTGAAGACAACCATGAGATCCAGAGAGCATGGTCCCTGAGAGCATCAAGGGCTCAGACAGTCACATCTCAGCTGCTGTGCAAGCTTTGAGCTGGGTCATTCATATGGATGCTGACCCCTCCTTTTCCAAAAGGTGTCCTGTGGCATGGAGGACAGCAGAGGATCAGGCTGGCATCAGGGCTTCCAGGGACCAGTGTCTTAACTGGGGATTTGAGGACAGGGAGAGAGATGGGCAAGCCTCCAGCTCTTGAACCCCAGAGCAGCACTAAGAGCAGCCTGGGAGAGCACTGATGATTGAGCAGGAGACAGAAGTAAAGCTGAGGGGGGAAACTTGGGAAAGCTTTGATGGGGATGCAAAACAGAGGGAGCAAGGAGCTGCCATAGGAAAATCTCAAGATGCTCAAAGACTGCAGTGACCAAAGTCTTAACTTCTGCAACTCAGGTTTCACCAGCTCTCCCTGTGCTTCTCCCACCAGCTCTGTTTGCATCCATCCGTTCTGCAGCCCAGGGTGTCTCTGCTGTGCATGGCCAGAGCCCAGCCCAGTGGGACTCAATGCTACAGGGGCTGCAGTAACCCCCCTGCACGCATCCCCTCCGGGCTCAGCCAGCCAAGCAGGTCTAGAAGGCACCCACATGGGACTTCTTCTCACCAGTGCTGGTTTAATCACAGAATCACAGAATCTTAGGGGTTGGAAGGGACCTCAAGAGATCTTCGGGTCCAACCCCCCTGCCAAAGCAGGCTCCCTATCTCATATTACATAGATAGGCGTCCAGACGAGACTTGAATCTCTCCAGAGAAGGAGACTCCACCACCTCCCTGGGCAGCCTATTCCACTGCTCTGTCACCCTCACTGTGAAAAAGTTCTTCCGCATGTTGGTGCGGAACTTCCTGTGCTCCAGCTTACAGCCATTGCCCCTAGTCCTGTCCCCACTGACCACTGAAAAGGGGCTGGCCAATTCCCCCTGCCACCCATGTCTAAGATACTTGTAAACACTAATTAGGTCCCCCCTAAGTCTTCTTTTTTCCAGGCTGAACAGACCCAGCTCACTCAACCTTTCCTCATAGGGGAGATGTTCCAGACCCCTAATCATCTTTGTCGCCCTTCTGGAATGAGGCATTCCAGTTTCACAGCAGCTTTCCTTTTGCTACAACATGAGGAGGAACACCGTGCCTTAGCTAGCAGGGGTTGAACTCTCAGCCTGCTGCTCTCCAGGTCTCAGAAAACATTTGGGGGACATCATGCAGAACAGGCAGGTGTGTGCTGGTCCCTGCACCAATCCTGGTCCTTAAACAGCACCATTTTCCACCTAATGCATTAACAATATTTCTCTGAGCCATCCAAAAGGAATGGTCTAAAATATGGCACTATTTATGTTACAGTAACCACGGTCTTGAATGAGCAGTGTTGCAAATAGATTGCATAGCTTATAAGGGATGTAATCATCTCTAACCTTTCCTGCCTGTTAAATTGGTTCATTTCCTTTCATTCATATATCTGAATTACTTTTATGTAAATATATACTTTCCTTGGCTTCTTTTCATGCTTATTTTTTTGTTTAAGAACAAAAGCAGCAGTTAAAGAATGATAAAGTCATTACTAAGTAGATCAGATGATGGTTTCCCTTCAGGAAGGAAAGTGTTATCAGTTTGTGATTCAAGGGGCTTCAGCTACAGCATCTCAGAGTGAATTACATGTTTTGTAAGCTACTTGTATTAAGTTTCCCAATTTCCTATGAAACCCCTGGCATTTCAGCTTCAGGAAAGGAAGGATTGTGAGTATTGCACAGGACAAGAGAAAGCAAGTTCTGCCCAAGGCACATGAGTTTGGAGCAGGCAGAGCCCCTGGGAGTGGCAAAGCAGTCAGTGAGGAGGCAGAGTTGCACTAAGAAAGCAAGATTCTGGGGACCCTCCTGACTTTCAGTAGCAGCTGGGATGGGGGCATTTAAAATCTGGTTTGGCTCAGGAAGGGAAAACAGAGAAGGAAAGCAGCAGGAAAAGCAATCCCTTGGTTCAGACAATGGGTGAGGCTGCTAGCAGTATCCCTTGGCAAGGTCAGAAATAAGCACTGGAGGGTCCTCCTGTCCATATCCAGCACATGGAGATACTGAGAACTGTTAGAAGGGACAAGGAGCTGGGATGCCCCCGCTCCTCCCTTGGGAGCTGCTGATGCTCTTTAGTTGATGCCAGCATTTCAAGCCTGAAGGTGTTGTTTGGTACCAGCTCCCAAACCCATTTCCCCAGCTTTCTCCTTGTGAGAGGGGCCCTCAGGATGTGTGCTCTGGTCACCTCCACTGCCAGCCAGGAACTGCAGCCAGCGTGCGCTCACCTTCCTCCCAGAGACAGCCCAGCTCCCTTGCACCCCCAGATCACCTTCAGGAGACCAAGACTTGCCCAGAAAATCCTGCCTACACTACTGCTTTTCCTTGCTTTGAAGAGGAACCATCTCCTAACATGAGCACAAATGTCTTATTGTGGAATTCCCCGAGTACCTCAGTGAGTGTCCTGGGATGGGTGATGCTAAACCCCACCACCCACCTTCCTAACACCTGCCAGCTGCAAGTCGCACCAGGGGAAGTTCAGGTTAGAAATCTCTTCCCCAAAAGAGCTGTTGGGCTTTGGAACAGGTTTTCCAGGGATGTGGTGGGGTCACTGTCCCTCGAGGTGCTTAAGGAAAGGTTGCATGAGGTACTTAGGGACATGGTTTAGTGAGCCATATGGGTGGTAGGGGGACAGTTGGACTAGATCTTGGAGGTCTTTTCCAACTATAATGATTCTATGAACTTTCCAGCCTCCCCCACAGCTGGGACCGATCCAGCACTGTCCCTCCTTTTGCTTCCAAGTGGATCTGGAACTATTGCCTTAGCCAAGGCCACCCCTTGGCTACACCAGCAGTGCTGACAGGTCCCAGGCTCTGCAGCATCCTTAAAAGCCCTCCACTGGCAGGCCAGCCCTCATCAGGGTGGGTGGGGCAGAACTGTTTATGCTCCTAATTAAAAAGCCTGTGTGTCACCAGTGGCCACCCAGAGCCTCTTCTGTGCAGATACACCCATTAGAAATGCCAGCTGGGTCCTGGCACTGCCTCCAAAGAGGCACCAGGAAAGGTGTGGGCAATGCGAGCCATGCAGAGCTGATCAGACCCCCAGGCCAGCACAGCCAGTCCTGATCACATGAAATCCAAAGAAGGGCTTGTGTTAAATCACCGGACATGCTGGGATGGGAAGGTGGTGATCAGCCCAAATTTGGTCAGTCACCAGGATATCTTAATCTCCAATAGTGAGCACTTCACAAGCTCGGAGCTGGAGCTACCAGGCTGTGTAGGATGGCACTATGCCGGGCTGCTATCAGATGTTTCAGTTCCCCATTATTTTAGGGCACAGCTCTGTTCTCTCTGTAGTCCACAAGCTTTATTATCTGACTCACTGTTGGCATGAGCAGATAACAGATGTTCTTCAGCTCCAGCATTATGTCAATGCTGATTTATGGGTTTGATTGGGAAGCTACATTGCATAAGTTCCCTGCATGGGTTCACCCTGGGGAAGCAGGAAGGCAGGGTCTCTGAAATGGTGAATGACAAAGGAGGAAGTGAAGACAGATCATTCACACTCTGTCAAAACACAGGCAGCAGAGGCCACCCAGGAAAACGATCGTTTCAGCAAGTTTAAAAAAAAAACCCAGAAGGAAGCATTTTTTCCACACAGTGCCTATTTAAACAGTGGAACTCACTGTCAGGGCAAGGAGGGGGGAAAGGGAAAAAAGGAGGAAATTCAAGAGCAGATCAGACAGGCAAATAATGATATGGCAGTCCAGGTACAATGTCATGTGTAGAAATCTCTAAATGCCTCGTTATTGGGAGTGGTAGGAGGAGTGTGGAGATAGGGGAAAGGTAGTTCTGTGCTTTCATGAGGCTTACTGCTTTGATTTCTCTTAGCCTCTCCTGTCACAGAGATATGGGTCTGGCTGGGACTGGGTGGGTCAGACCAAGGATAACCCCTTCTGTGCTACCAGGAAACGGAGTAGGGTGAGGTTACAAAAAGGGAAATGCTTCCTCTGACACCTCAGGAGAACTCAGGTCTCTGGGTGGGTGGTTTGTGCTGACAGCAGCAGATCTGAATGTGATGATCATTTCTACACAGGAAGCACTGACCTGAAATCCCCTTCTGCTCACATTCTGGCATTACAGCCAGGAGGCAGTCACCTACAGTAACTGTACATAACAGTCATGTGGTGACAGTGTCGTGACATCTCCTGATGGGTTGGAGACTTGTAGAGCTGAAGGAAGCCTGTGTGAGCAGAGCCCATGATGAGCACCTGGAGGATTGGAGGCACTGCTGAGACAACAGCATCCCTCCCTCATCAGGCCTCATTTACCCACTGATCCCAGCACAGGCAGGTAGACAAAGTGCCACCTGGACAATGTCATCTGGCTGATGTCTCACTTTGGTCTCTAAATCATCTCATCCAGGCACTACTGAAATATTGAGTCCCCCTGGCAGCTGGTCAGGTCCCCCACCCAGATTGGGATTTGGAAAGTCCACTCAGCTATAGGATAGGAATATTCCAGACATGGTAAGGTGGAAGTGGTTGATGGGGCCATTGGATAATGGGGTGCTTTTCTACCCCAACACTTCCTCCAGCTTTGGTTTCCAATGTCCACCCAGGTCCCCTGGAGCCCCTGTCATGTGGCAACCTCCCACATCCCCTGCACTTCCCTTCCACACACTCAGAACAGAGGAAAAGTAGAGAGATTAATGCCTTTTCACATGATACTTTGCTGTATGATATGAATTATCCCTGTCAGAGGATATTTGCAACAAACAACTCCTGCCACCCCTCAGCAGCTCAGCCAAAACCACCCCATCGATCTCTCCAGCTGGGACCTGCTTAATAGTTCATCAAACCATGTGTCACCATTGTACAAGCCAGTGTGGCCAGTGTCATTCTGATAACAAGAGCCACAGAATATGTATGAATCCCAATGAAGCACCCCACTAATGAATGTCTCCAGGTTGGGAAGTAAATCACAGAGCAGAGACACAGACAAGTGGTTATTTAAAACAGTCCCAAAAGTACTTAACAGTCTCTGAGCACTGGAACAGCCATTGAATGGTTATAAAAAAACAAGACACAAGTAATTAGGGGCTGTCATTATGGGCTGAGGAAGCCAGAGCAGGTTCCAGCAGCTGGCCTGGCCTGCACTGGAGGCATGCAGATTTTAATTGATTTTGTGCGTATTGGTATGGATTCACTCCTCTGATCCCTGAGATGCTTCCAGGAGCAGCCAGTCTGGGACTCTGCCTATCAATACCCACACAGACAGTAGCCTGGCTGTGAGCTGAGGGGCCAGTTATGCTTTGAGGCTGGACTTCATCTACCCAAACACCAACCTGCTGCCAGCAGCCTGCACAGGGAGAGGGAGCTGCTTTCTGGTCCATTTGTCATTGTCCATCTGTGTTCCTGATGGTTGGTGTGAGGAGGATGCTACATGGGTGGGAAGCCAAACTTTCTGCACCACAGAGCTGCAGTCTATTTCCAGTTCCACCTGCCTTAGAGGTGACTGGCAGGGGGATGCCCTGGCCAGGGAGAGGGAGGGAGCAAGCCCCTGTGTTTGTAGTGACTCAGCAGCGATGGGGGCAAGTACTGCAGATGGAGCCAGACTTCTCATCAGTGGAAAGACAAGAAAAATAAATATAATGCTGAAATACCATTCAAATTCCACTTAAACACAAGAAAAGCTGCTTTTTGGGATTTTTTTCTTGTCATATACCAAACCCAGCTGGACTCAGTCCTGGGAGATCTGTACGAGGTGAACCTGCACTGAACAGTGGGGTGAGACTTGTCCCAGAGGTACCTTTAGTCCCTGTGATGCTGTGGCTGGCAGGAGGGAGATAGCTATTAAACAATTATCATGGGGAGATGCTGAGTTTACCTTGAGTTTCTGCCAGAGAAGCCACATTGTTCTCTCCCATGACATGTAACAGAGACCTTGGTCACTGAGGCTGGACAAGGATCAGACTCTCCCATCCCCATTTGCTCCCATCTCCCATTTCCTTAAGATCAGTTGCTCCATTTATCATCTGACAGCTGACACTCAGGATTTCCAAGTACAATATCGCACAGCAATTATGACTGATAACAGAGCCCTGGAATTTTCCTAGCACTCTGAAGTCCTACTTGGCAGCCCTTGGGGAGGCAGTCCAGACAAACCCCCCATGCTCTGGGTTGCTCTGTGCCCAGGTTCTGTGCTGGGAGTATGAAAATGAAAGAAGGGGGGGGGGGGGGAGAAAACCCCAGGAGGAGATGGAGGTGGGGCTATGGAAAGCTTCACATGATTACCACGCTCAGCCCTTGCTTAGATGCAGAGACTCTAACCTAAATTAATAGATCCTCTGGGGTCTGCAAAACTGGGCTAATATTTTGCAAGAATAGCTCTCCCCTGCTTCTTGCCCTCCAGTATGATGAAGACAAAATGCCTTCATTATTGCAGCATTTAACAGTGTGCAGTGTTTATGAAGAGGCTGGAGGATGTGAAGGAATCCAAACCAATTACATTAATCTCACAGCAAATAAAGCTGCAAATATTTACCTTCACTACACTGCTTTATCTTATTGGACAAGCTCTTGAATTAATCTAAATCCAGTCCTTTAACCTTGCTGGATGGATTGCTCTCTCTGACATCAGGAGGCCACCTAGACTTTACAGTTGGTCTCCACAGGCAGACACCAGCTCATCTGTAAATTGCACTTTTGGGCATATAAGCCTTATTTAAATCTCCTTCATCTGCTGTAGCCCTCACAAGAGCAGCTTTCCCTGCCTCCCCCAGGCTGCTTGGTGTTTCAGTCTGATGTGGCTGCCCAGGAGCCATGCAGAACCACCCAGCCACAGTGCTCTGTAACACACATTTCCTTTCCATTTCGGCAAATTACAGCAAAACCAGATGATTCTAAGCTAACAAACCCATTCTCTTGGCATTTTATATCCCACAGCAGTTTATTCACCTCACAAATTAAGCTCACCTACCAGAACCTAGACAGGTTCTCTGAGTCTCCTGTTTCACTGGTGCCAGAAGAGTCACAGGAGAGACAAAAACTTCTGGAAACACCAAGAAGATTCCAGTGCAAAGCGAGCTGCAGGGAAAACAGTAGTCTGCTCAGCCCTCAGTAACCATCCTGCTCTCTTCTTCCTTGGCAGCACACCCCAATGAACCCCAGTCTCTCAGTGAGGTGGGGTCAGTGCCACCTGCTCTGAGGCCGTGCCGTGGTGCAGGGGACACCTCTGGTGGGAAATGGGACCAAGCCATGGGGTTTCTCACAGCAGAACTGCTGAGAGTCTGCAGGCAGCTACCCAGGGAGGAGAGCTTGGTAGGGGGGATGTCACCTTTCTCAAACAGAAACAGGCAGCACAGAAGCCAACAGTCAGACCCTGAAACCAGACATGTTGCTACAAGCGTGGTGCAACCATACCCAAGTGAGGGACACTGCCTGCTAGAATAAATAACTTGGGCATGTCCTTGAGTCTCCACCAGATGAAGCCTTTAAAAACCCAGATATTCTTACAAAACAGCTTCCTCACCCCAGCAAAGTGACAGCACTGCTACAGGCATGGCAAGGAGAGAGGTCTCTGGTCTGACTGCAAGGTCTCAGGCTCGGTGGCTGGTGTGGTCCCTCTGGCAAGCATCACTTGGAGATGCTGATCCAGCACAACCCCAGTCAAAGAGGGTCAGGATGAGTCAGTTCCCAGCACAGCTCACCCAGCCCTGGTTGCTTGAGGACAGCCTGACAGCACGATGCTGCTGAGGCTTCTGGCAGCAGCACAGGGAGCTTTGAAGTATTTCATATTTTACTTGCTTCCCTGAGGCACCGGGTGCAGACTGAACTGAGCAGCAGCCATTGCTCCTGACTCTGCTCTGTGGTGGTTTGGCCCTGGCTAGAGGCCAAGCGCCCACCAAGCCACTTGCTCACTCCCTTTCTACACCAAAAAGGGGAGAAAATAGACATCAGGAGGCTTAGGATCCAAGATAAGGGCAGAGGGATCACTCTCCAGTTAGTGCCATGGGCAAGACAGACTCAGCACAGAATAAAAGAAAGAAAAGTGACTTATTACACTACAACTACACACCCAGTGACCCAGAGCTAGGTGATGAGAAGCATGGCCAGGTCTTAAAGCACCTTCCCCCCACCCCTCCCTGCTGAGCAGCCTTAACTTCATCACGATCTTACTCCCTTCTTCCCCCCATCACAGCACAGGGAGGAGCAGGGAATGGGGTTCCAGTCAATTCCTCACAAGCTGCTTTCCTTCCCCAGATCTTAAACCACCTCTGTTTCCATGTCCCACCCTCCCCACCTCTCTGCACACTTGACTTGAATCACAGGTTTGCTCCCTTCATCCCCCATCACAGCACAGGGAGGGGCAGGGAGTGGGGGTTTGCAGCCTGTTCCTCCCAAGCTGTCTTCCCTCTTAGCTCGTGTGGGGCATTCCACACATACACACACCCCCTTCCCCTGCAGCACCCTGGAGACCCACCCACACCAGACAGTCAAATCCACAAACCATGCCACCCCTGAAACTTCAGACTCAGGGGAAGTCTCCTGGCAACACTCTGAAACCAACCCCTTGCAATGCTCCAAGCACATTCAGGAGAGCAACAGACACAAGCTGGTCTGAGCATCCCAGGGAAAAGCAAAGGTCACAAAGGCTGCTGTAACAAGTCTGAAGGAAGAAGGGGATGAGGAAGCATCCCCCCTTTTTCCTCCATGAATTGAATGCCCAAGGGATGGAAGTGACAGAAATGCCACACATAGATGCTCTCCAAGGCTGACAAACACAGCTGATATCTCATCACAAACCAGTATCACACAGTACAACAGGATTAGGAACCTGACTGCCCTTCCTGAGGTGATAAACAGCTGGGCAGGGATTACATAAAGTGGGTGCAGGCTCACAAACCAAAGCCATGGGAACAGACAAAGCATCACTGCTACCATCACCTCTCCCAAGAGCATGAGAAACAGCTCACCACAGCTTTTTAACACAACAAGTCAGATCTTACCAGTATCCCAATGCTGCATGCTCCCATGTTAGGCACCAAAAAGGACCAGCCTGGAGGCAACCAGCCCCTTTTATGGGGCAGTGATGTCAGGGGGTGTGGGAACAGCCCAGGATAACTCATCTCACCTGGGATAACTCAGCTCCCCTGGGATAACTGGGCTCACCTGTGCTGGCTGCCTGGGGAGGTTAACCCTGGCCTGGCCAGAACCTGGACAGCTCTCTCTCAGGTTCCAGCACAAGGTATCCTCACTAGCTTCACTTGGGCTACTTTGATAGATAAATATCTTCCCTCCCAAGGTGACAGTGTCCTGTCAGCTTGCCCAAAGAGCCAAGGATCCTGAATGTCCAGCATGTCTCACAAGGAATTGCAGTGTGTCCTTTTTAGAAGGAGGTTCCCCCTGGTCTACAAGGAGCTATTAAACACCACAGTTTATGGTCACCAGTACAGGAAGATGCTAAACTGCTTTCTGCTGCAACCAGGGAGTTTTATTTCATACTCTGCTCATCAGTATCTGATGAAAAGCCTTTGCCCTTGTACGTTTGCCTGGATAGTTGCCTCTCCACTGCATCACTTTATGGAGAAGATGTTAAGGCTGCAGGCAGAGCCTGGGTTACTGACAGGGTCTGCGGTGACAGTAAATGAACAGGCACATTTGCTGTATCTCATAACTCCCTGCTGATGTACCACATGGGCACAGCTCAGAACAGCAGGACACTCTCTTCCTGTCTGTGCACCCATGAAGCTGGCACACCCCCTTCTCCCTACACTATGGCTGACTGGAAAAACCCACCCCTGTGACTCCTAACAAGTCACCAAGAATGAGCTTGAGAGGTGGCAAAGGAAAGGGAGTTAGGGCTTTGAGGAGCAGAAGGGAGGAAATGTGTTTGGGGTTTGAAAAGTCCCAGGAAGCATCTTTGTCAGAGGCAGGGGAGCTGCCAGGGTCCTGGGTATTTGCAGCACACTGCAAAACCTTGAGTTGTTTGGAGAAAAATGGCAGAATCAGAAACATTTTATTAACTCAGCTTTGCTGAACTCTCTGTTTAAGGGAAAGAAAAGCAAACAAGCAATTCCCTCCCCTCCAGAGGAGATGGTTCATTTTGACGTCTTTCAAGGGAAATCATGTGTATTTTCACTCAGAGCCAGCTCATTACCGAACAGCCTCCAATTGTCATTTAAAGAAAAACCTTGAATTTGAAACGAAACGCATTGTTAACCACACCCCAACAGGCTCCCGACTGGAAGAGAGCAGCCTTGTGCCTGCAGCCAGCAGGAACCCCCCAGCACACGCTCCCCCGGAGCCCAGCACCTCTTCTGCAGCCACCTCCAGGGAGATGCTGGTGCAGAGGCAGCACCTGGGGTCCTGGCACCCAAGGAGGAGCCAGGACACACACCCTGCCTCCCCATGGAGCAGCTCCCCTGCCGAGACAGGCTGAGGGAGCTGGGCTGGCTCAGCCTGGAGAAGAGAAGGCTGTGGGGGGACCTCACTGCAGCCTCACAGTGCCTGAGGGGAGCAGAGGAACAGGAGGGGAATCAGCTTGTTAAAAGGATGGACAATGGCAGGACAAGGGGGATGGAGTGAAGCTGGAGGAGGGAAGGGTGAGAGGAGAGACTGGGGGGAAGTTCTGTGCAGAGAGAGTGGTGAGGGGCTGGAAGGGGCTGCCCAGAGAGGGGGTGGGTGCCCCGTCCCTGGGGGTGTTCAAGGCCAGGTTGGATGGGGCCCTGGGCAACCTTGTGTAGCTCCAGGCCTGGAGGCTGGTGTCCCTGCCTGTGGCAGGGGGTTGGAGCTCTGTGACCCTTGGGGTCCCTCCCAACCCAGACCAGGCTGGGATGCTATGATTCTGAGCAGACTCAAGGGATGTGTCAGTATCCAAGAGGAGATTAAAGGCAGCAGGGAAATCACACAAACAATAACAAAGGCAGGACACTGTAATCAGCCTGAGCTCTGGGTCATTAATTCCTTGTTATCTGTCTTCATTCAGATGCTCCACAGATAGACTCTGCTGCCCTTGATTTTTCTGATCCCAAACCTCACCCTGAGGTTCCCTTTCACTGTTCACTTCAAAAGGCATTTAGGTGCCATATCCCCAGTGAGCTCCGTGTTTGGTGGGGTTTTATGAGAACAGTTCCTGGGGCCAGCTCCTTTATCACCACCTCCCTGGGCAGCCTGTGCCAGGGATCCACCACCCTCATACTGAAGAATTTTTTTCTACTACCCAACCCAAATCTCCCCTTTTCTAGTTTAACACCATCACCCCTCACCCCATCGCTCCACGCCCTTAGGAACAGTTTTTCCTCATCTTTCTTATAAGCGCCTTTCAGGGGCTGGAAGGTGCTATAAGGCCCCCCCAGAGCCTTCTCTTCTCCAGGCTGAACCACCCCAACTCCCTCAGCCTGACTTTTACTTTTTAGTTGCCCAATGCCTGTGTTTTATGCACTACAAATTGCAATCCATTCAACCATAATAAATATCCAGAAGAGCCCTGAGAGACCCTGTACATTTGGATCTGGCCAGATCCAGACAATGAATTTCAGTTTAATATTGCAGGCTTATTTGTTTTGCTATTAATTCCAGCAAGGACAATTGATCAATTGTTTTAATTTTAAATCAGAGAGCTAATATCTGGCTTTGGCTTCCCTTGTGGTCTTTCAGTTGCTGCCTCTGAGCTGCAAAGATCACTTCTGATTATTCTTTTCTGCAGTTAATTCAGCCACCCCACATGAAGAATATCAGCTGGTCCTTTCCCCATTAGGCTGGAGGTGATGCAATTTTCTTATTTTTAATTATATTCATTAAAAAAAGAAAAAGCCTCAAGAATAATCTGTAGTTAACTGGGCACTGTGAGGTCTGAGGGTTGGTAGAGTCCTGCGAGGTCTGAGAGCAGCCAGACTGCCCAGAGTCCCTGCTGCCCAGGGGCTTTTGGTTTTCAGGTCTTTACATGACTTGATCTCCCCTGTTATCACAGTCTTCCTATAGGCAATGACCACACTAGCACAGGCTCTGGAATACAGGTTGCCTAGCACACTACCTCTGATTTCCTGCATCATCTCCTACTCTCTCCCCAGGCATTTTCCCACCTTCCCTGAATTTCTCTTGCTGGCTGTATTGCAACTCAGCCCTGATCCCTCTCAGGGATCTTGGGTGCTCTCTGTCCTCCTCCTGCTCTTTTTTTCCATCTTCATCTCCCAGAACCCAGCCCTCTCCACATTTAGTTTCACTCTGCCCCAATACTCATGTGCCTTTTGCTACAGCTCCTCTTTTGAAATCAAGGGCTTGGTTCAGGGTCACCTTCCCCTTCCCCCTACCCACCCCCCACCCCCTTTTCTTTTCTGTTTCATGAGCTTCCAAATGCTGTTTTTTAGAGGTAAGGATGTTGTGCAGATATAAATTTGTTGAGCTTTGTTTGCTGTGTTCCTCTCTCAGAATCAATTATTCCTGCCATTCTCCTTTGTTAGCAGAGGTATTGCTTTGGTTTCTCCCTGCATACTGATATCCCCAGTTCGGGTCTCTCCAGGTACCCAGGGTGGTGGGCAAATTGCATTTGTACTTTGAGGCTGCAGCTCAGATCCATGTGGCAGCTCAGGAAAGAGCTGTGCTGTGATTTCACCCTGAATTCTGCACAGCAGCTCTGGTTCAGCTGCCTCTTCCCTCAGCACGTCTGGCCTGCTCTAATTCCAGTCCCTGTAGCTCTGTTCTGTTCCCACTGAAAAGCTCATTTTGTGAGCTTAATTTAACTCCAGTTGATACTCCATAGATCATTTTGAAGCCAGAGCACACTGTGCTCTGTGATGCTGCTGATCTTCACCAGGCAAACCAAGACAGACTGGTCATGGCTTGCAAGACCCTCAGGAAGCTGGTGCTGCTGTCCTCAGTGATGGGAGCTCAGTGGTCTCTGCTGCAAAAGGTTGAATCATTGGTGATGACTCCTGGAAAGCTGGAGTGGCTCTCAAGAGGTCTCCTAGATGATCCCCCCCCCTCAGAGGTACTGCTCCTCCCCGTGTCAATCCTGAATGCACCATCTCAGTGTGGATTTGAACTCCTCAGAAGGCTGAGGACTCTCTTAATCTGGGGGCTCCATTGCTTGTGGGCAGATTTATTTCCCTGGCTGCCTGTGCTAAATGGATGGTGACAGCCATCACCAGAATGGGAGGTCTCTGTGATTCCTCTTTAAAAGGTTATCCCACCATTGTCTCCCTCTGCTCTGGGACACAGACCCCCCAGCAGTGCTGCCTCCAGCTCGGGGGTCCCCAGCACAAGGGGGACATGGAGCTGTGGGAGCCAGTCCCCAGGAGCCCCCGAGATGATGGGAGGGCTGGAGCCCCTCTGCTCTGGAGCCAGGCTGGGAGAGCTGGGCTGTTTTTTCTTTAAACCAACAAAGACAAGTGTGACAGAATTATGTTGTTCACCAAGAAACTCTCCAGCCATTTCCAGCCCAGGGGTCCGTGCAGAGGCAGCACCAGCAGTGGCCCTGCACAGCTGCTATCCCCAGCCCTGGGGCAGAGTCCCAGCCCTGACTCAGTGGTATTCATCCTACACCAGGTGCTTTGTTGCTCTTCCCTGCAAAGCTGGAGGATGATGTGGGACAGGTTATAACTGACAGGTTGTAACTTTCAGTTCCCACTGGCCAAGTCAAAGGCTCTGAGATCATTCCAGGATGCTCTGCCACTTGTCCAGGAGCTGTGAGCTCCTTTCTGAGGCACACAGGCTCCATCCCACTTGAGGGATGCTCGGGCACATCCCCTGTTTCAAACAGCTACTGCTCTGAGTCCTCAGGCTACAGCAGCTCTGCCAGGCACAGTGTCCTCTTGAAGAGAGAGCCCAGTCTGGTGGGGACTTACTGTCTGAGTACTGTGGGTGCCAACAGCACATGATGCACCCCTGTTCATGTTCCCCTGGGGACACAGTGGAAGGAGCCATGAGGGATCTGGCAAGGTGCAGCTGACATTTGTATTGAGCTGTGCTTGAGCTGTCTGGGAGATGCAGAGCACATCCTGGTCTAACAAGGCTGGGGAGACATGCCTGGCCTCCTCAATGTTTACATGAAGAGCCAGCACTCCTAGCAGATGCACGCCTCACTCTCCTGCCCCTCCTGTCCCATCCGTTGCTCCTTGGAAGCTGAGAGAGGGTCTGCAATATTAAAAGGAGGGGCAAAGGGAAAACCCAGCTGCCTGCTGGATGGCAGAATGAAGAGAAGCTAATCACCTCCATCCTGCTGCTAGGAAAGCCAGTGAATACCTGGTGCAAATGGAGGGTGATTAGGACAGGGCAGAGCAGCCTCCTGCTGCGATGCAAGTACCGAGCACAATAGAGATGGAGCTGAGGATGACAGCTCCTTTCCTCTGGCCTGGGATCTGAAAGCTTTTCACAGAAGTGTGTATTTATCATAACCCCAGTGAGACACACAGAAACACAAAAGGGGCCTGGGGCAGGAGTTGGAGTATTGGGTTTGCTCTCCACTGCTCTGTCCTGCAGGCAGGTGGGCAGACTGGAAGGTAGAAGAGATTAGATAGAGAAGAGATGTATTGTCTTCTGAGCTCTCTCCTTCTGTGCCATTAATCAGCTTCTCTCCCCAGATAATTTGTATACAGTATAACTTAAAGCAAAACAAAGCCTGTGGAATGATTTGTGCCCTTATGAATTCTTAATTCAAGCAGGACAGCAGATAATGTCTCTCAAAATGTTGCTACTGTGCTTTACAGCAGTAGCCAATTAATTACTGCAGGGATGGTGTTTCAGGGCCACCTCATCCTCTAAATAAATCTTCTGTGTCCAGTGACAGAGTTCTTATTCCACAGGCACAGCACAGAGACAGCTCTGCACTGGAAAAACACCTTTGTCTCCCATGGCAGAGGCATTCCCATGCCAGGGACAGCCTAGCCAGGCACTGCAGAGAACACTCTCTGCTGGTTAATGTTGTGTTTCCTGTTCCAGCATCCCTTCTCCAGGTGCTCAGGCTGTGGAGAGGATGGGGCCCTCCACACCTGGAAACGCTCCCTGCTCCTTCTGCTGCCTGGCTCTGGGCTGGTGGGAAGCAGTGGGTGATCCTCCACCTAAAGGCAGGCTCTGAGCACATTTGCTGCTGGCAGGTCTTCAGGACAGCTCAGCTCTCATCACTGAGCACGCTTCTCAGCATCACAGCAAAGGCCTGGCCATGGGTGCAGGACAGTAACTGCACCAGTATCACCCTTTGGTCAATAAACTTCCATCATCATCTTACCAGGGATTCCAATCTCTGGTTAGTTTTACACCTGTCTGTGTGATACCAACACACTGAGAGTGCTCTGCCCTTGGAAAGAAATGAAACACAGTGGGGTTTGGGCTGATATTTAATCTTGGAATTTAAGGCAGGTACAGAAACCTGCCTGCAGTTTCCTCTGTCACAGTTTGTTCTAGGGGGGAAAAAAGAGTTTGGATGTTATGGTCTGACTCTAATACAAAATTCCCTCTAAACCTATTGTAGACCAAAAAAAACCCAGAATCACCTTTCTGCTGAAAGAGATACTCAGCTCAGGGATTCTGTAGGTTTTTTCCTTTAAGATACAAATGGGGATTAATGAATAACCTCTCTCTGCCCTGGATGGCAGCTGGATGCCCAGCCCTGTGTGGTGCCTTTGAAATGCTCCAGATGAACTGACTGCAGCCAGTGGGAGCTGTTCCACTGAGCACACTGACTGGGGATTGGAGCTGCAAGAAGAAAGTCCGGCAGGAGTAACACTATGTGCCAGCTGAGAAACCCCCAGCCCTTTGCCAGCCTGCCTCCTGGCTGGTTCTCTGTGCTCCTGGGTGCACTACGTAAGCCTGGTGCGACTCTGGAGTGGTTTATCTCTGCACCCACTTTGCAGGGCTGCAGACTGAGAGACAGGGAGGCCAAACCCATAAGTCTTCTCCAGAGCAGTGAGCAGATTACTGGGAGGCACAGGAAAAGAGCCCAGGGGTCCTGACTCACTTCCAAATGAGAAGAAGGAAATAATGAATGGAAAGAAACAAGATCATAATAAATCTTGTTCTGAAGCCTTTAATAATGAAGCTTTATTGTAAATCCATCACACAGAAACATTAATATGGAGCCACTGACTAGGTCAGGTTAATTACATCATCTGAAAATGGTGTGATACCTCCAGTCTTCATAAGAAAAGTAATCAAATCCCCTGGGGAGCGGGAGAGATGGCTTTTTTTTTTAATTAGTTGAGCATGAAGATGCCTGTGCTAACACCTCACTATTCCTCTGTCTTGGCTGGGATGGTACATTTGCCTCCCATCTGACAAAATATGGCATTTACAAGGTAAGTAGGAATTAGGGCTGCTTATCTGTGTGCCAGTGTGCACCCTACATGGTTCCCCCACCAGAACGTTGTGGAAAACCTCTCTGGTTACCCAGGCTTTGCTGCAGAGACACTGAAGGCAGCTGCAGCCTCCTCTCTTTGCTCTGGATGTGCAGCCCGTGCCCTCTGCTGCGGGTCTCACTCCAGCAGGCACCCTGAGCAGCGTAACCACCTTCCATACAAGCCTGTGTGGGATGGGTGAAAGGGGAGGAGAGAGCTGGGGTGTGCCCTCAGCCCCTCCTGTGACTCTCTGGCTGACACTGGTGAAGACACTGAACTTGTCTGGACCCCCTTGCTCCAGTGCCAGCACCTCCCCTTTTTACAGCTCAGGTTCTTCAGCTCCCAAACTCCCTCCTCTGGCTCCCACACTCTCCCCAACCCTGTCCTTCTAGCAAAACCCCACAGCCTGTGAGAGCCTTGCCCTTCCCAGATGCAGGAGAACATGGTCCATGTCACCAGGCATTACATCCCTGTCATTAGGCATTGGGAAGAACCCAACAGGGTTCTTGGGCACTGGCACAGGCTGCCCAGGGAGGGGCTGAGACACCTGAGTCCCCACCCCTGGGGGTGTTTAACAGAGGGGAGACGAGGTGCTCAGGGATGTGGGTCAGTAGAGGATGGGTACAGTTGGACTCAATGATCTCAAAGGTCTTTTCCAGCCTGGGGATGCTGTGACTCTGTGATGTCCCAGGAGTGGCAGGCTGAGGGCAGAAGGAACACAACCAGGGATGCACCAGAGATGTATCTCCATTGCTGTACCCACCCATTTCAACATTAAACACCCATGGGACCATCTCCAACTCTTGTTTCACATGGAAACCCTCCTGCAGACTGCACCAGGCTCAGGACCAGCCACGGTTCCCCTTCAGAGACTCCTGTGCCTTTTCTCTCAGACCACAGGCCAGCACCAGTGTCTGAAGGGAAATCCACTTCCCAAAAGGCACAAACATTTCCCTGGCAGAGCTGAAGCCCTTTTGCAGTATCTTCCTTGCAGGTTTCATGTTTTGAAAACTTGACACATTTTTCAGCTCAGGTTTCTTCTCACTTTTCAGCCCAAAATACACTTTTCCCAGGAACTGTTATTATGTTATTGCAATGTATTATCCATCCTCATCTGTAAAATATCAGTGCAGATATATGTATGATTGAGTTACATTAAAACATCTATTTATACTTTTCCCACTTGAAGCAAATGGTATTTTTACCAGCCCTTCTGCACACTCCCCAGCAGCAGCTCCAGCAGACTTGTACTCACTGGCAAGGATGCTAATAGTGTCACTGAGGTTCCTGCACCCAGAAAAGGTTTGTTTAAGGCTTCAGTAATTGCTTTGAGCTCCTCAGACTAATAATTGCCAGGCAGGAGAGCTGTGAGTCACCAAGGCACCCTGATCCTCTGACCTGCAAAAGTACCTGGAGGAGGCAAAGGTTATTTGAGAAAGAAACATTTTCCCTCCCTGGTTAAATCCAATTTCTTTGTGTTGTTTTGCCATTCGATGTGTAGTTGACTAAGGAGTGCAGAGTGTGACATAGAAAAGTGGTAGGTGTTATTACTAAGCATATTAAACTGACAAGAAAAACACAGGGCTGGGAGACAGCTGAAAGGCACTTTTAAGTCTCACCAAGAAAAACAAGCTTGTGACATGCTCCTTCTTGACCCAGGGTTGTGCAAATGAACCTCAGGAGTCCGAGGAGAGATGGGGTCCACAGCTCTAAAAGATGGCTAGAGAGGCAAGCTGGGCAAGGTGCAAGCCAGGGTTTGGAGAAGTAAGTAGGAGCTTAAAAGGTTCAGTGGGAAACAAAAAGAAAAAGGGGAAAAAAAAAAGAAAGCAAGAAGAAAGATTGCTTTCTATAAATAAATGTAGGCAGGGAAAATGCTTGGGAGGGAGAAGATCTAACAGACAAACTTGGCACAAGAACAGAAAGTATACACTGGCCATGAATAAACTCAGACTGGAAAATGGAAGGAAGTTTCCAGCCATCAAAGGAACAAAACCCTGGCACAGGCTGGCACGAGGAGCAGCAGGGGAACAGAAGGACCTGGAGGGAAGTTGAAGGGCAAGAGAAGGGCATGGGGGGAGAGAAGGCAGCTTTCCAGGTCACACAGCGAGCCTGGGGCTCTGGTCCTGCAGAACCACCAGGTCCCAGGCACCTGAGACCCCCTGGTGACCCAGTGGCCCCAGCCTGGTTCCAGGAGACCTCGGTATTGGGGGGAGATGGGTGAGGGCTTGGGGTGAGGTGCCCTCAAGATCCTGCCCACCCCTCTTGAACTGCACCCCTCAGAGACCAGGGCCAGCTCCTCCCTGACTCCTCGTTGGCTTTAATTACTGGGGCAAAGAAAACTTCATCAAGGTGGCAGCCATTCATTGTAAGGACGTGGGTGTGAGGCGGTGCTGAGCCTGGCAGCTGGGCTCCAGCCCTGGGCACCCAGGGGCTCCCTCAAAAAGGGGTTTCTCAGAGAACCCCCAGCCCCTGCTCTGTAGCAGCTTCACCCACAGGGGTGCTGGCTCAGTGCCTTTCTGGTCTCATCCATCCCATTGGCCTGGGGCACCTCTCCTCACCAAGAATGACTAGTGAAGAGGGATTTCTGAACTGTGGAGCTGGTTGGGGGGAGAGAGTTCAGGAGAAAAATAACAATAAAGGTATTTTGCTATCATCTGGAACTTCTTTCAATCAAGATTAAAAAAAAAACACTCCACAAAAAATGTCAGGGTCAAATGGGATTTTCTGTTTTAAAATTTTAAATTCCCTTGGGATTGAAGCAGTTTAAAGAGAAGCACATTTCAAATGGGAAAAGTTTATATATTTGCATTCAGGTCTGGAAAATTAAACCTTTTTTGGACTGTTTTTCTTCCCACTTCCCTCTCTCCTGCCCCAGCCCACCAGGCTGTGTTTTCTGACCAGTGCCATTTATTTCTCCATTAAGACAGGTCTGCACCAAGAGGTTTTCCCACATCTGCATAATAATGCCAGACAACTCCAAGACAGGTCCTCCAGTCTCTAGCAAACCATGAGCAGAGAATGACCCTAAATTTGCTTTTTTTATCCTTGTCCACAAGGTGAAGATTGCCCCCCATGTGTCTGGGGAAAGCTCCCAGCAACTGGGCATCTTTCCCTGCCACGTCTGCAAAGCCCAGAGATGGCTCCTGAGAGAGCTCATCAGGGGATGCAGGAGCTGGCACTCAAGACATGAGACCACCTGATCCACCTGGGGTATCTGTTCGGGGTGCCAGGTGGAGGAACAAAGCTGTGGGCTCTGCAGAGGCTCTGGACAAAGCAGGGCTTGAACCAGACTGTAATCCCAGTGCACCTCAGGACTTCTGAGTTAGGACAGTTAGCTCCCTGCTGCTGGTAACCCCAGCCTCAGAGATGTCCTGTCTCCCTGCACAAACCAGGTGACATCTCCTTTTTGTGGTCCCTGGCCAGGATGGCTCATGAAATGACAATTACCTTTAGTTCTGGTTGGTTGGTGTTTGTTTTTTAATACAGCTGATCTATCTGATGTTTTGCATGGCTAGCAAATCTGGGAGGCAGAAGATTGGTATGAGGTCCTCTCAGGCAGGGTGCACAGAGGGGTTTTTTTCCAAGGTTTATTTATTTAATTTGTGAGATGTGGCAGTTTGGGATTGACGAGAAGAGCAGAGGTACAAGCAGAACCATCCCTTCATCCCTGAGGTGCACAGGGAGTATCTCTGAGTCAGCTCTCTGCAGCTAAGGATTGGATTCCCAGGGACCTGCAGATTAGGGGGAACGTGGAACATCCCTCTTAGATATTTAAGCAACAGAGCAAACCCAAACTCCAAACCTGAACAAACTGTTCACAGGTCAGGAAGGAAACTAAGCCCACAGCAAACGGAGTCTGGAGGTGGAGGATTTGTTCAGTCTGAAATGATATAGAATTAGTGCCTGGCACCTGAAGAGGCTCTGTTACTTCCAGCAGGCTTTGCTTTGAGGCTGAAGATGAAATTGAAAGGACAATATTTGGAACAAGAAGTGCAGAGATGATTTCAAAAAAAGGCTGAAGGAAATGTTTGTGTAGCAGTCAGCAAGAGATGCTGCCTGGCTGTTTTGCTCAGCTACCCTTTAAGCCTCATGCAGAGCCCAATATTAGAGCCTGGGTTAAATAACCCCCAGAAATAAGGCTGGATGTTCACCGTGGGACTGGTAAAATGTGTTGCTGTTCTGCATAAGAAAAGACTCCTCTTTAAATGCACAGGCAGCCTTCAGCTCCATTTACTGATAGGAACAGGGCATCTCAGAGTCAGAGTGAATACAGAAAACGTTGTCTTATATGCAAATGAGAGATCACATTATTTCATAGAAGTAACTGTAATAGTTGGAAATTAGCAAATGTTTCCAGATCCTTGTTAAAGGCAGAGAAAAAAAAAAGAAAAAGAGCTCATCTAATGTTCCTGGATAAAAATGACATTAATTGAAAGTTTGATTCTATTCCCTAATGAATTTTCCTGTTGCATTGTAATTAATAACTACTTACATCTAAGAGAACTCGGTATCCCTTCAAATTAGGGCATTACTTATAAATATGTTAATGTTTTAAGGCGAGTTCTTAAGAATGCCATACTCTGCCTTCCAATGGCTGCCAGGGTGAAGAGCATCAGGGAAGCCTTAATGGATGTGGTAGCAACTGCTGTGCAGGGTACCATCACAAAGGAGCTGTGAGCCTGAATCCATCCTCTACCAGGAGCCTTCTGAACTCAAAGACCTTGTGGGACATCTTCACAGCGACTCAGGGAGCACTGCTGGGGCACGCTTGAGGCCCACCCTGAGGTTTGGCGTCTGCCTGATACCTGCCACGTTTGATCATTTCAAGGCCAGGCAGGATGGATGGATGGATGGATGGAGGCAGCTGTTCCAAGCACAGGGCACCCAGGCCACTCCATGTGCCATCCCTCTGGGTCACCTCCAAGTCATGCCAGAGATGCTCCAGGAGGCAACGGGGCCGTTGGCCTCTGGCTGTACGTGACCTCTAAACTTGTCCTTGAGGCTGGTCTTACAGCCCAGCAGATCAATGACTGAGATGCTGCCTTAAAAACAGCTTCAAGGATATATTTTAACATTTTTTCTCCCCTCCCCCCTTGTTCCTGGTAAAGAAAGGAAAGCAAGGAAAGGAAAACATTGCAGGGAAGAAGCCGACACGTGAAGGCGCCTTCCTGAGCCGTGTCTCTGTCACTGTTCCTGCTAATGCAACACACACCCACGGCCAGGCTGGGGCTGGTGCTTACAGCATCCAGCCTCAGAGTGCTGCAGGATCCAGGCCAGTTCCCATCAAAGTCAAGCTGATTATTTTAATTAGCTTTGTTCCCTTCCAGCCCCCTGACTCTTTGCTCCACTTATCCCGGTAACCGGCTGGAGTGTTCAGTCGTTAACCTTGATCACAGCCCAATTAAGAAATCCACAGTAAAATACCCTGGGTTTTGCCATCTTGGCTTGAAATACTTAATGTGAGTGGTAGGAAAATAACTCCCACTCATCAAGCCTGATGGCGCAGGCATGGGAGCTGCTGGCCATTTTGGGACTGTCACCTCCTGATGGCACTGACCTTCCCTGCACCCAGAGCAGGCAGCACGGATACCTGGGCATCCCTCCAGACCACAGGAGAGAAAGGTGGAGAGGAGGGGTGGTCCCACCATGCCTGTGATGCTTCCAAAGGGAAAAAAAAGGGTTTCTGTGTCACAGGAGATTCCCTTTCATGCTTTGAAAGGACATGGTGGCAAGCACGGAGACCTCAGCAAGCGCCTGGATGGAAGCTACAGGGCTGGCAGCATCAGGAAAGGGCTGGAGTCAGCTCCCTGGGGAAACTGGGTTTAAATTAAAGAGTTGTGGGGTTTGGTGGGTGTTTTGTTAGGTTTCTTTAATTGTTACTTATTTTAGAACTACATTCTAGTTTCAGAAAGCATTATGGTTGCATTTTCCCTACTGACACAGCCACAAAAGGGTTACAGAAAAAATGTTATTTTTTTTTAATTGGCCACTCCCTTGATCAAGGGAAGGAAGGTCTGCTTCCAGACACCACCTCCTTACATCTAGGAGAACTGGTCCTGCCTATCAGTACCCTCAGATTAGCCTCTCTCTCCTTCCACTATCCAGAAACCTCCACAAATTCCCCTGCTCAGGAATACTCAGCTCTGCTCCCCGTGACAGCTCAGAAACCCACAGGAAAGAATAAAGCTTTGTACAGCACAGCTTGGGCTGAAATCCCTTATCCCCACCACACACACACACACAGGCACACCCCTGTATTTACAGATCACAGCTTCCCTTCGCAGGCAGGAGCTGTGTGCACACAGGTACAACCCGGTGTACACACAGGTACAACCCGGTGTACACACAGGTACAACCTGGCGTGCACACAGGTACAACCCGGTGTACACACAGGTACAACCTGGCGTGCACACAGGTACAACCCGGTGAGCACACAGGTACAACCCAGTGTATGTACAGGTACAACCTGGTGTACACAGCGGTACAACCCGGTGTGCACACAGGTCCAACCCGGTGCACACACAGGTCCACCCCAGTGTTACACACAGGTCCAACCCAGCACAGTGGGTCCTGGGGCTGCTGCTGGAGCAGCTCTCAGCTGCTGGTTGCCATGGCTGTGCTGGGAGCCAGGGCAAAGCCGCATCCTGCTCCCCAGGCTGCGGAGCCTGGGAAGTGGTATATAAAAAGCCGGGCATGGACGTGTGCCAGGAGGTAGTAAACAAACTGGGAGCTCTGTTTTTCCTCTGGCTTTCACTCCAGAGCCCTGTCTGTCTGTCTGTGAGGAGAGTGCCTGGCTGCGCCGGGCAGGATTTTCGGGTTCTATAATTGGTGCTTTTTTTGGGGGGGGGGGTGGGGGGTGAGGAGGTGCTGTAATTAACCCCGCTTTCTGGAGTGCCAGGTGAGCAGTGGGGAGCTGCACGGACCCTGGATTCAGGCCAGAGGCAGTGAGTGGCATGAGAGCAAAGTTCAGAGCTGCCTTCAGAGCTCACTCCCATAGCGAAAGCATGAGAGCAGATTCACACGATGGATGAACATGAACAGCCAAACATATCGATCACTCCGTGCAGCGCTGGCAACCAGCTGTTCTGGCAGCAGGCGTACAAGGGCTGTGCTGCAGTCACACACCAGATAATGAGGAGGAAACAGAGGAGCCTGGACCGGGTGGGTTCCATTCCCGGGGGACAAACCCTGCTTGTCCCAGCATCACCTGGGAGCAGCCGGCCTGATGCTGCTCCCGGGGCTCTCTCAATGGTGGAGCCCGTCCAGCAGCCGTGCTGCTGTGTGTCTGCAACCTGCTGCTCAGAGGCAGCGAAGCAGTGCCAGTGCTGCAGGAAGCACCAGGACTCCAGAGCCGCCCCGGCCGGAGGGCCCAAACGTACACAGGCTCTGCTCCCCCTGGGCTCTGCTCCACGATTCACAGGGCATGTGGCGTGCAAGGTAAGACACCGTTTCACATTCGTTCGTGTCTGTGCAATTAGGCAGAGTGAGGTGGCTGCTGCGCCAAGGGCAGCCGAGAGGCCTCCAGGCACCCAGAACAGATTGCTGCAGGCAGGGAAGCGGCAGCACAGGGCTGCCTGCAGCCTGCAGCCACCGAGCCACGCTGATGTGGGCAGGGATGCTTGCAGGAGAGTGGGGGTTGCCAGGCGATTTAACCTCCACTGCTTTGTCGGCCTCTTCATTCTGTTCCCTGTCTCAGCCCAAAACCCTTCGGGTTTGCAGGGCACAAGCTCCCTCCCCTCCCAGCCCAGCCCCCCCCCCCATCCCCAGCCCCTTCCAATCCACCCCATAATCTGGATGTCCTCAGGGATGCTTTTAAACCTCTGCCCAATCTGTCTGCCTGAATCAGGAAGCCAAAGCCCCTGGCAGCAGGTGATGGCTCACCTCTAACTGCCCCCCACACCGTCTTTGGGAACCCATCCGCGAGCCCCAGCGGCACCGTGACCGGGGGGCAACAGCTGGACGTGCCCATCTGGGGACCCACCGCTGAGGAGGTCCTTGGCCTGCAGGTCCCCAGCACCCAGTGCCCCTAACCCAGCACTGCAGCCCTACAAACGGAGAGCAGCACAGGGAGCAGGGCCTCCTAGAAGCTGCCCAGCAGCTTTTCCCATGGGAAATCTCTTCCCAAAGTCCCCCTTTGCTTGTTCATCTGGGAAACTGTACAGAGAAGGGAAGGGGAAAGCACATCATGGTCCCTGTGATGGCAACACTGTTCCTGCCCGGGTGTCCACGGCTTCCTTTAGAAACACCAAAATACTGATAGAAACAAAACAAGACAATGCAGAGCATCTCTGTGCCCATGGCTAAGGCTGTGGCTGAGCCCTTACACCTGCACTGTCCTCAGAGGCAGTTTTTAGGGCTCCACAGGCTCCTCCAGCTGCTCCCTTGACCTTCCATCTGCAGATCTAGAAATCTCCTTCAGGCTTCATCTTTGCCCCCTTGATCAGGCTCCCTACCTGCAAGGATGGCAGCTTGTCATCCATGTCCTGCTGGCCTCTGGAGCCTCCCTGGAGCTTCCCCTCCTCTCTACTGCCCAACTAAGGGTTAATCATCTTCCTGGCTCTGAACCAGCCTCCTCCTGTTCTCATATCATCTCACATCATTTCTTCTGAGGGAAACATGTGACCTGTGTGTCCAGGTCCTGAGGACTCTATGCAGCTGCTGTAGAAAGCAGGTTTTAACCCCAGGGGCACGTAACTACCCTTTGCTAGCATGCTGTTCCCTGTCCTGGTGGTACTTGGGGTTAGCTGTGGCTAGGACATGTCTTTTTCATCTGTGCTGAAGGTTTGAAGGAGGATAATAGCAGACACAGAGACTGCAGGGAGGGGAGGATGGGTTTGAGTTTCAGGAGCTGTTCTGTCCTTGGGCCAGTGTTTCTGGGAGATGTCAGGTGAATCCTCACCCTGCCAACACCTGGTCACTTCCCCCTTTTTTCAGCTTTTGGCACCTACAGATTAATTTCCCAAGTCCTCATGGCTCCATTTCCATCCTGGGGGGCTGTGTTTGCACCCACACCCAGGATGTGATGCATCTTTCTCTTGGAGGGGCTCATCTTTCCCCATTAACCACACAGGCTGCCTACCCAAGCCTCAGAGCTCCCTACCTGACAGCTAAGGGCAGCAAGATGAATCCTACCTGCTGTGGCACTTTAGGGAAGGGGATCTTTTCTTTTTACTTTCTGTGCTCTGCAACCTTCTTGTCCTTTCCTGTCAGGAAATGACAGGGGTTTGTGTCTCACACAGTGAAGTTCATTGAACAACACAGAACTCAGAAAATAAAACAACCCCCACAGCCCGAACCAAGAAAAGAAGAGCAACAAAACCCCCAAACCAGCCCCAAACCCTGAACAAAAAGGATGTTCAGCACTCAGGCCCAGAGCTGGAAGATTTTAAGAGCAGCAGAAGTGCAGCTCATGTGAACTGAATGTTCTGTGAGCCACGCTCATGTTTGATTTGTTATTTATCAGGGGCTACTCAGCACTGCAGGTGGGTGATGCAGGAATCCCTGGGGGTCCAGGGTGTACAGGGGAGGCAGGAGGGGCAGCAGAGAGGAAGGGGGCTCTGTAGTTTGGTAATGCCTCCCTACAGCTGACTTTGTAATACAAAAGCCTCTGCTCTTTGCCACTATTGCCATGCACAGGATCAGGAAACCCACTGTGTGATGGTGACCAAGCTGTGGTCCACAAGGAGCTGTGACTCCAAAGGAATGCAGGAGCCACCTCTTCTGGTTTCCATTGCTGGAAGTATTACATCTATAGATCCACCAATAATTATTGGTATGGATCAATTCACCACAACACTGCCCAACTCTCAATGTGCTCCAAAACACTTCTCACCTGTCGATGCTCAGAAAGGAGAGAGCACAGAGGTGAAAGGGAAAGAGGCAAAATGAGTCCTGGGAGAAACGCCACACCAAGGGCTGGAAATGGTGCTTTTAGATATAAAGAACAGAATGATGGCTGAGGCTGGGCCTCAGCTCCACCTCTGGATGCCTTGAAGGATGCAGTCCCATTATTTTGATATGTTTGGGTGTTGGTTTCATGCGCTGTGCAGTGCAGCTTCCATCATCCATGCAGCACAGCGAAATACAGCATCCTGCTTCAGCTCTGCTGGGACTTCCAGTGCTAAAGGAGCCCAGGAGAACAGGTCATGCTGGAGGGAAATCAATTCTTACAGACTTCCTAAGGCCTCTAACGAGAGTGACAGGAAATCAAGAGCTGTTTTACTGCAAGGAAGCCCCTTGCACTTGGGATCCTTTTGTAGTTTCAGTTATCTGCATAAGCATGGAGAGTAACAAATCCTGGATCTGCCTCTCAGGTCTCAAGAGCTGGGGCTCCCAGAGCAACAGGCCTCATTTTGCTACCAGGACTCAGGACTACAGCAACAAGCACACATTATAAACCCCTGGAATGCACGTTACACCAGCAACCAGGTTTGCATAACTAAAGGAACACTCCAGTGCCTCTACTCCACTAGCAGGGTTGGAAATACCAGGCTAGGAAGCTCTGAGTCCTTCATTTTCAGTCATTTGGACTTACTGCTTGTAGTGCCAGGAGGTTCTGGGCTGGCACAGAACACCCCATAGTGCTACACCTGGAAAGGCTGCCTCTGGCACTCGACTCTGGCTGCATTACCTAAAAGCATGAAGGAAGGGGAGAGGATCACAGTCTCAGGAGGAAACATCTCAGAGGTCTTCCTTGAACTGTGGGACTCCTTACATCCTGGGTGGCTGCAGTCCTTTCTGTGTGAGAGGCACAGAACAAAGATGCCAAGGGTGTGTGATAAACCCTGTCACACGACGAGCATCACACTGTAACATGTGCAACGCTGCATGGAACACCTGAGGGGTGAACAGAAGCAGCTACAAGCTCAGGAAGCAACACAACTGGTCATTTCCTCTTTCACAGATGTCTGTGTAAGAGAAACAGTTAAAAGTAATTATGACATATGTGCCCATGGAATGTCTTTTCCAGCAGAGACTTACGATCAGCTTCTGAGGCCACATGGGAACCTCACTGGCTTTTCAAACTCAAAGGGACTTTGCTTAAGTTCCTTTCCAAAGGAAACTGCTTCAGCTCATTATTTGCAGACAGCATCTGTCACTTTTCTATGCCAGTGGATGCTGATCATCCTCAAAGAACATTGTACAAATGTGCAGACTGCTGTGTGTTGAGAAAGGACTGCTATTATATCAATTTTCCACTTGAAAGCAGCAATAACAGCAAATAAAGCCTGAGCCACATGACTCTGTTGGATCTGGGGCACTTTCAGTGAGGCATTCACCCTAAGTGGAAGATGAGAAGCTCAAAGGGAAGGTGTCACAGGTGTAGCTCTGAGGGTATGTGATGAGATGCTCCCTCGTAACCCTGGGCAATGCAGAAACTGGCTGTTCCTGGCTGTACCAATGGGCAAAGCACAAATCTCAGTTGTGTCCTCTTGCAGACCTGCTGGAAGGGCTTCTGCTTACTGCAGGGCTTGACACACACGTGTCATCAGGTGTCATCTACCCTCTCCTAGAGCAAAACCTGCCAGAAAGTTCAGGTTTTGTGACTGGTCTGAAGGACAGAGCTGTTCCTTGACCAACAGCACCTGAGGCTCCCTCTCCTCTGGAACTCTGTGGGTCTGGATTGAGGGATGTTTGCTGTGCTGTGTGTTCCCAGCAGCAGGCACAGCAGATACATGGAAGCTGCAGGGAGAAGGGGTGCTGGTGACATCCCTCTTTTCCCTCCACCAATCCTGGCAAACACCACTGTTAGCTGGGTTCTGCTGCTGTGTGAGTCCATCTGCCACTTTGATAGCTGATGCTGGGCCAGCTTCCTCCTAGGGACCGCTTTCCCAACCAGACTGACTCCTTTCTACTCCTGCTGCCAAATGGGCAATGCCCAGGTCTGTGTGAGACCCAGAGTGTTCTTCATTCATTCACTGGTAAGTCTGGCACAGGTCTGGGGTCTGCAGCAAGCGTTTGCCTGTAAGGAGTAGGGAATGGTGGAAGAAGGAGCAACTGGTCCCTGCCCCTCAGCCCCCAGCTGGATGAGCCCGTGTACCTGCTGGATGACAGGGGTCTGAGCACAGAGCATTGAAGGATGCTCAGTTCTGATCAGGATCAGCAGGGGCTGTGTTGGGAAAGGGTGGGACTGTCATTCCTGAGGGATGAGCACAGGCCACCCAGAGCTGTCCTTTGTAACCCACCCTGTAAGGGTAAAGACCCATCAAAGGTGCTTTTCTGCAGGCTCAGGGCAGATCCCTGAGGCAATTACACAGAACAACAACTTCAAAGGAAGAACATTTGGCCACATCAGCATTTCTCTCTGTGCCAGCTCCACAGGGCATCTCTGCCAAGTGCTGCCAGGGCTCCTGAGGTGGGCAGCAAGGCAGACTGCCTGGGTTCCACACAGCAGAGCATTTCACTTTGCACTGGTTACAACTCGGATTGTTGAGATAACACTCCTGCAGCAGGAGGAAGGAACTTTCTCCCTCCGACTGCAAGGTGAAAAGAAGTGACAGCCTATCTCCTGCTTCCTTATCAAGCCCCCCAGAGTGCTGGGTTTTTTCCCTTGAAATACAGGAAAGTGAATTTTGAAGAGCTGTCGATAAGATTACATGAAATTACATGAAAAACAGCTTAGATATGAGCAAGACGTGGTATCTACAGAAACCCTGATGAAGGGTATTCACTGCTACCCCAGCAACTGCTTGGAAGGGAATGACCTCCCAGAGCAAAGGGAGAGGTGGGAGCTCATGAAGAAGCATCTCATGGAAGCTGGTCATGACTGTCCATCTAGACCTGCCCCAGGAGCAACTAAGAAGCATGCCCATCATCATCCCCTGAGAGCATGCCCATCATCCTCCCCTGAGAGCATGCCCATCATGCTCTGAGAAAGAAACTGGACTGGAGGGACACAGTCAGAAGCCACCCAGGGTTTTACCAATGCTGTCCATCAGTGGGTACCCTCCCTAGAGACCAGACCTGGCAGCTATCAGATGCTCCCAGCGTGCTGCTGTTGGCCTTTGGAGCGACAGGCCACCCAAAGGATCCAGACATGGTGGATTTACATCTTTAAAAGCTTTGCAGAACAGCTTGAGAAGGTTACTTTCCTTGAAAGGGAAAGAGTCTGTTTCAGAGCTCACATGTATTTCACAGAACATTCCAAGCACATTCAAATATCTGGGTGATTTATAAGACCTCAAACTCTCTGGTTTGGTCCTGTCACAGCCAATATTTTCCATTCATTATTTTTTGCTTAACCTTTTGGATTAAAATGTCGTCATCCTCCCAGGGCTCCAGCAGCATTCTAATGGGAAGTGGCAGAGTTTGAGAATATATATGGATTTCAGGGAACAATAATTCCTTCTATGTTTTATTAGAATGCAAAGGGCCACTCCATATGCTGGATCTCCTCCAAAAGGCTCTCAGAGAGAGAATTAGATGGTGTGCTTTTAAAATCCCAGCCTAATTCTGCTCACCAGTGACTTCAGGAGGAAAAACTTAGGACTGGTGTTAGCTGAGTGATGGGCTGGAAAATCAGCACTAGGAGATCAGAATCTCCTGTCCCTAAAGAGAAGCTGTAAGGGGTGTCACATCTGGAAGACACCCCTTTTTGCAGCTCTCCATCAGGTAATGAGGCCATGCAGGGAGTATTTACACATGATGCTTTGAGGGGTAAGTGCAGATCTCTCCTAGGCAGTGTCTTAGCAGCCTCACTGTGTGTTGGCATTCAGTACTGAGGTGAAACAAGCCCTTTCTGGAAGCCCTCTCCTCAGAGCCCAGTGTCAGGCAGGCTGAGCAGCCACTGCTCACAGCCAATTTACTCGAGCAAGGTTCTGAAATCACTGTGACAACCTCCTAATGACCCTGGGGACAGGGCTGTTTGGAGGAGGCTCACTGACTGCCAATGCCCACTGGTTCCCAGTCACAGGGAAAGCTTCCTGAGAGCCACGAACGAGCTCTGCAGCTCAGGACTCACATCACTTCAGACACCCACCTTTTGGAAAAGACAGGGAATGGAGAAATAAATGGAGGGTCTAATTCTGGTGTTTTGGCCACATTTGGGTTATTAAATGAACCTGCAGAGAATCAAACACAGAGCCCAGGCTGTGTCTGGGCTAAATAATCCATCTCCACCCACCAGGAAAACCCTTCTGGGGGAGCATGGCTGAGCTGGGATGGACAAACATCCAGGAGGGGCTGGAGGCTAGGGCACAGCCACCCCTACTGCTGGGTCTCTGCTTGAGCCCAGCACCAAGGAAGCGATGCCCATGGGTGGACAGAGCTGCCCTGTGCTGGTGCATCCCAGGGACATCACTCCAGTGGTACCCGAGCCAGTTCCCAGCAGCCGTGCTGCTGCCAACAGCCACCGTGCTGCTGCCAACAGCCACCGTGCTTCAGCACCAGTTCAAGCCATTTATTTGCAGCTTGGGATGGTTTTAAGTTGTTTTTCTGTGGAAGAGCACACCTTTCAGGGAGGTGATGTGGGGGTGGAAAGGCAGGCGTGTCTGCGTGGGTCAGTGTGTGTCAGGAGGAGTCAGTAAAGCAAGGCTGAAATAAGGCTGTTCGTAGGGGTGTGGGGGAGCTGGGGTTGGCACAGGCACCAAGGATAACTGGGAGTTCTACCAATTCTTCATAAAGTCTAGTAAAGTGACCTTGAATATCCTGAAGAGGAGCTGGGGGGAGGTGTGTGTGTTGCTACTGAAGCTTCTGATGGAGGAAGATAATGCTGGTGTGTCGCCTCTAATTAGGTTTCTAAGTGCTTGAGGGTGAGGACTGACTTTCCACAGGGGACACCACCACCTCCAGCACAACCAGGCTCTGAAGCCACGCAGAGCATCTGGCTTTATTAGCTGAATAATGACCAAAACATAAATAGCATAATAATAAGATGGAAATGGGGTGATGGAACGAGAAGTAACGATAGTAATATGATAATAGCAATAATTATACCAATGTTATTAGTTGTAATTATCTGACAGTGTGCAGCAGACCTGATCAGAGGGACGAGTTCAGAAGGGGAACGTGCCCAAACATGACCAGTGGCATCACCCATGTGAGAGGAGCCCCAGGGAGGAGCTGGGGGCTGTGGATGCTCCTCCTCAGTGCAGTCTGTCTCAGCAGGCAGTGGGATTAGTGTCACAGTTCTGGGTGGAAAGACAGGAACCTGGCGATGGAGCCAGACACAGAGGAGTGGGTGACTGGCCCAGGCCACCCAGGGAGAGCTTCTCTGCCCAAATTACCTCTCTGACAATGGCAAACCTCATCTAAAGTCCTAATTCCAGGTTATTTAGTTGCAGTGAAAGAAATGGAAAGGGGCACTCTCAAGGCCAGTTGGTCCCATGCCGAGAGGTGTGCCTGAACCAAGACAACATGCCTAAACCACCCTCCCAGGGCTTCACATCACTGTGATCTCACTGGGTGTAAGAACACTTCCTTTGCCATCTCCATTGACACTGTCAGCACTGGGCAGCAACTCTTCCTTTTCCCCCAATCCTACCACACTGAATACCACCACCTCCCCACCTCCCTCGGTTCTGTGGGTCCTGCTGAAGTGCCACGAGTCACCAGAGTGGGAATGACAAACACAGCCTTCCTGACACAAGCACTGAGTGACCCTGCTCACTGATCCCTGCTGAACATCTGCCCAGCTGCAGGATGGCAGCAGACATCACCTGCCACCACCCTGTGAGCACTGAGCTGCAGCTGACCTCTGCCAGTGCAGAACTCCCTGACACTGCACCCCTCAGCTGATACAGGCAGCAAACCTGGCACAGCTGGTACATCAGCTTTCTAAGATGCCTCCTGTGGACCTGTGGGGATGGCCACCTCTGCCCCTGTCCTGGCACGGTACCAACACAGGGAGCAGTGATGGGAAGCCTCCTGAAATAACTGCCCCTTCTGAAGAGCCTGAGGTGCTGCTGGAGGGATGTGACTGGTATGGGTAGATGAGGTACTGAGAGATATGGGTTAGCAGAGGGCAGGGACAGCTGGACTCTGTCTTAAAGGTGTTTTCCAACCTGGTGATGCTGTGATTCTGAGGTGGAGTAGCACTGGAGATGTTGCCCATGGGGGGAGTGCTCTCAGACTGGCTGTGGAGTGTTTATTACCAGTACAAACCTCCCCAGATCTCCAGAGGAAAGCTTGCTGTGTCATGACCTGGAGGTAGCTTCAAACCTGTTCTTTTTAGGGGGCAAGTTTTCAGTCATTTCCCTCAGAGAAGCTCTCATGGGGTCAGTGTGGTGGCTCTCTGAGCAGGGAATGGGATGTGAAGCCAGGCAGGCTGTACCCCTGGATGGAAAGAACACATTTATCTTCCCCAAAGCCGACCTGAGTCTTCATTTTACATCTGGCTCCCTCATTAAGCAACCCAGCACCCAGAATTTACTGCAGAGCAGATGCACCCATGGGTGCACAGAGGAAGTTTTCCTCAGCCCTTTTCCCTTCTCTGTTCCTGCCTCAGGTGAACTGCCCTGACTTTAGGCCAAGGCATCAGAGATCCCTGAAGACCACGAGCAGTTAAACTTGCTGGAGCTGTGCTGGTCTTCCTGACAGCCCCTGTCCCTCCCTGGCTGCACAGGAGAGGAGCTGGGATAAACTAACAGCCTATGATGGGACTCTGGAAGATGGGCTTCACCTGGAGCCCAGGAAATCAGATCCCTTATGGTGCAGGAAATACTATGGAGAGGTGGGTTTCTTTTCCTTCAAAAGAAAGCTGAGGTTTAGATGAAATCACAGAACCACCATGGTTGGGAAAGATCTTCAAGACCATCAAGTCCAACCATCAGCCCTACACCACCACAGCCTCTAAGCCATCCCCCAAAGCCCCACATCAACCCATTTTTGGAACAGCCCCAGAAACAGTGTCCCACCATCCCCTGGGCAGCCTGGCCCTGTCCTTCACCCCTCTTCTGGTGGAAAAAAGCCCAAGAACCTGCTGATTGAGGCTAAAGCTTGCACAGTACCAGAATTATCTTCAACTGAACAATACACACCAGTGAGCTAAAGAGGTACTATGTGAAGGGGAAAACGTAGAGAAAGCCATGCTTTTAGGGCAAGTTATATTTTTCAGTGAAAAACTGGAAACTTTCTTACCCTGAACTCATTCCTGTTTGAGGGGGTTTCTTCCCCATCTTTTCCAGCTCTGTATCTTTATTCAGAACACTGTGTTTGTTCTGTGTGTGTGTGTGTGTGTGAGTGAGCACATGGGTATGTGTGAATAATAGATGTTTTCTAAATGGGATTGTTCAGTCCTGTCAGCTTCCTTTGCAGTCCCATAATTTTGGCATAAATATGTTTTTCCTCAATGCTAAATTGGGTTGACCCTAAATTAGCATGGAGCAAGGGTAACTCTGAGAGTAAATTGAATGATGCCTCTGGAAATGGAGAATGTATTAGTTCTGTCAGTGGACAGATTCCCTGACAGGAGCTTAAACTGAGCACTTAAGCACCATCTTCAGCATCCCTTGTCTCTGATGAGATCATGATTCAGACTACTTGAGCAGTACCTCAAGTATGCAAACCCTTAGGGACCCCACTGGCTCCAAGGACAGCGTTTTGATGGTTAGACAAGATCTCAGGTTTAATTAGCTTGTCTCTGCCAGCCTAAAGAGAATTGTCAAGGAAGATCACAAGTGGGGGGATGAAGATCACTGTTCCCAGGTGTCCCACTGACAGCCACAGACAACAGTGACCACACAGGAACAAATGCTGCTGTCAGATGTAGCCACGCCATGGATCTGCCAGCAGAGACAACCAGTCAATCCTCCCCTCCCCCAGTCCCACCAGGGAGCTGCCAGCTTGACCTGCAGCACGGAATGCTGCCACAGCCACGCTGTGTTATCACTGATAAACCAGCCAGGTCACAGGTTGGTTTTGGGGGTTCACATCCTTGTCTCCTACAGCCCTGCTCTCCTGTGAGCCCCCAGCTGTTTTGTACCTGTCAGCCCAGCATACAGGCCACCAGTGCAGGGTGTGCCAGTGGTGGGTTTCCTGCAGGGTGTGCCACAGCAGGTGTGTGGACTTTCACACCTACATCTTCCCGAGCTGTCTCAGTTAACCTGAGCTGCTGCTGGGCTCCTGTGGCTCAGGCACCAGAGCACACACTCTGATGGGCACGTAGGTGTAGGTAAAGGTTTCCTTTGGCTCTTTGTTTTGCTGCAGGGTGCACAGGAAAATGCTTTCTTGCCTGTCGCAGTTCTTGCAGAACGGGGTGGAAGACCCTTGGATGCCCATCTCCCCCAAGGGACCCAGCACAGGTGCCCTTCCTCCACAGCACTGCCCAGCCACGAGGTCCTGCTACCCCCTGTGCACCCAACCACACAGCTTGCAGCCAGGTTTCACTCCCTGCATGGGTGCTGTCAGGGGACACACGCTCTGCTCTGAGCCTCATGCAGGCTATTACAGCTCCTGTGGGGCTCAGGTTTGATTTTCATCCCTGCAGCCTTGCAGGTGGTCAGGTAGCCAAGTGACACCGAGCGGAGAGATCTATAGAGTGGAATGTCTTTGTTATCCATCCTGTGGAAGTGCTAGTGTCATCTTTAGCTCTTGCTCCTGCCAATTAGCCAAAGCCCCATGGAGGAGGAGTAGATCTATAATTCCAGCTGGAGCTGGTGCATCACGTGTGGATGCTGCTCCAGGTCCTCAGCTCGGGCTCATCACTCACCCAGCCAGTCACAGAGCTACTCTGGCAATCCCATCCCATCCATGCTTGTTTAGTCCCCTTGGTCAGCTGAAACTGGTAATAAATCAACACCCTAATGAGGTGAGGCTGCTGCTGGAAAGTGCCCTCACTACGCAGTCACTAGCTCGAATAGCTGGCAATTCTGTCAGCAGCCTTCCTAACTGATCTGCTTATGGGTGACCTCCCAGGGTTTACTGGTACCTGGAGGTGACCTCCCAGGGTTTACTGGTACCTGGAGGTGACCTCCCAGGGTTTACTGGTACCTGGAGGTGACCTCCCAGGGTTTACTGGTACAGAAGGTTTGTTGACCTGAGGCAATGGATTCATGAGCACTGGGCTATCAGTCCATGGCAGCCACAGGATAGATCCTCTTTGCTCTCCTGGGACAAGTGATACTTCATACAAGGGACTTTGCCCTCACTCAATACTTACTCTTGAAAACAAATCCCCAAGTTAAAGCATCAACACCACACCATTCCTTTCCCCTCCAGTAACACAGGGCAGCCCCAGTAACATAACTGGCATCGATTTAGCTCAAAGGTCAGGAACTGCAGTGGCATGAGGGGGATTTAAACACCCTGCCTGCCAGTGACACACGAGGATCCAAACACCAGGCATCTTTCTGTGCTTCCACATTGCTCTTGCCTACAGCACACACCAGCAAGCCTCTGTTTTCCTGTTTTTCAACGCAGATTTTTCTTCCCTAATTTAATGTATTTCCCGGTTCCATTTGCCTGTATCATCCTATATGTTATGTAAATATGACATTTATTGTTAAATAAGCCCCACTCGTACACACAGTCATCACTCAGCCATACTAATGAGAGGCTAACTACAATTTGTAAGCTGCTGCTGTTCTTTCAGCTCTGTAATTATCTCAGTGATGTTCGACCTTCTCCAGCCCTGTGAGCCAAAGGGCCTGTTCTGTGGTCACTGAGGAGCTGGATGCCTTCTCCACAGAACAGGGGCACTTCTGAACACAGAGCAAACAGATGGAAGGCAGATGGCCTGAGCCCTACTGACATTTCCTTTGCCCTTCAGTGGCACTGATGGCTTCTCCAGGCGCTCTGTAGGCTGTGTGTTTTGTCAGGGTACAACGTGAGCTCCTGAACAAAACTCTCTCCGAGGAAGAGGGCTCTCAGATTCCACCCAGCAGTGCTGAACAGTGGTGTGCTACCACCCACTTTTGGCAAAGCATGTGGGATGTTTTCCCACGTGTCCCTCTCCTGGTCTCCATCTCCCCGATACAGGCACTGAGAGTGTCCTACACGGCCGCAGCTGGGATGGGGTGAGGCCTTTGGGAGCTTGCCACTCTGTCCCCCTGGGCTGCACAGGGGTGAGCATGCTGCAGAAGTCCTGCTGATAGGGAGCAGCTGCTGCAATCTGTTCTCCCAGCTCCTGCCCACACGAGCAGCCAGCTCCCTGCCTAGATCACAGCCAGCAGCTTGGTGAACTCTGCCCAGGCTCCCAGGAACTGCTGCCCTGATTCAGCTGAAGAGGCCTGTCAGGGAGCTGAAGCTGTATCCTCCTCTACCAGCACTACGAAATCCACGTGTGACTCTGGTCTCACCAGTGGCAGCCAGTTGCCCAGCTCGTGCCTGGCTGGAGGGTGAAGGCAGAGATGCTTCAGCAGCTCCAGCATCTGAATCAAGTGTCTGAGGCACCTTCAGAGTCCTACAGTCGTGAGGACAGTTGCTTGGATGCCAAGCTCTGCCCACAACAGGTCCTGTGGCAGGACCTGCCCCTCTCTGTCCCTGGAAAAGGGCCTGGAGTAAGCTCCTCCTCAAGGAGAGATAACTAGAGACAGGACAGGACCCTTCACAGCGTGCTGAGAAGAGAAAAGCTGGGCCTTTACCCCAGGCCAGGCCTGAGGCCACTCAAATTCCCTGCACCCAGCCTTTGGTGTGGATGTCACTGCTCTCTGCTGGGTGGTTATTAGGAGGGTGAGAAGAGACAGGAGCAAACACCAGCCTCTTTTAGCACTCTGATAGCTCCTTCTGATAGCTGAGATGCTGCAGTGTGTCATTATCTGTTGATTGCAGCCTGCTGCCCAGTCCCTGCTCTTGCCCAGTCAGCACTCATCTCCAAGGCAGTTGGAATTCATTGTGTGAGGGATTTCACAAGGCTGGAATATTCAAGACAGAGTGGGTCTGATTCTGATCCCACAGGGTCTGATGTGGGCAGAGCTGCAGAGGGCTGATGGGTTTTCATGATCCTCTCCACCCCAAGGGAAGGAGGAGCCTGCATCTTGGTGCCTCAGGTCTGGCAGTCCATCAGCAGCCTGTTTTTTGAAGATACTTTGTCCTCTGAGGATGTTCTGTACCTTCTTTGCCAACAGACATTTTCCCACCCTCTTCCCTGTAAGCCCTGCTCTCACACCCACTGTTTGGAACTCCTGCCTGCAACAGGGAAGGATGCAACTCAGGCTCACCCAGCGACCACTGCCAGGACAACTGCTCACCCCTTCTCAAGCACCGGTGCCACACACACCAGCCTCCTGCACCTTGCTGCTCTCCATGGCTTTTCAGAGTTGGAGGAGTGTGGGATACTCATCAGCCAGCTCTGTTGGCACATTAAGTGGATGTTATCCAGATCTACTGACTAAATACAACTATTAATTGTTTCCTTCCCCAAGGAAGAGTCCAAACACCCCATCCTCAACCAGCATCTCACCCCCTGCCCTAACCAGAGCAGAGTCTCCTGAGCTTTCTCATTATAGCAATGCTGATAATTATAACAGCAGCAGTAATACCTTTCTTTGAGTGCAGCCTTAGGGTTCACAGACAGAAGAGGATGCAGCTTGCTGGAACCCCATGTGGCAAACTGGATGATGACATCAAAGGTAAGGGTGTTGCCTTCTTCTCCCTGCCTGCCTCCAGACCTTTAAAGAGGTGAATCAAGCTACCTTCTGCCCAGCTCTGTGAAATCTCCAGGCACTGAAGCACAAGGAAGTTCGATGCCAGCATGGTATCTAACTGTCAGCACCACCAGCCTTGCTCCCCACCCCTTCCTCCCCCCACCTCGCAGCATCACCCTGTCCTCAAAGTTCACATGCTTGAGGGGAAAAAAAAAAATTAAAAAAAGCTGATTTTTCCACTGAGTGTCAGCACAGATCAGAGGCTACAGTAACATCTTTAGCATTGGCAGATAATAAATGAAGCCTGAAAGTTCAAGTAATTCATATTTGTCATTTAAAAACGTACCAGGCTCAATCTCAGGTTGGAAGGAAAAGATCAGAGCAAAAACCCAAGCTATTAAAGCAGAGCAAATTATTAGTAATAACCAGGTTTGAGGGTTGGGTTTTTTTAATTAAAATCAATTTCCTTGACTATTATTTCTTTTCATTGCACAGCAGGTTTTGGATTTCTTTTGGGTTTTTTTTAAGGAGTAAAATAAAACTTCTCAATACTGTCCTGAGTAGAACTCCTGCTTGAACCCACTGTGTGCACAGCCCAGCAGCCTCTGGGTAGGTTTCATTTTAAAGCCTTACCACTCTGTGGGCTGCACTATTTTTTTCCCCCTCCCAGAAAGAAGCCAGGATGGAGCCTCCTCTGCCATTCCCTCCCCAGCCACGCTCAGGGCAGGCAGGTGGTGCAGGGAGATGTTTCCATAAGCTGCTGTAGTTGTTCTTCCACTGTTGGGGCTCCTGAGGCTCCTCAGGTTGGTGCAGAATGAAATGCAGGCTCCATGGAGTGAGGAAGCCAACAAATCCCCATCCCCTTTCTCCTTCCCTTGATAATAACTCTTTTGTTTTAACTCATGTTTCACTTTCAGGGGTGATTAGATGCTTTAGGGGAATGAATCCTATCATTTAAAGCCTTTCCTCCCTGCTTCCCAATGTGCATTCTGACTCATGTACCTCTTTCCATGGAGAGATTTTTTAGAGAGGGCTATTTTATTAGTATTTTACCCCCCTTTAAAAATAGCAGCAAGCAGCCTTTTGCCCCAAGCCTCAGCTGGGCCTGTGGCCAGTGGCTGGTGCCCAGCTCAGTGAAAAGAAATGATGCTACAACATCCTTGCTACGACGTTTGACTACTAGGTATGGAAAACCAGCCCCTAAGGATGATGCTTCTCTAACTATGATGGCCTTTAAGTATTGGAGGATGAATACTGAACCAAAAAGATGTAGCAGCTCATTCCCACACATCCCCCAGCCTGAGCTCACTAGGCTGTGGGATGTGAGCACAGCCTGAGCCCCGTGGGAAGGAAGGAGGCAGGGCTGGGGGGGCACCTGGAGGCAGGGCTGGGGGGGCACAGGGTGCTGCCCTGGGTGGGGGAGATGGGGGGGCACAGGGTGCTGCCCAGGGTGGGGGAAAGAACCTTCTCTTCTCTCCGCTGGCCCCCTGCTGATCAGCTCCTGGCAGGGGGGCTGCAGGCACAGGGCAGCCAGGAGCAGCATGCCATGTCCTCTGGGCACACATCCCACCCTGTGGTCTGTGCACAGGATGTATTCCATTGAGCTCCCCTATCCTACACCCCCAGACACCCAGTGTGCAGCCATCCCCCCCCAGCCCACACCCCATTAACATGGAGCTCCTGGCCAGGGGGATGTGCAAACTCCTCATCCTCCCAGCAAACCATCTCCTGGAACGTGACCCAGTCTCCTCCTCACATACCCTGAAACCCAAAAAGCCACGTGAACCTGGAGTCAACATCCCAAAAGACCTGTTACAGGAGGAGCCAGCTCCAGGGTTTGGGGAGGGAGAAGGGATGGGAGCTGCTGATTTGCCTTCTCCTGGCTGAGGGGATTTATCTGCATTTCTAGTTGATAAAAGACATTAATTGATTCACGTTTTTCTGGCTGCACACAGAGCTATTTCTGGCTGGAAGGAGACACTTTAAAATGGAATGAGTCAGACCAGACCTGTTCTGTCACCCTGGGACCCTGGAAGATTTGTTAATAGCTCTGAAGAAATCAAGTTGCTTCACAGGGCTGTTTTCTCCTCAGACATCAAAAGCAGAGGGGAAGGATAATAATACTGAAGGCTGGAAATTATTATTTATTTTTTTGTTACATGGTCCTTCGCGTTTGACAAACAGCAGCAGGATCACAGAGGAGCTTTGCTCTCCATGGGACTCTTGCACAAAAATCCCAACAGGATTTATGGGTCCAGCTGAACAGAGACATGGTTCTTAGCTAAGGGAGCCCTGGCAGGTCAGAGGTCCTCAACTCACTTCCTATAACTTCCTCCAGATTAACCTCACAAACCCAAAGACTGGGCTGAGAGAGTTTTACAGGGAGGAAACTCTGTATTTTTCCCTCTTAAAAATATATAGAAAGCCATATTCTTCCACCCCACCCTTCCCCCCCAGAGGCACATGTTTCCTGCCAGGAACAAGGATCTTTTATTTTATAAAATGAAGTTACACTGCAAACAAAACTGGCTTAAATTAATTTGTCTTCAGGGGAGACCTGAGCTGCAGCTCAGATGTTTCCTGCTCCCTTTCTGGGTCACAGTGCCGGGCCAGATGATGCCTGGAGGAGGCAGAGGCTCCTGTGACACACAGCAGTGGCTCTGCCCAAGGAGAGGAGATGGTAACTCATGGGGTGGAAGCCAGCCAAGGAGCCAGGAGAGTCAGCCCAAGTGGCAAGGGACATCTAAGGAACCCCAAGGAGCCAAGAGAGTCATCCCAAGCAGCAAGAGGCATCTAAGGAACCCCAACTGAGCCTTCAGCCCTCTGACAGCGTTTCCACAGTCCGTTTGGACAGGCAGTTGGGTAGTTTGGACAGGAGATAAATGTATGCTTTGCTTTCCACCAGCAGACCAAAAATACCCATGGAAAATGTTGACAAATTGAAAGCATTTGTCACTCCTGCTCCTGTTTCCCTGGTGACAAAAACAACCCCTCCACAAACCCTATTTCCAACCAAGACAAAGCCTGCAGCTCAGCCTTGTCCAGCCTGTCCTCACACTTGCCCTTGCTCTCATCCCAGTGATCAGGACAGCACAGGGGTGGCAGGAGCCTGTAAAATGGGCCTCCCCCTCATCTACAAATCCTGAGCCTCTTCACCTTTTCTCCTGCCAGGCCAGGGCTGCTCATGGTAAGACAATGTACTGGGCTTATCCCACTTCGAGAGCTGTACTCATGCTTCCTTGTGATGCCAGCCTGTGCCAGGGGAGCATCCCCACAGTGACAAGACACCTTCCTGTTGTTCTCCCCACCCTTTGGTGTTGATGTCTGGAGCGTTTCACAGCTCCAGGACATCAGAAGAGCCCATCACAGGGCTCAGCTCTGTGTTAGAGAGATGCAAAGCAGAAGCCTGGGTTCCTCCTGAGCTTCCCTCAGGCTGGGTGGTGGGACTGATTTAGCAGCACAGAGTTTGTGAAGCTCTGTGCAGCCCTGGCATGGCATCAGGAGCTGCCTGAAGGGGTGGGGGGGTGGAGAAGTACAGGCATGTTAAACCCCTTGCAGTTCAGACAGATCTGCCTCCAGCCACACTCACACTGTCAGCTTGCTGAAGGAAAAAGCATGATAGAGGGGAAAAACAGATGCTAAACGGGCACCCCCAGAGCCTCTGCTGCCAGGGAGCCTGGTGGGAGCATGGCCTTGTGAACCCTCTTTGTAGGATGAGCTGCTGGGCTGCAGAGTCGTAGCCCTCCCCCTCTGCACCAGGAGAGTGTGGGGGTGCCTGTGGAAAGCCACCCTCCTGTGGGGGTGCCTCGTGGTGAGGCAGATAAAGGAATCTCAGCCTGGGAGTCCTGGCATCATACAAACTCTTATCTGCAGCTCACTCCAAGCACACACACTCTCTGCCAGGCACTTTTAAAGCTCCTATTCATATTACATCCCCTAACATGACCCCCAGGTTATTCTCATCCCCTATATTTGACCTGGCTCTATTTTTAGCTTCCCAGTTTAAAATGAGTATGAGGACAAGCCTTTTCTAGCCTGCACACTCTCTGAGCCTCCCTTAAATCAATAGCTGTAACATACACATTGGGATAGAACCTGTGTTACCTTCTAAACAGCTGAGGCAGGCTGCTGACAGGAAAAGAATAGCTACAAACTCAGAACTTCACTCAGTGTTTGTGGAGGGCTACGCTGCCACAGAGCAATCTGTGAGCTGTGTGCACAGCTACAGCCCCACACAGATCTGCTCAGAAACAGGACTGGGGAGGATGAGGCTCCTCAGCAGATCTGCACCAACACTCTCCTTGCCACAGCTGGGAAGGCAAAGCCCCCGAGCTCAACCTGCCTCCCACACTGAGCCCCAGCAAACTCCCACCACCAAAACCCAGCTTGGCTCCTGCAGCCAGAGAGCAATCTCCAGTCTGACCAGTGAAAGCCCTCTCCTTCACATTGTAAGCACAGTTTAGCCAGGAACATCAGCTACATTTAAGACAAAAACCCCAACAAAACCAACCCAGGAAACAACAACAATAATAAAACAGAAAAACCCTGCCCCAACCCCCTCCCCAACAAGCCCCCCCATGCCTTTAAATCACTCCTTGCTCAGAGCAGGTAATGCACACTGGGAACTCAGACCCACCATCCTCTCAAGGGGCAGGTGCACACAGCAGCATGGGATGTTCTGCACTAGAATAAGTCTATTTTCTAGAGCAGATCCAAGGCAGTGCCATTGAAATCAATTAAAAAATGCCAGTCACTGGCAGAAAGTGGGCTTGGAATCAGCTCTTGAGTTGAGGAACTAGGCTGTCATCCAGAAACTGTATGTTAGCTATATGAACTACTGGCAAAAGCCCAGCTCCTCTCTTCAGTCACTTGGTGCTAGGCCTATCCAAGAGTCAGAAAAGCTGTCATGAAGAGATCCTTCCTGCTCAGAGGCTTTCTGCCCCATGCATCTTCCTCACTGTCTGCCCCAGCTCAGGTGCTGCTCTCAGCCACTAACTCAGGAAAGGAGTGAAAAAGGGGCAGTTCTTGTTTTTCACCTGGCAAACAAAACCCACAGGTTCAATCTAACCAACAGAGCCAGAAATTGCCACAGACCTGGGTTCTGGTGACTTCACTCCACGAGAGGACCAGCAGCAGCTCCAAGGCCCCACACAGAAGTGATGTGCTCAGCCAGGGAAACCCTTGGGGAGGGTCTGCCCTTATCTAAGGAAACAAGGGCTCCTTGCCTTGATGAGTGACTGAGGGCAGCTGTGCTTCAGGGGGATGTGGTCTCTGCATGGGGGATTGCAGGGGCCCTGGGGAGTGTTAAAGCTGCTACCTGGAGCATGCAAATGCCAGAGCTGGGTTTACTCTGGCTCTGAGGAGAAATGAGATGCTCTCAGGAAGGAAGCATCTGTCCTAGCAGCTGTCAGGAGCTGAGCAGTGGGCAGGGGCTTAGCCCTCTAAAAGGGGTGCTTTCTGGCAGATCTGCTGGGGGGCTCAGCCCTCCCCCTCCTCTCCAATGTCTCTGTGGGTACTCTTCCCAGCAGGGCTCGTGCTGGTGCCCTAAAAGAGGCAGAAGGAAGAGTTCAAGGTTGCTTTGGGAAGCCCAAGCAAGGAGAAAATACTCTCCTCGTTGAGTCCACAGCCCTCCCCATCACATGCCCTTCCCTCAGGGCTTCTAATCTTGCAGTGCACAGACCTCCCTCACTATAAAGATGGTACCCTACAGCCTGAGGTCATACCTGACCTGCACCACCTCAGACCCAATAATTTCCCTGTGAATGAGTACCATATCTGGCAAGCACAACTGGAAAACACACCTGGGGCCTGTGTCTCCAAAGGCACTTCTGTGATGAGACAATATTCCTCCCAAGGAACTTCAGGAGATAAACTGTATGTCATATACTGGTTTTGCTGTAAGAGTAGGTTTTGGGACATGCCCAAGCTCTTCATCTGCCAAACTCCAACCATGGGATTGGCTTGTTCTGGTAAAATCACACGTGCTTCAGAGTTACAGACCCTCCTGCAAAGTCCCCCAGATATTATTTTTAAAATAACATTTGGTTTTCTTATTTACACTCTGCAAACACAGCTAAGACTGACTGCTGACCTGCTAAAGAAATGGTATGCCAGCTCCAAGGGTGCTCAGTGACACTGTAGCAGGAAATCAAAAGTATTTTATATGTCAGTTCTTGATAATAAATATAGAAAAAGACATTCTTCAAAGAGAAGTTTGTGGCATGCAGCTGAAGCTCCCTGTTTCATAGATAGCTGGGCTGTAACTGCCAGCTTTTCCCCAGCCTTCAGCTTGGTTTTCAAAGGCATCTGCCAAAACATCATGGAGAGTTGACAGACTCACTCTGAAAGGGCATCCGCTAACAGGCAGGGCTTTTTTCTTCTCCTCTCAGCTATTGTCATTTATTTTGATATACTGTTACAGCAGAAAGGAGAGAAATCCATCTAGAATACTAGATGTTGAACACCATCCATGGGAACTCAGGGCTGGATGCTGTGGAGCCTGTAGCACAAGGAAGGGAGCAACATCACTCACTGACCACAGGAGGAGAAGGGGCTGAGGGAGAACTGTGATGGGCACTGACGTGGAAAAACAAGGTCTTCAGCAGCAGCAAGGGTGAAGGATAGTCCCAAACTGCTGTGTGAACCTGGGTCTGTGAAGGGGACCACATGCTGCAGCCAGAGATGCCCCAGGACCTTGTGCAAAGTGCTAGGTGCCAGTTCAGCTCCCATAGCTCCTGTGTCACCACTCACTCCCAAAGCACACAGCTGACCCCCTCCTGAATGTGCACACACTGAAAGGCACAGGGTGGCCTCTCCCCACCCCACATACAAGATCCTGGGGTCTCTCCCTCAGTGAGGAAGAAGAGGTGACCCAGCCTGGCTGGTGTCCTCTCTCCCCACGTTGGTCCCACCTGAGCCCTCTGCAAAGCTTGTTTGATCAGGTCAAGTGAAGAATGCCATCGACCAGCTGAGGTGGCAAACAGTGTGACCCCCAACCCACGTGCTTCACATGCAGCAGTGAGGCTGCTCATAGGAGAAGCTCCCTCCCTTACTGCAGGAAGCATGTCCATTCAGTGGCTGGCTACAGAGCAACTGGGCTTCTTGCCACAGGCAGCTGGATCTGCTGGCTCAGCAGTGTATCCGTGCTCCATGCCCTGGTTGGGGCTGTTTCTCTGCTGTTTCCTTAATAAGCTTGAGGAACACTCACATCAGCTGCCAACCCTCCTTCTACACATCCTTCATAGTGTATGATACAGCAGCTTGGAGAGCCCCCTTCCAAAACAACCTCCAGGCTGTTACAGAATCCCAGGCTGGTCTGGGTTGGAAGGCACCTCAAAGATCCCCCAGTGCCAGCCCCTGGACACATCTCACCCTGTCCTTGAAGCCAGCTCTGAAGAGAGAAGGTCAAAAACCCATCACCTCAGTCATCATAGAATCCCAGCCTGGGCTGGGTTGGGAGGGACCCCAAGGGTCCCAGAGCTCCAACCCCCTGCCACAGGCAGGGACACCAACCTCAGGCCTGGAGCTACACAAGGTTGCCCAGGGCCCCATCCAACCTGGCCTGGAACACCCCCAGACACGGGGCACCCACCCCCTCTCTGGGCAGCCCCTTCCAGCCCCTCACCACTCTCTCTGCAAAGAACTTCCCCCTAATATCCAATCTAACCCTTCCCTCCTCCAGCTTCACTCCATCCCCCTTGTCCTGCCATTGTCCATCCTTTTAACAAGCTGATTCCCCTCCTGTTCCTCTGCTCCCCTCAGGCACTGTGAGGCTGCAGTGAGGTCCCCCCACAGCCTTCTCTTCTCCAGGCCCTTCGCACAAGGACTGATGTGGTTTTGCTCCTGTTCACCCCACGCCCTGCCTGCAGCCCTGGCGTGCTGCACAACTGCTTGCAGGCATTGGTATGGTTTCCACAACCTCCCCTCTCCCCCAGCCAGCTCTTCAGAGGGCTATAAAAGCAAGAGCTGTCCAGGCTCTGCTGAGAAATGGCCGGTGGCGTCTGAAGAGGATTAAATAATTCAGAGCAGAGTGAAAGCCTGATTGCCTAGGGAATCTTCCTGCAAAGCTGGGGGGCACTTCCCACATCCCAACGATCTGATTTCCAAGTCAATACAATTAAGTGCCAGAATATGCAACAGCTGAAATTAATCAGGAATCAGAATGCAAGTGCTCTCTGGCACACACGTGGCAAGACACCCCCAGGAGCATGAGGCATTGCCAGGGATGGGCAGAAAGTGAGTCATTGGGATGCAGGGGGCTCTGGCTTGACATCTCTCAAAATGCCTAGCAAGTGCTTAATGAGAAAAAGGGCTCAGCACCACACCTAACCCTCCATCTCTGCATAATCCATTCATGGTGTATTACAGATGCAGGTATGAAAGAAAAATGACCCTTAAACAGCTCTCTTCCCGTGTGTTAATGAGTCTACTGCAAGTGTGGATTGCTAACGATGGGGGGAGGAGTAAATTCCACCCTGGAGCTGAGCCACTGCCTGCTCTGGAGCTGTGGTGGGCCGATGCTGGTTGTGACAGGTGTAATCCACCCAAATTAAGTGTATGAAACAGCACTTTGGGCAAGAAACTGAAACACAAGGCTGCCAGGAAGCAACAGGGAAGCAGCCACAACAGCAGGGAACCAGGGCAGTGATGGAGAGAAGAACCAGAATCCTCAGACTGCTAGTGATGATTAAATTAATACAGCCCTTTCTTCCCACCCATCTCCAAGCTCTATTTAGGTAGCCAATGGACCAGTAAACCCATCGTTCCATGAGATGAAGCTTCTAGTAAGGGCTCAGGCTGGGGTCTCCAGAAGGATCAGCAGTGCATGTAACAGGGGAATGCATGCAGAGGGCAGTGTGTACAGCAGAGGGGATTGGTGCCAGGCAGTATGAACACCCAGCCCCATTTCACACATGTATCACACCCAGCCTGCATGCAGAGCTTGCAGCACGTTAGGACCCCACTGAGGTGCCCTCCTAAAGACCAGTGACACACAGGCCACGTCACCCATCAAATACAGAGCCTGTCACTGCCAGCTTGCAGGGAAAACAGTGAAGGTGGGAAGGGTATGCAGGAGAGGGAACAGAAAGGATGGGGAGATGAAGACAGCTCAGGAACAAAGTGACCTGATGCTGACACTGGCACGGGACGTCCCACAGCCCTGTCATCATGCACAAGCTTTCCAGAGCCACACAAACGTGGCCTTGGCAATGCTGTCTTGGGCTAACATAGACTTGGCCATGAGTCATTTACTCTGTGCTTCCTCTCTCCAGGCAGGCATCACCTTCCAGTGGGGTCTGCAGAGACATGGTGCTGGGAAAGCTCTGGAGCTCCCAGGGGAGAAAAAGGTGTGAGAGTGGAGCTACCACCCCCTTGGGTGTCTGAGACCCTGCAGCAGCTGAGGCAGAGCTTGGGGGCTAGGCGTGACCCATAGCTGCATTTGTCCTCTCTCCTCTGGCTCTGCAGGAGGTTCTCTTCTAAACAAACACAAATAGCAAACTGCCAGACAGAGCAACCCCTGGGCTCACCCTTCAACTTGTCTTGCAAGAAGCCTGAGTGACCCTACTGACAGCAGGCTCTCCATCACTGGAGAGGGACCCACAGCCCATGGGGTGACTGTGGGAGCACAGTGCCCTCCCCAGAGCAGTCTGAATCCCCAGGGAGATGGAGGTCTGGCCTTGGACTGGCAGCACAAGCTTCCAGCTCAGTGATGAGGTGGGTCCCTCAGCTTGTCAGAGCCCGCTGACAGACAAGCCAAGTGACCTCTCACAGCAGCTACCACAGCTCTCAGAGCTATAGTACCTACTCCTATACAAGCAAGCACAGCTGGGATCCCTCTGCCTCCCTCTAATGGCTAAAAGACCAAGACCCTCTTGCTAGAGGCAGGGAAGAGATACCTAGTGCCCATCCATGAACACCCATTTAGAGGCGGTGGTGTCTCCCAGGTGTCCACATGGAATCAAAGGCTACAGCCTCAGAATGGCACGCCTGACTTCCAGCTATCTAATGGTAGATGAGATTAGCCATGCCATGTGTCTCACCATGGAGGATTTCAATGGCCTGAAGACTTTGGATTCATTCCTAGACCATCATGACAGGCTGACAGTGAAGCCTTCTGCCATGGTTTGAGGAACAGGCTATGCAGTGATTTTACAGACACAGGTGCCAGGCAGTGATGCGCTGCCCAGTGGAGTGTCAGGTGAGAGTCATACATCACAACCCTGCAGGAGCCTGTGGATGTCAGACATGTGAAGATGCTGATCTGGTATCCATGGTAGTTTGGCATGTCTCACATCTTTGTCTTCTGCCCAAAATAGAGTCGCTCTTAAATATTACTCAGCACTTGGAGTCCCTCCACAGCGCAGAAGAGAGCTGAGAAAACACCCAAAATGTGTCTCCTGGTGCAAAGAAACACTGAGATGAACTTCAGTGGCTTCATCCAGCCTACAAGCAGCACCCTCTGCCAGGGTGGTGTCAGAACAAGGCAGGATGAGGGTATTTGGCTCATGGTGGTTGAGGTGGAGATTTCAGCATGTGCACTGGGACTGAAACAGGACCGGATCTGAGCATGAAGCTGCTCAGGACTGTAACCCTCACCTCTCCTGCTACATGTACAACTGGGTGGCCAGCTCACACTGAGCACAGGACATCTGCCTGGTACGATGTCCAGAGATAATCAAACCATATCAGGCACAGTCCTTAACGACAGAGCCCCTGAGCCATTCACTGCACCCACAGCCCCTGTTTCCCTGCACAAACAGGCCATCACATCACATCACAGACAAACACAAACCTACACACTTGCACAAGCAAACAAGCCATTTGCCTGCAGAATGCATGGAGACACCAGTCACCTGCACCAGCCACGAGCAGGAGGGCTAGCAGTCATCATTATGGTGCTGTTCAAATAAACTGTGACTCTATGGGTAGCTGAAAGTCAGCCCAAAGGCCAATCCATTCTTTTATGACCACAGACAGCCAAGAGTTTAATTTCTTACGATACTGAAAGCCCTTTATTCGCTTTGGAAAGCACCACCCTTTGGAAGAGGTGGAGTAGAAACAGTCTGGACTCCCAGTGCCCATTCTCCCACCTTCCCAGGGATAGGAAACAAAGCTCTGTGGGGCTTCCAGCAAAGGCAGTGGAAAAGGTGTGAGCACCACTGGCCCATCTAGGGGAGAACAGAGCCCCCGACACCTTTCAGTTAAAGAAGGAAAGCAGGTTTGATTCTTAACTGGGAAAGGTATATTGTACCAAAACCTGCTTGAAGAGAACTCAGATGCCTGAGACAGAGGCAGGTTTTGCAGCCCTGCCTGTGGTTATCTGTTTGCTGGACGGAGGCTATCGGGACACACCACTCTATAGAGCTTGCTACCTGGGGCACACCTGCTACCTCACCCTAAAGATAACACTGTCAGGCCTGGTGTGATAGGACAGGCCTGCAAAACGCCTTCTGGATGGGGAGGAGAGAGGGATACCTTGTGTGACATGCCACCCATGAGTCCTCCCTTGACCCACGCCAGTCCCCAGCCCACCCGAAGGCTCGCGGTGGTTCTCCCTGCTCCCCTCCCGGGGTGCAGTGCCAGGCTGGAATTGCAGGGTATTGCATTACAAGTCCCACGGGTGCTGCCTCAGCCTCAGTAAACTTTATTTAAGCACACACAGACATACACAGACAATATACATAGATTTGTTTCTTCTCTGACAGTTCTACAGGACCAACACTGCTTTGGATGACACTCGTGGAGAACTGGAAAAAGTGCAGGAAATGTATGAAAAAATAAAGGTCTTTTAATAACTTGAGAGTCATGGTCATCCAGAGAAAGAACACAGGTGCATTCAACCAGGAGAGCACATGGACACATCTCCACATACAGTACATTGCGTCTAGGTAGGTATCTCCACATACATTGTGTCTATAGAAAGGTACAACAGTCTCAGAAGTCAGCAGGACACAAAACCAGACGAGTGACTGGCACGGCACATGCTGGCACTTCCCAGTGTCACAGCCCACTGCCAGTGCACCACTGTGTCCCGGCCAGGGGTGGGTGTGAACAGAAAGATGCTCCAGACACAGTCTCACTGTACACTAGAAGAACTCACCAAATATGCAACAAGGTCAGAAAGTGAACATTCATCTGGGTGTTTGGTGACCAGCTACTTGGAGTCAGCTCTCACAGCTTTTGTGTCACCACAGCTCCTGGGATATATGGTTACTTATCTAATATAGCTACAACTGTCTCTCAACATATATTTTATATACAGTACATATACACAGAACATACACAGAGCAGTATATGTATATTTTTTTTGTGTTTTCATGTTTGTACATTATATCACAGATTATATGAACACATAAAATATACGTTTTAGGACCTAAAAAGAAATAATTTTATAAAATATTCGTAATACCACCCCTCCCCCCCCCCCCAAAAAAAAAAAACAAAAGAAAAAAAACAAACCAAAAACAAACCCAAAAAAACCCAAACAACCCTGGAAGTCAAACAAAAGAAACCCAGAGGGATGCTCTGGGAGTGTTAACTACCTGCCCTCAGACAGCTTCACACTCCTCCTTCCCTTTAGGAGGACAGCAGCACAATGGTGGTTTGTAACCATGCACCCAAGAAAACAAGAAGCAGTATAAATTGTTGAGCTGCAGAGTGGAGCCTGGAGCCTGGCTGCCCAACTCGACACTCTCCCACCACCATCTCCCCTGCCAGGATTTAAAAGGTTCTGCCAGGAGCACAGTATTTTACCTGCAGCAATATTTACTAGACTAAAGCTACTGACTGCAGTCCAACACTGTTACCTCATGGCACTTAGAACCCAGCTAAGGAGCTAGAGCTTTTTTTTTGTTTAAAACAATCTTTTTATTTAGCAAAAAATGGTTTCCACTGTACCCTTGGTGTGTCCTCTTCCTAATGTGACAAACCCGGAGGAGATGAAATTATGGAGATCTGGCCCTCCGCTTCGATAGATATCCTTTCCATAGTGACCTGCCAAGGAAAAGACAAAGAAACCTTCACTTTGCATGCATGTGTGCATAAATACATATCTATCCATGTCTCTACTCACACACATGCTACACAGCCCCCTTGTCACCCTCATATATGAGCACCAAGGCCCCGCCACATGGTTACACCATCAATGGCAAACAGAATGCAGCAGCTACAAGCAGCATCAAGAGTTTTATTGCCTTAATGGCAAAGATTTACTCAGCAGAACAAGTGGGCATTTTGGTAACTGCCAAGGAACCAACAGACTGGGGTGGGGGGACTGGCAAACCAACCCCCCCTCCAGGCTCTGGGAAAGTTGATCATCACTGCGAGGAGCAGCACGCCCAAGGAGCTGGTCTCATTCACACCTTCCAAGGCTCAGAAGCTAAAGGAAACCAGGAGAGATGTGGCTCTGATTCATCCTGATTCCCCCTGACAGCCCTCCTGTCCCGTTGGTAGAGATTTTGTCTCAGCAGAAAGCAAAGGTGCAGGTGTCACTCTTGCCCAGGCTGGACCCCAGGCCCCATGTACAACATCACAGCAAACCTTGTCTTGGATTTGTCCTGGTCCTCGAATGGCATCCCTGGGTAGTCTCTCAAGTGCAGCAGTCCTCTGCACAACACTTCCTAAGAGCTTTCTCAACCCATGACAACAGAGCAGGAGCAGAAGACGCCCAGCTTTTTAATATTTTAATGTATTAATAAAGAAAAAAGGCCTCCTGCCTCCTTGTTACCACGCAGAGCTCTGAAATGAGGACAGAGATAATTTCCAGATACTTTTTATCATCTCCTCCCTTTTTTCATGTTGCTAATTTTTCTATTCCTTTTATTTTAGAAAAAGGCAAAGATAAGAGAGGTGCTGGGGGAGGGAAGCAAGGCAGCCTCGGGGGCCTGGAATACAGCTCCCTCCCCTCTAGTCTCCATCTTCTCCAAGCCCTTCTGCACAAGCCCATGAACCAGCACTGTTCTTCTGAGCCAGGGTGGCTGGAAGCCCAGCACGGTGGCAGATGGTCCAGTGCCCGGCACGCAAGCAGGAGAGCTGAGTCAGGAAGCTATGGGGAGGCCCAAAGGGATCCAGGTGGAACTGCAGCCTGGGGCTGTGTTCTGCCTGGCTCACATTGCCTCTGACAGATGCTGCTGCCCTTCACACACTGAGACCAAACGCGCTCAGGCTCTTCGGCAACGCTGTGGGAACTAACAGGGACACAGACCTTGGGACCTCATCAGGTCTGAGAGGTTTTCCTCTTCATTCTCACCCCAGTGAGCCACCCCTGGCAGCTACTGAAGCTGCAGTCCTGTCACTAGAGCCCACCTTGTACACGAGTGGGCTGAGGGTACGCACCCCACCCCAAGGTCTAAGTTGTCCCAGCATGTTCCACTATTTTGCCCTGCACTGGGTGTGAGCAGGCTCCAGACCACACTCCCCAGAGAGGAAGGACACCCAGCAATTGAGCACAGACTTTGCCATCACATGAGCATGCTGAACATCTTCAGAGGAGGCTCACATACAGCAGGCAGAAGATGCTGAAAGGCTTCTGGAATTGTTTGTTCCTATCCAACAGAAAAAGCATCCCACTCCCTCCCTCAGATTTTTTTTTGCTGGTCAAGGTCAGCCAAGTGCTCCCTGTAAACTTCTCAAGACACATAGAAAAGTGTTTCTACAGGTTTCAGAGTGTTAGCAGCAACACAGTTTTCTTCTTACAGCTATAGTAATCCAAGGTGGTAGCAAAAACCTTCAAATGTGGAGGCATCCACCCAGAAATTGGCTGAGAAGAGAATTTCCAGAAAGAAAAAAGGACTTTCTGCTTCCATAGGACAAATCATGGGTTCTGGTTGTCCTACCTAGCTAGCTCTTGCAAGCTCTGGCTGCTGTGCTGCTGGAAAACACTGTCAGGCCTTTGTCTCTGCATCCCTGGAAGCTATTCTTGCTTTATGGGATACTTGATTCTTGTCCTGAGAAGCCTGCAGAGCTGGTTTGTGGCTGCAATGCCCAACTCACTTCCTTTTTCCTCCAACACTTCTCTGAAACCGTGCTGCATTTTTCCTCTCCAGCAGGGCAGTTTCTGCTCACACACAGAGCGTTTGCTCTATGTCTACGCTCTCAGCAGCACCAGCCACTGACCCTCTGCCAGGGCCAGGAATTTGCCACTTTAAACAAGGATAAAAGAAACACACAAAGATGTGCTATCACCTCTAGCTGAAATCAGCTGTCTTTTATATGTCCCTTTGGAGAATCTTTTAAAGATGGAGATCAAGAAAGGGGAGTATATAAAACAAACAAGCAAACATTTCCTGGCAGATGGAAGATGGTTCATCAGCCGTTTGCTCCCTGAACCTTGCTCTGCCCCTTCTTATAGCACTCAGCAGTTAAATTAAAACACGCCTGTGATAACAAGGCATTAGCATTTGAACAGCAGTGATGTTTCCCCCTGAGAAACTGAAATTTGCAGGCTTCAAGTGAGGTGTAGTGCTCCCTTTTTACAGACAGGTTATAGGATGCTGCGGTTGGTTTATATGGTGGGTTTTGTACTCCTGCTCACTTGTGCTCATTCCTCTTGGCTTGGCAGTGTAAAAATGCTGGCACATGGCTTCTACTTTGAGATGAGCCTCGGGGGCTGCTGGTGGGCCAGGCTCAGGTGCTGGTACTCTGATTGGTTCATAATCTTTTCTTGTCTGAGATGTTTCACACTGGAAGTGACTGACCCCTCACCAAAACACAGGTGCCCACTACCCACAGCAGAAGAAGGAGGAACTTTTCGCCTTTAGGACCCTCTGCCCTATGGTGAGAGAGCTAAAAATGGCCAAATTCCTTGAAAAAGAAGTGTAAATGGGATTTTTATTGTAAATCAACCCTCAGCCAAACAGACCCTGCCATTCCAGGTGATGGAGTCTCACAGCACACAGCACAACCACCCACCGACCTGACCTCATGGTGAGGAACACCCTATCTTTCAATACCACATTTCTCTGCAGATCCTGCACCTCTGAGGTCTGTTTCTCAATGGTTAGGGTAAAATTTCACATGCTGCCCCAGAGCACCGTGCCTGAGCCCCTGGCAGGGGCTTTTCCTCCCCTCTCACCCTCTGTTCTCACTCACACTGATGCTCTAATGCATGTGAACCCCTCAAAAGCTCGCAGGCTTTCTCATGAAGAGAAACGAACAGGGCTTCAGCAAGGCTGTGTGCTACTAAAGCAAGTGGAGACTAACACACAACTTAGAATTTCCAGAAGAAACTGAAATAAGGTGAAACTTTCCCCCCCCCCCCTCTGGCTACCAGGCACGGCGAAGGCAGAGAGCAGAGGAGCGTTCTGCCCAGCACACAATAAAGGCAATGTTCTTTAGGGCATACAGCTCAAAGAGGGAACATTTCATTACAATGGCATCCTGCATAACACACATATGGAACAAACTCAGTCACAAACAGCAATTACAACCCCAGCTCTGATTTAACAGAATTATTAGAGCTGAACTAAAACGCTGCTATCCACCTCTCGGAGACGTTCTTACCCAGTAGGGATTACATCACCCCCAGAAGGGCAGACAGGGACTGGCCTGGGCAGCCTTCTGCATGATACACTCTGGCATTCTGACCTCATCCTTGACACAAATCCCCTTGGGGAAAAACCTGCACCCAGAGAGAAGCCCTCACATCCAAATCCTCAGCATAAACACTACTCTCAGGCAGATGTCTGTGTGTGGGGAAAAAAATCCTTTATAGGGTGAACTCCCTCCCCCAAGCCTACCTGTCTCTGAGGCTGTTTGTTTCTGCTGGAGTGATTCTTTTGGAGCTATTTTACATCTATCAGCCCACTGAGACAAAGGGCACAGGCTGCCAAAACCACAGCGAGGTGTTTGCTGAGCACGTGGCAGGCTGCTCTGCCCATCAAATGCATCTGTCCACCAAACACAACCACCGCTGATGCAAGGGGAGCTGCACCCCCAGACCCAGACTGAGGGACTCCTGGGGCCAGAGCTGCCCCAGGCAGCCAGCAAGCTCACTAACCATCTCAATCTGAGGAACGTCTAATTGCAGAAATTGGTGGGTATGCAGGTTACACTGCTGAAGGAGGTGAGGGCAGGCAGGCCAGGCATCTCTGCGTCCTACCACAGCATGGGGGGCAGATTAACAGAGACTACAATGAGGAGAAGGCCCCAGGGATGGCAGTGAAGCATCACCATTTTTTTCCTTAAAAAATAAAGTCCCCAAACAAACAAACCAGCTGGCACCTCTCATGCTGGTTAGGATAAAGGCACAGCAAGAGCCACCACGGTGTGTTTTCAGGCTTAATAACATAATTTTGGGATCACTGTCCATCCTGCACATGCAAAAGTAACCAAATAAAAAAAAAAGGCCACTGGAAATTGCTCAGTGGCACATACAGCAAGCTGCCAGCACTGCACAGCCAGACACACACAAGATGTAGTCCACATTGGTGCAGGGAACAATGGAGCTTGCTGTGTCCTACAGGTAATCCTCAGTTTCAGTCACATCAGTGGGCTAAGGAGAGTCAAGTTCCACTTTCCCTGTCCTAATAATGTGACAACCCGCCCATAACTTCACCCTCTTTTAAAATGAATGCCTCTTGTGTCAGTCCAAACTAACCAAACCCTGCCCAAAATCACTGGGCCAGGTTGCCCAGGGAGGTGGGGGCTGCCCCATCCCTGGAGGTGTTCAAGGCCAGGTTGGAAGGAGCCTGGTCTGGTGAGTAATGTCCCTGCCCGTGACAGGGGATTAGAACTTGATGATCTCTGAGGTCCCTTCCAACCCAAAGCATTCTGTGATTCCATGGAAACATGCCCACTCACTGCACAGCAGACCAGCCACATCCCGTGCGGTGAGCTGCAGGAGTCTGGATCACACCCATGTATCTTCCTGGCACTGGAGAAGATTACAAATTGAAGCTAAAAGCTGTGATGGCTTTCCTTATCAGTGACCAACAGGACACCTCCTTGCATTAATTGTTTACTCCATTAACTACAGCAACTGCCCTTGATTTTGCAGGCCCCCTGCAAGCTGTAACAAGCTGTAAGAGGATTTAGGTTCTGGTAACTTAAAAAAACAACTATGTGAAAGAACAATGCAGGACTGCAGTGCTAGGGGGTTTCACTGGCACCGTGCACCAGGGACGACAGAAATACAGTGATGAGTTCACATGCTGCCGAGGTGTCTCAATAAAAACACTTTCAAAGAGAGAGGATTAAATTGATAAGGAAAGTAAAGCCCTGCACCTCTCCAAGGCTCCAAGTGCTGGAGAGCTGAGCACACACTGAGGTACCTGGCTTGTGCAGGAACCAGCTCTGCTCCTTTGGTGTGCTTCTCACCAGCACACGGCTGCAGCAAGCTGCACACACGTGTCTGGAAGCACGACTGGAAGCTCCACAAAGAGCCAAGGTTCAAGCCCCTGACAGCCATGGAAGGGCACTCTGTGGTACAGCAGAGGGAGGAGTCCCTGTGGATATTGTCCTTCACTCAACCACACAAACAGCAGCCTTCCCAGATCACCCTACTCCCCCTTCCTGAAGCTGTCCCACTTGGCATGGAAGGGAAGCAGGAAGGAGAAGTGACCCTGGTTCTTTTCTCTTGAGGACATAAGGACTCCTTGTCACCACGTGCGATTGCCAACAGTGTCACCATGGAGAACGCTCGTGCAAGCAAGAGCAAATAAAGACTGACTAGTATCTCCACAGGAAAAACTCACCCAGTTGCAAACTCTTGCTCAGTGAGTACTAGAGAGCTGCTACCAAAGCTGTGAGACCCCAAGCAGCCCCAGGGGTCCCCTTCAGAGAACTCTCAGATACTAAAAGCCCAGTGTGACTGAAAACCAGCGGTTGCCACTGGCATTAGAGAGCTGTGCTGTTCTACACTTGCTGCAGTGATGCTACAGCTCTGACATCACACAGGGCTAATCTGAGATCAGACCTGAGCAGCACAGGAGGCCTGACCAGCTTCCAAAGAGGAGCTCCAGCTAGCAAGGCGACCCGTGCAGCTCAGGCTGGCAAAAATTAAGGACGAATCAGCCCACAATCTCTGTTCTGCATCCTTAAGCACACCCTGTGGCCGTGCAGATAGTGACACAGAAGGAGCTCAAGTTTTCATATGACTCAGGAGAAGGAGGAAAAGTTTCCTTCTGGTTTTTGTTGGGGGGGTTGTTTGTGGTTTGTGGGGTTTTTTTTTACCCAGCCCATGAATCAGTTTGCTTATCCCTAGTACACATTCATGCTTACCACACAACACCCTCTCAGGGAAACATAATAGAGACTGATGACTGCTTCATCATCCTGCTGAATTCTGTAGCAGGGAAACAATTACTGTAGGTTGATTTAAACTCCTCTACACAGAGCCTATCAGTCACGATTAAGCACTGTAGGTTTTCACAGCAGTGTGTACACAACTTTATCCGGTTTAGTGGTTATCCTGATCTCACAGCTCTCACAAGCAGCAGCTTTCATTTCTCTCCCTGCCAACAAGCGCTCACAGCCATGCCCTGAAGAACCTGAACATGAGGATGTGGCTTTCCTGACCTTTGCCAGGTGGGGCTTACAGTCCACCCATCACCCACATTGCACCACTGAGGGCTGAAATGATTCAGGGAGTGTGCTTGTCCCCTTCATGCTGGCAGCTCTGTGAACCAGGGGAAACTGGTGATACCCCAAAGTGTTCATTTGTACTCAAAGCCAGTCCCATCTGAGGGAGGACTGCATAGCTCTCAGGCTTTTGTGCATGAATCTCTGCTGGCCTGTTGGGAGGTAACTAGTCTTTGGCAATACTCCCTGTTTCCACCTACTTAACAGCAGTAAAAAAGAAAGAAAAAAGAAAAAAAAAAGGAAAAAATCTAAAAAGAAAGAAGAAAGAAAGAAAAAAAGAAAGAATAAAGAAGAATGAAACAAGAAAAAAAGAAAGGAAAAAGGAAAAGGGAAAAAAAAGGGAAGGGGAAAAAAAGAAAAATGAGAGAAAAGGGGGGAAAAATCCCAAGCCCCAAAAAACAGAGGGAAAACCAGCACTTCCCTGGCAGAAATCTCCAGGGAGCAGTTTGCAGGGGTGTGACAGAACAGACGGTGGGAGATGCATCATCAAACCAGCCACTGCCTCCACGCCGTTCCTGTAGCACCACGGGCCGGGTGGCGGCTGTGCAAATGGCAGGGCTCTGCTGCTGCCAGGCAAGGGCCCTGCTGCGTCTGAACGGCCCTGCTGCTGCTGCGGCCCAGCCACTCAGACTCCTGCCAGTGCCAGTGAGGATCCCCAGGGTTGCACGGACCCAGGTTGGGGTCTTGGGGTGGGTCTGGGCTTGCCTGGACCTGAGCTGCTCTTCCCTTGTTATCGCTGTGGTGGCAACCCGGGGCCCATCACCTGTCCCAGGTGGGCTCTGCTCTGGGTCCAGCCTGGCTGTTCCTGGTCACCCACCAGAGTCACAGCACCACGAGGTTGGAAAAGCCCTTTAAGATCATCAAGTCCAACCGCCCCTGTCCTGTGCTGACCCAGATCCCTGAGCACCTCATCTCCCCTCTGTTAAACACCCCCAGGGCTGGGGACTCAGCCCCCTCCCTGGGCAGCCTGTGCCACAGCCCCACAAGTCTGCCAGGGAAGAACTTTTCCTTCCATCTGAGCTGACCCTGCCCTGGCACAGCTTGAGCCCATTGCCCCTTGTCCCATCTCCTGTCCCCTGGCTGAAGAGACCCTGGCCCACCTCTCTGCACCCTCCTGGCAGGGCAGGGGAGGTGGGGAGAAGGTCTCCCCTCAGCCTCCTCATCTCCAGACACATGGGAAGAGTGAGCACAACACCAGAGACCCAAGGTGAGTGTCACCAAGTTTAATACACCCATTTTAAAGGCAGGGCCTTTCTGTACTAATTGAAGCTATGAGCACTAGTACTGCTGTAACTATTCCTTGTGTTTAGATTAGGGTGTTAGAACATTAAATAACAGTACACTCAGCTCCACATAGGAGGGGAGCTCCCTTTGGCGACGCAGGATTCTGCATGTAGCCGTTTATCTATGACGTGTGGCCATAAATCTGTTCCCTTCCCCCAGCACCAGCTCCCAGATTAGTGTGGAAGAAATGCAAAAGCTCCCAGGCAGTGAAAATGCCAGCTTAGATGCACATAAAGTCTTGTGGTTGACACATTTAGAGAAAGCATCTTAATTAATTACCTCATAAATATCTTGGCTGCTTTCCCTGTAGCAGCCCTGCTAAATGTCCTCCCCAGCAGCGTGGAGCAGGTGAAGGCTGGCTCCATGAGCCTCAGCCCCAGAGAACGTCCTGCCTGGAGCCCACCACTGTGCTTCACCAGCCTGTTTGTACTTTGCTCTTTGCTCCCACTGCTCCTCATGGCAGCACAGCGCAGGGGCAACCTGTGCTCACTGTCTTACACACAAGCTGCATTTCTCACTGGCTGTCAGAGTGGAGATCTCCACTTGCTGTGACAGGCTTAGCACTCCTCCTCCCCGTCTCCACAGGAGACTGGGTGTCTCTTGCCCTGTTCCTGGTCACAGCTGTGTTGGAACCCAGTCTGTGTCTGTGCAGAGCCAAGGAAGGAAGTTATTACACCTTTAAACATCTCACACTAAGCTGGGCTGGTTAAGAAGCCATCGCCTCAAAGAACACAGCTTGTGCTCTGCATTTCATTGAGGTGACCAACAGAGGTGGCAGGGATGCTGCAGGTGACCTAAAGTAACCCAGGGTACCTGAAGTGACCTGGATGCTGGAGGGAGCTGCTCCTGACTGGGACATTCTGCTGTGTTAAGAGAGAGGGATGAACCTCTGACTCCCATGCACTGGAAATTCATGTGGAAACCAGGAAGAATGGAAGACTGATGGCAGCACCTGCCGTGGTGAACAAGGGAGAGACCAGAGAGGCTTGTGCATTGGTGCCCGTGCCCTCCTGATGCAGGGCCCTGCTCTGACCTGCTCCTGTGTTCTTATTGCATGCAATTAGTTCTACAATTTGCCTTTCACACTCCTTCTCCACAGGGTTTGGGCTTGCTTTCAGTGCCCAGGCTACAGACAAGACCCACGGGCAGGCACGCGAAAATTTGGATGTTTTTACTCATTTTAGCTTGCAGATTACCATGGGCACCTCTGCTTCCAGACACTGTGCAGCCAATGTCTGCTGCATGTCCTCCAGCCCCTCCTTGCCAAGCCACACTTCCACAGCCTTCCCACGGGAAGAGCAGCAGTTACCTCCAGGGAGACGTGACCTGAGGGAAGTGCCAAGTGCTCCTCCGACTCCCTGTAACCTCATTTAGCACCCGGAACCAGCAGGAAAGACTTCCTGCTCTCTTACAGCAGGTGCTCAGAAAATTATGTCAAGAACCTATAGATGAGAGAAACCCTCTGCTGCACAGAGATGATGAGTACCTTGTTAGGGAACCCCGCTGAAGATGGAAAGTCTCCAGAGGATAAGGGGGGGTGGCATCATCTCTGAATCAAACCACAGGGCTTCTGAGCCTCGTGTTGGGATTCTGTGTTGTGTGGACTACCACAACTTCAGCCCTTCATTTCCAAGTAACAACATCTCCTGAGGTAACCAAGTGAGGCTGGTTTATGCTCAACTGACATTAAAACAGCAGTTAAACTAAAAATGAAGATATTAATTTCAGAAATGTTGAAAATGTCTGCATTTACAATAATCTTCTTGAATAAAGAAGCTGCAAAACTTCAGATATAGTCCCCAAATGCATTTGGCTTATGAAATTACTTCCCAACAAATGGAATTTTTAGGAATCCATGGTCCACCCATCCATCAACACCACAGCCTGCACACTGTGCAGTGCCTTGCAGGGGAGAAGGATGATGACCACTCATTTCTCCTTCTGGGTAAGGCAGTAAAAGGGAATGTTCCTGCTGCTGTCTCAGTTAACTTTGAAGAGCTGAGTCCTTAAAGCACATGATCTCAGGAAATCCCTGGGAGACTGGGGATAAGAGGAGAGGGAATCGCTGTCTGTATGTCTGAGCCTTAGTCACCTCCTGAGGGGCCTGGTCCTATCACTAGGATGGAAAGGGCAGAGGATGTGAAGACACAGGAGGGAGACTTGGTTTAGTTTGGGATGTTTTCTGGTTTGGATGGGGGAAGCCCTTCATCCGAAAGATGCTGCAGCGTACAGCTCAGGAACCTTACTGGCAATGGAAATGAGGAGCATCTGGGAAGGGACAGGGAGTGGTTGGGCATGTGGGATGAAGCCCTGCACTGCTCCCAGGAAAAGGAGCACAGCTTCAGGTGCCCTCTGCTCATGTGCTGAGCCTGTGAATTCACTGCAGGCTGCGACCGTACACAGGGAGAGGTGTCTGCCTCTCGTGTGGGCCTGCAGGGAGATGCTCCCCTCAGAGATGCTCTGACCTCTCAGCTCCGTCCTGTCTTCTCACACAGAGCCCCAGTGCTGGTTTTCTCAGGGGTGTTAAGCAGTCCTGGCTAAGGTAAGGGTGACCCCCCATCTGTTCAGGCTGTGGCTACACAGAGATCAACTCTTTACCTGCCCTGCATCTTTTCTAAGTTCACTCACACGTTTGAAGCTGCAGAGAAAAGGCAGCCTGGGTGAAAGGAGAACGGCTCATGGGACAGTACCTAACACACAGTGAGGACAGCAACTTCCTATGGACTCCTGGTTTGCTCTGGTTCAGTCCTGAAACTCTTGCCTTGCTGCTTGCTTTTCTTCCTAGCAGAAGGCAACTGAGCCTGAGGATTCGGTACGGGGATGGTTAGGAGTGGCCTGTTCATCATCTCAGCACTGCTGGGGCTCAGCACCCCCCGCCCTGCCCCTGCCAGCAGCAGGGCTGCACTGACACCGCAGGACCATGGCGACATCCAGGTGCACAGCACTGGGCTTCCCAGTGCAGCCACGGGTAGAGCGCTCAGAGCTCAGCAGGTGCCTCCAGGCAGGGAAAGTGGGGAGAAGGGAATGCTTGTTAGAGCCACGGGCACGTTAACAACTGGGCAGTTCTGCCACGAGTGGGGGCAGGACACACCAGGCTGCCCCTGCTTTTCAGCCCCCTCCTTGGCACTGCACCACGCCAGGACAGAGGCTGTTGCTGTGCTGGACCCGGAGCCCGGGACACGTGTAGCTTCCTGCATGGAGCATCTTCCCACAGCTCCTGGCACAGTCTGCAGGCTCCCTGCACTCCCTGCCTAACGCCAGGCTGTCCTGACAGCTCCCCAGAATTCCCAGAGGCAGCTGGAAGCTGCACCCGTGCCGCCCGCTCCCTTGTTTAACTGCCTCTAAAGAGTGGCTTCTGGGTATTTGAGCTGGGCTTACATGATAATCCCAGCACTTACTCATAAAGATCTCCATAGCTAAGAGGAATGTTAGTAAACAGCAGTATGCAGAGCTCTGCATCCACTTCTGCTGGGGTTAGCTGTGCAGGGATGTGACAGGGAGACATTCCCCAAGTACAGCAAGGCAAGATAATGGCACAACTTAATGAGAGACACAAGGCCACCCATTCCCAGTGTCACACGGTGAAACTGTGCCCTGGAGTGCCTTTTAGCATGGGGTGCTCCAAGCCTGATCCACTTCCCAGGGATGCTGTGCCTCTGGAAGTGAGCAGCGTCATAGCCCGTCAAGCTATGCTGCTTCTGCTGGAGATGTGCTGATCTAATTTAGAGGGTGCCCAATATTGCCCCTCTAATTAATTTGCTCTGTTCGCCTGCAACCGAACTGGCTTCTGTTCTTTGGGAGCTCCTCAAAAATGAGATGCAATACCTGATGGAATTTAATTATACAGGCTGGGAGAAAGTGATTAAGGGCAAAGGGAGGGCTGATCGCATGGCACACATGCTTCAAGGGTATTAGCAGAGGGAAGGTAAAGCCTGCTTTTTCTCAGCTGGAGGGAGAATACCAAGGAGCAGTTGTCTCCAGTAGGAACTTTAAGGTGAGAGAGAAACCCTCTTTGATACCTGAGTGCCTTTGCAAGGGTCAGATGTGTGGTACTAGAGCTGGTCAGATCTGTTTCAGATACCATTCCAGGGAAATTAGGCCTGCACATCACCCCTGGCCCTGTGCAGCAGATCCAGATTTTGATGCTCTTTAATCCCCTTGGGAGCTGTGCCCTTCCCTGACAGGGAGAACAGGAAAGAGAAGGACCCAACAAGGAGCTTAACACAAAGGTATACACCTCAAGTCTCTGCCAGGGCTTCCTTGACCCAGAGTCTGGGATGCCCAGGACCACATACCCCTGTTCTCCATGGGAGAACAGTCACCCAGGATGCTAAATGTGGAGGGGATTCAGGAATGGGGGCTCTAAGGCCAACCTTCAACAGAACATCCACAAAAATGCACCATCCCACCAGTGCCTGGTCACCACAGCCACGCCACCCTCTGCTCCCAGGCACAGGAATAACCATTGTTCAGGGAAAAGTAGTGCATAAAAGAGTGGCTAAGGAAAGGAACAGCAAAGAGAAAAAGAGAGGGGAGAGGAAGAACTGGGGCAAGGATGAATGCCTGACCACAAGAAACCATTGAGTCGAGAGTCCTGCACACCACTTACACAACTGAGGGTGTGCAATGACAGGAGGAGTAGCACCAGGCTGTAAAATGAGAATGTACAGACCTTTCTGGGCACATCCTGCCTTTGAAGGTGCTTGAATAGCATTGATGTTCATCCTATATGGATCTGGGCTCTGAAATGGTGGGGAGAGAGGTGGTCTGGGATCCAAGGTGTCTGGAAAGCCAGAGGCACCCAAAGCAATCACCTCCATCAGCAGGGGACAGTTTCTGGAGGGGGGCAAGGGTGGCTGCTGCCTCCTGGGCCACTGCGTGGATCCAGGGACAGGCTGAGTGGCTTTAAAGGAAAGTCAGTGGGTTGGGAGGTGACAGTGAATGTGCCTCTGCTCCGAGCCTGGCAGGATCCTCTCGTGGAGGCAGAGGGGGGATGTGGGAAGGGGTGTGTGTGCAGGCACACATGTCAAACTCTATTGCTTTCCCCAGGCTGGCTCAGACAGTGGTCCTCAGCAGTCTGCCACATACTAGGAAATATCTTTTCAGACCTGATACACACGCCTTGTTCTACTTAGGGAGCACTCAGCACAGCTCCACTGGGGAATTCAGCAACAAGGGGTCAGGGGAAGCAGTGCAGAAGCTGCTCTGCTCCCAGCTCTCGCTCTGGTGCCACAGGAGACACCAGCTCCAGGGGGAGTGACAAGCAAACTCATGAGACTACAGAGGAGGGCGAGGGAGCTGCTGAAGGGTCTGGAGCCCAAGTCCTGTGAGGAGCAGCTGAGGGAGCTGGGGCTTTTGAGTCTTGAGCCAAGGAGGCTGAGGGCAGACCTCATCGCTCTCTACAGCTCCCTGCAAGGCGGTTGCAGAGGTGTTGGGGCTGGTCTGTCAGGTGAGGAGTGACAGGATGAGAGGGAATGGCTTGAAACTGCACCAGGGGAGACTTAGATGAGGTATCAGGAAGGATTTCTGTACCAAAAGGGCTGTCAGGCACTGGCACAGGCTGCCCTGGGGGGTGGTGGAGTCACCATCCCTGGAGGGGTTTAAAAGGCGTGTGGATGAAGTGCTTAAGGACATGGTCTGGAGGTGGCTGGGCAGGGTCAGCCTGTGGCTGGACTCAGGGATCTAAAGGGTCTGCTCAAACCCAGGTGATTCTATGATCCTATACACTTAACACTTTGAGAACAGACCTGCCATGGTGAAGCATCCTGTCCCTGTCCTGTTTAATGTTCAGCAGCAGCAGCAGGTTGAGAAGAGTCCCTGTGCCAAAGAGCACCTTAGGGCAGTGGCAGAGAAAAAGGGCTGTCCTGCTGGGTGAGGGCCCTGAGCCCCATCAGCAGATCTGTAGTGTGCAGCAAACACATTCCTGCCTGAGTACTTCACCTCACAAATACCAGCCCCAACAGATGCCCCATCCAAGGCCAGGTTGGATGGGGCCCTGGGCAACCTTGTGTAGCTCCAGGCCTGAGGTTGGTGTCCCTGCCTGTGACAGGGGGTTGGAGCTCTGTGATCCTTGGGGGTCCCTTCCAACCCAGACCATTCAATGCTGCTACAAAAACAAGCCTGCCTCCCAAAACTACCTTTGATTTATCAATAAACTCTCTCTCTTGACCCCAGAAGCCTTCAGGGGCTCTGTGCTGCTGCAGCCACGCTGTTGCTCTCATCCCAACCATATGGGCACAGTGCAAGAAGCTGCCATCCTGCTTCTGAGCTGAGCAGTAAAGCCCAGGCAAGCCCAGGTCTGCCTGTTCATACACAAATACCACCTCTGAGCCAACTCAGAGGTCAAAGCTGCCCCTCCTGCCCCACCACCTCTGTGTGCAGCCAGCCTGGCAGGGTCAGGCCCCCTGACGCTGACCCGCAGTTGGTGTGAGCCATTGATTAGGCCCCCCCAAGCAGGAAATAATTAGAGCTATGGGTATGGCATCCCCATCACAACAACAGTGCCCCGGAGGCTGGACCTGTGGGAAGCTACCTGCCCTGCCCTGCCTGCCCTGCTGCAACCAGCACAACATGATGCACAGGAGGGAGGGAGGGAGGGAGGGAGTCCCTGGGGAGCCTTTAATGAAATCAGCCAGTAACAAAGTGTGCTGTTCACAGACACTAATGGGAAAATGTTCCCTTCCCAGGGACAAGGCTGCCCCTGCTCCCTGGGCACTCTGCTCCCAGGAACCCGTTCTTTCCCAGAGACCCAACCAACCAGGAGTGGCAGGGACCCAGCGGGGGAGCTGGATGCAGTGGGAGAGGTGGGTTAACTGGGGCTGGTGAGATCACTCCAGTGTCCCTGTTCCTAGGCTCAGAGTCCAATAGGATTGGTGCTGTGATGCCTCATGGTCTCCACTGAGACTCAGGACTTCTGTTCTCTCCTAACTCCTCCCTTGCCCCTTTCCTCAGCTTCAGACCTCGAATGGCAGGGAGCTTCACTGATTTTCCAGGCTTTATCTCTGCAGATGAAAGAGCAGATGTGGATGGTTCCCTCCTCCCCTTTCTAACATACAGCCAGGCAGCAGGAGGACAGACAGAATGGAGGGCATGGACATGAGACATAGGGGGAAATTCGGAAAGGAGAAAGGTGAGGAAGAGATAAAGGCAAGAAAAAGGAGGTGGGTGTAATCTAACAAAACCCTCTTAACAGGAGCACCTCTATCCACTCATACCTGTTACAGTTCCTGAAGGGAACAGGGTGTGAGAAAGGGACAGCTCACAGCTCACAGGTATGAGAGCTGCACCACTAACAGAGCTGGGCAAAGGTGACAGGCGATGGGAAGTGTCCCACACCACTACACAGACTTTCCCATTCCTGAGCTTCCTGGCTGTGGAAGAGGTTTGGGAAGGTCAGAAGATCAGGCTGCCAGAGATTTCTGTTTCCATGCTGGTAGGAGCCAGAGGAGAGCAGGCATTTTTCCAGGACTCAAGCAATTCAACATCCATGCCTAACACAGGGGGCTTTTTTAAAGCCCAGGCCAGGCACGCACCAGTCTGCCTTTGGGACAGGTGTGAGGACTGAAACGATGACATCTCAGACACAGCCATCATGCTTTTCCTTCTGTCTTCAAGGAACAACAGATTTTTTTACAAGATGCTGGCAGTTTCTTCTAGCAATCCGTTCTGGCACTGCATTTCCCTGGCTTTCACAAGCAGCATCAGCTCTGTCTGCAGCACTTATTTCTTTCAGCCCCATATATATGAAGCTGGCACACTGATCTCCATAGGTGCCTCACACCTCTGATAACACCAACACCCCCTGAGTCACATCAGCTGCCTCAGGATCTTCTGTGCTACCAGTCAAGCAGCTCAAAAGCCAACCCAACTCTCTTCTGAAGTCCAGAAAGACACCTGGCAATTTCCAAAGGACCCCAAAACGTTGTCATGAAGGGTCAGAGTTTCCATGGCATTCCTGATGTGATGCTCACACTGCAGCCCAAGGATTAAGAAAGGGCAAACTACAAGACCTAGCCCAGGTCTGGCCTCTGCAGTCTAATCACCTGCTGTGATGAGTGATCTCATCAGAAGGGACAATACGTGAGACAAGTGAGCCCTCTGACCAGCCACCTGCATGCTGAAAGTCCAGCCCTCCAGGAGGGCAGGAAGGGTTACCACTTCCAAAGGAAAGCCATGGCTTGGCAGATCCCAGCTGCCACGGGGGCCTCTGGTAAAATGAATGTGCTGTTAGAAACTGCAGATGTGCCTGGGTGGGAAGCTCTCCTTGCATATCCTGCCTGGCCTGGTGAAGGAAGCCTGTGCTGCCCAGCTCCCTGGCTGTGCCTGGGCTGTTGGGGCACAGGGGGTTTCCCTGTGGCTACATGCTACAGCAGAGCCTGCTCTGTTGAGCACCAGAGGTCAGCTGGGGGAAGGTACCTTGTTATTCCTCTGGGCTGGAGACAAGATTCTGGTTGAGTTAAATAGTTGGATGGCCAGAGGCTGGGATGCTTTCAGGGCATGGTTTAACTCCTGAAAGAGTGATGCAAAAGCCATGATGCCATCCAACCTGGATGCAGAACTTGTGGCCTGAGATGCACAGCAGCTTGGTGTGCCTGGCACGGGAGGGAGCAAGCAAGCATGCAGCTCAGCACTCTTAGCTGGAGATTTAAACCTCCCACCATATTTAGTGTCAGATAAATAAGGTTCAGTCTGGTACAGAAAACATTAATTTTCCCTGTTTGCCCTCAAGCCATCTAAGCCATCACCTGGCCATTCCTTCCCACACTCTGGAAGACAAGCAGAAATCTTTGTTCCAAGGTAGCTCAGATGAAATCATCTCCCTACTCACCAGGAACCCTCGTGACCTGTTCACACTTAGAGCTCTGAATTTGGCTGTCAAAGAGGAGGCTCCTGGACACAAGAGTCTCTGGAGGTCAGAGAGGCAGCTCTCAGCCTTTGCCTGATGGGGATCTGATGGCTGTCAGCAGCTCCAACACCTGGTTAACAGCACTTAACTTCCCTTAGTCTGCCAGAATAAACATAACCAAAATGCTCTCCATCCCCATTTGCCTCCAAACCCAGGACACTTCCAAGTCTCCCTACAACAAGGAAGTGCTGTGGAGTGTCTGCCTACCCCCCCTGTGAGCAGGGTGCATGGGAGGCATGCACCCTGTGTGCATCCCAGTGTGATGGGAGGGGACGGCAGCGATGGCTCTGGAGGAAGGACAGCCTGGGCTCCGTGGTGATGCTGGTCTGCTTGGTCTCTTTAGACAAGTCGTGTCCCTGCCTGTGCTCCAGTCTGACAACTGGTAAATGGTGATAATACTTATTTTCTCAGCTGGGCTTTGGGAGCTTCCTTATAAATATTTATGGGGTGCTCTGTTTGTAACTGTAAGTAAATAAGTGGGTATATGGAATTGACACTCTAAGGATGCAGGTTGTGCTGTTTCACACACTTCGATGTAGTCATCTGTGATTTCTACTTTCACTTGGAAGCACAGAAGTTAGGAACAACTTCAAAAACTCCCATCTCCATCTGAGCCCCAATTAAGAAAGAAAATTCAGTACTTAAGAGGAAAATCCTGCTGACATTAGGAAAGGCTTGGGAAAAGCTCTTGTGGGTACTTCATGTGCCTAAAGATGTAGATAGGTGCCTGTTGAATTGCTGAAGTGTCTAGATCCTTTCTTAAATCAATTTGAGAGGGGACATCATGCTCAGACACTCAAAAGCATTTGGGATCTTATCACCCACTTATCACCCACTCACTTTCCTGTAACATTTGTAGCAGGTTACCTTTGTGGACCTTCAGGGAATCCCCCTAGTTGTCTTCCTGCATCTTCCCATCCCTCTCTATCCTGTCAGCAGTTGTCCTTGACTGTGTCCTTGTCCTTGTTTCCTACTTAGCAGGCAACTGCTAGTGCACATCTCCAATAAACCCAGTGCTCATTCAACAGTGGAGCTCCTGGAGCTCCTGCTACTGTTGCCTGAAGTCTGGGTCCAGTGATGGCCCTTCCACAGCATTCCTCACTGCTTCCTCTACCAAAGCTATGGAAGCTCCATAGGGACCAGAAGACTAAGTCTTCCTTGAAGGGTGTTGACCAGATCAGTATTCTCAGCACCCTGTTCAAACACACACCCATCTGCAGGAACCCACACAGGACACCAGCCCTGGATCCAGGCACCACGCTGAGCTTGCTGCCTCGGAGCACAGTGTCTCCTGGAGGAGAGGGATCAACACCATGCTGTGACCAACACAACACGCTTTCCTGGAGCACTGTGCCAGCCATCAGCCCGTGCTGGCCAGGGCTATGCTTGCCCTACAGCTCTTCCTGCACTGTGCCTTTCACTGTTCACACCTCCGGTGACACACAACCGGCCACAGTGGTGACAGCACCAGGTGACAGCACCAGGTGACAGCACCAGGTGACAGCTGCCTCCCAGACAGCCAGGCTCCACACACCCAGGTCATCCCAGCATCCCTGCACCCTTGTGTGCAGCATCACAGGCAGCTGGACAGCCTGCCCCAGCACCTGCCTATCCAACATCAGCAGGGCAATGCTTTCCTGCCCATGCTGTCAGGAGATGTCAGGGAGCTAAACTGCACAAGACAGCCACTGATGGATTATGGCACCCAAAATTAACAAGAGGGATATTTATATTTTCAGTGCTGAAGCCTTGGAATGAGTCCCTTTTTATTTGGCAGCCCTCCCCCAGCACTGCATTAGAAAGCTGCTGAAGGCTGAGGCAGATGCCTGCAGACAGGGAGTGCTGGCTGTGTTTACTAGGTAGTTACTCACCTCACAGAGAGGGATGCAGCCAGTCGCTCTGATCTTAAAGGTGACACCATTATTTTTCTGCCTCTCTTGAGTGAAAGTGAGCTCAGCTTTGGCCCCTTTTTCAAGCAGTTTTACTTGGGGACAACAATTTTCTGGGGCTGAGTCACTCTGAGCCTTTTCTTTTCTAGTTCTGGGCCAGATCTGCACATGACTTTTGTTGTCTGTCAGGGCAAAGCCTGGCAGAGTTCCTTGGTGGCAAACTCTTAACGAGATAGTACACAGTGGCTCAGTAAGACCATCACAGTGCCATAGGTGGAAGGATGCCAAGGTCAGCTCAGCCAGGCTCTGTGCAGCAGCCCGCTCCCTGGGATGCACTCTGCCCTAGGGCAGGGGGTATCAGCAGGGATGTGGCACACGCCAGCCTGTCTTTTCTGAAGGGAGATGTGCTGCTGCCACCATTGAACCAGCTGCTTGGACTTAGCCTGGTCCTTGCAAGGGGTGCATTATCTTTCTCTCCTGCTGCTCCAAACAGGAGCTCAGCAGGTGCTGTAATTCCAGTAAGCCACTGGAAGCAAGAGTGGTTTGATGCCACAGATCTGCAGCGGGTGCCAGCACTTCTCCCTAACTCCAGAGGAGCACGATATGGAGCAGGAACCACCCACAGACCTGGGGCAGGACCCAGAGGACCCTGCCCCTCCCTGAGCAGGACGAGGCTTTGCCCATCTTCCCCACAGAGCTGGTGCTGGCTCTCCCTGACAGCCCCCCAGGCAGACACCATGCCACACTGGGTTCTGGACTATTTTCTGTTTGGCTGAATTGCTAATGCTGTAGTAATTACTTAGGAAAATTCCTTAATCAAAATCACATTTGTGGAGGTAATGAGCAAATAGGTCAAGGAGAGCAATGTGCCTTATAAGCAGGAGCTGCTTCCCTGAGCATCTGCAGAGCTGGCTGCCCTGAAGGACCGGTGGGGAGGCCTGGGGGCACGGGGCTGTGCTCCAAGGCATGCTTGAAGTGCTGCAGCACTTAGTCTGGGGGGCAGCTACCAGCCCTTTTCAGCCTCACAGGGTCCTCAGGCTGTCAGCAGAGGGTATGAGAGTGGGTGTTGGGCTTCTCAGGGCTGGCACAAGGTGCTGCCCTGGATTTCTGATAGTCTCCTGAAGGACAGGGTGATCCCCCATGTGATCTCACAGATGTCAGGTGACAGCCGTACCGCTACACCGCCACTGCCTTGCATGTCTGATGGTATCACAACAACTGGTGACAACGTGTCTAATCCCTGACTGCAGCTCTCCCATCCATAAGTCATGAGAACACCAAGCACTGATCAGAACCCACAGTGATCTACCTGAACCCTTTGATGGACCAGTCCACTCAGAACCTTGTTAGGCAAGTGGAGGCAAGCAGAGATGTGAGTGGTGTCAACAGTCCAGAGGGACTGAGCCCAAAACAGGAAGGACAGTAAGGGAGGTGTGGGAGGAAGGCTCCTCTTCCACCTCACCTCCTCCAGTCACCTCACACCTGAAGTCCTCTGGGGTCGTTCCTGTACCTCATCAAGAAGAACGACCCCCACACAGCAATAGCCTCAGAGGAGACAGGACACCAGCCAGCCCTGTGCTGCAGGGTCCTGCCAGTGCCAGGCACTGAAGGGATGCAGCGAGGGCAGCCAGAAACCTGGGAACTTGGATTAAGAATCTCTGAGATCCACAGTGGCCAACCCAAGGCAGAAGTGGGATGCCTCAGAGATGGGGGTAGTTGGAGCTACCTGACTGCAGCCTGCACAGCAACAGCCCTTTCAACTCCCCCTCTCCTGCCTGGCTTCCTGATCACTGAGTCCATTAATATTTAAGTAGGATTTAATAGAAAAACTTTTTCTGCTGAGCCATGCAACCTGGCTGCCACACTCAGTGTCTGTCACCCCTGACAGCCTGCAGCACTCCAGTTTGCCTGATGCTGGACTGACAGCATGGACACATCTACACACCTTCCCTGCATCCTCCAGCCATCACAAAGCCTGAGTTCTTGCAGAGCCCCTCAAGAGCCACAACACTGCTTGGTAAGAGGAACATGGGATGTGCAGGTACTGGCATTTTGAGGGCACACTACCTATGTGAAGAGTACAGGGATGTGTCACACTGCCCTGGGTAGGTCTGGGACTTCAGGTGCCTCTGGCACTCGTGATGCAGACAGCAGAGCTGCACCTTGCCCATGGAGCTGCTTCCTCAGCAGGAAAAACTGTGGATCCAGTTGGAGAGATGCAGAATTAAAGGAAGTGCCACAGAGGCTGTGTAAGTGCAGCTGGGAGAGGCTGGGTACAGAGCCAGAGCTCTGAGAATTAATATTCATCATACTGCCTCCTCAGGGGTCAGTCTGAGCATTGGGGTGCTGCTCTGCCACTGGCAGCCACCGAACATCTTGTGTGGGGACTGTTTTAGAGAGCAACAGCTATCCACAGGAGTGATTTAACACCAGAGGATAGAGGTGTTGGCACAGCTGACAAACCAGGGACAGATCTGGGGGGGGGGGGGGAGCTGCAAAAGCCCATCCACATCTATTAGAATTATTGTCCCAAGAAGGATTTGATGAGATGTGAACTACAGTATTTGCTAATGTTGCTGTACAGAGCCTTGTCCAAAGCCCAGGAGAGTCAGAAGGAATCTTTCCATTAACTTCCCTGATTGTAAGTGAGATTGTGACAGATGCACTCCCTTCTCCTTCCTCCTCAAATATTTTAAATCAAACAGAAAGTGTAGTTGGGTTTGTCCTTTTATGGAGGAGGGCATCTCTCTCTCTTAGCTATGCTCACATAAATAGCCACCTGGGAGCCTTTTCAGGTGCCTGCAACAAGTGAGATGGTCTGAGAGTAATAAAGCTTCAGAGAAGAGGAAATGAAGCAAGACCCACTAAATCCCCAAGCCACACACACACACACACAGCTGGTGTGCCAGAAGAAACAAGGACTGCACCAACCATACCAGCTGCTGGCAGCCCACAATGAAAGCTGTCTGCAGAACTTCCACAAGAGCCAAACCTTCTTGCCACCTCCCTGACACTTCTGTCAGTCCAGAAACAGCCTCCTGCTGAAAGCCACCAGACCCCATCTGTCTGTCCGTCCATCCCCTCCCCTGGGCTCACCCCAGAAGTGGGAATACTCTGGAGACAGCAGGGGCTGTGAGGGAGAAGCCAAGGTGTCTCAAGTAGAGAAACACTGCTGAAAGACAGGGGAAGGCAGCCCTGCAGGCTCCTCCTTGTCCCTCTGCTCTGGCCAAGGGCTTGAGCCAAGATGGTAAGAGGCAACAAACTCAGCCTTTCAGGATTCAAATGCCTAAAATAAAACACTAACCAACTGTGTTTCCAGAGACCTGAGCAAATCTTCTGCTGGTGATGCCCCCACTTCCCCCAGCCAGGGTCTTGCAAGGTCTCCAAAAGCTGCAATCTCAGTGTCAGGTGAGCTGTTCATCACACACTCAAGGGCTGGTTTGTGAGCAGTTAACCATGATTCCCCAGTATCACCCTTATTCTCTCATGTTCAGAAGCTGAGCTGGTAGTTGCCCGTGGCAGGGTTGCAAGGGTTACTTAAAACTTCTCAGAGCCTGAGTGCTGCTGCTCCTTGTGGAAGCTGTGGCCAGTGGTCAGGCGTGGAGTTCACAGCCTCTCCTGATGGTGCCAGGAATAAAGCAGTGAACCTTGGCCTCAGTACATTCCAGCATAACTTTAAAGTCAGCAAAACCAACCAGGCAGCAAAGAAAGGAAGCTGAGGAAAGCAGGGCGTAGATTGACTTGCAGTATTTGGGCAGGGGTCCAGCAAGAGGGGAAGGAAAGTGTACTGATTATGGCACATTCTTAATGGAGTATTGCTTCCAGCTCCCCACCTCTGCTTACACTTGTACAGAGTGTGATAGGATCAGCAATCATGAGATGGAGGAGGCTCACCATTTAGAATGTCCTTATAAAGATTTCATTCTTCACAGCACCCAGAGCCACCAGTTGCATCCCCTTCTGGAGGCCAATTTAATTGTTGTCAATACCAGTTGCAAATTGGCTTTAACATTTTAAATTGATGTTTTCTGTAAACTGCTCTGATTAATGGAAGAAAACATTGTGTTTCTGCCTTTCATCTGAAGATCTAATGCATTTTACAAACAGTAATTGATCCAGGCAGACACACAGAGGCAGACAGAGGGAACAGGACCTGCTGCAGAAACGATTTTACCCTTCCCCAGCGCCTGGCTGAGCCGCAGGGTGGCACAGGGCACAGCAGCTGGTTACACAGTGGGCTCAGCTGTTGGGTTTTGCTCCCCCAAGGAAACCCCTGAGCAGCTTAAAACTGAAAGGTCTTAACTGCCAGCAGAATTGTTTGGGCTGGTGTAAGGATTGGGTTCTGGAAGCTCCCAAACCTGCTGCCCTCAACCTCCCCCCACTCCATCACTAAGCGCACGTAGCCTTGGAGGTGCTGAGAGTCCATCCCAGCATGACACCCAGTTCCCAGAACATCTGAGCACATGGTCTTCTGGGTGCTTGCTCACAGGGAACCTCTAAAACTCCTGCCCAAAGCTACAGTTACATGGGGACAGCTCAGTGGCTACAACTGCAGTGCTGCCTAAACAGGGTGACGATCCCTCTGCCCCACTCCACACCGCACTCCTGCAGCTCATCCTAGATTGAGTAACCCTGCCTGAGTTGGCTGATGAAGGGCTGTGACCCTGACAGCACCACACAGGGCAGTGGCCATGGCAGGAGAGGACATGAGAAGAGGGCTGAGACGTCTGTTTCAGTGGCAGAACCACGATGCTGACTCAGCTACCATGAGAGTTGAGAGGAGCCTGAGAGGAAGAATGGCCAAGCTTGCAGACTCCAATCCAGGAACTGGTAAGGGCTCCAATCAAAACCTAAGCAGGAGCAGGACTCCCTTGCCTGCTGCATCCTCAAGCCCCAGATGACTTGCTGCCCTCCCATTGCTGGGGCTGATGCTCCTGTTGTCCCCCAGCCTTGTTTCCCAGGTGCCCTGGTTGGTGTCGTGCCGTGTTGCACCCGCTGGTGCCTGGGCAGATAGTGAGTGCTGAGCTGGTATGACAACAGCTTCAGCTCAGACACATGGTGCTCTCCAGGCAAAAGACTTTCTCCCAGCCCTGCCCTCCCTCGTGCACTCCAAATTCTCCAGAATTTGCCAAACACCTGCTCCAGCAGCCCCTCTGCTCCTGGTCCTTTCCCAGAGCACAGAGTGAGGGGAACCACCTGGCTTGACATCCTTCCTGCCACCCCAACACGAGCTCTGCAGCATGAGCAACACCAGACAAAGGCATCAACAGGATCAAACTGTTTCCATCTCTGATTTCAATGTTCTGAGAACAGGATTTCTTTGCCATTCCCAATCCATCTGCACAGATTCAGGAACGGGGAAAGCATCCAAATGAATCAGGTTGAACCTCCTCCATCCCCCAGTAACTCCTCACTGCTCCTGGCCTGCGTCACACTGAGCTACTGTGACACTCCTGCACCCAGCAGCCCCACTTCCCAGGCCCCCACAGCCCCAAAACAGCCCAGTGATTTGCTCTTCAACCCAGCAATGTCTGCAGGCACCTCAGCCTGGCTCTGGGAAGGATGCCCAGGCGCCCCTGCTGCTGCGTGTGAGCAGCAAGCCAGCAGCACGGGGTAGGGGCAGCGGGTGATGCTGCACAGTGAGAGCCGGGGCACCGCTCCGTGTGCCACAGCATATGGCCACAGCCACTCTGTCCCCTGCAAGGGCAGGTCCCTGTGTGGTCACACACCTGCTTTACACTCCTAGTTGCTCCTTCCCCATTAAAGCACCTTCTCCACCCAGCCCAGTGCCAGAAAAACCCACTCCAATTCATCTCCACATTCCCCACGTGTTCTGTTGCGTTGCTTTCAGCAGGCTGAGTTTCACTGAGAGGCTCTGCTTCACAGTAAATCTATATGCTTATTCCTCCCTCCTGCTCACAACTTGCATTAGTCCCTCATAAAAAAGAAATAAAAAAAGAAGAGGCAGTTCCCATAGTAACCCAGAGTTTCTGCTATCACTGTGGCTGATAAGTGCTGCTGTGCCTGGCCTCGTGGCTCTGGGACCATGCTCTGCTGGGGGAATGCTAAATTCCACCAAAACACTCCTAGCAGGGACCTGACAGCATCCTCCAGCTCTACATGCTGCTGCTCTGTCGTGGCTACGTGGTTCACCTGTCAAGATACTGTTCTTATACGAGTGTATATACACACACACACACTCTCCACCTACCCAGCTACCAGTGAGTGAATACTTGTGATGTCTAACCCTGTGCAGGCTACCTTAGGTCCTAAATAAGCAAGATGCTCCACACCAAGGAAGACAGCAGCTAGTGTCTCCTCTCAGTCATCCTGCACCAGACCCACCTCTCCCCATTCAGATGGGCTGCTCCCCCCGTTTGGGCATGGGCACGTTGGATGCTGGGACACTGAGTAACTCCTGCCCTTGAAATGCTCCCAGACAGAAAAGTCTGACTTCTTTTTTTTTTTATTTGATAATTTCCTTTTTCACTAATCTGACAATAATTCCTTTTGGACCTTCCTGGGCAGGAAAGCTGCAGGGAGCATTGGGGCTCACTGTAACAGAGGTGTGCTGGGAGGAGAAAGCACATGGAGTGGCATGGAATCACCTTATCTCCTACAGATCCTAGAGCTTCCAAAGTCGGTCCTCTTCCTTCCCTCTTACTGCTCCCTCAGTCAGTTAGCAGATGACACTAAGCTGGGAGGAAGTGTTTATCTGCCTGAGGGGAGGGAGGCTCTGCAGAGGGATCTGAACAGGCTGGGCCCATGGGCTGAGACCAATGGGATGGGGTTTAACAAGGCCAAGGGCAGAGTCCTGCACATGGGACAGAACAACCCCCTGCAGAGCTACAGGCTGGGGGAGACTGGCTGGAGAGCTGTCAGGCAGAGAAGGACCTGGGGGTGTTGGGTGACTGCAGGCTGAACATGAGCCAGCAAGTCCTGGTTTGCATCAGAAATAGTGTGGCCAGCAGGTCTGGGGAGGGGATTGTGCCCCTGGACTGGGCACTGGGGAGGCTGCACCTCGAGTGCTGGGTCCAGTTCTGGGCTCCTCACCATCAGAAGGACATGGAGGGCCTGGAGCCAGTCCAGAGAAGGGCAACCAGGCTGGGGAAGGGGCTGGAGGGCAAATCCTCTGAGGAGCAGCTGAGGGAGCTGGGGGTGTTGAGCCTGGAGAAGAGGAGGCTGAGGGGAGACCTTCTCCCTACCTCCCCTGCCCTGCCAGGAGGGTGCAGAGAGGTGGGGGATGGTCTCTTCAGCCAGGGGACAGGAGATGAGACAAGGGGCAATGGGCTCAAGCTGCCCCAGGGCAGGGTCAGCTCAGATGGGAGAGAAAAGTTCTTCCCTGGCAGAGTTGTGGGGCTGTGGCACAGGCTGCCCAGGGAGGGGCTGAGTCCCCATCCCTGGGGATGATTAACAGAGGGGAGATGAGGTGCTCAGGGATGTGGTTTAGCACAGGACAGGGACGGTTGGACCTGATGCTCTCAAAGGTCTCTTCCACCCTGGTGATGCTGTGATTCCCACTCAAATGCCAGTGAACGGCAACACCAGCACGGAGAAATGAAAAATCCCCACTCCTGTAACTCTCTGGGTGTTTTCCAATTGGCTTCCCTAATTCTTCACCCACCTGCACCTTAACTAGTTTCTTACAACAGAGCACAGGGGCTGTAAAACGCTGCTGCGGGGCCGGGGGGGGGGATCATTTTACACCTGCTTTGTATTCCCCTGAACAGCTGTAAATGACAACACAAACTGTGAAGCAGCAGGGAGCTCCAACGCCTTCCACAGACATTTCTACACTGATCCTCGGTAAATTAATTCAAATAGTTGCTGGGGATTTGGGGGAGAAGCTGGAGAATTCAATGAATGAATAAAGGAAGCAATCTGAAGCAGAGAACAGCTGGAGATGTGGGGGAAAGGAGAGGGGGGAAATGGAGAAGGATGGACAGGGAAAAGGTGTATCTAACTGGGAGGAAATGGGAGAAGCTGACCGCCCTGGTTAACCCTGGTCTCCAGAGAAGGTCCAGAGCCCGTGCTGAGCCCAGAGGCCAGGGAGAGCAGGGCCCAGCACGCTGGTCTCCTCCCCAGGCGATGGTAGGAGGAAGAACTCCTCGTGCTGTTCCGCCTGTGTTTGGCTACAGAGGGTAGCTACCATTTCCCTGCAGATGAAAGGCCTCTCCTGCATTTGTTCCCATTCAGAACAAGCCCACAATATGCCTCTGGGTGGAAGGCGCTGCTGAAAGCAGCACTTTGAATACGCACATAGCTGGAACAGCCTGACTCAAGGCTTATTAAAAGCCTTCCCCAGATAGATCAGGCTAATCAGAGCGCCGGCCCGGGTTGTTTGCTGCATTCAAAAGCAGTAATCCTGTCAATAAGCTGTTCTTCACACCTGCAGGTACCCTGTCCCCAGTGCAGAACAGCAGAAGGTTTTTCACACTGGCAAATGATCTCAGTTTACCCCTGTGGTCAGCTCCTCCAGCACATCTGGAGCTGGTTTCAGACCAGTGCTATTCTCTCGGTGAGGCAATTTGATATTCTGAGAATTAAGAGGTCAAAAGAATGTAAAAGTAGGCCAGAGTCTTTGCCAGCAAGTACAAAAAAGAGTCTTCTTGTGATCTCACAGGCTCCTGATCCTAGGGGTAGCCAGAAGTACTTCTAGACCCAGATTTTACCTACCTGCTTCATGCCCAAGTAGGTGACATCTGGGGACCTTTCATTGCTGAAAGCATTGTGCAGGGACAGCAAGAACATCCTCACCCTGAAGACACTTGGGCAGAAACTCTGAACAGCCTTGAGTATCCCATCTTTCACAGGCTGGAAATACCATGAGTGAATTGTGTGAAAAAGAGCCAGAATGAGACAGAGGATAAAGGATGGATTCAGACCACACGCTGGCCTGGAGCACCACAGATCTGTACCAGCCCTGAGTGTGGGGCATGAGCCTCCCTGATGTGTAAGGATTTACCTAGACCAAGCCCTGCCTCATCACCACGACAGGACAACACTGATTTACACCAGCCAAAGATCTGTTTCATGTTCTTACTTGGAGCCTTTTGTGGTTTGGTCTCTGGCTGGAAAACAGTAGTGAGACAGCTCCCTGCACGACTCTTAGTCCTGAGCTGGCTACTCCTCTTTCACCAAAGCAGTCAGAAAACTCCCATCTCACAGTCTCTGCAGGGCCCCAGCCTTGCAGGTGCTTTGCTCAGCCACATTTTGGCAGGGAAGCAAACTAACCCCTTGTACCTGGCTTTCAGAAGGTCTTCAAATATTCAAGGATGGCATTGGAGGCAGAGACTCTCGTCTTCATCTTTCCACTAATGCAGTCACAGGAACTGCCCTTGTCTTTCCTGAGACATCAGTTGACTGTGGGTGTTGCAGGAGCATTGCCTCTGACTCAAACTCCATCTCTAGTACCAAATACAGCACGTTCCTCTACGGGAGCACATCACTGCTTGTGGATGAGGTTTTCCAAGCCCACAGAAACCAGTGACCTTTCTTCCACCCTCATTCTCATCTATGTTTGCTGGCCATCCACTGACCAGTGACTGGCACTGACCTTCACATGAGATGTCAGGACAGATAACGTGGCCAAGGAGAAAAGATGGGGGAAACATTGCTAGAATTTTCCTTCTGACACCCCTAAAGGTGCTCCTGTGATGGAGACATCAAAAATGCCAATAATTAGCTAGATGAGATGGATTTCCTGTGATCTCAGATTCATCACATTTACCTGTTACTCACAATAACAAACAGTGAACTAACAAGAGGTCTGTGTGGGCTGGAGGACGCTCCTGTCTACAGAGAGTGCTGTAGCTCATACTAATGAGGTGGAACACAGCTGGAGCAGCATGCTCTGACCCAAGCAACGAGCCTACCACCACCAAACCAGCAGCACCGTGCAAAAGCCATGAACAGAAATGTCGGTGGATGTGAGGGTGGGTGGAAGGGGAGACAGACTGTACCCTGCTGTCCCAAAAGGGCATGAGCTTTATTCTCAAGGGAAAAGTGTCAATTATCTCTGGAGAGATGCTCTTCGGGCACTTGGGACCCTCAAGCTCAGAAGAATCCAGGGTGGGAAATGTATTCTGCTTCTGTCAAATGGGAGGTGCGACTATACCCCTCACCTTTCCTGCTTCGAGAGGCAGGAAATGGTTAGGAGAAATACTATGAAGACAGGCTGAGAGAGTTGGGGTTGTTCAGCCTGGAGAAGAGAAGGCTCAGAGGAGATCTAACAGTGGCCTTTTCAGTACCTGAAGGGGCCAACAAGAAAGCTCTGGAGGGACTTTTTAGAAGGGCAGGGAGTGATATGACGAGGAGGAATGTTTTTTTTAATTGGATGGGGGTAGATTTAGATTGGATATTAAGAAGAAATTCTTCACTGTGAGGGTGGTGAGGCCCTGGCACCGGCTGCCCAGGGAGGTGATGGATGTCCCTTCCCTGGTGGTGTTCAAGGCTGGGTTGGATGGGGCCTTGAGCAGCCTGGGCTGCTGAGAGGTGTCCCTGCCCCTGGCAGGGGGTTGGACCTTGATGATTTTTAAGTCCCTTCCAACTCTAACCATTCTATGATGCTATGATAAACAGCTGGCTCCCACAACACCCAGGGAGCATGGCCATTGCAAGGCTGAATCATAGAATTGTAGGGGTTGGAAGGGACCTCGAGAGATCATGGGGTCCAACCCCCCTGCCAAAGCAGCTCCCCAGGACATATCACTCAGACAGGCGTCCAGACGGGTCTGGAATATCTCCATATATCGCTGACTTGGAAACCAACTGCCTGGTCTGAAGAATGACAACGGTGCCCATGTCTGGGACAGAGCCACACTGCTCTTTTTCCCTTAAACAAGCATTGGTTACACCGGGTTCTGCTGCCTCAAAGCTCCAGAGAGCAGCACAGACTAAACCCAGCAGCAGGCCTAGTCCCACTGCAGAGGAGTGCACTGAGGACCTCGCCTCCGTCTCCAGCATCTGTGGCAGGGGGAGACAGGGCCCGTCTCTTGGTGGGCTGCCAGAGGGAGCTGTAAGTTCCCATCCTGTGATCTGCTGTGGCCTTCTGAGGGCTGCAGGAAGGGTGGCAGCTGTCAGGCAGGAGATGGACTCCTCTCCATGCTGTGCCAGGAGCCAGCAGGCACCACCCAGCGAGTGAAGGGCCGCAGCCATGGCCTCCACATCACCCCCCCACACCACTGGCTTGGGACTCCACTGCCTCAGACACAGACCAACTCCATTTGTCACTGTCACCCACAATCACCCTGCTCACTGACACCAAACAAGCCTAATGGAAAAATGAAGCCATGGTTTATTTAGCAAGACTTAAGGGCACCCTTCAAGTTGGAAGTTTGGAAACAAAAGTTCCAGGTAAAATAAATATAAATCTCAGGCTCAGCCTGTGTGTAACAACTCTGGTTCTTCCTGGTTGCTTAATCACTCACACTCCAGAGCCCTGAGACCAACCACAGACCTGGTACTACAGATCATGCTGCAAAACCCTACAGTCGTGGTCTGCTCAAGCCAATTTGCAGCACCAGTGAGCACTGCTTTGCCTGGATCCTGCTGCTACAGTTACTCCCCGTAATCCCCCAGCCCTCCTCCCCAGTTTTATTCCTTTACTTCTCCACCCCCAAAAGCAAGTGTGGATGGTGACCCCTCTTCCACTTCCATACTGGGGCTTACCCACTTTGTTCTGGTTTCACACCCTATACCCCACTCTTGGTGCCCAGTTTTCACTTCCCTCCCAAGCTACAAGATTGTAGCATCCCCTTTTATAACTTCCTGCTTCCCACAACGATCAGCAGGTCAGCTGAGTAACAGAGGGTGGTTAGGACAGAGCATCTCCCTGTTCTGCAAACCAACCAGTGTAAAAACCATTCACCATACAGCTGCTTTATGAGCTCGTGATCTTTTGTAAGTGATCAGCCTTCTGTCTGACATGATCTATGGGGACATGCTACTCACGGACAGAGCTGAGCCAGGAACAAGCTCTTTTGGGCAAGCTACAGGAGAAAGTCTTCCCTTCCCAGCCTTGGCAAGGGCTCGGCCCCACGCTCAGCCCAACTGGCTGCCCCGAGGCAGGAGTGATCAATGGCCCTGTGCTGGCAGTGAGGTCCCTCTCTTCCCTAGCTGGGTGTGTGAGCATCTCCCCTTCGCAGGCTCCTGTCGCCTGCAGCCTGCCTGTTTCAGCCCAGACTGAGCTGCAATGGCTTTTCCCCTTCACATGGTATGTGCAAACACACAGACAAGCATGAACAAGCAGACTGTCTTCTTCAGCAGCATGCCTTTTCCTTCCCACCCGTTCTGCTCACTCATCTCACTTCCCAGGTCTCAGCAAGGACCAAGTAGACTCCTTACCAGGTGCTGTCACCTTGTAGTGTGACCATTCCTACTACCACCCCCTCTGCTCACAAGACCTGTGCTCTGGTCCTTGCACCCTTGTGAGCCTCCACTAGTCATTAAGTCTTTAAAAAGCCCAGTGGAGCCACCAGCTACCGACAGAGAATGCTGCAACCAGCAGTTTCCCTCACACACCGTCCCACTTGCCCTTTCTCAGGCTGGATGGTCCCTAACCACGACACCTAACTCAGGCTCCCAGTATCCCTCTTCTGCCTGCCCCCATTGACCAGAGAGAGCCAGCAGGAAGGGACAAGGGGACAGAAAAGGGACTCATCCCACTGTAAGGCTGCTATCAGAGATGCCTCTACCTGCTCACTGGCAATAAACCCTTATTTCTTGTGGCTTTTTTTCCTGGGTCACATACGCTCTCCAGAGACAGCCCCAAGCCCTATACAATGCCAAAGCACCTTTCCTTTCCAGACACTTCCTTTTCCAAAGCTCCCCCCATGAACCATTCCTCAGCCCAACATGGTATTTTACAGGTATAACTCTGGCGTACGAAATGACAGGGTTCACTGGCCTCTGAGTGAAAACTGGAGAGGCAGCAAACCTTCCTCTTTCTCAGGGCAATTATTTTGTTCCCAGCAACAGGGGAGGCTTCCAGAGAACACGGTCACCTGCTCCCACCTCCACAGGATGATGCACATTGCAGCAGAGCCCTTCCAACAGTCACCGCAACGAGACAACAGGAACCAAACAGCCTGTGCCCTCATCACAGGCCCTCCCCACAAAGAGCAGAGCACATGGAGCCCCGCAGGCTGCAGGGCACTCTGAGCTCCTGCTGGCTTCTCTCAGAAGCTTCCCCAGCAGGGACCACGAGCAAAACCTCCTCTGGTCTCAGGGTGACACGGGTCAAGAGATGCCACCCAGAAACTTCTGTGTGAGGCTGAACAGCTTGTGACTGAATGAGGGCATTTCTCTGAGGCACACATGCAGCTGGGAGATGGCCAGAGATGGCCAGTCCACCACCAGTCCCACTTAACAAGGGTGGTCAGCGACCATCGAGACATCGTCTGGGCAATTACCAACACATGGAGCATTAAACAAACCACGCAGCATCTCTGCCTAGGAGGCTGGCACCCTTCTGCCCCTGGGGAAACCAAGGCAAAGAGCAGCCAAATGACTTGACCAAGTTCCCCCAGGCTGCAGAAGCTGGGAAAAAAATTGCATCTCCCAACTCCCAATGGTCCTGGAGGAGCTGAGGCCAGTGTCTCTGAGCTCCTGAAATACTCCCTAGGTCACCTTCCAGCCTCCTCTCTCAGAGCATGCCTCCAGTCCACCTGAATGGACAAAATGACCCCAGGTATGTGGACTTCTGCCTTCTCAGCTGCTGTGTGCAGAGAGCCCCTCATGGCACGTGTGTTTTGCTGGAAACACACCATGTTCTAAGCTTAATACCAGCATTTTGGCACTTCACTGACTGAATTTTTCCAATGCCAAGAGCGAGCAGCCCCTCTGCTCAGCAGAAAGCCTGAAGAATCACCAGCACCGAGCCCTGCGCCCCCGTGAGCCATCTGATCACCTGTCAAAGCCTTTTCTTACCCCAACTCCACAGTCATAAAACATGAGGTTCTGCTGGCTTCTAGCCCAGACCTGGTCCCACCCCCTCTGCAGCCAGAGAGCAGGAGAGCAGCACTTACCTGGGTTGCTTTTGGAGGTGCGCACGGGGGTGTAATGGTTTTTGGAAGATGTCCTGACTGGGGTGTTTTCTTTGGGGGAGGTATCTATGGCCGAGATAGTCTCTCTTTCACAGTGTGCTATTGGGATTGGTCCCTGCTGCCTTAAGATGTCAGCCAGAGCCCTGGGGAGAGAGCAAGAAGGAAAAAGAAGGTATTTTCACACAGCAGTTAGAAAGGCACTCTGCATTTTCACCTCCACAGCAGCACTTTCACACACACAGAAAGAAAAAGCAACAATGACAGGGGAAAAAAAATACACATGGCTTAAAATATCTGGGGTTTGTGTGTCTGTTGCATGTGTTTAAAGGCTTGCCTGGCTGCTTTTTAGCTTTTAATAGGCTTCCACTAACTCACTTCACCCCAGGGTTGTGTTACCTCTCCATCATTCCCCTTGCTGTCAGTGACAGCACAGACAAACCACTCTCCATAGTGAAAAGCACTGCCTTCACCAAGGGGCACCAGGGAACACCCAGAGCCCTGAGACTTGGGTGCTGGGACCTCCTGAAGGTTACACCAAAACCACCCTGCCCAAACTAAAGACCGAATCAGATGAGGAGCCCAGTCCCCACACCCCTAACCCCCTGATTTTCCTGCAAGGAGCTCCACACACAGCAGCAGTGGGGGTTTTAAAGGAGAACCAGCAGTCCAGGAGAAAAGGATTAAACAGCTTTCATCAGTTAACTTCAACACAGCCATTAGCCTGCCTGTAGCTTTCTGACCATCAGGGATTTGTTTAATGGTTCTGAGGTCTCTCTGCTATTCCCCAAGAAAAGGCAATGTCACACAGTTCAGTTGCATCCAGTGTTTTCCCCCTGGAATGGTGGATACTCAAAGATTTATTCTTTTTTTCCTCTGGAAATACCATGGACACAGTGGAACAATGACAGTGTGAAACACACTGATTCTCTCAGAGCAGCCACCAGCTATCTCCTGAGCCACAGGAAGAGGAGGAAGAGGGTGGCTTCTGTGTGTTCTAAGGGACAGCGGCAATTCAGAGATTACAGAGCTCGAAAGGTTCTTTTCTCTTGGCAGAGGGAATATGCCTGATGTCACCTTGGGCACCGAGAAAGATGGAAGGAGGAGAAATTCCTTCGTTGCATATTGATGAGAATGATGCTGGTGTTGCTCATATCCACCAGCATTCCTTAAATGCCATATTTCTAGTCTTTCATGAGAAACAGTTTGGGACCTGAGTCCATTTTCCAAACCATTTCCTCTGCAGCCTGCTCTCCCTGTGCACAATGAATGGCAACACTAATGTGCTCTATGGAAGGAACTCCTGGAAGCACTGAGAGGCTCCAGAAGAGGATTACCTTAGTTCACAACCCCCCTGTACAGAATGAGAATACTTTGAACCTTACTTGATTATTTATTGTTTGTAGAGAGGCTGTTACCAATCACATATATATATATGTGCACACTTAATGACACAAATGAAGTCAGGGTGTCAGGTGCAGGGACACGAGAGCTACGATGCTGAGTCTGGGACCCTCTTACACTGCAGGCCACCTTGTTCCTCCTGACACAGTTGGCCTTTCTTCTACTGTTATTACTCTGTGAATGGGGTTTGATGCAGCCCTATGATCCTTGGGGACCCTTCCATTCTAGGAACACAGCTTCCCCACATCCTGGGGGGGCAGTTTGCCTCCATCCCCTAAAACAACTTATGCAATTAGAGCGAGTATGCTCTGGAAGAGTTGGAGCTGCTGAGAACATCCTCACAGTCATCATCTACCTGTGAGCTGAACCCTGAGCCTGCTGCCCTCCGTGTGGGCAAAACCACACGCCCAGGATAATATTTCACAAAGAGTTCCTCATAAAACTGTGCTTGGTTGTTCCTTGGTTACAGCCAGGACCTGAAGTCACTGGTCCTTACCACAGCCAAAAAAACAACTGAGATGATAAGAACAAATTTAACCCCTGCTTGGTTTTTCATCCTGAAGCAAAGGTAGCAAGAGGCTCGTTGGTAGCACAGCAGAACATGGGCACGATTTCTAGTTGGGTGCCAGGCACGTGGAAGGGAGGACACTTACTTTCATATGCACTGAAGGAATCACAGGTGATGGGAAAGCAGTGTCTGCTGTGTCAGAGCACACATGAGAGAGACTGAACATACCATCAGACCCAGCTCAGAAGTGTACTGGAATGAAACAACATGGCTTCAGCAACGCTGAAGGTGCGATCTTCTTGTGCCCTGAGCACACCAGACTGTGCCCTGGGATGCTCACTTCTTGCCCTCTCCTTTACTGTGTACAGAGAGGAAAAAAAGGATTCTTCAGCACCAGCAGAACCAACCCAAGCAGCTAGAGGAGAAAGTCAAACTTGGATCAAGCTGGTTAGCTCCTTGCCAATTCAATCACATCCCTGTGTGTGACCCAGTTTATTTCCATAAGGCACAGAGGGCCGAGTCCCACACTGGTGGAAGGTCAGTCTCATTTAATGGGAAGGATTTTGTTGGTATTAGTCTCTTGGGTGAGCTGTCCAGCTGCCCCCTGCGAGAGCCTCAAGCAGGGTAACAGAGTCACTGGAAACATTTGGGTCTTGCCCGTGCAGCCAGTTGGGTACAATCAGTCCCACTGATGCCAACAGCATCCTGACCGCCTGCACAAGGCCACGTGGCTCTTCAGAGATCTTCCTATGCTGACACATCTCTTATCTCCTGGAAACAAACCCTACTCACTGGAACGTGGTACCTGTGGCAGCGGATGGAGGAGCTGGAGTTGTGTAACGGTACAGTCACTTCCTGAGCTAATGACTTATGACAGCTCTCTCATTAACGTCATTAAGGCTTCTCTCACGTGAGCCCAGAACAGACACTCTGATACCAGGGATGCTGTTCCAGCCCAGTGCTGGACTGGCAGCACGGGAGAGAAGCTGACTGATGGCTGAGGCAGAGCAGGTCAGGTCCTGCTCTCAGGTGTGCCAACAGGGGAGGCTCTCAGGCCACCCTGCACTAGAACTGGCACACGGTGGGATGGACACAGAGATGGACACAGGGATGGACACAGGGAGCCTAATGTGAAGAAGCAGCTGGGGCCCTGTTCAAAAAGGAAAGGGAAGGAAAGAGGAGGATCGTGTTGAAAATGCAAAGAGCCCAAAGGGATGGGTGTACACACTGGGCTGGGGAGGTTGGGCATCAGCTGGGGGCCTGGTGAAATCAACAGACTTTGCTAAGGAGGAGAGAGAGTGAAGGCAAGGCAATCTGGGAGAGGGGCGATGGCAGAGAGTGTCTTTATCACCCCTGAGGTAGCCATGGGCTGCAGGACTGCTGTCCTTCCCCACGCTCTGCTCTGAAAGTAGTTTTCCCAGTATCCACAGATTTTCAACACTAACTGACCACTGAGTGTGGGCACTGGTTTCTCTCCTACTGAAGACAAGGGGAGGTTTGCTGGCAGCTCCATCCTGCTGGGACGCAGTCTGTGGGAAAGAAGATTGGAGTAGAGAGTGCTGAGGGTGCTGGACAGGAAAAGGCAATGGGAAGAGCTGGCTAGGGTGCAGACACAGAAAACTTCACTCAGAACTTCACCCAGCTGCCTTCTGAACATCCCTTTTCCTGCAGAACTCATGTACAGGGTGTTGGAAAACAGAATTGCCTATTCCAAGTCCCTGTGAATTTGGGGAAGAATGGAAAAAGAATGACCAAACAGATCTGGCAGAGCACAATGAGAAGAGCAGTGCCTGGCTGAGCCAAAAGCAGAGCGGAGATAGAGTTTGTGGCAGAACTCCAACCAACTTCAGCACAGCCAGGATTTCACTACCAGTCCTCAGAAAAGCAGTGAGGTTAAAGACTCCCCTATGCTCTTACTAGCCTGGAAGGAAAGAGTCAGTTACCCTGAGAGAGGCGATTTACTGAGCTGTGGAACCAGCTCACTGGCAGGGACGGATCTCCCCAAGGGAGAGGGATTTCAGTCACCCCCAATTACAGAGAGCATGGCCATGCACTATTCATGGCTTGGTTTGCAGCCAGTCCCCAGCCCTGCTCTGCACCCTGTGAGGTGTCAAACACTGACCACACAGAGCCACGTGCTGCTCCTGACCCAGCTGGGTCCGTGCTACCCGAGGAGACGGGCTCCCCGCTGCGCTCCCTGCCAGCACAGTGCTCACTGCCCCCCGCCAGAAGTCAGCTGCTCACCCCCTTCCATCAGCTCTGCCCATCTCTGCTGCCCCCTTGGCATCACCCCCAGGCAGCATGTCTGACCACATGCTCTGATGGAGCTTTGATCTTACCACCAGAAGCATGGTGCAAACTGATGCACAGAGGGAAACACGGGGATGCTGCGGCCAGCGAACCCTCTGGGAGGCAGCCCCTGTCCTGGGGCAGTGCCTCTGCTGAGGAGGATCTTGTTTCTCAAGGTTCAGGGGCTCAGCAGTACCATAGAGATGCACAGGTCCCAGGTCAGCAAAAGAGACAACAGAAACAAACCCAGGTGGTGCTTTGGAGTGGGGTTTCTGGGGAGGAACACCAGCTTCTCACAGTGACCTGAGCAGCCATGTGTGTGTGTGTGTGTCCCAGTCCATGTGTGGGTGTCCACATGTGTGTGCAAGGATAGGCAGATCATACACACACAGAGAACTGCAGGGGTTGGACGGGACCTCAGGAGATCATCAGGCCCTGTGGAGTGAAGGAGGGAAGAAGACTCAGCACTGGGACACCCTTCCAAGAGCAAAGCGCTCGTGCACGTGCACCCAGCAGAGGGGAGGAAGTGTTCCTTCTTAAAAATGAATACTGCAGGGAGCAGACAGACCTCTTATGAAAAATCTTCATGCCCAAGACAAGAACTACTGGTGAAGCTCCTGGGATTTAGCGACAGGTGTCACAGACATAGGAAGGGCTGTGTCCTTACTGTGGATAAGAACGAGGGTGGCAGCTTCCCTGACTCACTGAGCTCAGAATCAACACAGAGGTGACATAGTTACACTACAGTCACACCCCCACTGCATGAATGCATGTATGGGGAATATGCACTCAGCTGAAATGGAAGTAGGGCAGGCATTACACCCAGAAACCAGGAGGCACACAGCTGTCACTGAGCTCCTCACCTCTCCCATCTTCACAACATGAGGTGGAATTGGAAAGTAAAGCTCTGGATAAATACCCTAAAGAACTTATCCCAAAGACAGGAGTAGTAAGCGCTCAGTGCTCAGGCAGATACATCTTACACAAGGACTTTACACATCTGACACTGATACACCAACTGAATAAGCCTCCTACTACTGCTGTGACGCTGGCAAGGAATTCACAGCAGCCACTGAGCTGACAACAGGTAATGCTAATTCCTTCAGCCGTACAGCACGCCCCGATCTTTGCGTAATGGGAGAGATTTGGTAACCGAAAAGCTCAGATCAACGTTTCCAACCGGCGTTTCTGTGCAGAGAGCTGCTACACTGAGCAGCAAGCGGCCAGGGCAGCACATCAGGCCCTACCCCTCACCCCCTGTCAGGCTGTTTGGGGACAGCGAGTGGCACGCAGAGGCTGGAGCCCGCAGCATCCCCGCGGCGCTGAGCGCAAGGCAGAGGGCAGGCTGCCACCTGGTGTACCGCCGGCACTGCTCCGCCGAGCATCCCCCGCATCCCCCCGGCCCAGTGCGGGACGGGTACCCCTGCCAGCACAGCTGCATCCCCCCAGCCCCGGGATAGGTACCCCTGCCAGCACGGCTGCATCCCCCCCAACCCCGGGATGGGCACCCCTGCCAGCACAGCTGCATCCCCCCCAACCCTGGGGTGGTTACCCTGCCAGCACGGCTGCATCCCCCCAGCCCTGGGGTGGGTACCCCTGCCAGCATGACTGCATCCCCCCCAGCCCCAGCTTCAGAGAGCGAAAGGCAAGCTGTGGGCAAAGGGATGCCCCCAGGAAAGAAAGCATGGGTGCTGGGAAGAACTGGAAGCGGTGGTGGCGTACAGACAGGGTGCTGGTCTTGGCCATGGAAAGAGAATAAACAACACCAGCAGGTCTCACTGGGTGCTCTCACAGGCGTGGAAGTCTGCAAGGATCATGTTCAGAGCCCAGGCTGTGGGGTCTGTCAGTCTGGCACTGCTCGTGCACCCGTGTGCACGGAGCCAGTAACGGCACTTGGGGGACATGAAGAACACAGCAGTGGCTTCACACACAGGGTACCTGCACCAAATCCTACATCCTAAGAACAGCTAAGGGACTGCAAAGCTGTTGACAAAAACTGCCCTTTCCCTGAAGAACCCTCTCATCCCAACGAAAGGAGGTCGGGGCAGGAGCTGAACTGCAGCACAATATTTACTGTGAGAGAACTCCAGGCTCGTCTGTCTGGGTAATGAGACTTGTGAGGCCTCGGTGTGATACAGCGCAGGCAGATCTGAGGAAATACAGATTGCCTCTGCACACAGGGGCAAAGGCAAGCAGAAAAGCACCATGATCCCCTTTTCCTGATAAGGTTCAGATCTTCTAATGCGAAACTGAAGTTTTAAAAGGCGTCTCATCTCCAAAGACACGCAGATCAACTGCCAGCTGAGGATGCAAGAGATTACAAAACTGAAAGAAATGGAAGTTCAGAGCCAGGCTGGATTCCCCTGGCACCTCATGATGGAGGGTTACTAATAGAAAAAGTTAATTAGAAAGCAGAAAAAATATCAAATAAATGGGAATTAGAGACACTGAAATGATTTCATGGAGGCAGCAGGGTTTCTGAGAGTAGCCTCTCTTACTGGGGGAAGTTCAAAGGGAAAGGAGAAGGCTCAGGAGCAGCCAGTGGAAGCCTGTGGCCAGGCACTCTCTGTTCTGTTACCAGACCTGCCCGTTTACAATAGGTTCAGGGAGGAAGGTTTGGCAAAAGGAGAAGTATTTTGTTCAAGCACATGCACGCAGACAGACAGACAGACAGACATCCTCGCCTTGGATCGGCTGGCAGGGAACGGGCAGTTCAGGAATGCAAGGGGAACAAGACTGGGGTCTTCTCCCTGCATGGGCGCTACTCCAGCTATGCTGAGGTGCAGCGCTGGCTTCAAACATAAGAACTACTCAGGAGTAACTTCTCTGAGGCCACAAGATTGTGCCTTGGTTCTGTGAAGGCTTAAACAAGTCTGACACGCACTCATGGACCTGTATTTTGTGCCTGGGGGGGGGACAGGGCACTTCAGAGAAGAGACTTGGAAACCAGCAGGAATGAAAATAAAAAGCAGGGCAAGGAGCAGGCAAAAGGCAGTGAGCTGGTCAGGTACAGGAGAGTGGAGTTTAGAGGAAAAAAAGTAAAAAAGCAGAGCATCAAATCAGACCAGTGGGAAGAGGAAGCAAAGAGTGGCAGTATCCCAGAGAGAAAACCTCCCATATGGTCCTGATGGCCAGGTGTGTGTCCATAGCACTCCCCTGCCCTGGGGAGGGATGGAGTTTGATTGCTTGGCTCAAGCAACAGACAGCAGCAGAGAGCAGAACTGAACGAGGCAGCTATGATCACAGGTACACCTAGAGACAGGCAGCTTCCACACGCTCTGCTGTCAGCAAGAAGGGCTGAACCCCCCCCGTGACCCCACTGGCACTCATGGGACCTGAGAGCTGTGGTGAGATTCTGCCTGGGGGAAGAGAAAACCTCCTGGATTTTAAGTATTTTAAGTCAGCATCATGCAAAACAGTGCCTGCAGCCTTCCCAGATCTGTGGACAAACAGACCCATTGCCTCAGAGTCCTGTTGAAATTCAGAGCTGCAGAGTAAAAATGGCAAGAAATTGATCAATTTAACTGTGGCCTCTGCATGGGGAGAGGATGTTCATTTATAAACACAGTCACTGCTATTATTCACACAGCAGAGGATGCAAAGGCAGCGACCAAGGAAGAGCAGCACAAATACCTTTTGCCTTTCTACCAACAAAGATGCCCTAGGAGTTGGGTACCATGGAGCACTCCCCCAGCACAAGGTGCATGTTTCCCTTCTCCCTTTCAAGAGCCAAAACACTCATTGGACACACACCACACAAGGATGGATACAGAAGACGGCCGCGTAGCAGGATGCAGAGCTAGTTTGCTGGGGGGAATAAAATAAAACAAAAATCCTTGCAGTGCTTCCCAGCAGCTACTGGAGAAGAGCTGGGCTTCCACCACTGCCCTGGGGCCACCACTGCCACCATCTACCTCTGGCTTGCAAGCAGGGGCTTGGCTGCCTGTAGGGTAAGCAGCACTAGCACTTCAAACCCTGGCTGCAAACTATGAACAGCCTCGGGTTTGTGTTCCCACCTCAGCAGAGCGTGCTGGTCGCTGTGGCTGAGCAGGGTCATGGGGTGATACTACCAGCAGTGAATTATGTATGTGCTGTAGCATGGGGATTCAGGGTCGTGGCCCCAGGAAGAGGAGAATATTCTGGGTCACCCCTGCTTGCTACAGATAAACATACCCAGCCTTGAAAACAAACAGCTGGTTCTCCTTGCTCCCAGTCAAAGATTCCCTAACTCGTTCCCGTGCTGAAGGTAAAGCCAATGCTCTGCCCAAAGGAAAGCCTGAGCAAAAGATAAACCCCTGACAAGCAAGAGCATCCTCACAGGAGCAGCCAGAGAGCAGCAGCAGCCAGAATGCTGTTGGGTATGACTCCCACAGAGCAGCCCCAGGTTCTACCTGGAGCCCAGCGTGCCTTACGTGTAACTCTGCAGCAGGACCCAGAGAGGCAGTCACACCTGGTCAGGCTGACAGGCCCTACAGGCATTAAAAAAACAGCCAAGTTTAAAGCCTTACAACTTTCTCCTGCAAAAAACATGAATATTTCAGCTCCTGTTTTTCACATCACTTCCACTTACTGCTCTCAGAAACGAACTTCAGGATCAGTTCCCGTGGCTGCCCAGCCCCGGATGGCAGCAGCCTCTGCTCTAAGGCGTGTGGCAGTGCCTGGAGACAAGGCTGGGTCCCCAGCTCCCAAATGCACAGCCTTTCATTTGGCATTTCACAGTTCCCCTGTGAATTTGCAAGCCCTCCTTTCCCTCAGAAGACACGAAGCGAGCCCTGCCTCCTCAGAGCATCCTAACCGAGCTAATCAGGATTTGCAGTAAAAGCTGGATGGGAACTTAGCAGAGAAACAGCATCTAAACACAGTGCTGCTAACCGACCACTTAGGATGAAATGAGATTTAAAGTGGGATCTTGCTTACAGTGAAGTGAGGGGAAGCCTTGTTTAAGCTTCCCTGGGAGCAGGATGCTCCTCGCGCCGGGCTGTTCCTAGCCCGCTGCAATGATCTCTGTTTGCACTGCTGCTCTCCTCCTCCCAGAGGTCTGGGTGGGATGCTCGCTGAGATTAACGCTCCTGCCACCCCCACAGGGAGTTACTCAGGGTGTTACACTTCACTCCGACTGACACAGCCTCACACAGGCAGGAATATCCAACTGCTCCCCGACCCCCTCCTCACCTGCTACCCAGCAGCAGCTCAGGGACAGAGACAGACCCGTCCCACTCACATTCACACTCCGGAGCAGAGAGCACTCCTCCTCAGCCCCATGCAGACCCTGGCTGCTGGGGATGAGCTTCACAATGTTTAAACCGCCAGGCAATGTTGATCAAGCTCAGGTAACACAGCTCTGGAAGGTATAATCTTGTACCAGCCACCATATTATAGAAGTCAATCAACCCCCTAACGCGCTCTGCCAGCCAGGCTTCCCAAGCACTCAATCTGCCATTCATGCTTCTACACACAGGTGAATCATCCCACCAGAACTTATCTAAATAAAGACAAGCAAGCATCAAAGGAATGAAAACATGGGGAATAATTCAGACGAGTCTGGCAGTACTGTCTCTGATTTCAAAGGATGCAGGATCCAGCAGGCAGGAGCCAAAGTCACACGTGGGCACCCCAGTCAGGTTCCCAGATTTAGGGTGAGGATAAAGTTTCCTTGAAGCCAAACGAGCTGGGGAACTACCCCTTGCTGAAGAAATTACTTAAAAGAGCCTGTGTTCTGTCTCAGCTCCTTTCAGGACCCTTTCCTACACAGACACAAGTGACCTGAAAGACAGGAGAATGTCTCTAACAGTGGGAATGCTATTTTCTTGCAAAGACAGAGGCCAGAGCCAGGGGGGTTATGAATGAATACGTGGTCCAGACCCTCAGCAAGTGTAGCCCTGCATTACTTCCTGGCTCCACTGAAGACACGGTCTATTCACACCAGCCAGCACCCCTGAGTGTGTGATTTTTATAAAGGGAGGAGTCTAAACAGCACACATCTTCCCAGATAAATAAAACCTGGGTCACTCAGCTCTTTAGCTAAAAAGCTACAAATTTCTTCCCTCCAACTCTGTTGCCCACGACTGAAGTTCAGCCTTAAAAACACACTCAGTGATTTTAATTGGTTTGATTAAAAATGGCTAATTATTTGTTATGAAGCATTATCTGCCAGAGATAAGGGCTTTCCCCACAACTCTTCCTATGAAGAAGCTCCTCACTAATTTCTATGTTCGAACCCAGGAAGCTCTTGGGTAGGTAGCACACAAGTGCACATGGTCGGGGGGAGCATCTTCACTAGAACAGAAACATGAACCCCGAGGGGACAGGCACCTGCCCCCAGGGATAACGGCCATGGGAGCCCCAGCTTCTGCCGCTGAACAGGATTTCCTCTGACACATCCAGAGCCTTCTCCCTTATTACAGCAATGTCTAAATCCCCGAGAGAAGGATACCGAGCCGCTTCCCCAGCAGCCAGGCAGAAGGACAGGCTGCTCGCTTGAGTTAGCTGCGTTTGAAGGAGGAATTAAAGAGGGAAGAAGGGGAAGGCTCCCCGAGCCCACCGCTTCCCCGAGCACAGCCAGGGGGGCGCCGAGCAGCTCCCTTCACACTTTCTGAACTCCTCCCCACCTGAGCCAGGCAGGGCAGGACCCGGGGGCAGGGTGGGACCGATGCTGCTGCCCCCGGGGATGGGGGGTGTGGGTGCTCGGCGGTGCGGAGCAGGTGGAGCTGAAGGAGCCGAGACCAACTCCACGGGGAAGGGGATGGGGAAGGGGAAAGGACCTGCGGTGCTGCCCCGAGGATGGAAGCAGGGTACCGGGATGGGGCCATAGATGGGCAGTGGAAGGGGATGGGGAGGAGTCGTCCGGGGTGGGGGAGGGAGATGTCCCTGGCCAGACGGCACAAAGGAGGAAATCTTGGGTGGATGGAGGAAAGGGGAAATCCTTTGATGGGTGGCATGGAGAGGGAACTCTTGGACAGCCCTTGCAAAGGGGAAATCCCTCGGGTGAGTGGATCGAGGGGGGACCCCTCAAAGCCACAGCACCACGGAAGATCATTTGGACAGGTGGTGCAAAAGGAGAGCCCGCAGGCTGCAAAGGGAAGACCCTTGGAAGGGTGGTGCAAGGGGGAGACTCACGGCCAGCCAGCGCAAAGCATAAAGACTGGAACAGGTAGTTCACAGGGGCACTGCTTGGACAGGGAGTGCGGTGGGGGAACCCCTGGACAGGTCCAGAAGGGGGACCCTCGGACAGCCAGTTCAGAGGCAGAATTCTTGGAGCACTCGGGGAAGCTCTTGGAGAGGCTGCAGAGACGGGAAGCCCTCGAATGGGTGGTTGAAAGGAGGACCCATTGGATGGGCAGGGCAATGGAGAAACCCTCGGATGGAGAGCGCGAAGGGGAACCACCTGGAGAGGCAGCACGAAGGGGAGACACCTGGAGAGGCCACACAAAGGAGGAACCTTTGGGGAGGAGGGTGTCCCTAGACAGAAGGGGTGCTGGAAGCAGGGGAAGGACCGCACCTGTGTATGTTCATCTCCCGGGGCGGGCGCCGCGCCTTGTCGTAGGCCACCTTGGCGAAGACTCCGGCGATGAGCACGAAGGCGATGGCCCCGCAGGAGATGTAGACGGTGGCGTTGGTGCTGTCCTTGTCCGGGTCGTACTTGTTGGCGTCCCCGTCGGCGCCGTTGCTGCCGTCGGCGGGCAGCGCGCCGCTGGCGGTGGTGGGGTGGGCCCACTCGGGGCTCTTGTAGTTGCGGCACAGGCTCTGGTTGAGCTTCTCGGCGCGCTTGTTGCAGCAGAAGCGGTAGAAGCAGGTGCCGCAGCAGTAGCGGAAGCCCGTCAGGCTGTTGTTGCACTCGAACTCCTTGTCCCACTGCCCGCTCACGTCGTAGTACCCCCAGCACGTCTCATGCGCCGGGGCCGAGCCCCCGCCGCCGCCGCCCCCGCCGCCGGGGGGCGTCCTGCCGCCCCCCGCGCCCTTGCCGCGCCCGGGCAGCGCCGTGGGGGCGGCCGCCCCCGGGCCCGCCAGCGTCTGGTTGAGGAGCTCCTTGCCCGGCTTGGGGGTCCGCCGCGGCGCCGCCGCCCCCTGGGTCCGGTTGCCCTTGGCGCGGGGGGGCCCGGCCGCCTGCGCGGCCAGCAGCAGGGCCAGGAGCTGCAGGGAGAGCAGGAGCAGCGGCAGCAGCAGGTGCCGCGGCCCCATGGCGGGGCGAGGCGGGGGGGCCGCGGGGCGCGGCGGGGCGGGGGGCGGCGGCGGGGGGCTCAGCGGCCGCGGCGCTGCCCCATGGGGCGGGGAGGGGGCGGGGAGGGGGGGCACGGGACGCGGGGGAAGGGGAGGGGGGGGGGGGGTCCCCGCTGCTGCCGCGCGGCTCTTCAGCGGCGGCTGCCCGGCGCCGGGAGCTTCATGCCGGCGCGCAGCGAGCGGCGGAGCCCGGCGGAGCGGGGCTGGAAGCGGCGGGGTCCCGTGCCGGCCGGTGCTCCTCCGGCGAGGGGCTGCGAGAGACGGGGAGAGGGTCAGAGCGCGCCGCGCCCCGGGCACCCCGGCCCGCCCCCGCCCGCCCGGCCCCCCGCCCACGGCCTTACCATGCCGGAGCGGGACTGCAGCGGGGCCGCGGAGCAGGCGGGCTGCCCGCGCTCCTCGCGGAGGCGGAGCGGCGCGGAGCCGGGCGCGGAGCAGGGGCGGGCGCGGCGCCGGGCGCTCGGGAGTAGGCCCGCCCACCGCTGCCGGGCCCGCTCCTTACATCACTCCGGGCCGGCGTCACCGCACGCGGGGCGCCGCTCCGCGAGCACGCCCGGCCGGCGCCCACGGCTGCCCCCGGCCCGGCCCGGCCGGGGCTGCGCGCTCCGGCTGCCCGGGAGCGCTCGGGAGGCGCCGTCTGGACCCCGCGGCGAGCGTGGGAGGGGCGGGGGCGTGCGGGGGAGCGGCCCCCGGCGCGGCGGGCGAGGTGCGGGGCGCGGCGTGGGGTCACGGGCCCCGCAGGGGCGGGCGGGGGGGTGTCCCCTCTGCCTGTCCACCCAGCGCGGTCCTCGGGGGGGCAGGGGCCGGGGTCCCGCCGGGGCTCCTCTCGGCGCAGACCCTGTGGAGTCATAGAGCATCAGATGACCAGAGCATCGAGTCCAGCCATCACCCTGAGCTGCCAAACCCACCCCTGCGCCATGTCCCTCAGCACCACATCTACCCGTCTTTCAAACCTCTCTGGGGATGGCGACTCCAGCACCTCCCTGGGCAGCCCGTCCCAAGGCCTGACAGCCCTCTCTGGGAAGTTCTTCCTAACACCCAATCTAGCTCTCCCCTGGCACATCTTGGGGCCATCTCCTCTTGTCCTGTTGCTCGTCACCAGGGAGAAGAGATCAGCCCCCACCTCTCCTCACCCTCCCTTCAGGCAGCTGCACAGAGGGATCAGGTCTCCTCTCAGACTAAACCCCCCAGGTCCCTCAGACGCTCCTCATAACATCCATCTCCCAGTCCCCTCACAACTCGTTGCCCTGTAGGGCTGCGTGGGGCAGCAGTGCCCACGGGGGCATGCAGAGGCTGTGACAGGTACAGACTGGCTGGCTGTACGGTCCCAGAGGGCGTGCACACTGGGTGTTGTTTCTGTCAGTGGGCACGAGCCTGAGGATCGACACGTGCAAGGAACATGGTCCCTATGGATGTTTGAGGGCTACCTAGACCCTATAGGTGCGTGCAGGTGTCAGGGCCTCTGGACATATGCAGTCATACGTTCCCTCCCACAGTGCGTGTGGGAGGCACGATCCTTATGGATGTGTGTGAGCTGGCCCTGTAAATGTGCACAAGGAGTTTGGGATGGGGACCCCAGGGACCTGGGTGGGCTCACGGGGTTAATGGAGCCTGGATGGCAAGTCTGCCCCAAGCAGCTCAGGGACAGAGCTTCCTCCCTCCTCCCCGAGGTTCCTGCCCCAGGGCAGTGCCAGCAGCACAGTCTGGTGCAGGGCAGATCTCCCCAGGGCTGCCAGGCCACGCTGTCCCCACCACCCCAGCACAGGGACGTGCCTCCCAGGCTTCACACCAACCTGGGGCGGTCAGCAGCTGCCCCAGGAAGGTGCTCCAAGTCCAGGTGAGCCCCAGTTCCCTGCTGCAGGGGCTCAGCTGTAGCTGAGGGACACATCCACCACCCCAACCTGCCTGACGCGCCTCCCACTCCTTCCAGCTGGTTCCCCTCCAGGGCAGCTTCTGGGTGCCGCCGGGCTGGGGTAGCGATGCGCTGGGCCAGCCATACCCAGGGACCCAGCGCAGGTTTGCTGGAGGCAGGTCTGAGCAAGCTTTCTGCAGGCACAGGTTTCAGTGCCGTGAGCCGCTGGGCCCCACGCTGGAGTCTCCTCAAAGTCCTGGTGCCTCCCCCGTGTCCCACGGCAAACGGCACTAAAGCCTTTACAAACATTTCCTGCAGACATACAAGGCAGCACCAGCTGTAAGGACACACAGAGGACAGAGAGGAATCACAGCAGAGAGGAGCATATGAAGGCAGGAATTGAAGTGATGCCCTGTAGCTGTAGGCAAGCAGCTTCCAGGAGAGCGATGAGCATAGTGCACGGGGAAGAGAGAAGTGGAGGGACAGGGGACGCCAGCCCTGAGAAGCCTCTGCCCAGCACCCAGAGAGTCATTTCCTCAAGCCACCTGGTTCTGAATGGCCAGAGGCATTTTGTGACTCTCTCAGGAGGCCCCTCGGACGGTGCAGTTGGCAGTGAGCTGCATCATCCCTGGCATCTACAGCTGCTCTGATGCTGGGGGATGCCTGGGGAACTCCTCATTCCCCAAGCAGACCCACTCGGCAGCAGCCTGAGGAGTCCTGAGTTTAAGGGATGTGCTCAGGTCTCCCTGGTACATCAGCACCATGGGGTCCCCAGGCCCCAGCAGCACCTGACCCCAACTCAAAAGTGAAGCAGAAGGACCCAGCCAGTGCAGCATCAGACCACCCAGATGGGAGTGTGAGCTGGTTTAACACCTGTACCCCTCTGAACCCTGCATACTGTGAGCCTGGCTCACCTGTCCCCCCCTTGGGCACTGTGCTCCCATGACAGGTGCCCTCCAAAACCTGCGTTTTGGCTGTAAAGCAGATCTGCCTGACGTTGGGAGACCATCTCCAAACCTTCCAGCTCCCCAGCATGGATTCACCAAAATCACCCCAGGGAGCACCTTCAGCCCTGAGCTGCCATGAAGCCCTGTCCCTGCTTCTCCCAGGGAGATGCTCTGCAAAGCACTGAGATGTAATAATCTGCATCTTCCCCTCAGCTGGTTGTTCCCTCCACACTTATCCAGGACCTGAGGTCTCTGCAGAGCCACTGCCTGGGGAGGGGAGCGAGCAGCCTAGAGAAAACCCAGCATCCTCTCCAGTGTAGGCAAGGCTGCTTGCTGAAGGCAGTCCTCAGGGACAAGATCCATAGTTCTTGGGACATAAACTATTGATGCTCCTCTGTCTTCCTGTGCTACAGGGACACAGAAAACGTCTAGCAAAATAATATCCCCCTGGAGAACAGCATGTGGTGGTAAGTATTGTGCCCTACAGAATATTTGGGGTCTGGGACTTGTCTTTGTTTAATGTGTCTGCAGAGCTACCCGCACTGGCTGGGACCTGGCCACGTGCTCCTGTGGTACCACTCTGGCTGTGCCAGAGCCAGGTAGTGATGGAGCATCCAGATGCCTCTGCTGCCTCCTGCTCAATTTATCAACACCAATAAGCATGCTAAAGAAGGACAAAGTCTCCCCAGATCCCCTGTATAATCCCATTGCCTTCCCCAGAGCCAAAATAATGGGATGGAGGGAGCTGAAGCAAATGTTGAGAGGAGGAAACGGTCACTGGGGAGCAGTGTGGGGTTCCTGGGGCGTTCCTGAGGCTGCCAGCTAGCTGCACTGCTGGCTGCAGACACAGGGAAGGACAATGCCCAGGGTGCTTGTGGGGAAATTACTCTGCTCCACACCCAACCATACTCCAGAAAGAGCAAACTCCACTGACATACTCCATGCTCCGCTGACAACAGCTCCACTCTGACTTCACCCCACCTGGAAGTCACTAGAAGATCCATGGCTCCTTCACCTCAAGCCCCATCCCCCCGGGGTTGTTTTCATCAGCATGCCTGCCTCAGAGCTGTGCATCTTCTGTGCCAGGTGCTCCCCCCTCTGCTGGGTGTGCTGGCAGCGAAGGGACACAGGGTCAGCGGCTCCTGCTCCTCATCCCCCTCCAGCCCCTGTTCCCTGCCACCACTTGTCAGACTCTGATGACTTTGTGAGGAGTTTGCAATGAGCCTGATGTGCTCAAAAGCTGATTCCTCCTCATCAGGGGATTAAACTGTGACCGTGAATTGTTATTAAAATGAGCCCAGCACTTCGGACCTAATTTTTCTTCTAAAATTAATGTAGCTACAAAAAAAAAAAGCTAATAATAGGAGTTTTGGGGATTATTTCTACAAAGCTGGATTCTTTCTTGCCTGACAAGCTGTGGGCTTGCTTTAGGAGATTGGCCAAGGTGCAGGGTGGGTCCCATGTCTGTTACCTGCTGCATCCTCCCAGGTATGAGACAGGCAGCGAATGGGAAGCAGAGAGGGACGTGGGGGGGGAACAAGCACAGTGACAACAGGCACAGGGGCAGCTGGGCCCACACACAGCAAAAGGGGCAGTGCCAGGTCCAGCAGCTGCTCACCCAGCTTCCCCAGCAGCTGCTCCAAGGGAAGGGACAGGACTCCAGCTTAGAGAAGGGGCATTCCATTGGCTTGTAGTGGTGGGTTTGTTCCCTGGTGCCTGAGGGAATTCTGTGGTTTGTATGGGCTTGTATAGTCTGTGATGATCTCTCCCTCTGGGGATGTCTCATTCTTCCTCCCCATCCAGCCAGGGTGGCAGGGAATGTCACAGGCTCCTGCTGTGCTCCCTCCTGCAGAGAGGGATGTGTTTGCCTTTGGGGCACTCTCAGCACTTCAGCCTGTTTTCTGTCTGGGTGAAGGGGAGAGGGGAAGGAGACTGCCTGCCAGGCTGCTGACAGATGTGCAGGCAGCTTCCCTGACAGCTCACCCACCTCTGCAGCCTGGGTATGTGGGTGCTGCTGGCAGCAGATGCCACCAGCCCTGAGCACCAGGCTCTTCCAGTGAGGGCTCTGCCATCCCCCCCAGTGAGGGCCTGGGCTGGGCAGCTCATCGATGCTTCATTTGAAATGCTCACCTGGGTGATCTGTAAACAGAAGGCAGAGAAGCTTCTCCAGCAAATGACTGACTCCTCGATGTTTATCCAGGGCTGCTTACAGAGGCTTCAGGGAGTGCTCTTGGTGCCACATCTCTGCCCAGGCCAAGGTCCCAGGGTCAGGGGGATGGACAGAGGCTTGGTGTTGTCTCCTGGTGAGGAAGCTCTGATACAAAACTGACTGGCCAGACCCACAGAGTTCCTCCAGTAACGCTCTGTGGGGTGTTGGGTGCTGATGCTGCACAGCTCAGACATCATCTGTTTCCTGCTGCTTTTCCTCCTGGTTTGAACTCACATACACAACACACACTGGTGTGGGGTACCAGAGGTATCCTGATCCTTCCTGCATGTGTATGAACAGATCTGTGTGCAGAGAGCCAGGGCTAAGGTCACTCTTGTGGTCTCTTCTCAGCTGGTAGAGGCTCACTTCATCCAAAGAGAATTTACCTGGTAACACCTGGGCACTCTGTGGGATCTTGTGATGAGTTGTGGGCAGCAGCAGGAAATCCAGCACGAGGGAAACCTTCCAACATTGAGTGCAGCAGGCAGCTTCCCTCAGGGATCCAGGCAAGGAGAGACCTTGGCACAGGATGCTTCTGCTTTACTGGTGTCTGCTGCACAATGGTCCCTCCAGGCTTGCCCCCAGGTTGGGAGAGACAATTTAAACCACTTTGGCTTCCTACAGTCACTGCAGCCTGGGACTCTGCTACAGGCTGGGTCTGTCAGCCTGTGACAGGCAGTGTGCTGGCTGGGTGCAGCACACAGCTGATGCAGGTATCTTGTCCCCACAGTGGGTATCAGTGGTGAGTTTCCTTTCTCTTGCTGTAGGTGCACAGAAGGGAAACCAGTGAGAGCTTCTCTCCCACACCCCATTACTGTCACTGCTTTTACATCACCAGTATGGCACCAGCTTGTCCCAGCACACAAGGCCAGGCTGCTCCTGCCCCTCCCAGCACCCAGCCAGGCAAGAGACACCTTTCCCAGGGGATCTGGCAAATCCAGCAGCTGCTCTTCCATTCGCCTGGTCCTAGGCTCAAGGCACTTCATCACCAAGGAGTCTGAGCCAGGAGAGACCGTCCGAGGCAGCAGAGCAGCAGATGGAAGGAGCCAGATTGCAAGCCATGCAGCACCTTGTGCAGTCATCACCCCGCCACGGGCTGGATGCAGCGGGATGAGAGGCATGAACATCGGTGCTGATGACCACAGGCCCTCCTCCAGGCCCAGCAAGATGAGGCACTCAGCTTCTGCCACGGAGGTGGCCTCCTGGCTCGTAATTCCACAAGCCCCATTCCACACCCCTTCAGCCCCATTACCAAGGACAACACAGGCTCAGCCCTGCGGTGATGGGAGCAGGCGGGTCTGCTCTCCGAGCCTCTCATCCAAGGGGGTTCTTCAGCTGCGACTCTGTTATCTGGACAGATTAATTTAGCAGCAGAAACCAGGCACTGCAATGCCACAGAAGGGTTTATTTGCAGCCTGCCATAGCTGAGAAGCTTGTGTGATCCCAGACCTCATCTTCTCAGACCCCTCGGGACTGTGGCAGCTCATCACTGCCTGTCCCACACGTGTCTCCTCCTCTCAGGAAGGCTTCAGACCCCATCTTCAGACCAGGAACAACCCAGGCACCCCAGGCTGACAGCATCTCGGGGTAGCTGTGCTTGCTACTATCACATAAACAGAAACCTCTTCTATCACCCCCCTAAAGACTCCTGGGCTCCAGCACATTCAGCCCAGACTCCTGCAACCACCGAGCAGCAAGTCATCAGAGTGACTGGGCTCAAGTGCTCCTCAGGACCCAAGCAACATGGATCAGTAGCCTTGGTTTTATGATATCACTGCTGAAGGAGCAAAGAGGCTGGAAGCCAGAGCATCAGGGTGACACAGCATGAGCTGGGACATGGAGCTGAACACAAAGAGTCACTCACTGTCCCTCTGGCCACGCTACAGACCAAGAGCATCCCTGCCAGCCGCCCTCCCTGCAGGCACTTGCACTGCCCAGGCCTTTGTGTTATTCATAGTCACCTGCACAGCTCTGGGTGCCCATCACTATGGCACTGAACATTGCCCCTGGAGAGATCTGCCTACCTGCATCACCTCCAGCATTGTCCAGCTCAAGGTCACTGTGCAGCAGCCCCGCTGTGTTCCTGCACTCAGAGACCTCAAATATTTCAACTTACCAGCACTCAAATCAGACCTTTGGCATTAACCAGCACATCTTCAGCATTGCCTGAGCTCCCCACAGGTGAAGGCAGGGTTTCTCTAGGGAAGGAGTTTCTCTGGCTCTTCTAGACCATCCAGCAGCCTGTTAGGGATGAAGAGGTGATTCAGCTGAGCTCAAACAAGGCAGAGCTGATGCTGAGCAGAGGGAAGCAGCTGGATGTGCACAGCACAGGTTCAGCCTGCTGAGAGGAAAGGTGCATGCACAACCAGAGCATACCTGCTGCAGGTTGGGGCTGCCATCACATTGTCTGCTTGCTTTAGCCTTTGCTATCACAGAGGTCACAATTCAGACCCTTCCATCACTTCTGATCAGTGATGAGTCTCCCTCCCTTCCTGGCAGATGACCTGGGTAGCCAGGCACCCAGGATAACCTCCCACCATCAGTTGAAGACCACTGCCTCCCTGCTACTGCTCCAGGGTTCTCATTAACATAAACACAGAAGGCAAAGCAGAATGTACCAGATAAAATGCCCAACTGCAGGAGTATCTCCTGAAGAGGGGACAGGCACTCTGCTGACTGTACTTCTGAAGGATGCACAGGAGCTGGAGCGATGGGCACGCTGTGGGAGCCTACAGAGAAGGGACAGGGCAGGATGCAGAGCAGATCAGCAGAAGTAGGCCAGGCTGCAGGTATTATGGGACTAGAAGGATGCTAAACTGGAGCTTGCAGCTTGTCAAAGCAATTGGATTCCTGTATCTTCTGCTGAGCCTATCAGGCTTGCTTTGTAGCCAGCACCCAAGACAGAGGGGAGCTGTGCTGGATGGGTCTCAATAGCTCTGTAAAGGGAGCTCCTGGGAAAAAAGAGTTCTGAGGCTGTTTCAGTGGGTGTCACAGGGATGGCAACTGCTGCAAGCCTTCCTCTTCCTCACAGTGGCTGAAGCAGATCAGGTGAGGAGGTGCTGTGGGGCACACAGACTCAGCAGCAGGTGACACAGGGAGCGCTGGCCAGAGGGGACACTGCCCAACGTGTCTGTGGGAGAGGGAGCAGCAGAGCAGGTGCAGGGCTCCCACGGGGACCTGACAGGACAGGCAGGCTGTTCAGAACAGCCCAGCCCCTCTTCAATCCCTGGCTTTGCAGGGATGTGTCAGCACAGCAGATTCCTGCATAAGGCAGATGAGTTGCCCAGGCACAGCAGTGCTTCAGAGACACAGCCCATCCCTGTCCCCACAGCCCATCCCTGTCCCCACAGCCCATCCCTGTCCCCACAGCCCATCCCTGTCCCCACAGCCCATCCCTGTCCCCACAGCCATTCTGCTCCCCTCTGCAGGTGAATTTCGTGCCTTCTCTAAAGTCTCCAGGGTTGAGCCAGTTCTTCCCAGTCCTTCATGGGCCAGGAAAGTGGGAGGACTCAGGAGTCCTTTGAGCAGAGCTCAGAGCACTCTGAAATGAGGGTATTTCGAAGGCTGAGAGCAAAGGAAGCCGAGCCCCAGGCTTGCAAAACTCGGGAAAGAAGAAGGATGGGGGTGCTGCTTACATGGCAAACCCGGCTGGTTCCTGCTGCGCCTGTGAGCAGCTCCAGAGCACAGGGCGGTGTGCTGAAGGCAGGCACGGTGCTCGGGCAGGGAGCCTTAACCGCAGCCCCGCAGCTCTTTTCCCTGGACCCCCGTGCCGCCGCGCTTCTCCCGGTTACCCATCCCGCAGCACACGCTGGGGTCCAGCGCTGCTGCCAGCGCAACAGCTCCCCAGCAGCCCAGGAGAGGGCAGGATTGATCCCCAGCTGCAAGGAGGATGCTCGGCGGAGGCTCCTGGTCCTGTGGATGCCCAAACGCCTCGGGAATCCGGGTTAATGTCACCAGAAACGGGGTCTGCGAAGGGCTGGGAGCGAAAGGAAGGCTGCGCTTGCTGTCCTGCTCGGGGTGGGAGGGTGCAGGGATGCTCGCCGGGTGCCTGTTGAAATTCCCGTTCACAGGACGTGGGGGACGAGCAGGGCCCCAGCGGCACCAGGGGGCTGTGGCTGTGCTGGCAGGAGTGCTGGCAGGGCTCGGGGAGTCGTGTTGCTGAGCTGCAGGTCACTCGAGAGCGGCTGTGCAGCTCCAGCGACCCCCCCGTGCTGCGCAGAGCGAGGGAGCATCACCCAGAGCTGCGCCCTGCCCGGCTGCAGGGACTCGGGCTGTGGTTCAGTCTCCAGACCCACCTGGACAGCTGAGAGAGAGAAACCTGAGGGCAAGAACCTGGGCCCTGTACTACAGAGAACCAAGCTGGAAAGGCGAAGGGTTCATGGCCAGCAGCAGCCAGGAGCTGGCACCCAGTGCCTAGAGGCAATCCAGGATCCCTCAGAAACAAGAGGAGCCCTGGCTTTGATACCACTGGCTGGGGAACTGCCCAAAGTGGCACCAGTAGCACAGGAACAGTTGAGGGTGATAACTGTCTGCACTGCTCTGTCTGGTGCTGTGCAGACACGACCCTGGGTTAACAGCCAGGGGGCCTGGTCTGGCCCTGGCAGCACAGAGACACCACCCTGTCCCCTCACCTTGCCTTTTGTTTAGTGTTTATAACTGGGTCTGACATTAAAGAACTCCCCAGACACAGCTAACCAGTGCCTGATCTGGGCTACCCTGCACTGGGTTTGTTCTCCCTCAGTTCACAGAAGCCCTGCAGATGCAGGAGCCCTTCAACAGAGCCACAGCACTGGGATGCTCCTCATCTGAGAGAGCCCCTTGCTCTGAAGCACCAACAAACCCATTGGCACATCCAACCAACCCCTGCAGCACGATAAGCAGACCTTAACACCCAGAGGGGAGATCCTGGGAGAGCAGGTGGCACCCACACATTCAGGGCTAGAGGGACAGAAAGCCCAAGCTCTGGAAAGCTGTTTTACAGAGATGAAGGTAGGTGCAACAACCCTGAGATGCTGTGGTGGTTCAACCCCAAACAGTGGCTGAGCACCACACACCCCTCACTCCCAGGGTGGGGAAGAAAGAGGCAGAGCCTCCCTGGGCTGGGGTAAGGACAAGTGACTGACAAAATCACTGTGAAGGTAGAACAACAACAGCCAGTTACACTCACACCCATGATAACACAGAGCAACTTACTGACCTGATGAGCAGAGTGCTGCACAGTGCAGGGACCAACTGACCCAATGCCCCAGCCACACTGAGACTTCTCTGGGAGCACCAAACCCCCGCCCCTCCCAGCCAGCCCCTTTTATGGGGCAGTGATGTCAGGGGGTGTGGGAACAGCCCAGGATAACTCAGCTCACCTGGGATAACTCAGCTCACCTGTGCTGACTGCCCGGGGGGGTTGGCTCTGTCCTGGCCAGAACCAGGACAGGTCCCAGGCAGCGATGACTCCAGCATCTCTCCTGTCCAGGGTGCAGAGCCCTTCCATGGGATGCACACCCTGCTTCTCCCCGTGTCTCCGTGGCAGCAGCACCCAGCCGGGTGACGCACAGGCTGCTCTCTGGGCGTGGGAAGCTGTTAGCAAACTTGTTTGGACTTTGAAACTTCCCCCCTCAGTTTTTATTAATTCTCCCTTTGCAATAATCCTCAATATGTTTCGCTTGCATTCAATGAGCAAGAGGGGAGCACTGCCTCGGTTAATTTAACTCCCACAAATTCCCATCACTGCTGGGGAGAGATTGTGCTTCCTAGCAGATAAAGCAGCTTCTTTATATTTCAAAAGGTTAGAGATTAGATCTGGTTACTGTTATACTTTTATTAAAATTCCTATTTGCCTTTTTTTTTCTTTTTTTTTTTTCTCTTTCTTTCCCATTGATACAGTTACAGAAAAGGCAGTCAGAAAATGTTCTGTTCAGATTGGTCCTTGAACACTGTAACATCCCCTGGCTGGGTGCTTACACACGTGTGGAAAGCAGGAGCCCTGTTTCCCTGTCCTGCAGATGGGCAGGGGGATGCTGGTGCAGGCAGCCGGCTCGCTGCCAGTCCCCCTCCCTACATCATGCTGCTGGGAGTGGAGAAGAGTCCCCCCTGGGGAGCAGACACGGTGATGGGGCCAGGAGGAGGTTCAGTGCTGACTGCCAGTCCATGGGACACTGAGAAGCAGCAGCTTCAAGTCCCTACTCCAAGGGCTGCATCCCAATCACTGCATCCCAATCACTGCATCCCATTCCCTTCACTTAGTGCATCCCAATCACTGCATCTCAGTCCCTTCACTGAGTGCATCCCAATCACTGCACCCCAATCACTGCATCCAAATAACTGCATCCCAATAAATCACTGCATCCCAATCGCTTCACTGAGTGCATCCCAATCACTGCATCCCAGTCACTGCATCCCAGTCCCTTCACTGATGCCCCCCCCTCGCTGCATCCCGCTCAGGTGGCTGAGGAGCACCAGCACACGGAGGCGCCAGCGCATCCTCAGCAGGCGGAGGAACCGTGTGTCTGGCTCCAGAGCCGGCGGGTGGCTGGGAATTCGCTCGCTCTGCTGGAGGAGGAAGCCTTTAAAAATGCAAAAGCCTGGGTGAGGCAGCAGATGCCACAGATGCCGCACTCCTCCAGCTCTGGCCCAGGCTGGCTCTTCGCGGAGCCTGGCAGGCTGTTCTCCCAGTGGCTTCACTGGAGGGGAGGCTCCACCGCCCTTCACAGGGCGGTTTAACTCCTGCCTGGGCAGCACGGAGATGCTGCCTTCAGGTTCCTGTGTGACATATGGGGGAGTGGGTGTGGGGTGACTGAGAGCCACCTGGTAGCCAGTAGCTTGTGTGTCTCTCCATGGCTGTTAATTTTAGTAGGGTGCCAGCAGCCTCAGCACGACAGGGGCTCTGAGCCTGCAGGAGAGGTGTTCAGGAGAAACGCCTCCTCCTCCTCCTCCCACCCCGCAGGGAGACGGGCTGCAGCCTGCTCTGCCTCTCCCCTCTGCATCCAGGCAGGGGGGCTGGGGCACTCTGCTTCTGGCTGAACTGCTGGGGGGTGGGACCCGATGCTCCCCTGAGGTGCCCTCCAAGCCCCGCAGGGCTGTGCTGCCATTCCCTCTGTCCCCAGCCTAAGGAACGCTCTGGGTCTCCTCACATCACTGGGATGTTTTCACCTGCAGAAGCCAGGTCTGGGGTTCCCAGTTTGCAGGTGTCACAAGCCAATAAAAATGTTTATTGGGAACATTTTCAAGCCACACTTGGGCTTGTTCTTCACAAGCAACCCTGTGGAACGTTCGCACAGCAGTGGGAGTGTGCAGCCCTTAGGCATCAGCGTTGCAGGCTGGGATCCTTCGCTTTTCCAGCCTGGGCCAGGGTGGTGAGGAAAGCTGCTCACACCAGGGGCTTCTGCGTAGACCCTCTGGTGGGCTGAGGGTCTGTAAGAGGATGGCAAGCTGCCACGAGCCCTTGAGCTCATCAGCGGGGACAGCGCTGCTTCGTGCCCTCCCAGGTGGTCCCATCGCACACACAAAGGGGGGGCACAGGTCTGGGCTGCAGGTGGGGAGGGGGCAGTTGTGGAGAGGGGCACATCTCCCAGCACACCCAGGTCCCAGCACGGCCACAACACAAGACCTGGCTCACTGGGTCTGTGCTGAAAGCAAGCACCTCTCTGGCACTGCTGGAAAAGGGGTGCCTCCAGAATCGCTGGCTTGGGGACTGGGTCGGTTACATTCCAGATGTCCTGGGGCTCTGTTCCCCCCAGAGAGTAAAGGGAGAAGCAACAGCACATGTGTCCCCATGCCAGACCCCACTCAGGTCAGTGGGGACTGCACGTCCCTGGACTGAGGATGTGCACATGTCCCTGGGCCAGACACACCGTGCACATGCCTCCCAGCCCACCCCTACTCCGCCTCTGGTGAGGAGCGTTGGTGCCAGGAGTGGGAATATTCGCTGGGAGTCAGCACTGCAAGCTGGCATCTCAACAGAGACCCTGAGTCCTGCTTTACACAGGGCTTCCTTGCCAGGAGGTGCTGGCAGAACCTGACAGAAGCTATCCCTCTCCCTCTCCCTCTCCCTCTCCCTCTCCCTCTCCCTCTCCCTCTCCTCTCCTCTCCTCTCCTCTCCTCTCCTCTCCTCTCCTCTCCTCTCCTCTCCTCTCCTCTCCTCTCCTCTCCTCTCCTCTCCTCTCCTCTCCTCTCCTCTCCTCTCCTCTCCTCTCCTCTCCTCTCCTCTCCTCTCCCCACCTTCTCCCTGTTACTGCCACTAAGTATCACGGAGCATGAAAAACAAAATCCATACTGAGGATTCTGGGTGAGTCTTCCTGAGCTGCAGAGAAGATGCCCTGTGTGCTGGGGATGATGTTCCCAGGGAGATTGGCTGGATTTTATCTCGGTGAACAGGAGGGTGGGATACATCTCCACAGCCTCCATCCCACAGTCACCCTCACACCTCTGCAGCTGGAGGGCAGCGCCCTGGGATCAGTGGGGACTGTCTTGTGTCTCACCAGATGTGCCCAGCTCGGGGAAGGAGAGCAGCACCTGCCGAAGGGCACACTGCTCAGGACACTGCCACTTCCCCAAGGGCAGGAAGCACAGAGATAACAACACCTTTGATTGTCAGTGGGGGAGGAATTTGGGGCGGCAGAACTGTAATTACCTGTGCTGGAGCCGGGCCAGGGCGCCAGGTCTGACACCCCTACCTGCACCAAGCTGAGGAGACTTGAGTGTGAAATGACAAAAGAAAACCCTCTTCCCCTTTGCTGGGCTTCAGAGGCGTTTTCTACAGCTGGGTTTCTCAGAAAAGGGGTCAGGATGTCTTCCCAGTCCTCCTGTTCTTTCACAACAACAAAGCCACCCTGTTCTGCCTGTGAAGAAAGATCTGAGTTCTCAGCTGCTTCAGAAACTTTCCAAGGCATTTTGATGTTCCCTAAACAAAGTGGGAGGAGGTGGGAATCAAGGGCTTATGGGAGCTTTGCCTGCCTCTCCAGTGTCACCCCACCCCGTGCTGCGCCCCAGATTTCTCCCAGAGAGACTCATCTGGGAGCAGAGGAGGGGAAATACAGCTGTGGGGATGTGGGGGTGAACCAGGAGGCTGTGTGGAACTCAGAGGAGCTCTGGTGAGTCTTTATGGTGCCACAGGATGGCTGGTGATAGTCAAACATCATGGGAAAGCACAGCCAAATAAGAACTCTGAGTCTTCAAGTCTTCACCCTGGAGATGCCCAGGTTCCCCCCCCCCCCCCCCCCCCCAGCCCTCTCCACTTTGCTTTCAGCTCAGGGGCTCTGGGCTCAGTCCCCAAATCCTCCTGCTCCCACACCTCCTCGCTTCCCTGCACCCCTCTTCCCCTGCACCCCTGCTTCCCTGCACCCCTCTTCCCCTGCACCCCTGCTTCCCTGCACCCCTCTTCCCCTGCACCCCTGCTTCCCTGCACCCCTCTCTGGCAGCTGCTGCTGCCTGAATGCCAGACTTGCAGATAGCAAGAGATCCCAAGGTGCCCACACCCCTCACCCCCCCGTAGTGAAGTTCTTGGGATGAGAATTTCCTTGGGCTGCTGGTTCTCCTTAATGAGGCCAGACAAGGGGATGAGTGGAACAGGCCATTAGACACGATGCTCTGAGATAAATCATCCAGCACCTTCCCACCTGGGCTGCAGGCTCTCCTCTGCCAGGCCTGACGAGCCCCATGTCACTCAAGGGATCAGCTACAAGCTTGTCCACCCGAAGGCTTGGCCATTTGCTCCCAGCTGCAGCAACAGAAGCTGTGACCCCTGCTGACAAATCGCTCTGTTCTCCTGGAAAAGGAGCAGAACTGTCTCGGACGGACGGGAGGTGACGGCTGATGGGCACTGCTGATGGGCACAGGCAGAGCACGGCTGTCAGCAAATGCTGCAGAACAGGAGAGCCCCTGGTGTAAATCTGAACGGTGATGGGGTGACCGGCCTCCTTGCTGAGGTCCCACCTGGCCAGCGATCTCCTGCACAGCTCCCAGCTCCCAGCCAGGGCTTCTCCAGGGCACCACCAGCCACATGCTGCTTCCTCTGGCCATGGGAATGCCTTGTGGGGTGGTCCTGGGGACAGTCCTCTCCTGCCTGGGGCACGAGGTGGCTTAGGGACAGCAACGGCCAGGGCAGCTCCTGCTGTGCTGGCTGGAGGTGGTTGCAGCCTGTCCAGTCCTGCACCCATCCCCATGCATGCTGGCTCTCAGGGTCCATCCCCCACAGCTCCCCACTCTCCCTGTCCACACCATCCCTGCAAACCCTGCACGGTTTGAAGGCCTCAATATTTATACATTAATTAGTCCTTATCAGTTCTTTATTAGAGAGCTCCCTTCCTCACACAGAGACCTGTCCCCTGGCTTTCGCTTTGTTCTGGGATGAGATTCCATCAGTGTGTTTGTTCCCTTGTTTACAGACACCTCCTAATCCTCCCTGCTTCTCCTAAGTGTCTAATGAAGGTATTTACCCTGAATTGTTTGCTGGGACTTTTCTCTGCAGTTGAGGGAGAGGAGTCAGGAGCACACTACTTCACCCCAATGTTTGATATTAATGGTATTTTCTATCAAGCAGGGCAGACTTAGCTGGCCTAAATAGCTGTTACATCCCAGTCAGTGGCGTTTCTGGAGGAGAAGCAGCTGATGGATTTCGTTTCAGAATCCACCAGGGATGCTCTGTGCTCATAACAAATCCTCATGGTCAGTCACAGCCCCCACCAGCCCACACAGACACACATCAGCCAGCACACACCTCCAAGGCCCCTGGATGAGTAAATGCCCAAGGGCTCTTTGCCACAGTCCAGCCAGGGTGTACTCACAGCACTGGGAACACCTGGAGAAGTTGTGCCACCACGTGTGGGGTGGCTGGTGGCTGGGAGTGGCACAGGTTCCCCGTGTGAGGCCGATGGTGGGACAGCTCTGCCCTTCATGTCTCTCAAGCCCATGGCTGTGTCTGCACTGGAGCTCAGTGCAGCTGCAGAAACAGCCACTGATGCTTCCTCAGTGTGCCCTGCAGTGTCCCCACCCCTGGAGGTCAGAGCCCCCACCCCTGGGGGTCACCCAGAGCCCCTGGCAGGAGGGGTGACGCTCAGGGGAAGCCGTGTGTCTGCCCGGTCTCTGGAGCTCTGCCTCCATCACCCCCACGGGCCAGTTCCCCTCTCAGCTCTGTCTGCATGGGGTGAGGGCACTGGACACCGAGCTGCAGGGCACCACCCTGGGGGGCATCCAGCCTCGCTGGGGACAGCAGCTCAGTCCTGCAGCTCTGGCACTGTTACTGTCCCCCGGTGATGCTGCTGAATCGCAGCCCAGGAGTCCTCAACAGCTCCTGGGAAGCGTGGCAGAAGCTGAACCACGTGCAGGGAAAGAAGCATCACTCTCCTGGACACTTGGGCTCTGAGGCAAAGTTAAACCAGTCCCCTGGACCACGGGGTCCAGCAGCAAGGGAACTGTGGCCTCCTCCTGAGCACAGAGCAGGGGAGCTGCGCTGTCCCCTCGGCACACGTGGCTCCCAGCAGGCTCCCAAGGGCCCCCCAGCCGTCGCCTGCCACGCTCCATGCAGTGCCACCACGGGCTTTTGAATAACAAGCAGCTCCAGCCAAATGGCAAGGCATCCAGAGGCCACCCACGAGCAAAAAGGAGGATTACATTTGTTGATGAGTAAATGCTGGTGCTAAGAATAGCTCCTTCCAGCTTCGCTGCTCACCTACCTTATCCTGCTCCAATTACCTAACTCAATTTACTCCAGCTGTTCCTCCACATCCCTATGATCTATTTTCTACCTCCTTCTGGTTCCTCTTTGATTTCACTGTATATTTTAACATACCAGATTCGTTTCTCTCTGAGAGTGCCTCTCCTCACAGGAAGGCTGCGCACAGCATCGCTGTGTTCGTGTGCTCCCATTCCCACTCTGCTCCCAGCCTGGCTTTGTGGCACACACAGATGCTGGCAGCACCCTGGGTGTGCAATGTGCTTCGCCCAGGAAGCGCCTCTTCCTGAATTAAACTCATTGTCCTGACCCATCCCAAGCACAGGCTCCAGGGGGGAAGCTGCAGTCTGAACCCCTGAGACAGACCCTCTCTGAAGGGCAGGCTCAGCCATCAGCTCCCAGAGCTCCTCTTCCAGCCCTGAGCACAACACCGGCTCTGGGCTCAGCTGTGGCTCCTGCTGTGGCTCTGGGTGCCAGGGATGCTCCCATGGTGTGCTTCTCTCATTGCCTCTTTTGATAGGGGGGGGGGGAAATGGTGACGTGGACAATTTTTGGTGCAGCTGGAGCCAAAACCAGCCACCCAGCTCCATGTGTGACACCTAGAATGGATCTGCATCTTCTCACCAAGTTCTTGCCACTGTCAAGCCCGGGAGCAGGAGAAAATAAAGCATTCCAGACACCAAACCAAAAGCTCTCCCTCTCTCTGCTGTTGCTCAAAGGGCCCAAGGCAGCTTGGTGAGGGGCTGCAGCATGACCCACAGGTAGAAGGCCTCCAGCACACTCACAGTGAAGGACAGCAGACCAGAAGCGGGCATCCTCACTACCTCAAGGCCTTCGGAATACCTTGGCCTGGTTGCTTTCTCCCTGGCCCTGGTTCTTTGCGCAGGAGCAGTGCTTGGGACTGGCACAGGAGGTGGGTCTTCAGATTCAGGGAGGTGGGTCTGTGGGGGAGCTGGGAGCTGACTTTGTCAGGACAGGAACTCTGATCTCAGCTGCCCCAGCTCAGGACAGCTTCATGCAGGGGGTGTGAGCTGGTCTCCGAGGTGTCACCCCCCTTCTCTCAGGGTGTAGAGGCAGCTCAGTGCCCCCGTGCAGAGCTGTGGCCACTGGCAGTGCCACTGGCTCCCCAAACACACCCAGGGGAACCTCCTGCACCCCTCCCACAGCTTTCTGAGGGTTCAGCTCGTCCCGATGGAGCTCTGGCTGAAGCAGGTTCCCAGGACTTCCCTGGTGGGTGAGGGAAACAGTTTTCCCCCAGCCAGCTGTCTGTTGGCGTACCTGTGCCAGGCAGGTCTGGAAGGGGATGTTGGTGTACCTGTGCCAGGCAGTTCTGGAAGGGGTTGTTGGTGTACCTGTGCCAGGCAGGTGTGGAAGGGCAGAGGTGTGTGGGCAGTTTGGGCTGGGCATAGCCGTCAGACCTCCGAAGCTGGGAGCCAGGGAAGCGCCGCCTGCGCCTGGTGTGTAAGGGTGGATAAACCCGGAGGCTGCTACGCAGGGTTCGCTGCGGATCTTCCAGCCTCGCTCGTCTCTTCTCCCACCTCTCCTGCCCCCGCGGTGACCGCACGCCTGTCCTCCCTCCCTCCGAGCTGCACGAAGAGCCAGGAGCTGCCCGGAGCACGGCCCGGGGCACCGAGCGGGGGCTAAGCCCCATTGCGCGGCGCCCAGCGGGGTCTCCGGGCGCTGCCCGCAGCCTCCCCCGCGGGCACGGGCAGCATCCCTGGGATGCGCGTCAAGCCGCGGAGAGAGGAGCGGGGCAGCGCTGGGACCGCGGGGAGAGGGATGGGGCCGGGGCCGGGCGGGGGGCAGCGGGGCGGGGAGGGCCGGGAGCGGGGCGCGGGGGGCACGGGGGGTACGGGGGGTACGGGAGGTACGGGGGGTACGGGGGGCACCGCGGCGGCTGCGGCAGCGGGCAGCGCCCGGAGCAGGAAGCGGAGGGAACCGCCAGGGGGCAGGGACACACCGGGACAGCCGGACCGGGCCGGGCCGGCTCGGACATGGACCGGACCGGCAGGGACCAGACCAGGCGGGACCGGACCGGACCGGAGCAGCACGGCACGACATGGACCGGATCAACCGGCACGGACCGGCATGGATCGGACCGGCAGGGACTGGCATGGACCGGACCAGGCGGGACCGGCGTGGACAGGACCAGCACGGCACAGCACGGCACGACACGGACCGGCCGGACCATGCCGGACTGGCACATCACGGACCGGCACGGCACGGCACGGCACAGCCCTGCACGGACGGGACCCCCCGGCCCGGCCCGGCCCGCAGCCTGCCGGGCACGCACAGCACTGCCCCCCCCCCCCAGCCTGCAGCATCTGCACCCCCTCTCCCCGCGCCCGCAGCTCGGGAGCCGGCCGGGCACACGGTCCCACCGCCCCGGTACCAGCGCGGAGCCGAGTGTGGGGCCAGTGGGGACAGGGGACAGCGGGGGGACCCGCACGGCACCTGCACGCTCAGCCTCTCGGTCCCCGTGTCCCCCCGGCCGCTCTCCGGAGCCCCTTCTCCCCCCGGCCCCTCAGCGCAGCCCCAGCACCGAGGGGCTGCTCCGGCCACAGCCAGCCAGATGCCTTCCGCATGGGGACGATGAGCAAGCTCAGTCACCTCCTCACAGCCTCTGCGATGGGTGCTGCAGGTTCCCAGAGCACCACCGATGCCCAGGACCCCCCTCCTCAGGTGTGTCCCCACAGCCGCGCAGCATCCACACCGCGCCAGCCTGGTGAGGAGCTGCCCTGCTGCTCCTCTCTGAGCCGCAGGGACAGCAGGCCTGACTGGGAGATACCATCCCTCCTGCAGACAGCTTTGGTGTGTCAAGGACTTGACCTCCCTGCACTGAAAGGCTTCTGCCAGCAAGTCCCACCGGTATCCAGAGCCGATGGAGACTGTGGGACCTGCTCCCCAGACTTTAGCCAGTCTGAGGGTGCTCAACCCCCAGTTCCTCCATCTTCCCACACTCCAGAGCATGCCCCATCTCAGTGTACTTGAATAAGGCTCCTCAGTCTCCTCATGGAGATTCTCCACCACAAACCCATAAATATTTGCTCCTCCAAGGGCATCTGCTCTACCCTACAGCTCAACTCCCTGGGCAATGCTCCTTCAAGGAAGAGGCAACAGCTCTTCCTCAGCAAGGGGTGGCTGGGCTGATGTTCTTGCCAAAAGCCAGAGAAGTGGGAATTTTCTGTTGGAAACCTGGCTATCTGGGACAATCCTATCCAGCTCTGCAGGCAGGAAACATTGCTTGCTGCAAAATTGGCAGGTCCCTGTCAAGCAGCCAAGGGATTACTGCTTCCCTTCCTGCTAAAGCTCCCTAGTGTTTTCTCCTCTCCATCCCTCCTATCTTGTGCCTCACACACTCTCTGCCTTTCATCTCCTGGTGGCAGTGCGATCCAGGTGCCTTGGACACACTCCAGTCTCAGCAGGACTGCAGGATGGGAAGGGCTGATGCTGGGCACTGGTCCCACCACAGCAAGGGTTTCCTTGTCTGCTTTGGGCAGTCCTGTCTGTTCACTGCACCCACAGAGACAAACTTTCCCCAGCCTGGAGAGTGACTTCTGTCCTTAGACCCCCCATTTCCCCTCAGGGAACAGCCCTGTGACACATCTCTTCTTCCTGTTCTTTTTGCCTACAGTAATGCTGTGGGTTTGCTCCACAAGTGGGCAAGCAGCTGTGGAAGGTGACCACGGAGACATGGAGACACAGCAGCAGGTGGAGGAAGCTTTGCTTTGTGTGCTGTAGGAAAGTACTTCCAAACTCTCTGCCCCTCAGAAGGGGACATACCTGGCTTGAAATTTCTTGACAGCCAATCCTGAGGTCTCAGCAGCCCCAGGGTGGGACCGGGGAGGACGTTGGCAAGGACCAGACAGCTTCACAACAAGCAGAACACGGTCCTGTGTGAACTCAGCTGGGCGATGGAGAGAGCAGTCCCCAGCTCCCACCTGTGGTGGTGTGGTGGCACCATTCAGAAAGGGCCAGGGGAGCCTGGAGTTTCCAGAGACAGCCCAGCACCCAAGATTTGGGGATCATGAATTCCTATTGACTCATCCTCAAAGAAAGATTGCTTGCTTGTAGTTTTCCTCTCCTGGGTTGTCTCACTGACAGCGTAACCCTCCACTCCCAAGCACTGCCACCATGCCAAGGAATCCCAGCCCACTGGTCATCCAGCCTCTGGTCAACACTGGATTGCTGCTTGCTAGATCTTTTTAAAGCCTCACACTCCAGATAATCACTTCTCAAACTTTAAAGACCACAAACAGACATTAAAACACACCCTGGGAAAGGGAATCCTGAGGAAGGGCACTGTTATGTGAGAGACACAACTCTGCTTTGTTTAACTCTTGAAGGCTCATCCAAAAATACACAGAAGAAATCTGGGTTTGAAAGAGCTGCTTTGGCAACAGGAGGGTTTGAGTGTGAATTCCATCAGCTGCACAGAATTGAACCTGTTCCTGGCTGGGGTGGCCCATGCTTTACCAGAGTGTCCACCCAGAGATTCACACAGTTCAACCAGCCAGGCCAGGCTCCAAGGATGCTGTTGGATAGAGCATCTTGTCATCACAGGGAAGGACAGAGATCTTCTTTCTGGAAGGAGATCAGAAGCTTGTTCTGTGTCACACTGGAGTGAAAAGTATCTGTTGAGAGTAACTCATGAAGAAAATGGCCTGGGTTTAGATTCTGGCTTGCTGGGGGTTTTCCTTTTTTGGCTTCTTGGGTTCCAGTGCCACTTTTCCCAAGCTTGTGCTGTATCTTAGTGAAACAGGAGTGGCTGCTGTCATTTTAGGCCCTGTGGGTATTCAACAGTGGCACAGAGCCTCCAGTCATCACTTGAGGAGGGCACTGGTCCTCCTGCCGATGCAGTGTCACAGCTGCCTGTCCTCTGTGGGTGTCTCAGACAGCCGTGGGTGTCATCACATCACATGTGGGTGACTGAATCCCTCCCCAGGCAGGAGACAGCCCTCTCTTGCTTACCCATGGGCAGCAGCCTAGCTAAAGATTGCTGGAGGAGTTCAACTGCTCCTTAGGAAGAACAAAAAGCCTGACTGCCTGGCTGCCCCCCAGCCACAGGACATGAATCAGAGCAGAGAGATGAGATACACAGGGATAAGTGTGTCCAAATCACCCTCCTCATCAATGAAAGCAGCACCAGAGATGGAAGTTTAGTGCAAGCACTGGATGGCAGCCACTGGGCTGTGTAAGCATCTTGACAGCTAGATGGATGGACCAGAAAGAAACTTCTGGGAACTGATCTGTGATATGAGAAAATATAAGCACAACTGCCTTTTATCTCTGTAAATCAGAGCCTGGATCGCATGGCTTCCTTCCTAGGGCTTGCAGTACTTTCTTCATCCTTTATCCTAAAATCTGTCTGGTGTAAGAGGTGATTTCCAGGTCACTGACACAAAAACTGTTACAGCACCACAGCCCCAGTGATGCTCAGCCTTGCACAGGGAACAGACTGTCTGCTCTGGGGAGCAAAACGGGGCAGCCCTGAGCTGGGGGTGCACCAGGGGGTGGTGTGGACCTGCCATGGGGCTCTGAGGGACAGGCCTGGCATGTACCCAGGCAGATGCACACACCAGGGCTTTGTAGAGCTGTCTCTGAAGGGAGAAGAGGGGAAAAGAAGCTGTCCATGCACAGCTCTGGGGAGCTGCAGACCTCCTTATGCCTGTGCAGGGCACGTGGGGAGCTAGGATGGAGCTGGAGCTGCCTCTGGGAAAAATGTCCAGTAACTGATGATGTCTTATGTGTCTACTGAATGTACAGGAACCACACAGGATTTCTTCCTGGGTATCTGGGGGATATCTGGTGGGTGCCTGCTCACACATCCCCTGGACTTCATACCCCGGAGCCTGGGGCAGAACCTCATGATCCTTCCTCAAGGGTTCTGTGGAGACCTGGCTCGCTGCAGAGGATGTCAGGAGGAAATGCAGCAGTGCCATGTGCTACACCCATCCCACACTCCAGACTGGCCCTAGCAGAGGTGTCTGACTCACACCAGAGGGGTGAGGGTTGTCTCAAACCAGGTCCTTACTGCAAACAGCATCTCTTTGTCCCTGTGCCAGACTGCTCAGGCTTTTGTACTCTGTGTCCTGTCAGTGTTCCTCAGGACTGGTCTGCCAAATGATTAAGCAGCCTTTTACCTCCCCATTTCTACAATGAGTCTTTCTTTCTCCCTCCCTCCAGGACAGGTCTTTAGCTAAAGGTTGCTGGAAATGACTGTTTATTTTCATTAGTGGTGCTGGCCCCACTGCCCATCACCCCTGGAGAGCTGCTTTTATCACTTTATTATGAGGGCTGTCAAAATTATTCCATCAAGAAAAGAAAAATGGGATTTTCAGCTGCATTTTCTTTAACAGGTACTGTCTGTTTTCTGAGAGAAAGAACATAAAGAAAACTCAGAGAAGCTTTCTTCTCACCCAACAATAACAAAATACATCTGAGCAGTATAAAAATACATGGCTGGATTCCTGCTAAACTGCCAAACCATAAACATCTGTAGCTTCCACTGGGGTGGGGGACTGAAAAAAACATGTCCAAGGGCTCAGACCTTGCCCCAAGCAGCTCATCCCACAACTCTCTGTGTGGGGAAGTACTTTGCAGGAGAATGGGAGCAGTCACAAAAGCTGGTCCTAGCAAAAGCATGTTCCAGTGCTTGTGGAGAGGGAAAACGTGAGGCAGAGCGAGATGGGAAGGAAGGGAGAGTCTGTAGGGTAGGAAATTTGGGTAGTCAACACAGTGTGCAGCTGTTGGCCCAAGAGCAGAGAAGAGAAGCAGAGAGCCCTTGCCTTCTGACAGATCCCAGGGGGTCTGGCAGCGTGGCTGGGCAGCGCTGGGGCAGGCAGCACTACCTGCTGGGGGTGGGCACAGTGACACCTCACTGTCCCCACACAGGAGAGGGGCCACTTCCCTCCCAAGAACTGGCAGGAGATGGCTGGCAGCATTGCTCTGCCTTTTCCTGGTCCTCAGGAGCAGGAACAGGCTGCTCCCCTGCCACATTGTCCTCAGGAAAGGGACCGAGCATCACCCAGCCAGCACACACAGGAGCAGCCACCCTGTAACAGCCACTCCAGCTTGGGAAGACACCTGTACAGGTACAATGAGCACTTGGCTTGTTTCAACCCGAAAGACACCAGGCCCCCAGGCTCCAAGCTCATTTGCATATGCAGGGCATCCAAAGTGCCCTGAGTTAATGAAACGGCGGCAGAGTGACAAATTCTGGGATGGCCAGGGGACCACCTGCACCTTCCCTCTTCAGGAGAGCAGTTCTCTGCAAAAGGCCATCAAAAGGGCCTCCCCTCCAGATAAAGAGCTGTCAGCAGGTGTCTGACTGTGGCAGAAGTGACAGCACTTCCCAGCCACATGTCAGAGTGTGAGACCTCAGCTCAGCTGCTCAGGATCGCTGAGGACCAAGTGGCACTGGTGGAGGGCAGATCCTTGACTTGGGCTGCTCCAAACATGCATTTCTTGCCACCTCCCAGCCACCTCACCTGCTATCTGCAGTTAACCCTGGAGCACGCAGCTCAGTTAAGTTCTCTACAAGTGAAGATTCACACAGGAGACCTCGAGTCGTTGTGCCACAGTGGGAGCAGGGACACGTCGCAGGGAAGGGGCTGACTGACTGCTCTGTGGTGCACAGCAGCAAAGCCAGGGTCTGGTTTGCCCAGAGAGCAGCTTGTTCCACCATCCTGGAGAAGACAAAGAAAACAAATCCTCTCCCAGAGCTGCTCTGCTTAACCTGCGTTCAGGAATGGTCGTCACTCAGTCCCACAAGGAACCTGTTAGCATTTATTGCTGCCAGAGACATGAGCTTTTGTTTATTGAAAATAAAACCACACACGTTGCTGAAAATGCTTTGCAGAGGTGGCAGGAGGGCAAGGCTGGGGAGGAGCAGGACGCTTCAGCTCTCCCTGATAAATTACCTTTCATGGTGCTTCCAGCAACAACCACTTAATAACACATAGGCACAGTGGTTCTCGTTACTGGGAAGGAAGAGGCATTTCAGAGCAGACCCCAATGCCAGTTCTCAGGGGTTCCCTTCCTGGGCTCCTCTGACACAAATTCTTACAGCCATTTTTCAGCAGCTCCATGGCTCGGGCACCCTTCAGCAGCTTCACTACAAACAAAACCTTAGGCACACTTGGAGAAAGAAGTAAAAAAGGAGCTGGGGTGGGGGGGAAGGGAAATTAGAACCATGGAACTGTAATAACTTTCCATTATGCAAATTTGATTTAATCAGAGATGAAGCTGAAGTGCAATAAAAACATACTTTCATTAAGTTTATGACTTTCAGACTCTGTAATACCCCAGAAATGTCAATTATAAGGTTACCATAGTGATCCATGGTTACAACTTCGAAGTGATCTGTTCCCTTACCAGCAAGTGCACACTGAGCTGGGCCAGGACCTTGTTTCCCAGCTCCTTAAACTGGTAACAGCTTGTGACTCAAATGGCAAGTGATTTTAGTAGCAAAGGTGGCTATGAAACTTTACAACCTGCTCGAATCACGGGTGCCTGAGACATGGAGGTGGGTGATCCTGTGCCCTGGTCAGGCCCCACCGGGAGTGTTGTGGGAACCAGATGCATCGCTTCCATCTAATCTTATTTTGCAGCAAGTCCCCAGTGAAAAGCCAAGGCTCTGAGAGACCACAACACCCCTGCTTGTGTCCAGCTGCCAAATTCAAAGAGAAAATACCTCGAATGTGCATAAGCAGGAAGGGGTTGGGCTCAGGGACGAACTGGCCGCTCAGACCTTGGGTAACTACCACCCGCCCTTGATTTGCGGGCGGTGGGATGAACTGCACCTTCTCATGGTCGATGGCTGCGTGGTGACAACAGGGACCTTGTGTCACCTAGGTGGGGAGTGGTCAGGCTCTGCTACATGGGGGGTTGTCTGGAGCTCTTCCACCCAGACGCTGCTCAGGCCTAGCCTTGCAGACAGGCCCTGCCACGCAGGGCAGCAGCCAGGCTACGGACGTCAGGACACGTCAGTCAAACCACATCAGCACCTCGTGCTACAGAACAGCATTTCATTATACAGTGAAGTAGGACAAAGTCTGCTGCTTTCTATTTGACAGCAGCTCACCCACTGCATGGAAATTCCAATTTCCAGCCTAGAATGTGATCAAGAGTCCAGCTGCAGACCTGGTGCTGTGAGCAACGGCTCTGAGGTGGAGTTTCTGCTAATGGAGCAGCAATGGATCTGATTTCCCAGCAGCTAAGGATGCCTCTCTCCAGAGGGAGGGTTGGGAGAGCATCCTCACCCCATGCTTTCAAAGAAACAAGGAGCTGACAGGATCCTGCTGTCTCTGACTCAGTGCTGGCCTGTGGAGCTGGCAGAGCACACTATTATGGTGCCAGGTGGGCTTTGGAAAAGGACATCAGTGCACCAAGGACTGGATCTGTTCCTGCCTGGGACTCTTCACCATGAAATTCTGCAGGATTGAGGGATCTGAGCCATGATGTCCTTTCCTGTGAGAACCACAACTCAACACCCTTCCTCCTCCTCATTCCCACTTCTCCTGCTCTCGTTGGGGGGTCCCTAGATTCTTTGGAAGGTCACTTTGTCCACATACTCATCTTCTGTCATGCAACACTGTCCCTTTGACAGGAGCTTGGTCATGAATTGCTGCTGGGACCCTGAGGTTCAGTGGAGGACGCTGCATTTCCCCAGCGTTTGCAAAGGCTATGATTTTGTAGAAACATATACAGTAAGGAAGGCATTGTCTAGTGGATTAGGGCCTTGATATTTCTAATCATACCCTGCCTCAGCCTCTTTGAGTGCTGAGAACCCTATTCAGTGGCATTCAGTGGTTTCTCTGGGTGCTATTTCAGATGCAGAATAATTAGCAACGTGCAGGAAAAGCAACAAAGCCATGAATGGTATTTAGTGACAATTATTCCACCAAACCATTTCTTACTATTATAAATGGAGCTTATTAGCACTAAATTGTTTCCATAGGAAGCAGCATCAGCAATATAAAGAATGGCTGCAGGCTGGCTCGGCGGTGCGGGAGTCAGCACAATGGAGCCTTCCCGTCTGCTCCCCGCTGCAGGAGCATGTGGAGGGAGGAACCCACCCTCCTGCCACGGCCTGGGGAGCTCTGGCTCATTGCTGCCAGGAGATTTGGTGCCATGCTCCATCCCTGCATCCTGACATGGCGATGCAGCTACCTGGACAGGTCTCGCACCACTGGTGTGGGCTGGTTTGTGTTGGTGAATGAAAAGTGGGGGCAGGAGTGGCTGCAAGGAGCTCCCTCCTTTCCTTCCATCCCTTTGCTCAAAGGATTTCTCATACAGGAGGTCCTGCTGTCCATACCTGGTAAGGTGCTGGAACAGGCTGCCCAGAGAGGTGGTGGTCAACCTGTCCCTGGTAGTGTTCAAGGCCAGGTTGGATGGGGCCCTGGGCAACCTTGTGTAGCTCCAGGCCTGGAGGTTGGTGGCCCTGCCTGTGGCAGTGGGTTGAAGCTCTGTGACCCTTGGGGTCGCTTCCAACCCAGACCAGTCTGGGATTCTATGATCCTTGATATCCAAATGGTAGATCCAGGTATGACACTGCTCCCAGTACCTCCAGAAACCATCCCAAAACATGAAGAAGCAACAGGTGGTGGAAGAAGCAGGGGAGCCACAACTCCTCCAGTGCACATAACAGCAAGAGGTGGAAGGTTTTGTCCTTGGAAACAGGCAAGCAGCACTACAGGTCAGGTTTCCTTTAGATACTACCAAAAGGCTGCAGAGCCCCTTCTCAAAAGTGGACTATCCATATGGCATGGGATGTCCCTTTGGTCACTGGGGTCAGCTGTCCTGGCTGTGTCCCCTCCAACCCCTTGAGCATCCCTAGCCTGCTCGCTGGTGGGGTGAGAAGCAGAAGAGCCCTTGGCTCTGTGCAAGCCCTGCTCAGCAGGAACGAAAACATCCCTGTGTTATCGATGCTGTTTTCAGCCAATCCAAAACACAGCCTGTGAGGAAAATTAACTCTACACCAGCCAAACCCAGCACAGACCCCTTCTCCTGTTGCCCATGCATGCTCCCTTCCCTGGATAGGCACTCTAAGCTGGCTGCACAACTCCCCCTGAGTAGGGCTCTGATGTCAGGGAGGTAATTAAGGCACAAGGCAGGAGCAGAGCCATCAGCACAGTCAGCAGGAGGGAACCAACCCTGGCTGCTCCAGCCAGAGGCTTCATCCTCATGTGGGGCTCGCTCCTCCCCGGCTTTTCACGCTTTGCAGGCACAAGGCAGCTGGAAACCCAGGAGCCTCTAAGAGAAGCAGTTGAGATTTAAAGATGCAGCCCACAGAAACAAAGGCGTAACAGTCACTTAAGTAAACACATGACACGTTCGCCGTGGTGGAGCGTGACAGCCCCGTGGATTTGTGGGAGCGTTCCCTTCCCTCCTGCTTTACAGGTGATTTAGTGGATACTTTCCTTCATCTGCTGCCTAGAATTTGTGGGAGATTCCCTCTCCCTCCCCATAAAATACCTCCAACCACCTATAAAACGTAAACCAACATGCCTGCCAGACAGGCCAAGTGTGCATGGCAGAGAGCACATCCGCAGGCAGTAAAATAAGTACTGATGGCTTTGATGCAGGGAGCTCGGGCTCTTCCAGCAGAGGAACATTCATTTCCCTTCGCTGGAAATTTGATTTCCCTGCTTTTTATCTCCAGGACACGATCTTGGCACCAAACACTGCAGAGAGCTTTGAGGGCAGGCGGCACACACTGCTGGGTGAATCACTGGGTTTGACTGGAAGGTTGGGGATCCTCTCCGGGGTCTGCCCCGTGCTACCCAGGATTTTTCTTGCCCTCCTTAGTTCTTCCTCTGGAGATGTGCAGCATCTCAGAGCGGTCACAGCTGCTTTGCTCTGATACGCTCAGGAATTAGAAGCACCCATGACTGGTGACTTTTAGGCAAATCAGGAGGGGTAAACAAGTGTCCCACACTCAATGGCCACTGCCTGACTCTGGTAGCCAGCAGTAGCTGATCTTGTCTAAGCAGCATCCTGGAGGAAACTCCCTTCATACGTTACCATTTGCCATTGCTTCAAGCTTTGTGGACGGTGAAGCAGCATCTCCTGGAAGGGGCAGAGGGAGCCAGGCCAATTAATAGTGCATTTATTGTTGTAAGGAGAGAGGGAAGGGCGCAGCGGGCGGCCAAGGCTCCCCCAACAATGGAAACCGCTGCATGGAGCAGCAAGGAGATTAATTAGAGCTAAAGATCAGCAGCCAAAGAGACTCAGAGAGTAAATATCACTTCCAAAGGAGGGCAGGGAGGTAACTTTGCACTAATGAACCACGGCGTCGCTGCAGGAGAGGGAGATGGCTGCCTGCTGCAGCCTCCTGCATGCATTCTGGGCAGAGGCCCCGAAGGTTAACGGGCACCAGCATGGGTATGAATGGCTCGGCTCGTGCAGGGAAAACACATCATTCACAAGTAAGTTTACTGTTGAGGAAGCACAGCAGAAAGCACTGTGCATCTGTCACACATGCTGTCTGCTTGTGGCTGCGCAGCGCTGCCGTAAATAATGGCCATCAGCACTGTAACCAAGTTAGTGTTTACCTCTCCCTCGCTCTGCTCGCTGGTGTGCATGAAGGAAGTTGTGTTAAGAGACAAAGATGCCTGCAAGCAGGCAGAACACAGAGCTGTGTCGGGATGCTGAGGGTGTGCAGCCTGGCCAAGGTCTCCCTGGCATTTCACATCACTGCCATACACATTTTTCCCCAGGACCCTGCCTCATTCAGCAGGCAGGAGGCTTTCCCATGAGAAATCTGTGCAGAAGACTGCTTCCAAGCTGGCGCTGGCAAGGATAGCACAGTAAACAGTTCATCTGCAAAAAAACCCACCCACTTCGGTGGCTGCAAGGTTTACCCCAGGCATTTGGGAGGAGGGGCATTTCTTCCCAGCCTCCCCCCCCCAACCTTGCAGCTGCCTGAACCAGGGTAACCTACAATCTGGGGCAAAGCAGTGGGAAAGCTGCGTCCTCCCCTCCTCTCACCCTGCCAGCTGGGAGCAAGCACACAACCTCCTCTTCCTCCCTTCTGCCATCTGTGAGGAGAGTGGGTACTGTCAGGGACAGCAGAGCCGGCTGCTCCTCAGGGGAAGGGATGCAGGGGGTGACAGCTGGGCAGGCAGGACCGTGTCCTCCCCAGGGAGGATGCAGCGCCACGGTGCCCAAACCAGGCCAGAGAGCAGCCCTGGTGACATGATCTGGGGTCAGTCAAAAGCCCTGTGAGTGCAGGACAAGTCCACAGTGGTAAAGAAGGTCTGGGCTAAAGCCTGGAAGCCAGGTGAACAGGTTGGGCATCAATGGATACCCAGGAACACAAGCTCAGGTGAGGGCCATGGGCAAAGGGACCCAGCTTAGGTGCAGCTCCCAAAGTGGGGAGCAGCCCATGAGGCTGAGTTCAGAGAGTTTTCACACAGCTATTTTCCCAGCAGTTCAAGTCCATAGAGCTGCACCACAAGCCAGAGCTGACCTTGAGGACAGCAGGCAGAGCCCTGGGAGGGGTGATGAGGAGTTGTTCAGGACCCTGACCAGCAGACCTACTGCAGTGCTGTCCATCTGGCTGCCCACAGTTTGGACAAACCTCTGGTATTTAACTCTTGTGGAGGGAATACATGCAGGACATAGCACATGTGGTGCATCTGTGGAGGTCCCGTACCAGCATGCTGGAGTTCTTGGTGTCTCAGCTCACCCCTCTCTCCCTCTTGTCCCACAGCAAGCTTCCAAGAGACAACTGAAACCCCAGGCAAGAACTTGTGCTCATCCCAGATCTGCTGGAATTGTTGGTTCCAGGAAGGATGATCATTTTTCTAAGGCCCCAGAGAGATCCCAAGGGCCAGAAGATGTTGTGAGTGAAGTGTGATGCATCCCTTTGGCCATAAACAGCAAGGAAGCAGGATTCAAACATCTGGGGATTTCTTAACATGGAACTGAAAGATTCTCCCATGTTTTTAAGGTTCCAGGGTTTGTATTTTTTAGGGCATGTTGCCATTTTATGCCTGACAGCTAATGAAATTGTGTGTGCATGCGTATGCTGAGCATCCCAGAAACTTGATTTCATTATGCAGAACGTGCCCTGAACTAGCTAGGGAATCGTTAATGCACATGGTCTTGCTGCAGGATGGAAGGATGGCTTCCCAGCTCTAACAAGCACAAGTGATGACTGCTCCTGACTCTCTTGGTTAAACAAGGGGGAAAACAACAGTTACTGTTGAACTGGGAGGGGACAGCAAGGAGCCAGTCACTTCATGCCATCTTTGAAGAGTGAATAGCAAATGTTGTGCTAGAATAGGAGGGCTAGTGCAAGGCTGCATTCCTACAGACTGGTATGGGGCTGCTGGTGCTGGGACACCAGTGGCCAGTTACCACAGGAGAAGGAAAATCAGTTGCAGACATCCTTGGAGATGTCTGAAGGAAAATGGTGCTGCCAGTGTGGTTACTGAGGCTGTTCAGATCCACAGCAACTCTCCCTTGTTACCACACAGAAAAACAATGGGGCTCCATCCCCACATTTCCATGCTGAGTCTCTGTCAGGTGAGATTCACGTGCTCCTTGCTTTGATACTTGTCTATTATGCCATGCTCTGTGGGGTTGTGGGTTCTCAGTTGGGTCTGTTTGTCTTTTATTTAAATTAAGGCACTGGTACTGCAGTGCCAGTTGGGGGAACAAGCCTGGAAGTGCAGAGGTGATTACACTCACACCTGATTTTGTTATACTGGGTTTGTGGCCCCTGTGTTTGAAGCCCGCGTAGGAAACCACCTCAGGGCATTCACCATCTTGTTTTTAAACAACTTCAAGTGAAGGTTGATTTATTGCCTGCCTAAGCAAAGACTTTGGCTGCTTAATTATCCTCATTAGACCTTTTCTCTTCCTAGACTGACTCCGCCAGGACATAGCTTACAGTCTCCAGATTTCATCCTGCTTTTTCATGCTGTCACTTGGTGAGATGCTACTCCACACGACCCCTTCACGGGATCTTTCCTCCTTTTAGGCAGGTGAAACATGATGAAGCCACCAGTGCACTGAGCAATCACTGACTGCACAGCACGCCTCAAGGTTACACTGCTCTGTCTCCCCCAGAGCACTCTGCATCCCTCTGAACACACTGTGTGGGAGGAACGAGGTGATTATCCTATCCAAAAAGCTGCCTTGCCCAACAGAATGGAAATGTGATACACTGACATTCTCAGGAAAGGGTGGCGGTCATCCAGAAGAACCAACACACCACAGCATAAATTCGATCCTTTTCTTGCTAAAATGGGCAAATGCACTATTAAGAAGCAGAGAGCCTTCCCGGATGAATGAGATAGATGGAGCATTGAGCGGGGTCCAATGCCTGCTAATTTAAGAGTATCCCTGCTGAATCAGGTCTTCCCTGCACCCAGCCAGAGATGCTGTGGTCTGTTTCCAGCAGATCCCTTATTTTGCCACATAGACAGAAGGATGGACAGCCCAGAAAGAAGCCAAGCTGCATGCTAGGAGCTTCATATCAAACCTACACTGAACCAACACCCCACGCTGAGCCCTTCACCAGATGTGCATCAGCTGAAGGAAGAGGTGCTGAGGCCCAGCACCTTCTGCCAGGTGTTCCATGTGGTCATCTCTTGGATATCCACACTGGACCATGTGTCCCAGAAATAGTTGGGACTCTGAACCCATCTCACCACACGCATGTCTGGTTTCCAGAGACCACTGTGGCTCCTCCGGTAGCTCAGAGCAGGCATGAGCTGCCAGGTTAGCTGGCGTGCCCACTCTGGGGTGATCATCTCCTGCTCTGAACATGGGTATAACGTTAACATGGGTTTAACATTTCTGTAGTGCTATGTTAGCTTCACTGACAGCACGCAGCGTGGAGTTCCACACTTCATTGTACGTTATGTGAAGAATCAGTTTCTTCATTGTTTTGAACCCGCTACTCGACTCTTCAATTTGAAAACGACCCTGTTGTAGGCTGAGAAACCCCCAGAGATCCTTTCCTTGTGACCTTTTGCATAAACTCCTTTTATAAACCGCTGTCACACCCTCTCTCAGTTATCTCTTTTTAGGGTTTTGGTCTGGTTAATTTTTAAGATTCTCATTTTAGGCCTGTTGGGCCTAACCCGCTAATACAGGCCCTGTCTCCTCATCCTTTTCTGAACCATTTCCAGTTCTGCCATGCTTCTTCCTGGCCAGACAGTCACAAATGTGGGAGCACTCTGGGTGTATGCAGTGGCAAAGCAATGTTTCCTTCCTCTGTGGATAGCTCCTCACATTCAGTGGGCTTTTCTGGCCCACCACAGAGCAGCAAGCTGCTCAACTTTGACTCCTCCTTGTCTTTCCTTAGTGGTGGGAGGCTGTTCAGAGGCCGTGGCTGGGTGTGCAGAGTCAGGCCTGCCTTTCCCCCAGTACACGAGTTTCTACATCGATGTTTGAATCACACGCTCTGTTCCTGCACAGTCATTCAGTGCAATTAGGTCCTTCTACAACTTCCTCCAGCAAATTTTCCTTTCTACTCCCATGAATAATAAACTATCTGCAGACTGTGGCTCCTTATTATACAGCCCTTCCTGCGGATCAGTTATGAATATGCTGAAGAGTCAAAGTTACTGCACAGAGCCCTGGGACCTCCTTTCATTTATTCCAGCCCATTGCTCCCTCTTCTAATGAGCTTTTAGTCTGTGCAAGGGATTTCCCTCTTATCCCAATTGCTTCAGTGAAGCAGCTTGTTAAAAGTTTCTTGAAAATCCCAGTCCTTATTCGATTATTCACTGATTCTTCCAGAACCTTCCAGTGGATTTCTCTGCATTGAAGATGTTCAGCGCTGTGTCACGTTTATCTCTTCTCCGCTAATTCCCTTCTTCATGATCATCTGTACTGATTGTCTGCGGTGGAGAACAAGTGTACTGCTCTGCAGTTTCTCACATCTGGGACACACAAGTTTAAGATGAATTATATAGTGCTTCTTACTGACTTCTTCACTTGTTCCAAGGAAATTATTTTGCAAGATGCTCCACGGTCAGTAATCCAGCAATTTCTTAGGTAAATTCCTCCCATCTTTGCCATTCATCTTACTGACTGGTTCAAAAGCCTCCTCTACTGACTTCTAAGTCTCAGACAGTTCCTTAATTTCATCTCCCATCAAGATTGGTGAGCGCATCCCAAGGCACCTTCATTTAGCTGTAATGCTGTGCCCTGCTGTTCCTAGCCACTTTTATACCTTCGTCAGCTCTTGGTGCTACTTTTGCTGGCTGGTGCTCTGTTCTTCATAAGTTTAAAAGGCATTTATTAGTAGTTTATGATGCCTTTAGCAATTTGTTCCTCAAAGTATCTTGTTGGCTCTTCCCAGAGCTCTGCTGCTTCCTCATCTTTGAACACCTCAACACTCTTTGGCTATCCTGCTGATTTTGGTCTCCCTGTTAAGTGATATATGCATCGTCTGAGCCTTCTGCATGCTGTCTTGAAACAATTTTCATGCCACCAATGGATGTTTTTCACCCTTGAGCTATTCCTTTTCATTTCTTTTAAACAAATTCCATTATTTTTATGGAGCTCAGCTCTTGAAACACAGTGCTTACATTGCAATAGGCCTCGCTGGCTTCTTTCCTCCTAGGAAGATACTGAATTTGAGCATAACACAGTCACTACACAGAACAGCTTTTAAGAGGAGTGCTATAAGGTCCCCCCGCAGCCTTCTCTTCTCCAAGCTGAACCAGCCCAACTCTCTCAGCCTCTCTCCATAGGAGAGGTGCTCCAGCCCTTGGATCATTTTGGTGGCCTCCTCTGGATGTGCTCCAACAGGTCCATGTCCTCCTTGTGCTGAGGGCTCCAAACCTGGACTCAGTATTCCAGGTGAGGTCTCCCGAGAGCAGAGCAGAGGGGCAGAATCCCCTCTCTCCATCTGCTGTCCACACTCCTTGGGATGCAGTCATTCATGGGGTTGGCCTTCTGGGCTACAGATGCACAGTGGTGGTCATCCATGAGTCCCCCCAAGTCCTTTTCCTCAGGGCTGCTCTGCAGCACATCCTCTCCTGGCCAGCATGGATCATGGGGATTGTCCCGACCCAGGTGCAGGACCCTGCACTTGGCTTTGTTGAACCTCCTAAGGTCCCCCTGGGCCCCTTCTCCTGCCTGTCTAGGTCCTAATATATTTCCTATCTTATGAGTCTGTATATGAACAGTCCTGTCCCTGCCCAGGGTTATATGGACACATGGCTTACAGCTTGTTTGCTTCACATACCCTCCCTAAGGGCACCAGGTACCTGCAGTTTGGTACCAACCTCAATTCAGCTGTAATGGGAGCTTGACGCCCTGCTGACAGATAGATACCTACATGTCAATGTACACTTGTAGTTGTCTTAAGATGTGATTCTGTCTCCTCTGGTCAATTAAAATATGGCAATTAGGGACAGGGATGCATGTTTTGTAATTTATGGATAGCTTCTATGCTGCTGAAATTAATCAACATTATGCAGAGCAATTAGAGTGATGGGAGACTCTGTGAAAGTGGGAATTGATTTCTTTTTCATTATTAAAGAGTACAAGTACCTTAGAGTTGCAGGAGTTTGGTTAAGGGCCCCATTTTTCCAGCTCTGCCCAGGGCTTGGTGATGCCATCCCGATGCGCAAACCTTCCAAACTTAAAGTGAAATTCTTGGTCATCAGCACCCATTTCATTCTGTCCTTTTAGTGTCAGGGATGCAGTGCAGCAGAGGTGGGGGAGGCACCCCTGGCAATCCTGGACAAGGCAGCAGTTCCCTGGCCCTGATAAGGAGCAGGGCCAGTGGAGTTTGCCTGGTAGACTCAGGGCAGTGCTAATATTTTTGGAAGCACAAAAGAGTGATGTTCTGATCACATGTTTTGGGGGCTGTGACTCATGCTTCCCAGCCTCCTGGAAATGCTGCAAAGCCTGGTCTGTGCTGCAGGGTTTGTGTCCCAGCGGGTCCCAGCCGTGGTTGTTCCCATTAAGCTGCTTCCCTGAAGATGAGCTGAGTCAGTCTGGCTCCTTCTGAGTGCCTCTGTGGCAGGCAGCAGCCACAGTGCTCCTTCTTCCCATCCTGCCGTGTCTTACAAGCAGGGACCCACAGTGGAACCAGCTTTCCATGCACCAGTAACCCAGGACTGCAAAGCCAGGTACGACTGGGAATCCCAGCCTGGTGTGTTGGCCCCACAGCTGTACCCCTCACCCTCTCAGCATGTCAGGAACAGATGGACAGTGTGGTGACATCCATTCTTCTGTCTCCTGGTCCTGAAGAGCATAATAACACCAAGAAAACAGGCAGAATTGCTTTGTTTCAATAGCAGGGAAGTTACAAATACTCAGTGGCTCAGGGTGCTCTGTGACAGTGTTCTGTGTCCCACAAGTTTTGTTTACATCCTAATGAAAGGGAATAAAAAATAAATCTCTAAACCTTTGGACATTTTCTTGCTGATCCTGATTGCCTTTTGAGAAGTGGAAAGAAAAAAAGAAAAAGGAGGTTTCAATCTGAGTTTCTTCACTGAGCAAACCTTGAGCCTCAGAAACCCTCTGCCAAATCTGTGCTCAAGCCGATATTTATCCACGGAATATTCAAGCTCCCAACTAAACACTGTGTCTTCATGGAAATGCGTTTTGTCAAATGTTCCCACCAGTTCTAATTGAAATTTGTTCCTTCATCAAGATGCAAACGTTTTCTTTTGACAGCATTCAGCTCCAGAGCCTGGTGACACAAACCCCTATTAAACCAGAATGCCTCAAGAAACCACAAAATAAATAAAGAGGAACATTTTGTCAGTGTTGAAATGAAATCAGAAAGTCCTTTCTCCCTTTGCCTGTCAAATCCACGGGAATGGAGATGTCACCACAAATATTTCTGCTTCCACAAAAAGGTGAGTGTGTGCTGGAAACTCCTGCTGCCAGAGTTGTTGTGACTGCAGCTGACAGAGAGCAGGGCCACCCAGGGGCTGTCTGTCCCGAGTCTGGGTGTCATCTTAGCAGGACAACAAACTTTGAGACCAAAGACCATGGGCTGGTGTGATGTGCCACATGCACCCAGAGCCAGCACTGGAGGTCCCTGTGTGCAGCCTCTGCCTGCAGCCGGTGCTGATGTCACACTGAAGTCACGGTGATGTCACAGCACAGCAGCCTGACGCCTGAATCACAGCCCCAGGGGCACACGTGGAGCTGCCCAGAAGCAAAGTGGGTGCAGGTGGGTGGTGGTTGCACACTGGTTTGCACACACTTCAGAGCTGTGGGGCACTGCAGAGCATCCTGAGTGCATCTGGGGTGCCGAGGGTACACGTGTGCAGGGACCCATGTCTGGGGGCAGCTCCATAGGGATGTTTTGGAGCTGGTGTGTTTATTACACTGCAGACAGCCTTCCCCTAGACCAGCCTTGGGTCTCAGCTCCTCCTGCAGCTGCAGCAGGGAAGACTTGCTGCCTCTCAAGTGGCTTGGTAGACGGTGTGTTGGGATTGCATCTTCTCAGGAACACCCTCACAGGTACTGGGCAGGTCCCTGAAGGCTTCTCCTCTCCCCACTAAACAATTGGCCTCTTCATGTCGCACAGGCTCAAGCCCCTTCGCCACTTTGGAGACTTGCTCTGGCTGATCAATGCTTTAAATACGATGTAATGAATAAAATGGGATAATAATGTCTCTGGACCCACTGGCTCTGCTCCTGTTAACAGATGTCTTTGGCTTTCAGCACTGCCAGGGCACACTGCTGACTCATTTTTATCTTCCTGTCCACTCAGCTCCCATCCAGTAGAAGCCCTATCCATCCACAGAATCACAGCACCACCAAACAGTGGGTGTTGGCAGGGACCTCTGGAGATCACCAGACCCTCTGGCAGACCAGGATCCCCTTGATCCCCTTGATTCTTTCAGATGCCTGTATCTGAACAGGTAGAAAGCATCACAGGAAAAGTGTCACTAAATCTGCATTAATGACACTTTTTGGTGGTGAATTATGATAATATTTTTAAGCCTTTATGATAGCCCTACCTGGAGCTATCATAAAGCTGTAAAGCAGCCCTAAATGTGGTAACAAAGGATTCTTCCTCGACACGCAGCTCGCCTGATTTTACAACTACAATTCATGTTAAGTGTGCATTCATTAAATTATTCAGAGATGATAATGTCTCCTCTTCATAATCCTTAATCACCATGCCAATATGATTCTGCTTACACTGGCTAAAGAGGAGCTGAGGGAGAAATGCGTTTTGGCAGGGCAAGGATCACTAACACTTCACAGTAATGGGAGATTAATTAGTGACAGATGATGATGGAGTGCATATCAGAGTAAACACAGTTCTACCAGTGCTGCAAGGACTCCTCATGGTCAGCACTGCAACAAGAAGCACCTCAATGACTTACATGGTAAGAGAGATGCACTCCCTACCTCTGCATAGACAGGGTTTATTGGTACCATCTGTAAGAGCACCCAGTTTTGTTTCCTTTTTTAACCCAGGCTCTAGCTTTCAAGTGGTCCCAATGCACACTGTCATCAGCTCCTGACCAGTCCTGCAAGGGCTAACCAAGGCACTACTCCAGGGAGTAAAACTCCCCTTGTCAATGAAAGGTCATGACAAACCTTTCTCCCCATCATGCACAAGTCTGACAAGAACCATGGGCTGAAATGGGTGACACAAAGCAAATCTGGACCAGAAATAAGATGTAAGTATTAATATGCCCCTGGAAGACCCCTCTGATGCCCCTTCCTTGCTGTACCTGCCTGAACAATCCTTTCCCTTTGAGATATCTTGCCCAGGTCTCTGTGCTCCAGTGCCAGCGATCCTGTTAGAGCACATCACCAGGAATCCAGAGCTCTTTTTAGTGTCATGATAAATGGAAAACCTGGAGCCTCAGCTTAAAGAAAAAACCTTAAAAACACCCTGCAGGAACTGTCTTCCTGGGGGCCTCGTTACCCTCCACACTGATTGCCTGCAGGAACATCACTCACCTGGTAATGAAACCCAGAGGGAGGAACGTGTTCTGCTCGGGAGCAAATCGCATGTGGTTTCCATCTGGCCTCACAAGAGAGCTGCACAGTGTATTCACTGGCTGCACTGAGAGACAAGTTAATTTTGAAGCCCCCCAGTAAGCATCTATTTATCCTAGTGTGGAACAAAGGGTCCCTCCCCCTCCCACCTGTTTCAGCATCCCCATCAGAGGGCCTGAGGGGGCGTGCACACCCCCCTCCTCTTTAGCAGGGGATTAAATGCTCTGCCATCCCATACTTTCCTGAGTAAGGAAGCATGGAGCCCACAGTGCTGCTTTGTGCAGGGCTGCAATCCAGCAGCAGGTGTTGGCAATGCTCCTGAGGGGAATGGCCAGCAGTAAAAGGCTTGTCAGGGTGGGTTTAGGACAGTCCTGTCAGCAAGTGTGGCCACAGATGAGATTGCTCATTCTGTGGCAGCTCCTTGGCCAGAGTCCCTGGAGCCTCTCACCAGACCTACCTGGGAATTCCCTGTCAGATGCTTTTCCTCTGGGAGATGTGGTTCCAATACCTGGGGTTTTTTTTTAAAAGATGCTCTGTTCTCCCTTCAGCTGGGGGTAGAATATCTGACCTATATGAGACTATTTCATTTCTTTATTCAGACCAAGATGCTTTGTATCAAATTAGTTCAGAATCCCATCAAACAGCCTTTCTCTGCTGCCTGACAGGAGCTGCTCTGTGCCCAGTGCCCATCTCCTCTTGGGGCCTGGGCTTTCACCCATGCCTTGAAGATGCCATGCTCTGTGCTCCACAGGGATCAGAGGAGCCGTGTGACTGGTGACCAGGAGCCACAGTCAGTGTGGTGGGCAGGGGAAAGAGGTTTTCAGCCCCCATGGAACTATGCTGCATGAGTTTACTGCAAGACAAGGGGCTGATCATTTCCACAGGTAGGAGTGACATTTTCCAGCTTCAGGCAAAATTGTCATCTGTGATCCCATGACTGAAAGCACTGGCAAAGGATGCCCTGGGTTTGCCAGGGCCCTGGAATGGTGATAACTAGGCAGGCACAGAGATAAAGCAGGCAGTGGGCTTGGGCTGCTGCGTGGATTTTTCAGCACAGGTATTTTCAGATTGCCCTAGGGAAGGGATTTGGGCTGCAGTCTTTCTCTGTGTAGGGTCTAAGAGAGGTTAAAGCTATTCTCACAGAAGATATGGAAGGCCTTTGGTCACATCTCCCAGTACTGCAGCAGTTTTCTGCCCTGCCTTGCTTCCTTGTACTGGGGAGACTAAACAGCAGTCAGTTCACAGGCCACCAAGGCTTGGACTGCTCTGGAAAGGAGGTTGTGTGCTCTTCCACAAGCACCTGCAGCCCCTGGGCTTTCCTCAGACTCTTTGCTTATATTATTATCCTTCCCCATGTCTGTTACAGGATACATCAGGGGTCACAGACCCACCAAACTGAACCTCCTGTGCCTGCCTACTGGGACCTGAAAGTTCCCTCTTCCTTTATTTGAGATACCAAAGCTGGGCCCCAGCTTTCCTCCCAAGCACAGAGACACTTCTGCTATTCCACAGTGAGGTTCAACCCCCTGGGAAGGATCCCAGACTCCCCAGCACTTTGTCAAGAGCTCAGTTTCCATGTTGGAGGCAGGTTTCATCCCTGAGCTCGGTCTGTCAAAGAAGTGCTTGGTTTCGACAAAGCGCTGTGGTCACCTGAAGTTTGCCTCATGCATTTGAGACAATTGGAATTTACTGGAATAAATGAGCTGGAGCTCAGCTTGGGTCCTGCATCCCCCCTGGCAAACTGGTCCTTGGAGGAACCTGAAGCTCGAAATGAAATCTCAGGATGCCTGAGCCCTTCAGGAGTGGCTGTCAGGACTGATTCACTGGCTTCAATTTACAGGTGGGGGAAGCAGCATCCAGGTATTTTTTTCTGTTTGATTTAATGTCACTCTGTCAGTAACTGATCTCAGCTGAATTCTAATCAAACAGAAATGAGTGTGTCTAGACAGAGTTTTGCATAGTTTAGCAACATATTTCCACTGAATGTGGTGCTGGTTTCTGCGTTCACCCACAAGGAAGGACAGGCACACACAGTTCCTTCCATCAGAAGTGACACTGGGCCAAATGTCCAGAGACCGAGCCCCTCAGCACAGCAGCACCTGCTTGGGACCTCTGGCACCCACAAAGGTAGCTGGAAGGGCAGCCAGGAGTTGGATGGGTGACACTGAACTGGGTCTCTTCAGTCTCTCCCATCAAACAGGGGCAGCTTCTGCAATGGACTTGCAACAGGGGCCTCTCACAAGAGTCGAGATGCTCACCCCTGACACAGAGGAAGGTGTCACCTTGCCCTTTACACTATGCAGCAGTGACTCTTCTCTACTCAGGAGACAAGAGCAGCCCTGAGGAAAAGGACTGGGGGAGAACTGTTCCCAAAGGCACGGGGCAAGAAGACAAGGAGTAACCGTTTTAAACTCAAAAAGGGGAGATTTAGGTAGGATTTTAGGAAAAAGTTCTTCCCTCTGTGGGTGGTGGGTCACTGGCACAGGTTGTACAGAGAGGTGGTGGAGGCCCCATCCCTGGAGACATTCAAGGTCAGGCTTGATGGGGCTCTGAGCGACCTGCTCTAGTGATGAAGTCCCTGCTCACTGCAGGGGGTTGGACTAGGTGGCCTCTAAAGGTCCCCTCCAACCTAACACACCCTATGATTCTCCAAGGAGGATACAGCTCCTTGCTTTATTCTTGCCTCAACCTCAGATGTGGAGGGAGGAGACAAGGCCTAGCAAGCAAAGAAATAAATAATATACACATTTAATAGAGTATAATCAAACTCATCTGCCAGTGGAGCATGCTAATTAGCTTAATGAGATTTCTTAGAATGAGAAAATATTACTTATTTCATTAACTGCATGACAATTGTGCTCCTAAATGAATCAAGAAATAAATCTAAGAATTGAGATGTAAAAAAATAAAATGTTAATAAAATCACCACTGCCAGAAAAGTGCTTTAAGCCAGGAAATCAGGTCAGGTTTAATAGCCAGTCATAGTTCATGAAAGAAGTGACATGAAGCATCTGGAATGTGATGGCTTGCTTCTAAGACAAGCTGTGGAGAGCTTCTCCCACCATGTTCCCATGTCCCAACACTAAGGGTTTCTCCTGCATCAGCTGGACCAGGAGCTGAACCTGGGCCTGGTGAGGGGAACAGTAGGGGTGATGGTCCACAGCACATGGCAGCAGTGCTTTTGAGCATCAACAGCATCATCTCCTGCATCACTGGTGTGAGGGTGTGAGCGAAAGGCTGAGGACATGGCTTGGGGCAGGGCTGTCCCAATAGACTCAGTGCTCTGGGACAGGTCCTGTAGGCATCCAGAGATGCTGGTGGAGCTGTCAGTGGTTCAGACACCTCCTTTCCTGGACCACTGGTGATGGGCTAGGGTGCTTTGACAGTGGAGAGCTGCAGGAGTTGCTAGGGTTGAGATTCAGCTGGTAGGAGAGTAGAATTTGATGAATAATAGGAAAATTACTCGGTGAATAATGGGCATATTGGATGAATAATCTCTTGGCAAATAATATCTGATCTGCTTGAGCTGTCAGCAAGGGACATGTGCTGCCTGCGTGTGCTGTGGGAAGGCACAGGGTAGTCTGCAGCTTCAAATCTAAGCTTTGTTAAACAAAGCCAAACAAAACCCATATGGTTTATGAATAGAAAAGGTTTTCATCTTGCTAAAAAGACGCCAACGTGCAATCAATGGTTGTGTGGAGCTGCTGGGTGAGAAAATGAGTTCAGATGAAACCAACCAGTCTGGTTTCACTCTGTAATGGGACTGCAAGGAAACGTGCAAACAAACGAGGTCAGGACCTGCTCTTTAATGCACCAGAAGGTGCAGCACATCGGTCACCTTAGCAGAGCTCAGAACCTCCCTTCACCTCCAAAAAGAGGGGATCAGCAGTGGAAGTCCCCAGAGCATTTCAGTGCTGTTTTGAGCAGGTCCCAGGGGGCATGGACAGGCATGGGGACAGGCATAGACCTCAGGGCTTCACCCCAACATGCTCCGTGGAGGAAGGTCTGATAATCCCCCAAACCCACTCCCACACTGCCCCAGAGCACAGACCACTGTCTGCAAGCAGAGTGGGAGCGTTGCAGTGGGAGCCCACAGATATGAAGAACCAATTCCTGTCTGAAATCCATGGGGTGTGCTGAGCATATCTGCACTGCAGGCTGGATCAGTGCCTGCTGTGGAGAGGAGCCTGCTCTGCTCTCACCCCCCAGCCTGCCTCTGAGCTGGCAGCTCATGGCATCGCAGGCTCAAGCAAGTTGAAGCCATCTCCCCCTCTTGCTGCCCATCTGCTTCGTACTCTGGATGTCACGTCTGAACAGGCTCTGGTGTGGAGACTGCTCCTCTGGCATTACCCTCCTTGCTCCAGCCTCCCCATCTTCCCACTGCTTTCTGCTTCTCTGCAGGTGCTGTGTCACATTGCATCACTGCCTGGTCATTAACGCTTTCCCACAGACTCCTCGAGGCTGCTGTCAGCTACCCTGACTACACCAACACAGGGTGAGCAAACATTTCTTTCAGTAGCTCGTGAGTTAAAGAAGCTGGATCTTTTCTGGAAAGCAGGAATCTACATCACAGAGATGTGCTGTTGAAGTGGCATCATGCTTGGGAATGGGTTGAGCTGGTTTCCAGGCTGGAATCGCAGCCAAATTCTGTATTTTCTAACAGAGCCTGGAGAATGGAGGCAGCGCTCAGCCGTGTCCCCAGCACAGAGCCCATGCTTGGTCTGGTCTCCAAGCCCATGGGCTGACATCTGAGGACACGAGATGAGGTCACAGCATCACAGCACAGTCAACTCTCCCCAGCTCCTCCATCCACTGAGGCCAAATATCCTCTGCAAAGTTAATCTTCCTTCTGTATCTTCCTTTCTGGATGTGTCTCCAGCACCAACGCTCTGTGAGCACTGAGATCTTCAGCCAGTGCCCCACCAGATCCCAGGGTAGCAGCAGAGCTGGAAATCAAACCTGTGAGCCAGAGGACAGTTCCAGATTGGAGACTTTAGTGCCCCCATTTCTGCTGAGCCTGTCTGCATCAATGGCTTCAAGTTCTCTGCCACAGACATTGTACTCTTTAAATGATAGTGATGAGTCTCACCCCACACTGCATTTTCAATGAGCTGCTCTGGGTAATACACACTTTGAAAATGATAGCCAGCAGCTGCAGTGTTTCTTTGGTCCCCTGAGATCCCTGTTTGTTTAATAAACTTGTATTTTTCTGAACAGCACAGCCCATTGTGAAGGTGATCTTAAAGGGGGAAAATGCCTGTGAACAGAGCTGATTAAATATCAGAAAATACAAAGCATCCTGGAACCCAGCTGACAGAGCCACCTGATGAAAAATCCACAAAGAGATTTTAATTAAAATTGATTACAACTGGCAAAAACAAACATCTAAAAAGTCAGGATGAAATCCTTCCATCAACACAGAGCTGCACACCAGGCCTCCTTTCCAACGTCAGCCCAGCCCCTTCGCTGGAGGCCCCATAAACCACACAGCACCCTATTGATGACCGAGCACCCAAAGGGACCTGTGTCCTGCTGTGTCCCAGCACCTCACCCGTGTCACAGAGCAGCTCTGAGGCTGCTTCTGGGTGAAGCAGCACTGCCAGGCTGCCATCAGTGTGACCTTCCAGGCACGTCTGTCCTGTGTCCTGGGCACCGGGATGCATAGGGGACCCTGCGCTCTCCAGGCCAGAACTGCAGCACCCTGATCTTGAGAGCGCTGCAGGCTCTGGTTTAGGGAGGGTTTGGAGTGCTGTTCTCAGGGAATTTCAGCACACAGAGCAGCTTTGTGGTCTGCAGTGGACTCGGAGCTTCTCCCTCACTGTGCTGGTTCTGCTGCCATCCTCTGGCAGCCGCTTCTGCAAGATCCACTCTTCTTTGGACTGTCCGAGCTCCAGGAGAACAGAGGGCACTATTCTCTCCCCAACACACCGGTTTAATGTTTCCCATCTCCCTTTCCCAGCAGAGCCTCAGAGCCTAACAACTCGTATCTGTCAGGGCTGGGCTGGAAGGACATCTGGAGCATGATTCCCATCGGGTCTCTGCTCTCAGTGTCCTCAGGGAAGGGACCTGTCACTGACCATCTTGGGTGGGGACAGCGCCTGATAGATGGACCATCTCCTCTGACACTGCCCTTCAGCTGCAGTTCCAACAGAGTGTCCTTTAGAAGTGCAGAGCATCCAGTGGAGAAATGTGGACAGGAGGCCCAAGTCTACCACCTACCTGGGACAAAGTGCCAAGGGTCCATTTGATGCCAGGGAGGTTTTTATTCTGCTTTTTGAAGTAACCAGCCAAGCCAATTCAAGGACTGAATTCCCAGAGTCTGACAAACCATTCCAGGCATGTTCCGTTCCCACATCACAGGGTCAGGCAGTGAGACCAGGGGGGTGCTGAACTCATCGAGTCACAGGGAGGTAAGTCTGGGTGACACTGCGAAGAGTCACTATTCTCCACGTGTAGGAACAGGGCAAGGTGAATCACAGCATCATCAGGTTTGGGGTTTTTTTGCCCCTAAAGGTTTTTGTTATGTCCTGTCTGAAAAATCTCATCTCAATCTGTAGTTTCTCCTTCTCCCACCATGTGCTGCTGGGAAAAGCCTTCCCCTGTCCTCTTGACCCAATGTTCCAAACAGTATCTATCCTTCAGATGTAGAAGAGAGTCACCTGTTTAATGAGGGTGAATTTCAATGAATATTGTTCTGAAGACCTGGGGCCTCCATGCCTTTCCTTGGTCTGGAGCAGCCTTACTGAAGCAGGGGGTTAGACACCTGGGGAAATACAAGACACTGTCACTGTTGGTCCTCTTGTCACTGGGAAAGGAAAAGCTGGTTTCTCTGCAGCTCTGACTTGCCTCTGTGCAAAACAGGCTGTATCTCTGAACAATCCTGACAGGGCAGGAGAAAAGATTCCTGACAAGCATATAATCCAATTAGCTTCTCACTTTCACATCAATTCAGTTCTAGCTCATGAAATTGCTTGTCATTTATCCATCACTCCAAGAGACTCCAGAATCCAATTGCCTTTGTTGAAGCCAGAAATGAGACACTAGCAACAGGACCCATTAGAGATGTCATTCAGGGCTTCAACTTCGGCTCTGCTGGATAATGGATGAAGCTCAGGAGCAGACTGCAGCTCTGAAGGATGCAGGGCAGCTTCCTCCTCTTCTCTGGAGCCTGTGCAGGGGCCTCAGAGGCACACAGAGTCAGACCTACAGATGGCTGTGTGACAGGCCAGCACATCTGCATAAGTACCTCCAGCTGAAGAAATCCTGGCTTTTCACAGCAACTACTGGCACCAACTGTTGGGGTTTATTTTATATCTCTTTTTTTAATCCTGACTAATTTATCTGATGAATTTGCCTTTCCTGTTTACTAATTGCCTACAGATAGACTGAAAAAATACCATAGTTCTTCAGTGACTGATTGTTGAAAAGTCAGATGTCAGAAGGGCAGGTGGTAGTTTAGCCCTGGTTGGAGGCCAGATGCCCACCAAAGCCGGTCTACCACTGCCCTTTTCAGCTGGGCAGGGGGGAAAATAGATATTGAGAGGCTCAGGAGTGGAGATAAGGGCAGGGAGAGATCATTCTGCAGTCAGTGTCACATGGACCATGTCTCCAGCCAGAGGACAGCCCTGGACACACCTTTGCAGTCCTGAGGGGAACAGAACCACTGCGAGTGAGGGTGAGCAGTGGATGGAGGCATTAGGAAATGGGTCCTTCCTCAAAGCCCTTTGTCACCAAGCTACAGCCCACACAGCCTGCAGCAAGGGGCTCGGGTGACAGCAGAAACCCAAGGAATGGGAATGGGATTTAAGGTCCTAGCCAGTTAGTCCCCACTCACTGCCTACTGTCACACCAGGTGAAACCAAACCAGGTGAGAAGAGCACTATCCCCTCAGTCACTGAGGTTTAGGTACACAGGCCACTGAAAACACAGAATCTGCACCACGGAGCCAAGTCTCCTCACTGCTCTGGAATATCTCTGGGATTTGCAGCTGATGCAGCCCCAGCATTCACCCCTGTCCCCTTCACTGTGCTCACCAGGATGGGCCCCAGGGTGAGATGCTGCAGGGAGCAGCGTGCATTTATGCCACCCAGGGCATCCTCTTCAAAGTGAAAAACCACTAGAACGAGGCACCAGCTAAAAAAGTCATTTAAAGAAATTACAAAGCAAACATCTGCCCTGGAGAGACTGTGGCCAGAGCCAAGCAGGTTTTGGTGTTGCAGCTGTCAGTGCTTTGCTGCTGAGGCTGGCCCAGGGTTGTTCCCTAGGATTAATGCCAGATAAATGACTGTTTCCCTCCTTCCACTTGTTGGTTTTGAGTTTCTTTGGGGAAAGCTCTGTGGTGACTCAAGAAAATCCCTGCTCTTTTACCCCCTACAGAGCAGCACTCAGTGCCATGCCCTGTGTGTGGTTATGGTATTAACTCCTGCACTCTTGTTCAGTTGTGGCAGTAACACTTCTTATGGGTGTGAATGGTATGAGACACCCAGTCATCCCAGAACAAGAGCTTAAAAGTGCTTAATGGCTTTAGAATTCCTTTCAAAGGGATTATTCTCTTCTTTTTTCAGTCTTTTTCTGCACTTGACATGGCACTAAAGCAAGCTCACATTGTTCTCATGTCCCACAGATGTAACAGCTTGTAATTCCCATTTATGAACGGTATGGAGAGGCTCAGCTTTCCTGGGAACACGGGTGCCTGTGGCATGGCCCCTCAGCTCCCTGGTGCTCTTCACGTGAAAGGCAGCAGAGGCTCCTGTACAATTCACGTGGGAGCTGCAAAGCTGCATCCACACCAGAGCCCAGGATCTGGGACTCTTAAACCCTGTGAGGAAGAGGATGACCTCAGCACATCATCAGTGATGTGTTTGTCACCTCTAATTACAGTTCATTACTGTCCCTGGTCAGTTGCAGACCAAGACACCTTCAGGCATGATCCTTGCTGCTTTCTGGGGAAAGGCTGGAAGAAGGGATTCCTGGTGGGAACATTCCACAAGGTTTTTAAGGGATGTCTGTCAGGGATGATCTGTCACTCACGACTGCATGTGTAGCCAGGAAGCAGTCTGTGGGCTTTTAGCCCACCCTCTCAAGGTATAAAACACACTGCGTGGCCAGAACAATTCGGGTTTTGAGCAAGGGATGTTCTCCTCTCACAGACTGCTCAGCAGCTGCAGATGGGACATTATTCACAGCAATTCCACACTGAGTGGTTTCATGAACGTTAGAAAATGCCAGTCTGCCCACGAGCAATGTGTGCTGTGCAACATCACACACCAGGGGAAAGCTTTGTGCAAATCCTCCTTGTCCCTGCGCCTCTCAGAGCTTTATTTCATCCCCTGGGATGTCAGCAGGTCAGGCTGCACCCAAAACAAGGCAGAAAATGTGGGAGAAATGCCTCTTTTGGGAGGTGCAGAAAACACCTGCTGCCAGTCCTGACTGTATTCAAGAGGCAGAACTGGGCAAGTTTGAACATCGCTCCAGAACACTGGCATCAGTACTGGGGAGGCTTTCCTAACAATTTTAATCATTTTATTTATGAGGTTTTTCTGTATTAGATTAGACTGTTAGACTAATAAATCAATTAACTAACAAATTAACTATAAATTCTTTCTGCCATACATAACATGTGCACCCTTTATCTCACATTTGGACCATAACAGGGTGGTTTGATGCTCTTCCTGCAGCTGCTGAATCCTACCAGGAGGCTCTTTGAAGCCAGAGTGAATCCGCAGAGCAGGTAGGTGTTGCCCTGGGAATAGTCCCCAGATTGCTGCTTGCCAGGTGATGATGTTTAAGCGGGTCAAGGAGCCTGAAGACGAAAGGCAGAGGGTGAGTGGCAGTTTCCAGTGACAGGAGCTACTTAAGGCCAGAGTATCAAGTGTTTCCAATGCCAGCACAGGGCAGGCAGCTGTGATGGGAGGCTGAAGGATCAGCCCAGCCCGCTGCAAGGGAGCTCAGCTTGGTTTCATCAGGCACTTAAGGTGTCAGTCCTGAGCAATGTGACAGGTTCAAGTTGCTGTGGATCCCCAGGGTGACTGAGCATCTCTCTGTGCTTCCTTTTGGTGTGGTGACTAAAACAGACACGATTCTGTCCTGGTGGTACTAGGCAGGTTGATCTACCCTGCCAGAGCAATTTTAATTACTGATCAAGCAGATTAACCCCAAATCATTTCATTACTTTAATCTAGATGCAGATTGATTTTAACACCTCCCATATCTTTGCTGTGGTTCAAGCTGGCATCAGCACATGCCCAGGTGTGTGCTGGGGTTAGGAATGGCAGGATCCCTGTTGTTCCTCCAGACTGGTCAGTCCCACAGCCTTTGATTTGCTTTGATTGGTTGAACTGCACATCTCCCACTTGGACATGGCAGGATGGACTCAGTTTCCCAAAGTCTGGTGATATTTGGGGGCTTCCAGAATAACCAGGTCATGTTGGGGTTGTCTCACAAAGGTGAGGTCCAGGCAGGGTTTTCTTATGTAATTACAACTGGGAGAGGTTCCTTATAACTGGGGGAAGGCAAACATCCTGCCTGTCTTCTAGGAGTGGCCTAAAGGAGGTTCTAGGTCATTCAGTGCTTAGGAGAGTAATGGAGCAAATCCTTCTGGGGTGTTTGTGGAGAGCTGGTGGTGACCCACCAAGGGCAATGCCAATCTCTGCACTACAGAGAGAGCTGCCTGCAGGATTTCTAAAGGTCCTTTGTTTTGATGCGAAGCAGTCAGATCTATTTTCACCAGTAGCTAGAAATCCCTCCTTTATCCCTCTGATTCTTTGCTGGTAACACGAGTTTCATTCTGAAGAGCAGCATATTTCCAGAGTGTGGGGACGAGAGCTGAATGAGAACTTTTCTATTCAGAAAGAAAATAAAATGCTTTTAACAGCTACTGCCGGTCTTGTGATTGTTTCTACTCCAAACAGAAGCTTGTCTCTGGTGTAAAATAATGTCCTCATTTATAATCCTTGGAAATCACAAAAGAAGCAGTCAAAGCCTTGCTTGGGAAGAGAGATACAACCCTTGCAGGAACGAGAGGAACAGCAAGCAATTACAGATTGCAGAGAGACTCTTTCAGATGCTTTGGAGCTGAGGCAGTGGAAATGATCATAACTGGAGTAGCACAAGAAGGGCACTGCCTAGGAGATTCTCTTGACTTGATCTGAAGGATGACAGTGGGGATGGAGGAAGGGTAGAGGTCTGAAAGATCATGTTTGGACCTATGGTTTTAAAGGGACAAGTGTTGGCATTAAAGCCTTAGATGAAGAGGATAGACTTTGACCTTGTTCAAAGTCACACTTAGCTTATAAGAGGCACCCAAAGCAGGGGAGGCACCAGATGATCTTATTACACCTTACAAAGAACAGGTCTGAGGATGTTCACATCTTCCACTGGACTGGTTCCCCAGCTGTGCTGCTCCATGAACAGGCAAAGAAACAAGTGGACAGAAGCAATCTGATGTGGCAAATTCTCCTTCTCTTCCTGACATAAGTGAGGATCATGTGTCTTAGAAATAAGTTAATTAACCAAAAGAGAAATTAGGGGTGAGTGAAATTAAGGATGGTGTTTTCTGGTCCACGACAGAGGGAAAGAGACCAGAAGATCATTTTTAAGCCTATAATTCTGCATCTGCTTGGCTTGTGGCCCCCAACTTGTCCCACACCGAGACAACATGTGGGTAACTTCCTCAGTGGGACCCACCTCTGATGGAACTGCAAAGGCAACCCAGCCTGGGTCCTGCCATCTATGCTGCCTCCTCCTCTGAGCAGAGGGGGGTGGGACGAGTGGAGCCCCATCACAGCCCCCGCTCTGCTTCAGAGGTGCTGCCTCGCTGCCTGCAGCCAGCACCATCCGGCACCCAGAGGTGTGTGCACGGAGGTCCCTCGCTGGCAGGAGTCTCCCGAGCAGCCAGGCATTCCCGAGAGGTTGGCACCAGCAGCGCAGCCTGGAGGCTTTCCTGCCCAGCTCCCCCTCACAGCTCACACGATCTGCCCGGGGTCTGTAGGGGGGTGGAGGGGCCTGGGGAAATTCTGTTTTATTTCAGCGTCGCCTTTGGCAAAGGATCCTGACATTAATTCATTAAAGCCTGCACAACACTTGGAGTTCCTCTGGCGAGGACCCTCTACAGTAGCGCAGAGAATTAGTCGATCATTCAATTATTAATCACTGCCATCAATAATTCAAACATTCAATTATTAATTGTTATTATTACGGTTACTCAGATCAGAGACTAACATACACAGAACAGCTCCTGGCCAGCCTAAGAGCAACTCGCCTTCAGGCCCTGCCTCCAGAGCTGCTTTTGCCTTGCCAAACAGCTTGCAGGTCCCGGTGTACCTGGCTTGCACAGTCACAGAATCCCAGACTCACAGAATCCCAGGGATTGGAAGGGGCCTCCAGAGCCCATGGGGTCCAACCCCCTGCCAAAGCAGGGTCCCTAGGACAGGGCACACAGGTCGGTGTCCAGATGGGGCTGGAATCTCTCCAGAGAAGGAGACTCCACACCCCCTGGGCAGCCTGTCCCAGGGCTCCCTCACCATCACTGGGATGAAGTTCTTCCAGTGTCCCCTCTCAAGCCTGAGCACGAACCATGGGTCATTCTCACCCCAGAGCACCTTCTGCCTGCCAGCAGAGGGATCTGGTTATTAAAAAACAAACCCCATCTTCCTTCAGTTTCTCAAATAGAATTTTGGAGCTGGATTCACTATGGGGAGAGAAGTGTTCCCAGTTAAGCAGTTGGATGACACCCAGGAACACAGGGAGCACTGGGAATGTCACTGGGGATGTATTTCCTTGATAGATTGCACAGGAAGGAGTGCTGTACTAAGTCCCCTCTGTCACAGTCTTTTTTTTCATGATGCTCTGGTTCAGGCAAAGCCTGTTGCCTTTACACCTGTGAGGAAAGGTCACACAGCCTGTGGGCAAGGCTGTTCACAGAGACCTCAGCACCTGCACCCTGCACAGACACGGTCGCCTTCATGCTCAGTGCTGACCACAGAGCGCAAATTCTCCCCTTTTCTGAATGATGACATGGACCCTGCAGCTCCAAACCTGGCAGCACAAAGCAGGTCAGCCCAAGAGTTAATGCTGTTTGCAAGCAGATGTAAAATTCAGTATTCAAATTATTTAAGTGGCCGTTCAGTCAGCAGAGACACAGCCCGAGGGGAGAGATTCCTCTGAGGTAGAGAAATGGCTCCTCAGGGGGCTGTGTCTCTCTCTGCTGCCTGCAAGGGGCCTCCAGGACAGCAGCTTATCGGAAGACATCTCCCCTGTCCAGTCTGATGCTCCCTTTTTGGGTGTCCCTGGTAGTGCTCTGAGTCACCAGTATTACCCAGGGCAGCTTTGATTGGCACCACTGACAGGAGACAGCCCAAGGGCTGAAACCAGTGTGCTGGCAGGAGGCAATACTGGAACCTCTGAAACCTGCAGCACTGGGCTCTCTCCTCTCTTTGGGGACCAGGGATGGAACCTGAGGGAACAGCCTGAAGCTGTGCCAGGGGAGGGTCAGGCTGGGTGTCAGGAAGAGGTTCTGTGCTGAGAGGGGGGTCAGGCACTGGCACAGGCTCCTCAGGGCAGGGGTCACAGCCCCGAGCTGGGCTGAGGGCAAGAAGCATCTGGATGATGCCCTCAGAGCCAGCTCTGACTGGGCTGGGCTGTGTGGAGCCCTGCTGCCTCTGCTCCTGCTGCCTCCAGAGCCTTTCGGGCAGGTGACAGCAACACCTTTATCTTCATCCTACAAAGCCAGCCAGGCTTCCTTGCTGCTGCCAGCACACTGAAGTGCTTCTCTGGGCAGACAATCAATGTGTTGAAGCATTTCTTCCTAAAGACAGATGCTGAAAAAGGAGGTGCCTTGTCCTAAAGTAATTCAGTTCTTCTCCAGTCAACGGGAAGAACACTTCATCCTGCCTTAGGCAGCTGCTTTAGTCTGAGATGAATAATTTCTAGAAGCGATCACTGAACCAGAGAGAGTATTGCTAAAGATTTCAGCTGTAGAGGGAAGCAGAAAGGGCAAATCCAGCTCTCCCAATGCTACTAATGGTTCCACTCAACACTTGTGCAGAGGTTTGGCCTGAAAGGCCAAGCTAAAACCACAGATAAATGAGCCATCGCCAGGGAAACATCATTTCCTCTGGTTCCCATGCTGGATTAGGGGATGATGAGTAAGAGGACAGCAGGAGCCAGCCCAGCTGAGGTGCTCCTTGACAAAACCTGATCCAGTGTGGGACGATGCTCTGTGGAGATGGAGGTCTCCTTCACTGCCTGTGTGCAGGTTTGGACAGAAGAGAGCAAGGCAAGGAGAGTATGGTGAGAGCAGAGGTGAGTGTTAGGGACACCAGAACTGTGGCCACAAAGATCATGACCATCATCTGTGGAAAATGAAATACACCTGGGGCATAACTGAAGCTGCCTCAAAACCCTGGGGCCAAAGCCAGCCCTGTGGAATTCACCCTGGGCTTCTGTTTTATTCATTTTGCATGGATGGATGTAGGATAAGGGAGTCCCACAGCACAAGCCTGCTGCATAGGCTACATACAGTGTCTCTGCTCTCTATAGTGTTGTGACTTTAAGTCTGACAATTCCCACTCCACAGGGGCCTTTGCCAAATTTGTTCATCCCCTCATCAGCAGAGCCCACGAAGTGTCCCTGCTACACCAGAAGCTATCAGCACCTCCTGGTGCACAAGCTGACATGTTCTGCAGGGCTGGTGCTGCTGAGCAAGATGCTATTTACAGGGAAATCTCTCTCCTGTGGAAATACATGTTTTCACACATCATTTGCTTTGCTTCCCTCTCACCCTGTGAGATTTCCCTTCACGCAGTGACAGGAAGGAAGGTACAAGGGAGAGCCCCCCTCTCCCCCACCAGAAGCCTTCCATAAACATGAGCTTCCCTTGAGGCGGCGTGGGGAAGTGTGACAGCTCCCACCAGTGACACCCTGAGAAGAAATCTGTGACAAATTAGGGGTATCACTGTGCTGCGCCCCGTGCTCCCTCCCACCCACACTCACAGGTTTTCCCCAGCTTCTATTCTGGGTCTGGGCACGTTCTCATCCCCACAGGGTTTCTGTGCCATCCACCAACACATCAAGTCCCATCGTTAACATCCCTCACAGATGAAGCTGCTCCAGCCTGGCCTCAGCAGTAGCTCTGGGCAGACTGGCATCTATTCCCCACGCTATATTTTCCATGGCTTTGCTTTTTCTCACTAAAAACCAACAGCAAGGTTTCTTGTCTGTAGGTCCAACTCAAACAAAAATATTTTGCTTTTTTTTTTTAAGCTTTGGAGAGCTTTGGTTTGACTCAGCCCACAGTAAAACTGCTGCCCTGCCACAGCCAATTGCCCAGGGGATGGGGCTGTTGGTGGCTCCCATCTTTTTCCTTTGGCAGTTTTGCCACACTGCATTTCCCAGGGTGTCACCCCCTCTGTGGCAAAGCACAGACCCTGCACATCATGAAAATCACAAGGGTGTTGGGACGTTGTGGAACGTTTGGAGCCACATTCTCTACCTCTGGCTCTCTGGGGTGAGTGCAGAGCCTCTGCTACCTGACAAGCAAAGCCCTGCAAGGCTGGAGATGTGCCTCCTCCTGTGCCAGGTCTCTCCATGAGACTTGGCCAAAGCAAGAGTCAGAGGAGCTGTTTGTTCTTTGCAAAGGTCCTTCCCACCCTGCCTCCCATCTACCACCCAGCTCCAGGGTGCCTCTGCCCCAGAAACAATCTGGGATGCCCCAGCTCGGAGCGCACGTCTGCTGGTCCCAGGGGGGAGCAGATGAAGCTGGAGGGCAGATTTGTGTGCAGGGGTGTCCTTGCTCTGGGAAATGGGTGGCACCAGGATCACCACATTTCCACCAGGATCATACAGTTTTCTAACTTGCAGACACTCCCTGTGTTTATCCCGAGACCAGGGCAAATGAATAAAAGAGTAGAACTGGGGAGGGACGAGGGAAGATGTAACTGTCAGTCGGTGGGGTGGTGTGATGGGCTTTCCTCTGCTGGCAGTTCCTGGGGAGAGACTGGATGTGATGCATCAGATGAGGGACTCTCTTTTAATGAGAGAATAATGAAGAATCAGTAACAAGAACTCTATTTCCAAGGATTAATGAAACTCCATGGAGTCAGAGGTATTTGCATAAGCACCTATTCTAAAATGAATATTTATAAATCACTTTATGGCCTCCCAAGTATCTGTGATTTAAATCTGTGGGACAGCTATGTTAACAGCAGCATCTTCCTTTTTTCCCCTGCACATGTGGTTCAGCTTGGGGCTTGAGGGCCTTTTCTGCCTCTCCCCATGGGGCAGGAGGAAAGATCAAGCCTTATGTCTTGATTTAATAAATCTGGAGAGACAAAGACACTTGGGGTCTAACTTGGGTGAGCAGCTCCATGTTTACTGAGTGTGTTGTAGTCTTATGGTTTAATGCGTTAGCAATGACATTGCTAAACAAACCTTTCTTCTTTTCTTTTTCCATCCATCTTTTTCTTGGTGTAAAACCATTTTCCTGGTTCTGGCCAGGCCAGAGTCAACCTCCCCAAGCAGCCAGCACAGGTGAGATGAGTCAGCACAGGTGAGATGAGTTATCCTGGGCTGTTTTCCACACCCCCTGACATCACTGCCCTATAAAAGGGGCTGGCTGGGAGGGGCAGGGGTTTGGTGCCTCCAGGACAGTCTGAGTGCAGCCAGGGAGCTTGGTTGGTCCATCCATCCTTTGTGCAGCAGCCTGTGATCAGCAGGTAAGTTACTCTCTGTTATCATGGGTGTGAGTGTGCCTGGCTGTTGTTGTTCTATAGTCACAGTGAATTTGTCAGTAACCTGTCCTTATCCCAGCTCAGGGAGGCTCTGCCTGTCTCTTCTGGGAGTGAGGGAGCAGTGTGTGGTGCTGAGCTGCTGTCTGGGGCTCAACCATCACAACCATGTTTCAGTCTTGCCTTGTTTCTATATACAACCACAAGGGCTGTGGGTGTTTCCCCAGGACTGTCTAATCTCTCTGTGTTTTGAAGCAGGCCAGTGGTCCTTTTGGCTTAGTTCCTTCAGAAGCAAAGACTGTCTGAAATGAAAGAGTTAATGAGGCCTGGCAGAGAGCCAAAAAGCATGCTTCTATCTGAGCATCTCTTTCCCTGGCCCTGATGGATGCATATAGCCAGGCATTTCTGGAGCTGTCTTTGCTACAGAGGTATCCCCTTGGACTCATCACTAACTTCATTTTCTAGTTTATTCCTTTCTTCCCTTGTAAGACTCCTTAGCTCCATGCTGCACCATGTGCAGCTTCAAGGGCTTGTACTACCAGCAGCAGGCTCCCATGAGGCTGGTTCAGATGGAGACTTTTCATTTCCAAGCAGAGTATTTAAAAGGGGAAACTGAATAATTCTTTCTCCAGAAACACATCTGAGCCTCTCTGCACCCTCAGCTAGGGATGGTGTTAGACTGGCAGTGCTGGTCCTGTGCCCCTGATACTGTCTGTGACTATTCATCACCAAGTGCAGCTTATTTTTAGCATAATCCCTTAAGAAACTGTAGGGAGACTCGTCACTCTCTGAGTGGAAGGGACAAACTGGGGCCTCCCCTAGGAGCACGGGAGCATCTTGTATCTGGGATGTCAGTAAGCAACACACACGGGGTTTTTTCCTGGGTCAAACCATTGCTATTTAAGTAGCTTTACACAGTATTTGAGCACAGCATCTGCCTGCTGAAGGCAGCACTGCTTAGCACAGAGGCAGTTCTGTGTGACCCCCCTGGATGCTGTGGTGTCAGCACTCAGCAGCCTTTCTCAGGCGGTGCCCCAGGGGGGTGCCCCAGCCCTGCCTCTGTCAGACACCCTCGAATCTGTTTCTAAAACTGCAGAAAGAACTGTGGAAATTCCTACAAGAAACCTGGACATCCCCAGCCATGCTCCCTCCAGCCTGGGCTCTTCTGTCCCCCACAGTCCCTGAAGACTGAATATTTGGACCAGTCTGTAAAAATAATTGCCCAGTTTCTGGGTCAAAGCCTCTGGTAATCGGCATCAATGGTATTTGTGGCTTTGAAAACTGGGATCCAGCTGTGAGGGAAGTGACCTTTCCTCAGCAGAACATGCTTTCTGAAAGCTGATGGTATGGTGTAGCAGCTGAAAGCATTGTGTTCCCTGTAGCAATCAGCCTCCTCACAAAGGTGTCTGTGCTGGCTTTTCTCCCTGGCCTGGTTTAATTATTTCCCTCACCTTGAAATAACAGGAAAAGGGAAAAAAACCTCCCTTTGCCAGCAAAGGTATGAAAGCAAACACCATGAAGTGGTGCAGAACAGGCCATTTTGTGTGCCTTGCAAGACCTGCAGTACTACTAGAGTTCTTCAGCCCTTCCTCAAGGGATTCGTAAGGGAGCAACACACCCCTGTGAGACCTGGGAATAGCCCTTCCTCCCTCCCCATCCGCACATGGACAATCCTGTTATCACCTGGAGCAGTTCCACACGATCGTGCCAGACTGGCAGCTCTGTTTTGCTCACACTCAGAAATAATGTGCAGGCAAAAAAGAAGTGAGGCTGGAGGAGCAAGAAAAGTGTGTCAGTGGTGTTTGGCTGCAGCCCAAGCCCAGAACACAGCAGGCGTGGGAGCTCCTCGGATGTTTTTGCTTGACAAACTCCCACTTGAAATGGCTGATGAATTTCAATATTTGGACAGATGGCTGGATTCCAAAATCTGATTTTAAAATACACATTGAAACGCCTCAGAAACTGCAAGATCCTTCTTTGCAGGAAGTTATTTGTTCAGAAGAAGATATTCTTCCTTCTGTATTGCTTTAATGATCACAATTGGTAACCTCGTCCCACCATGGGCTCTGCTGGACCTGTGGTCATTTCCTTGCTTGCTTTCCCTCCCCATGGTGTTTGGAAGGGATGTGCTAGGGATCATTATGTTTGCAATGCACTGATTCTTCTCTGCAGTCAGGAAGGGCTCTGGTATTACCAGGTAACAATCGCTAATTGGTCCATTTTCCATAAATGACACCCAAAGTATCCATTTTCCTGTCTGAAAAGCCAGGATGAAAATCATATAATCACATAGGAGTCAGAAGGATAAAAGAAGTTAGAAAACCAAGATTATGGTGTGATAGGCTTAATCATAACCATTTAGCTTCCCTCCCAGTCAGTGTCATTCTTCTGACAGTAATCCCCATGCGCCAGGCCCTGCTGAGGCCTTGCTCAGCGCAAGGCGCTCTCAGGGGAGAACGCCCCAGTGCTGGCCTGGCTGAGAGCACAGAGTGGCTCGGGGGAGAGTCAGGATTAAAAATGAAGTTGCCAACATCTTGAAGTCCTTTGGCTGCTCCAGGAAAACAAAAAAAAAAGAGAAGGCAGTTGGTGACAGCAGTTTTAGATCCGAGTTAAGGCAGGGAAAGGTCTCCATGCTGCTCAAAGCCCCATCATCCTGCCCTCATCCATGGCTGTGCCAGTAAGACCACTGTTTTGTTTGAGCAACCAGAACAGGTTGGTTTAGAGACAATGATTTGTGAACAGCTCTCTTCTTTGAGGCTATGGTGTTAAGGAATTGCTTCTGGAGTGTCTGGATAAAAAGCATGTTTACTCAGCCAGTGCTCGAGCATGAAGTTCTGTGCATCTCAAACGTGTCCACAGAACAACAGATCAGCAAATGGAGCAGCTGTGGGAAAGGCAGATCAGACACTTCTGAAACAGCCAATTATTTAGATTAATTAATGAGTAACAGCTACACATGTATTCTGCAGATAATTTGGCTGTTAACAATGCCAGAACTTTGAGCTGTCTCTGCACCAGTCAGCTATGACATCAGTGGACATGCTGCTTACAGGACACACAGGGAGAGATGCTTTACAGAAACTCCCAGGTTTCCCTCCCAGAGCTGCTCCTGTCTGCTGGGAGCCCTTGTGAAACTGAAACAGCGTCTCTGTGGGCTAGCAGAGCCTCCTGGTTAAACTGGTTCCAGGGAAGAAAAATGTGTAGGTATTTAACAGAGTAGGTAGGCATCTGTTGGAATTTATTCTGAAATGCCTTGGAATCTAAAGCTGGATTCTTATCCATGTTCAGGCATCTTCTTCCCATCAAATTACACTGGGTGGGTGACTCTGCTGATGAGAGGTTCTTCTGGCAGGCACCTGTAATTCAAATATGAGATAGCACAAAGGCCATCTGAGCACTAGGTTGGTCATTGATCCATGGAGGTGCAGAAGTCTTCTAAGGTGAGATGCTCACAGAAGAGCTGGTCTGTGGAAAGAGCCTGATAGAGGGGGGAAAAAAATACTAAAAATTGTAATAGTCTTGTCCAGAAAAGCTTTGGGTTTATGTCTCCTTGGCTTCCCCTGATCCAAACAGAGGCACAAAACCCCATCCAAAGCCAGTGTATAACTCTAGGAAGCATCCTCCATAGGCTACACTTAATTAAATGAATAAGAATTTGCCAGGCCTAACTTAATGACCTGACACATGAAATACCTACAAATGAAAAGGTTTGAATGGAAAGGAAGAATATTTGTGTACAGCCTAAGGGCAGCCATGTCTGTGTGGCAATGAGGAAGCATCACCTTCTTAAGAAGACACCTTTGAAGCTACAAAAAGGTTAAATTTTGAAGTTAAATCCTATGATAAATAAAATATTACCGAACACTGCTTGAGTGCAGGAAGAGCTATGGATTAGCATAGCTGGAAATGAAATGCCAGTCTGTGTGGGTGTGGAGAGGGGGCTGTGCACAGTATGCTTGGCAAATGCCTTGCATCCCAAAAGCAGTTATAGGAAAAAAGGCTTATAGAGAGCCTTGGAGACTCAGTGAATCTCTTGCAGTTGGACATGCAGTGGGTGCTGAATTCAGGATCCATCTAGTATGTCTGTTTGCTTTGAAGGCTGGAAGCCCTGCTCCCTCTCTAACCTGCAGGCATGCTTCTGTGGGGTTAAATCTTTGAGCCTGCTAGCCCATCTGGCTCAGGGCAAACCCCTCCCTACAGGGTGATCAGCACAGGGGCTGGTGGCAGCAGTAGAGCCACCTGGACACGTGCACCTCATCTTGGCTCAAAGCAGGGTGACACCTAGGTCTCCTAGGCCCAAACTGATGGTTGGAACCATGGGTTTTAGTGGGACTTGCTGCAAAACCTTATATGTTGGAGCATGACTTTCAGAGCACTGCTCAGTTCTGGAATCACAAGGACCACAGCCTGACCAAAGGCTACATGTGAGTAGCTCTCTCTGAACTACACCAGTCCTATGAAGACTGAAAACAAGAGGTTTGGAACCACTGAGGCAGCAAAGGAGGTGAAGTCAATCCCAACTGTCCAAAGGAGCCCACAGAGATGTGGGCAATCCAGGCTGCATGAGATCACTCCACAGAGGGTTCTTCCTCAGGAACTGACGCCTTGACCGACTGGAAGAAGGGAAATACAGACTCCCTGCTCCTTTTGCAGGGCCCAGTGCTTCCCACAGCACAGTGGTGAGTGGCTTCCAAGTGGCCTTTGTGGGGCTGGTCTGAGCTGTCATTGCCGTGTCCCAGGGGAGCTGGAAAAGGCAGCTGTCTGCAAGCTAGGAATCCTACAGCCTTTTGTTTTTGATCTTCTTCAAGGTTGGGAGCTTTGTGCTAGCTGAGGAATGCAGGTGCTACAGCAATTAGGAGTCCAAGTATTTTCATGAAGCCATTGAACATCCCAATTATACTATGCTGACAAAGGCTATATTCACCACCACATCTGTTATCTCCATTTACAGGAGCTCTTTTGTAAACCTACACATGTATTACTCTTGGCTAGCTCCTCTGGGAAATCTGCCTGTCTCACTTCCAGCCTTATGACTGTCCAATTACTTCTATTCCTGCCTTTACCCTATCCCATCCTATTGATTTATACCCTGCCCGTGTTGTCTAGAGGTATATTAACCTGGCCCCACACCATCCCACCTATGCAGCTGCCAGGCTTGCACCTTAGTTGGTTTTGAGGCAGGATGGAATGGACACGTGCCCTTCCTGAGGCCGTATCATCAGGTGCCCTCAGAGGCTTGCCTCATTTTGATTGATGTGAGCTATTTTTGGAGCATAACCCATGAATCAGAGATGCAAAGGAAGAAGTAAGAGCTTCAAATGTGAAAATAAAACATGGGGAGGGGTCAAGGGGAGTGCAGAGGGCTTTAGAAGCATCTCCAGAAGGACAGAGACATGCTGGGGAGGCATGAGAGAAAGAGAAATACATTATAGGTGAGAATCTCTCTTCCTTTTTGAAATATTTTGGCAAGGAATCCAAATCATCCATAAAGAAGCAGCTGAAGAAATGACAAGGGCTAATGTGCAGGGCGGGGAGTGAAAGCCAAAGGGGAGGACTTGGAGAAGCACCCTGGCCCCAGATGGATGGGTTGATGAATCGGTGGTGTTTGTAACACTTGGCTGCAGAATTTGTGGACAACTGGAGGAAGGCAGAGAACTCTGGTACTCCCAGCAAGGTAGGAGATTTCTGCTCCCAGAGACTGGAAGATGCTCAGAAAATGGATGATGAACTTGGAGGAACTAGAGTGCCCCAGAGAAATGTGGGGCTCCTGAACCCTCCGGTGTCCACCTGCCCACCCCAGAAAGATGTCTGAGGCATGCTGGCCTCAAAGCCATCTCCTGCCCTTGCCGTCCCAGCCCCCTTCACTCAGCCTGGGGGGTCTGAGCCTGGACCTGCAAGGAGATAGTGATGCTTGTTTTGAGGAGCTAGATGGGGAAGAAGGTCAAGAATGTGCACTTGTGCCTTAGAGCCTTTGGTCCTGTGTCCTTCAAACAAGGAACTAGCTGACATTCCCAACTGCTAAAAGCATCTGTTGGGTCATAAATAAATTGTTCCAAGTATGTTTTACCTTCAGGCTGCCAACCAACATAACTGTCATACACCCAGCTCATAACTGATGTCACTGCAGTACTGGCTGGCTCTGAGGGACCTTGCCCAACACGCTCTTTGAAATGGTTCAGAAAAGCAAAAAACCCACTTCCTTATCTTTTTCAGTCTTTTTTCCATAAATACCACACTTCTAGGACTTTGTTCTAGTTGTATAGTCTTACCTTTTCTGGAAAGATCACATCTAGCACAGATCACAGACCACCTGTATATCCAAAATGGGGTTTATTAATTTAGGATGACACACTTTCTCCTGGGCATGATTAAAACATGTTTAAACTCTCCTGTTCAGCAGTATTTCCAGGGAGCTGATGCAGGACCAGGAGACCCAAGCAAACTCACCTCCTCTCTCTCAGCCAGGTGCCTATCTATACAGCAAGGATGTGATGTGCTGGAGAGATGAAGGGGATGCAGCTGGGTATCTACCCAACCTGCTTATCTCCCAGAGACTGAGTTCTGGTCTGTTGTGTACCAGCCATTGCTTCCCCTCTGCTGACTCCTTTCCCTAGGTGAGTGGCATAGGTACCTTCCTTTTCACATCTGACACTCTACAGGAACACCTGGGGCTGCCACAGGGCTCATCAGGCTGATGGGTGCAGAGCCACAGGCAGGGTGTGCCTGGGGCTGCCAAAAAGGCTCTGACCTGCCTTGGGCTGGCAACAGCTGAAGGGTAAAACCCCTCTGCAAGGGACAAGCACAGGCAGCTCAGTCCTGTCTGGGCCTGCTCAGAGCTGCAGGAGTCCTGGAGACTTTGGCATGCTGCTGCTGATTAGCCTTTAATTTGCAATGTTGTAATTAAGGCCATTAAGTGTAGGGAATTCCCAATGATGCTGTAACCCTCTAAAATCAGGAGATGTGAGAATCTGGAACAGACTGCCCAGGGGGTGTGGAGTCTCCTTCTCTGGAGAGATTCCAGCTCCATCTGGACACCGACCTGTGTGCCCTGTCCTAGGGACCCTGCTTTGGCAGGGGGTTGGACTCAGTGATCTTTGGAGGCCCCTTCCAACCCCTACAGCTCTGTGAGTCTGGGATCCTGGTAGTGAGAAAGCTGAAAATCTCCTCCCAGTGCCAGGGCAGTAGCAGACCAGTTTAGCAGCAGCCCAGACTTACCTGCTCTGGATCCAGAGGGTACCAAGGATAACTGAAGCTTTGGGTATTTCCCTGCTCTGAGCAGAGCAGATCTACTGCTGTGTCATCTGAGTCTTGTGTGTTTGTGGGTGGCCATCAGCTCTGAGCCACGACTGCTCTCCTGCCTTGAATGAAGCCATCTGGGCATCCCCAGCTTCCTGGCTCTGGCACAGGGTAAAGGGGGTCACTGGCATCCAGCACGGGAACCTTCACAGCTGCCTGTGTGGGAAGGAGCATCATCTGCATTCCCTGGGAAAGGCACTGGGAGGTGACATGAGGATTCACAGGGAGGAGGTCAGGCAGGTGGGAAAGGGAGGATCAGTGAATGCCAATATGTGGGGGTGGCTGCAGCATGTTCTCTTCCTGCTGCCATGTGCCACGTCCCAGGTGTGAGGATGAAGAGCAGAGTCATCCCATCCTCCCCCTCAGGCTGGGTTGGGATCCAGGTAGGATGGGTGGCCTGGCTGTATGACCATGACACACACACACATGGTGTCTCATAGTGTTTCTGCTGTGCCAGCACATTCCAGCATGTTCCTCATGCTTGGAGTGAAGGGTCCCAGGTCTGCTGATGGAAGCTGGACACAGGCAACCTCTGGACGTAGGGAACTGGACCCTGGACCCTGCAATGGACTTTGGAGGAAAATTTCAGCTGTCCACCCTGGGGAACATACTGCTGCCAGACCCACTCTGGCACAGCACCAGACAGGCTCTGCACATTCAGGATGCTTCAAACAATCATGATTTTAACATCCTGATTTGAGCCTGGCAGTTCCCTGAGACCACCCCCCTCACTCAGAGGCACAAAGCTGGGGGAGCTGGTTTCCTCTGCTCCCCACCATCGCCCTGCCCAGCAGCAATCAGTCTGACCCTTCCTTTGGAGCCCTGGGTCATGGAGGTGTTTGCTTCAGCGAGCTTTTCATGTTTGTTAATGCATTCAGTTCCTGTAAGTAGTGTCTCTTAATTTCTCATGAATAATTATTAGTCTATAACTCCAATCACTTCTTAAGATCCTGCACCTCATCAGGAAGTTAATTACACTTAGTTAGCAATTGCAACAAAAGACGTGCTGCTTGTTGACTCTGCACCAAACCCTTATTTCTTCTCTTGATGGGGCTTGTCTCCCCTCACTGGGAAGTGGCTTGCCCATCCTTTATTTACAAGGCTGTCTTTCTTTCAGAGAAAAGCTGAAGTGACCTGACAGGAAGAAATCTGAGGAAATTATGAGAGGACTCGCTGATGGTATAAAAACAAGCTGAGATTTCCAGTAATAAGTGTCAACTCAAGCAATGAGATGTCAGATCAGCTTATTATAGTACATGAAAGGCCTGCTCCTCAACCTGCTTGCCTCCCTGTGTTCCTCAGTTACTCCATGGCTGGAAATGGAATTGCTTTTTCAGGTGCCCCATGCAAATTAGAAAATAAAAGCTTGTGCAGGTTCCCAAGCCAGCTCCCTGCAAGTGTCTCCTGGCTCTGCTAGCCCAGCTCCTGAGCTGCCATGCATGGTCCCTCATGGCTAAGGCTCCTCCTGCAGCATCTGCACGAGCTGCCCCAGCTCTGCTCCTGCAACACCTGCACAAGCTGCCTCATGCTCCTTTTCAGCCCCCTATGAGAGCAGGCTCTTCTCCTGCCCTGAATGCACCAGGATGTCTCCAAGAACTAGGGAGAGAGCCTTGGCAATCAACTCAGCTAGTGACATGTGCCACATACACACACTCTTGAGTAGCTAAAGGCATCATGATGTCCTTCCTGTGTGACAGCCTCCCTCTGCCATGGCTGTGATCAGGCTCTACAGAGAAACAGGCAAAAATTGCAGCGTTGAGCAGCACCAAACACCTCAGAAGGGCAGATTCATATCAGTCCCTTCTATTTTCTTGGGGCTGTGCCCTGTACGTGCTTAGATCCAACAGTACCCAGTGGTGGTGAGTTCCCCAGCTTTCCTTTCAAAGGTTTGTCCCTACAATGACTCACACTTCAGCAAACCTGCATCTTCTGGCATTCCCACAGGACACAGGTAAGCTGTGGATGTGCTGCAGGTCTCTGCTGCCCTGTTTGGAACTGCCCCTTTCAAAGAGGTCTGGGCTCAGCTGATCCTTACCAGCTCTCTGTGGTGCTTTGGCTCCCAAGCCAGGGCTGCAGTCATTCCCATCGTAATCTCCATCTGGGCTTGCAGCTTCTGTAATTATGGCTTTTCTCTGCATCTCATGCAATAGGGTGTTGCTGGTCCTGTAACAAAAGGTGCTGGGTCATCACCTGCCTCATGATGCCCTGTGGAGTCTGGAGGAGCTAGAGGAGAATCCTGCAGAGTCTCCTGTGGCCCTGAGCATCACAGCTGAGGCTTCCAGACCCACTGCCACAGGGGAAGGGCGTATTTTCACATGTGTGAAATGCCTCCTTCCCTCAGAGCAGTACTCTGAGGCAGCAGAGCCTGTTATTCTCATTCTGGAGCCCAAACTGCATTAGCAATAAAGCTACCTGGCCTCCCCTGGGGTTATCCTCTGGAAAGGAGAGCTTCATTTGGCTGCAGTGACCTGAATGCACTTCTGATCTGAGCAGCACTTGAAAGGGAGAAGATTATTTTTTACAAAGACTTTACAGACCATCTTCTCCAGGAAGGAGATCCCTGGCAAGGTTCCACACAGTTACAGTGCTGTTTGACCCACACAGTGTCCATCTTACCCTCTGCCATGGGAGCTGGTGTTAAACCGACAGACCAATGGCTCAGGTGAGGGAAATCAGCACTCCAGGCTGGGACCAGAGGCTCCTGAGAGGGTTTTGGGATTTCCCTTATCTAGAGAGGTAGTGCTTAATGTGCCTGTTACTGTGGGGGATGGCATCTGAAAACCCACATGGAGCAGCCAGCCTGGGCAGTAATCCAGCCCTGGGAGTGGAAGTGCTGCAGGAGGGTCTTGTTGGAGAGGACCCTGGAGCTGGGACATGTCCTGCTCTGGCATGGCCCTGGGAGGTGGCTTTGGAGGCACCTCTCAGCATCAGTGTCTGCTGCAAGCTCAGCCTCTGCCTAGATGGGCTACAGTGTGTAAGAGCTGCCTGAGGCTGGGATTTCAGCTCCAGTCAGACTCTTTTTATGATTCACCACCTTTGCAGTGCTTTGTGTGGTTTGAGGAGAGCAGTTGGTTCAAACCCCCCTTTTCTCCACAACCTTTCCTTGCTCATTCCCCTGAACAGGACTGGGCAGCTCTCAGCCCCTTCCCAGCCCTGCTCTCCTTCACACCCAGGAGAGACAGTCTGGGCACCATCACAAAACCCCAGCAGCCTTTTCTGGGAACTGTCAACACCAAACATCTTCAGGTGTCTTTCTGGTTGGAGCTGTTTCAGCCTCACCACTCTTCCTGCCTGCCACAGAGGGTTTACCTGAGACTCTGCAGGGCTTTGTTGCCAAACCCAGCTGTTCTTCCCTTCCAGCTTCCCCCAGCATCTTTCTGTTTGTTTGTAGAAGTTCTTTCTGTTCTTCCACGTTCATTAGCAGTTTGCCATCTGCTGTCTTAATAAAGTAATAAATGAGTGTCGTGGTGAGTTTCTTGACAGGGCTGAAAGCTTCATTTACATAAGGATTTTCATCCATCTTTTCTAATTCTGCTCACTTTCATCTGCAATGTGTTCTGGCTCTTTACATTTCTATATGTCCCTGCAGAAACACTGTGGCAGCCCTGAGACAGGTGCTTGTAAAAACCACCAGGTCTGTGTGTCCTCAGTGCCTTTCAGAGCAGAGATGCTTAAACAACAAGAAGCATCTTCACTCTGCACCTGCATCTTCCCAGGCCCTGTACTGCAGGCCAGAGCAGGATTTCCTTGGTTTCATAGGACACCAAAGCAGGGCAGAGGGTTTGTTCCCTGGGTACCACTAATACTTAGAGCAGGTGTGCTACTTTAGCAGTTGTTGTTGTTTCCTCCTTCTAGGAAGATGGATCCTGTTTCACAGCACTTCTGAAGAAGTTAAAGACACCAGCAGAAACTGCAAGACAGTTTCCCTCCTGGCTTGCTTTCTGCTTGGCAATTATTTCTCTATAGCAAGAGCAGCAGTGGCTGATGATGGGCTGGAGTGTCCTGACATCCATCACAAGGCTCATCAAGCCCTTCATTGAGACAGAAATCAGGTTCTGCACTCAGATTTAGCATCAGGTGTGAGGGAAGCATGAGGATCAGTTGTGGCTTCCAGTACTGTGGTTGATGATGATCCACAAGCTCAGGTTAAAGGGAGACTGCCCAGTGGAATGTCCTTCAAAGAATCACAGAACAGGAGTTGGAAGGGACCTCAAAAGCTCATCCAGTCCCACCCCTTGCCAGAGCAGGATCACGCAGACCAAATCCCACAGGAACACATCCAGGCAGGTTTGAATGTCTCCAGAGGAAACTCCCCAGCCTCTCTGGGCAGCCTGTCCCAGTGCCCTGTCACCCTCATAGGGACAGAGTTCCTCCTGACATTCCCATGGAACCTCCCCTGCTCCAGTTTGCACCCTCTGCCCAGTGTCCTGTCACTGCCACCCCTGAGCAGAGCCTGGCTCCAGCCTCCTGACTCTCACCCTGCACATATTGATAGACATTGATGAGGGCACCCCTCAGCCTCCTCCAGGCTAAAGAGCCCCAGCTCCCTCAGCCTCTCCTCATGAGGAAGGGGTTCCACTCCCTCCATCACCTTGGTGCCCCTGTGCTGGGCTCTTTCAAGGAGTTCCATGTCCTTCCTGATCTGAGGGGCTCACAACGTCTCCCTGCCCAACTCTCCAGCTTGTCTGAGTCTCAGACACCCTCACTTCAAGGGTGGTTTTCAAGCCAGCAGCAGGATGGCTGGGTGAGCAAGCTCAAGGTGATGGGAATGGCCTGGGACCCCAGCATGGGTCACCAGGATCCCTTGCTCTTCAGATGCACTGGTCACTGCCTGAGCTGGATAAAAAGCAGCCTGCATGACCTGAGAAGCACCCTGTATGGCTCACAGAGTAAAATCTTGCCTTTCGATGATTTAGGGACTTGGCCACAGAAACCTTGTGTGATATTAATCAGTTCTTTCTTTGTATGAGAAAAGCTGTCACAGATCAGACAAGCTCAGGTAGGGGGTGAACAGCAGAATGTGAGACAGGCAGCTGGGTGATTTTTTGGGTTGGTTTTGTGGTGTGTGTTTGTGGTGGGTTTTTTTCCCCTGACAAAGAGTTGATGTGCTCAAAAAATGCAGTTTCAGAACTTTTTGTGAATCAGTAAATAGTTTCAGCTGGGGGGGAAAAAAAGACAGAGAGAGATGAAACAACCCCAGTTAAAGGCAAATACTTTTCATCCAACCTTTTCCAGACTCACCATTTGTTTCTGAAACCTGGCTATAAATTGTCATTGCAGGGAAGAATAAAAAGCACCAAGGTTAATTGCAGGGAGGTGGGGGGTTGTTAAAGGCTTTTTGTTCTTTCTTTCTTTTCCTGCTGTTGCTGTTTGTCTTTTGACTTTTGTGAGGAAAATGGGAATGCACCTTGGTATCCATCAAGCTTGTTCAGTCACAAATGGCAGTGGGGTGAAGTCTCATGGATACCACGGGCCTGAAAGGCTCAGCATGTCTTGGGGGTTCAGAGACCCTCTGAGGGTCCGAGCTCAGCCCAGTGCTGAGCACCACAGGATGCACTCCTCCATCGTCTTGTTTTCTGCTGAGGGGGCTCTTTGACATCTAGCAAAGGATAAACCCATGTTTAGTGTAATTCAGTTAATTAGGCTGTGGTTTTTCTTAGTGAGATGGGTCAGATTGTACTGGTCCCTGTGCAGGCACCAACAGGGGAGGTGTGAAAGGGTTCTCCAGACCCTGGGGATGAGGGGGATGTTCTCCTTGCAGTCAAAAATGACTCAGGGATTGAGATTCACCTTCTACCTCGAGGCATATCCCTGGTATTGGGATGCTTCCTACCAACAGCATCTCAGCTGTCAGCACAAGCTGTTTTCCTCCTGGATTTCCACCACCCAGCAAGGCAAGGTGTGGGCTGCTGGGATGCGCCCACGAATCCAGTGGTCAGTTCCCTGATCAGAAGCAGGGAGAGTGGCTGGACCCCTGGTTCATTCTCAGAAGCACCAGAGTCAAGATTTCCCTCCTCTGAACATCTGAGGAGCTCAACTAGAAGTGCCAGCTCTGCCCTCCCATCCATTGAGTGCCTGGGTTTGTGATAGGTGGCCAAGAGCAGAGCTTTGCAGTGCACACAAGGTTTTGCTGTTTCTGCGATCAATAAACAAGGGCATTTTGCATTCATTCTAGGAGCACTGAGAGCAACTTTTGGTTTCAGCTTGAACTGAGGTTTCCCTTGCAATAGCACCTTTGACATCCATGGCTCTGGTTTGGCCTGGAAGGGCTTTGAAAAGTTTTTCTTCAGATTACCCATCCTGGGGTGTTGGAGTTTCCAAATGCAGTGCCAGGTTGAAAGGTGATACAGTCATGAGATAACTGTGTTTCAGAGAATCCCCTTTCCTCAGGGCTTCAGGCTGTCCTGGTTTCAGCTGAGGCACAGTTCATTTTCTGTCTAGCAGATGCAGTAGTGCTGTGTTTGAGATTTAGCATGAGAATGATGTTGGTAACAGACTGATGGCTTTACTTGTTGCTGGGCAGCTGTAGTGTCCACACTAAGTCAAGGAGTTTTCAGCTTCTCACACCCCACCAGGTGCACAAAAAGCCAGGAGAGCAGAGCCAGGACAGCTGGCCTGGACTGGCCAAAGGGATATTTCACACCATAAAGCATCATGTCCACACACTACCCAGTGTGTAACTGGGGAGACTAGCTGGGAGGCAGGATCACTGCTCAGAAGCAGACCAGGCATCAACTGGAGTTTCTTCTGCATGTGGGGAGCGATTGCCTTTGTGCCTCACTGGTTTTATCCTTGGTGTCAATGTTTTTCTCTTCCTCTGGTATCTCTATGCCAACCCACAAGTGTTTTCTGCTCTCCACCCCATCCCCTTGAGGGGCTCAGGGGTGAGCCAGGGGCTGTGTGTTGCTCAGGTACCAGCTGGGGTTAAACCCAGACAAAAGCAGAGTCACATTTTCAAGCCCTCTGAGTCAGAGACACCTCTGCATTAGCACAGACAGGAATTGACAGTGCTTAATAGAATTGACTGTCACCTCAGGCAAGAACAACACAAACATCTTACACATTTGGAAACAACTAATACCCCTGGCTGAGGACAGGCTGCTAAGCAGGAAAGCACCAGGAGTGGAGCTGCAGTGAGCAGATTGCACTGTGAGATGCACCAGGGCAGCAGCCTCCACACACCAGGCTCCCCATAGCACCCAGAGCCAAGGCAGTCTGGGGGGGGGGGGGACACGACCACCCAGGGGTGTTTGCACAAGGATCCAGATTCCAAATCACTGTTGTATCAAGAGTTCTTCCCTCTTTCATCTGATGAAAATGATGCAGATTTCTCTGACCTGCATAGCTGCCAATACATGGCAGAGAGGCCAAGCTGTGGAAGGTGGAGAGAGTGAGCGGCTGAAAGGATGAAACAATGAAGGCACACAAAACCCCACACCCTCCTTTAGAGGGAGGAGTGGGCTCTGTCCCTCTATTCCCATTCCTTTCTGGTTTTCTTACCCTCATGCACTTACCAGCCTAGTGATGGAGGGTGTGAGCCAGAGAAGATAGGGGGAGCAGACCTAGGACAGAGGAAGAACTGGGAGTCCTGGCCCTGGCCCTGGCCCTGGTCCTGGCTGCTGGAAGAGACCTTTTAGATCCCTGAGTCCAGCCACAGGCTGACCCTGCCCAGCCACCTCCAGACCATGTCCTTAAGCACTTCATCCACACGCCTTTTAAACCCCTCCAGGGACGGTGACTCCACCACCCCCCTGGGCAGCCTGTGCCAGTGCCTGACAGCCCTTTTGGTAAAGAAATCCCTCCTGATAGCTAACCCAAATCTCCCCTGGTGCAATTTTGAGCCATTTCCTCTTGTCCTATCGCTTGTCACTGGAGAGAAGAGACTGACCAGACATCTCTGCAACCACCTTGAAGAGCCTGACCACGGTTCCTGTGTGATGATCCTTCTTAGCAATCACAACAGGAGAACTAGCTCTCCAAGGAAACTGTATTTTATCTTCTTTCCCCAGAGCCAAACATCAGGTAATTTTGGCTGATTCCCCACTCCCAAAGCCCTCCCCAAATCCCTGTATTCCAGGCACAAGGTTCAGTGCAGCTCTGTTTCTCCACAGAGACAGGAAAAGCCAAGCTGCTCAGCGTGGCTTTGGGCTCTCCTCTCTGTCCTTGTCCCAGGAGCTGTACAGATGTCTCCTCTGTTCCTCCCGAGGCCATCTCCTCTTTGCAGTAACCTGGCAAAGAAGGCAGTGCAACCTTCTCCCACAGCCAGGCTGAGGGACATGGCAAAGGGCACTGTGTCCTGCTGCAACATCTGGAGCAGATGTCCTGGGGCTGGAGCACAGGAAGACACTTTGATAGGGAAAACATCCCCTGCACTGTGCACAGAGCTGAGTGACTGCTGCCAGCTCAGAGGGAGAGCTCCCACAGCCCTTCACTGCTGCAGAAAACAGGGGCAGCCCAGGCATCAGTGGTGACAGGATCAATAAAAGCAGAGGAGGCTTTAAAAGACACTGGGAGAGGCAGGGCTGTGGCAGTTGGGCTCTCACAGCCTTTGGAACAGCAGGCACCAGCAGCTGCTCCCAGGGAGGCTCCTTCCTGCAACGCTCTGCAGAAGAGCATCCATCGTCAGGGCTGTTGAAATAAGGTCCTTCCAGCTATGGAGAGAAATAGCAGGCAATAACCATCCATCCCAGGATGTCTGCTGCAGGGGGGGTGGGAGCAAGCTTTTCCTTTCCCAGCTCTCTCTCTCAGTCTCTCTTGCACATCACCGCCGAGGGTGGCCGGGGGATGGGAGGCAGGTGCATGTGTCCCTAAGGAAGTGCTGCTGCTCAGGTGAGAAGGTCCCAGCCCCTGTGCTCGGATGCTCTGTGGGGCTTGGTGTGCAGCCAGGGGATGTCTGAGGTGTGGTGCTGCCCAGGACAAGAAATTGAACCTGGACCCAATGTAGGTTTTTCTTGGCTCCTGGGAAGTGTCAGACAGCAGCTTCCTCCTGGAGTGTCTTCCAAGCACCCAGCTGGAGTCACCCCTTCAGCCCTGTGAGGAAATTCTCTCTCAAAATCACTTTGAAGCTGAGTTTGAGGCAGGACAAATGCCAGCCCTTCACAGGGGGAGGATGGTAGATGACCTTGGCCAGGGCCCCAGAGCTCCAGGGGGAAAAAAGAGGGAAAAAAAGAAAGAATTTTACATTTCTAGCTGTGGATTTACAGCCTTGGGAAGCAAAGGCGACTCATACCCTTCTGCACATGGCTGACGTGCAGCTTCCAAGGGCTAATGAATTTCCCAAGAACTCATTTGTAAATCCAATAATTAGTTTATGAATAACAATTAATTAAAAATTGGCTCCCCCAAGAAATGTAGCCTGTCATCCTGTCATTGGGCCTGATTGATCTTCACAGAAGAGTATTGCACACGCCTGAGCCACATCTATAGGGAATTAGCTGCACCCTGGCACGCAGGCTGTGCTTCACTAGGAGCTGACTGGAGCGAAATGCAATTATTAATGATTGCCATGTATAATTGCTGTGATTATGGGCTGCATTCTGGGGAAGGGACACGTAATTCAGACAATTGGCATGTCAGAGATAACTCGATTTGTCACCAGCTCCCTGTCTCCTTCCTCCGCATGTGGCGAGGGCGCCGAGCCAGGCGTGTCCGAGCGGGACACAGCCATAATCCCTGCCAGGTTCCTCTGGCCCAGCTCTCCCCACAAACCCTGTCAAGATGGGACCTTTTTCCAAGGACAGCTGTCGCCTCAACAACCCAGAAGTCTTGATTCTCAATGGAAGCCAAGCTGGGAAAGGCTTGAGCTGCGCTGGTCTGGGGTGCCCGCCTGAGTCCAGAGGTGATGGTGCTTGGGGACCGGGGTCACAGTGACCCAACTCATCTTAAAAATGTCTCCAGACTTTTTCTGTTTCCTTTTAACAAGTTCTGAAAGTACCAGAGCCCTGAAATTCGCAGGGGCTAATTTCAAAGTGGCAAGAAATGTGCTGAGGTTTGCCCCTCTCCTGAAGGAGAAAAGGACAAGCAAGAGGACAGACAAACATTTCACTTCACATCGCTGGGTTTTAGTTGACTAAAAATAGTGTTTGTGAAGGGGCTGTTCATCCTGCTCAGAAAGAACCAGCACTGATTTCATTCCTCTCTGACATGTGCCATTTTTCTTCTGGGTTGGGTTTTTTTTTTTTTTTGGTTCAATAGCTGAAGCAGAATATTCATTTTCTCCCCAAATCTGCATGCAACCAAGTTTAAAAAAATTAAATATACCAGTACCTTTTGTCTGCTTTTCAGCAGCTGAGATAAACCTAGCCCAGCTCCCAGCTGTACTCGCTGTGCTTTCTGCTCTGCCACTGAATCCGCCTCTATTATTTTCAGAATGATTTCAGGCTGATTCTACATATCTTCCCATGCTTAAAAAGGAGATCATTTGGGTTCTTGATTAGTTTTTGTGTATAAAATTTTAAATTATTTAGAATAAGTGAGGCAATTCCCAAAGAAACAAACAGTAACAGTAACGAGTGACAAATAGCTGTAGCAGCAGAGTCAGGCTTCATCCCTGCGGTCTCTGGGCATCCAGGACTGGGAGCTGGTTGCCCTGGGCCTGGGCTGCCATCAGAGGACAGGCACAGGTCAGACAGGTCCCCGTCTTTGACTCCCATCCCTGGTGAACCTGGACACCTGGGCATCATCCCACAAACACCCCAGTCCTTTTGCTTGGAGAACATGCTGCCATGCTGGTTCACAGCAGGTTGATGGGATGGGACACTGGGAGAGGAGTCTGGGCAGGGAAAGAGATGTCCTGGCCATCCAAGGCCACCTGCCACCAGCTGAAACACCTCCATGTGCCCCCCAAGTGCAGGGACACGTGTGGAGACACGGGCTCACACCCTGTCTTTCCCAATGAGGGACAAGGATTGCAGGATGGGCTAGAGATGGTCCTCTCCCCTCTGGCTGTACATCGTCTCCCTGTGTAGCAGCACAGCCCAGAGCCCAGGGACGTGCTGGACCAGGCTCTGTGCAAGGGTCCTGCATAGCAACACCTTTGTCTTGGGTACCTGAAGCTCTCCTCTACCCCATGGACACACAGGGGACAGTCTCTGCTACCAGGACTGTTTAAAAAGCTCCCTTTCTCCTTACAGTCTCTTTTGTGCTCACTGTCCTGCAGCCTCCTAAAACCAGCCAAGAAGTCCCATTAAAATACCAGTTTACAGCCATTTCAGTGCCAAGTCCAGAGCCCAACACAAACTGATGTGTTCACAGATGAAACCTGTGCTTAGATGGGCTTAGGCTTATGACAGCTCACAGCAGGAGCTGCTGGTAAACTGCAACCTGGGGATCTTTTCATTGCACGCCAAACCATTATTATAAACCCAGAAACTCAGAGTTTCCTGCCACCCACAGCAGAAATGCTGGTGTGCCATGGTCCAGAGACACTCAGCTGAAGTACCAAAGCAGTTTTAATTCTGTCTTGCAGTAATGATGAGCAATAACATGTTATTGTCAGAAGGCATCTGAGATCACACACATCCAGATTTTTAGAGCTTATTTGATCTTTCTCTTTTTTCCTCCCAGTCCTTATATTTAGTTCTCCTTCCGCCATATGAAGAATTCTTTGAACTGCCTGAATAGGGCAGGCCATGCCCTCCTTCTCTGATGCCAGTGAAAAACATCACCCAGAACTTCATCATCTCTCTGATTGGTTTCCTAATGACCTGGCAAATCTGAACTATTGCTTTCAGCATCTTCCATTTCTCCCTGTTCAGGTTAGAAAAAAAAACACACAACCAACCCCAAAACCCACAACAAAACCAGGATAATAAACACTTTTCCATCAAAGGGAGCAGAAGATGCACACAAATTGTCCATGGAGGCTGCTGGAAGAGTCACCCTGAACCTCCCATGAGGTGAGACCCAGACAGGTGAGTCCTGGATGCCTTGTCTTAAGCTCCACACCCAGGAAGAGTTTATCAGTTCACAGATAACTTTATTTACGGAGGTTTTGGGGCACGAATGCTGGGTAAAAGGCTTTCCAGCAAAACCTGCCAGCCCCTGCTGCAGTGCTACACTGTTGAGCTGGTACAACTTTGATCTCCAGAGAGAGAAACGATCCTCTCTCCCTTGCTTAGTCGCACCATTTGGTGTGTTATTAGACTTGCAGGATGAACACTTGAAGTTAGACCTGAAACTAGGGCACATCTAAAGCAGTCTGACGCCCTTTGCCAGCTCTGAAGTTTGGAGGAAAACAGCAAAACAAAGTCATCTCTTGGTGAGGCGGGGTGCTGCAGGCAGCCATCAAAGCTGGTTTGATGTGGAAGGGGAAAAATAAGCTCAGGCAGTCAGAGCAGAGCTGTGTTCCCACCAACGTCCGGGGGGGACATCCTCAGGAGGAAGTTTTGGTTCCAGAAGGTTGAATCTGTGGGAAACCTCCCTGGAGACTGCCCAGCCCAGTGACCCATGCTGGTACCAGGCAGCCAGGCTGCTGAGATGCGCTGGATACCATCCGTGGGTCAGCAGCACCCAGAACCCACCTTCACAAGGTGAGCAGGCAGAGGAAGGCAGCATTCAGGTAACAATAATTTTGGAAACCTCCATCAGGCAATCTGTAGCCACTCACACCTTTCCCATCCTTCCTCTCAGTTTAAAACTGCAACACCCTCCCATGTTGCAGTAAATTCTGCACAGCCCAGCTCACCACTCTCACTGTGTGCCTGCCTCCTGCTCATCCCAGCAGGCTCCTGGCACCTGCTGGTGTTGCTGCTGACCTCCTGCATGTGCCTCTTGCCCTTTCCTCCCACTGTCCTGACCTGATCTCCAGGGCAAGGGCTCTTCCAGTGCTCTCAGCGTTCCTCAGGACCCAGAGGCAGCAGCTGGCCAAGCTGCACAGCTCCTGCACACACACAGAAAGGGGAAAACGAGCTGGCAGTCAGATATTGCCCACTGGAGACAACAATCTCCTCCATTGCTCTTGCAAACAGCTAAATAGCTCAGGCACTGAAGGCAAAGCACTGTTTCCCAGCTGCTGAGGGGGAGGGTGGCTGTTTTGGCAGAGAACAATTCTCACTCAAAGATAAGATAACAAAACCAGAGAGAGAGATCTCAAGCGGCAGCTTCCTTTATTGCTGGGTTAGTATCTCCCCTTGAATCAACCCATGGTATGAGAGATCCACAAGGCTGCACTTCAACTGCAATACATGGCTCACAGACCATGTCAGCACCCCATCCTCACGTCATGAATCACCTTGGTAATCCTCTGGGATCACAGTCCCCCTGTTCCAAAGCAGCAGTTCTGAAACAAGGTGGAGAAGCAAGACACGTCTTGGATGGGATGGTTAAGAAAGGACCATTTCTACCCTGACTTAACTCTGTCTGACAGCACAGCCTAGGGAACTTTACCCAGAGGTTTCTTCATGAGTCACAGCTCCTGTTGGAGGGACAGAAGAGTTATCAGAAAATGGGTGAGAAATGAGCAGGTTTTGCTGAAAGCCCCATACCCTTGGGCATGGAGTTGCAAAGGTTAAATGTGGTCACCTAGTTTCTGTTCTGGGTTTCCTTAGCTTTACTGTGCTGCTCCTCCCAGCTGGCCTTTGGCTGCTCAAACAGCACTTGTGCCCTCAGCTGTTGGAATCCCCCCCTGTACTCACTGTTAGATCTGTAAACAAGGGTCTCCCCCATCTACCTGAGCTGAGCTTTCCAAACCCAGTCCTTCCTGTGGCTGCTCTGAAACCTTTCTGGTTTTCATTCCTGATGTTGCTTTCCTTGTGGAGGGTGGTGTCTGAACAAGAGATCCTTCAAAGGTGTCCCTGGGACCAAACAAAGAGGTGTCACCTACCACTGCTTGTCCCCTCTGGATCCAAGGGTTGTGCTGGCCCCAGCAGCCCCAGCCTCACCCTGGGGTAGCTCCAAGCCTGTCAGTGTTTAAGAGACATTTGGTAATTCAATTAGTTGGATGCTTTAAGTTTTGGTCAGCCCTGAACGGGTCAGACAGTGGGACTGGGTGATCACTAGAGCCCCTTTCCACCAAAACTGTTCTGTTCCACTCTACTCTGGTCTAACCAGTGCAGGGTTGGCAGGCGAGGGTGGCTTGGGGTAAAGCCTCCCTCGGTGCTGCCCTGTGCTAAGCCTTCTCAGGGGCTGGGCAGGTCCCTGAAGGTCCTCAGCTGGGGTCTGTTGCCCATTCTACCATCAGGGGAGCCAGGATGCCTTTCTGTGCACGTGTCTGTCTGTCTTCCCATGTGGCCACAGCTGCTCTTCCCTCCTGTGAACCTGGCAAGCATTGCTGGATGGCAGGGTCACCTATCACCCCCCTTATCAGCCTCTGGGGCCAGAGCAGCACATGCAGAGTGCACAGTTAATTCACAGGGAAATTGTCTTGTGCTGTGGTCGGTGCTGTCTCCTGGCACTGTGCAAAGGCAGCACCATTATCTGCTTCTGCCAGCGCTTCGAGTGCTGAACTGGCTCTAATTAAAGGCATGCTGGGTTGTAGATATAGGATATCTTAATTAAATGTGTGTGAATAAAGCATTTAACAAGATGTGAGAGTCCTGTCCCTTCCCCCTGGAGCCACCAGATCAAAGAGCAAACTGGCTCCTTTGGAAACAGGGAAAAACGTGCTGGTTTCTGGAGGCTGTTTTGCCACCACACTCATCCCCAGACCTTCCCTGGGCTCCTGCCAAACTTTGAGAACAGTTACATCAGGGGAGGGAAGGTACAACTGGTGCTGCAGGAGCTGCAGACAAGCCTGCAGACCTGAACTGCCCAGTTTTCAGCCTGCCCCTCAAGAAGATGACCTGAATGGTTTCATTTGTTAACTCGTAGCCCCTAGCAGGCAGGAGGCAGGTCTGCCCTGATCTTGTGTCCCCCCTGTTTTGGGGCCTGCACCCTGCCATAGAGGTACCATTTCCTCAGAAAGGTCCCATTTTAACAGGATTCTCCTACCTCCTTAAGCCAAGGAGAAGCTCTTCCCAGTCCTCAGTGCTGTGGTCACCTCCCCTGCACACAACTGGAGTGTGCAGGCACAGGTGATGCTGCACTGGAGCGGCCAGACCATTTCCCTGGGAGAAGGGGCTGGGTCCCTGGGGCTGTTCTGTGTGTTCAACAATTATTGGTGAGAATGAAAGGTCAGATAAACACCCTGGGAAGATAGATCCACTCCTGCCCCCAAAGCCATGGCTAAGGACATCGATTTGGGACCTTGTCTGCTCTAGTGATATCAGGGCAACAGGAGGGAAAGCCTGCTTTCACATGAGGCTGCCAAGGGATGAGCATTCGGTGAGAGGAACAGGGAGACTTTTGTGACAGAGCTGGAGTGCTTTGCAGGACATGGGTTACCTCAGGTACAACTGAGCAGTGAAGGTGGATCCTGAATGTGAAGGCTGGAGGATCACTTGCTCTGAGATCAGGGAACCAGAAGTTCCTACAGGAAACTCCTCTGGCCTGCAGTGACTTTTCACTGCAACATCTTTTGGGCAGGTCAAAGTGCAATGCAGAAGTCAACAATGTGGTAAGGCTGGTTTCTTGGGCACCACCTCTAGTTGTGGCTCTGGAGGACACAGGAACTTAGCACTTCATCCAACACAGCTTGGCTAGAAAAAAACCATTAAATATTATGAATGGGGCTTTTTTCCTGGAAAAAAAAAAGCTGGAATTGGCCCTGAGGGGTCTGTTTTCCAGAAGCTTTGAATCAATTTCTTTCACCTTCACTTCATTTCAAGCCAAACAGAGTAGCTTGGGGCTGTCCCTCAGCTGAGCTTTATTTGGAGTTGTGTCCAGGACACCTCACAGCTTGATGTTAGTTTGAGTGGAATCAGTGCCTACGTCTCTCTGGAGTGAAAAGTTTGATTTCATTCAAAGTTGAAGTTGGCTTTATTTCTAAAACACTTTCAGGGCTTTAAAAATGTCTTTCAGAGCAGGCTTACAGAGGAAAGGTGTTCACATCACATCGGTTTTAAGACCTCACTGGGTTTCAGAGGTAGAATAGAGGCTCCTAAATCACTTAGGAACATCTCAGCTCCCTACCCCTGCAATGAGAAAGAAGATGCTGTGATGCAAGCCCTCTCCTCCCTGAGACAGGCAAATCAGCAGCCAGGTCACTCACTCATCAGCTTTACTGCATCCCTGGCCAGGTGCCAGCTGAGCTTCCCTAAACGATGCTACTGGCTGAGTGTCCTTGGCAGGAGGGGAAGCACACTGGCTCTGCAGAGCCCTGGCCCTGCCACAGGGAACCTGCTCCGTACGAGACGTACTGGGGAGCACTGGGAAGGGAAGAATGAGCTTCCCTGCTCTGGTTGCCCCCAGGGGACTGGACACAAACCACAGGGGAAACACAACACGGTACAAATATAAAGCTGAGTTCTGCCCAAAGGAAAATGGAAACAGAAAATCAAGCTTCATATTCAGTGTCAGTGTCAGGCCAGTTGGAGCCCCTGGGAGCAGCAGCCAGGTGCAGGGCTTTTGGCCCGTTGCTCCTCTGTGGGCTTTCTGCAAGGGGGTGATAGGTGTGTGCTTAACCAGGGGTGCTGTGCATGGTGCTAAGGGTGTGGGACCTCCCTCCCACCCAGGGGTGACTTAGGCCTCCCCAGGTCCCTAATTCAAACACAGAAGCTGAGGCATTCCTCATTGCTCCCACCAGGAAAAGGGAGAGGAGGGAACAAGCCCACCCAGGCTGCTGGGACTTCCATCCCCTTGGCACTTGCTGAGGATGACTCCTGGACAGAGGGACAGACATCGCTCTGATCCTCCAGCAGCCCCAGCTAGGATGGCCCCAGCCGAGCAGGGTGTCCCTGTGGCCTTGCTGGGAGCCTGGAGGCCAGCCAAAATGCAAACCCATGGTACAGCCTTGCTGGTGCCCAGCTCACCCTAAGCAAGCTCCCTGCGTCCCCAGGAGCTCCTCAGGACCCCTCCCATGCCCTGCACCTCCATCGCCTGTAGCCATGTCCCGGGGGCAGGGACACGGGGGCTGCAGGGCCCAGCCTGTCCCAGCCTGTCCCAGCCTGTCCCAGTCTGTCCCAGTCTGTCCCAGCCTGTCCCAGCCTCTCTCCACAATGCCTTTCATCCTGCAATATAATAAAAAGCAACCACCCATATTTCCCCTGAGCTTGGATAAGCTTTCCCTCTTCATGCCATTACCACTTTCTCCATGGATCAATTTCTCCCCTGCTTGTCTTGGCTTCTTTTTATAGTGGATTAAATTGTTTTGATTAAATGAAAATGCTGGTGTATTACCAGGGAGGCTCAGGGCTTCTTTATCATATAAACAAACTGCAGGGAGGTGGATAGGACAATCACCAAGCAAGAGCAGAGCTGCTACATGTTGCAGAGAAAAGTGTTATACTGAACATTCATCCCTGCAGTTCATTATCTCATGGCAATAAATTTTATATCTTGGCTTTCTTTTTTATTGCCATAAAGCATAATGGACTGTTTCCAAGGAGAGGCCGTGATGCTGGGGATAATCTGTCCAGCCAGCAAGAAAGCAAGGTGCTTTAAAAGAAATTCCTCTGCTGCTTCAATCCCAGCATAAGCAACCTTCCTGAGGTAACTCAGGGGAAGCAGGGGCTGGCAGCTTCTGATGAGTCAGCACCAAGGGCACGGGGAGCTCTCAGGGCATGGTCCACACTTTGTCTGACTTATTCACTGGCAAGATGCAGAAAAGCAGAGTATCTGCCCGAGGTAACCCTGGCACACTGTTGCCATAGTTACCCAAAGAGTTTGTAATCATCAATAGATTAGTTCTCCTAACACATGGCTATGGTCAGGGATTAATACCATCTCTGTTTCATAGATAGAAACCTACCCAGGGACACACAGGAGCCAGGAGGTAAAGCCATGAACTGAAATGCTGCCTGAAGATTTCTTTGATAGACCCTAAATACAGCCTTAAATTCTGGCCCCAGCCTCACTGCCCCTGGTTGATGGCATTTCCCACCCCTGGCAGTCACCCACAGCACTTAACGTGGGCTTGGCTGTGATGCTGGGAGTGGTTTCACTGCATCCCACTTGGGCAGCACCCCAATTCCCCTCAGCACTGCCTGTCTCAAACCAGGCACAGGGGCGAGCTCCTCACCTGCTCAGGGTGCAGGGTGGGGGCCAGGAGCTGAGGGGTTTCAGATGAGATATTTCTCTCCCCAGACCCAGCTCTGAGGTACATCCAGGGAAGGAGTGCAGAACACATCATAAATCCTGGGTTTAAGTATTTTTGGCTGTGCCATCTAAAGGGGTTGAGGGAGAGGCTACCAAAGCATCAGCTTTGTCAAGAACAAATATCACCAACACTAAATCATATTTGCCTTGAGGGTTCTAGGAAAAAAAAAACAAAATCACAAATTTATTTTTGTTGTTGTTTCACCTGGAATTTTAACAGAAAAACAAGCTAAATTCTGCCAGCCAGAAGATGAATTGAACTCAAAGGCTCCGGCAAATTCCAGCCCAGGAAGGTCTATTTGCCTTACAAATTCTGTCCCTTAATAGAAACAGTTAGTATCTCTTATGTTAAATTAATGTATAAAGGTTAAAATGCTGTTTAACACCCCCACACACACATGCATACACGTGGGTTGGGTTTTTTTTTTTAAGGATAATAGGTATTAATGTGTTCAAATTGATCCCCACAATTGCAAAATGAGAGTCTTAGGGCACTGAGAAGCTGTTTCTGAGCATGCCTGGCATTTACAGAGGGTGAAACACTCTGAAAACCCTGCTAATCCCTGACCACCTTTTGAGACCTTCAGGTAACTTCAGATAAACCCAGTTCCCATGTCCTTTCACAACCAGGGCTACTTCCACATCTAATCACAAAGGCAATCCTGTAGGAGCTGTGAAGAATTATTAATTGATTTTTTCTTCACTTTCATTATTTTCCAACCCTGTCAGATGGTGTCAATCCAAAGCAACCTCAGTGAAGCCACTGGAATCAGGAATAGGGGAAGGAAGGGCTGGAGGAGGCATATGGCACTGAAGTGATGTGAAAGTCGTGCCTGTGTTCTTCAAAAAGGCAGCCATAAGGTGCAAAGTTCTGCTGTGGAAATGGAAAAGCTCAGTAAGGAGGTCACCTCATTGCTAAAAGCAGGAGAGGCTTGGTGTGACACGTGCCCATGGGTAACCACGGACCAGCAACGTGCCCTTGTGGCCAAGAAAGCCACGGGCATCCTGGGGTGTATCAAGAGACGTGTGGGCAGCAGGTCAGGGAGGGTCTCCTGCCCCCCTGCTCTGCCCTGGGGGAGGCTTAATTGGGAATAGTGTGGGTGGTGCTGGGCTCCCCAGGTCAGGCAGGACAGGGAGCTCCTGGAAAGGGGACAGCAAAGGGCTACAGAGAGGCTGAGGGGACCAGAACATCTCTCTTATGAAGAGAGGCTGAGGGACTTAGGGACTTTCTAGCCTACAGAACACTGAGGGGGATCTTATCAATGCTGATAGATATTTGAGAGGTGGGGTCAGGAGGAGGGATCAGCCTTTGTTCAGTGGTTCCCAGGGACAGGACAAGAGGTGATGGGCACAAACTGGAATATAGGAAGTTCTACCTCAACCCAAGGGTGGCAGAGCCCTGGGCCAGACTGCCCAGAGAGGTTGGGGAGTCTCCATCTCTGGAGACATTCCAACCCCATGATCCTGGATGCTGCCCTGTGCAGCCTGCTTGAGGTGAGACAGCGCTTAGGACAGTAGAATCAGAACAGTCACCTCTGGTCTTGTGCTGCTGCTGGGCAATGGGTAGTCTCAGAGTCACTGACAACTGTGTTGAACTCTTTTTCTTGGCTGGATAGGCTCATGCAAAGTGCTGCATGAAGTGTATCTTGTACCCAACCCCACCTAGAGCAGACGAGCAGCTGCAGGGAGAAGAAGCCTTGCACCACTGGCCACACTGCTGGCTGCCCCTCTCCATCCCCACAGAAAAAAGGAGTTCTGTAAAAAGTCATTTTCATTAGCTTCTGCTAATCATCTCTGCTCTCTGTCTAGTTTAATTAGAATTTATCATTCAACTCTCAGGCAAGCATTATGCACAAAGAAGGTTAAACCCACCCCACTTTACCTTCTCCCTGCATTTTGGGAAAGGTTCTCTAAATGGCCCATTTAGAATATAAATACTGGCTACTAATTTTATTTCATATTAAATGTCCTGTAAAAGTAAATTTCACATGTCTTTGCACTTCATCAACAAAATTAAAACAGTTAAGGAAGGGATTTGCTGATAGAAGATGCTAAAATTGTCTGTCTTTAATTAATCCTGAAAAGAACATGCTGCAGTAGAGAGCTTTTACTTCATGTCAGCATTTCCCTGGCCACAGCAATATTAATTCAAGCATCGTGGACTGGGTTAAAATTTAGTGGGGGACAGATTACTGGAGCTTCACCATTCGTTTAGGTTGCACTGGGTTCATGGGTAGAAGAAGGTGTCCTCCAGGCAGGCACAAGAGCACTTTCAGTACCAAAACAGAAGAAGCTTCAAGGTTTGTCAGGACCTCTTCCAGTGGGTGGAGAAAGAGGGATATCTGGGGTACTCCATTACCCTGAGACCATTCGTAGCACAGACCTAAGGTGAAGGATAGAACTAGGGCTAAGTGATGCCTGGAAAAGTCCCAGGGCTGAAGAGAGAGGCATGCCCTTTGCTATCTTGGCTTTCTTGGTGTCCAAGAAAACAAAACATTGTGAATTTTAGGATGCAAAAGTTGGTGTCTCATATTCAACCACAACTTGTGCCCCAGAGAGATGCGACTTGTAGGACTAAAGATTTTACCAGCCCCAGGAGGTCCTGTCACCAAGCCACAGGGGCTCTGGAAGCTGGTCACTCAGCTCACTGGTCACCTTGGCTCCAACCGTGGTCGTGCCCGGATGTCATTCCTGCCCAGGAGGAGTGAGCACAGCTGGGGACACGCTGTGAGAGGAAGCCATGCTGTGTGGGACAGCACCTCAGACAGGGAGCCCCAGCATCTCCCCCAGGATGCGACAGAAAATGGGAAGAGAACTTTGGGAGTCAGGACCCCGGGAGAGCCCCAGCCCCTCCCCAGAGCTGGTACAAGAACCAGGCTGTTGCCTGGGCTGAGCAGGGTGCTGAGTTTGCACACAGGGTCCTGTCCCTTGCCAGGGCTCACCCACAGCCCCGCATTCCCACCGAGCGGCCCTGTTTTCCCAGGTAATGCCCAGGCTGCTTTCTGGCCTTCCCTCGAGGGGAACACTGTGAAGGGGGCAGCACCAAATTCCTGGGTCTGAAAGACAGAGACTCCAGAAAATACCCTAAAGAGAGAGAAAGCGCGAGAAGGAGGGGAGCGGTTAGTGCCAGTGCTGAGGCCCTCTGGAGAAGAACAAGGCCTGTCACACGGCACTCGTAGGAAATGTGACAGTGTTCCAGGTCAAGGATTTCTGTCTGCTTCATTAGAGAAGAGCTGCAGAGCCAGAAGGGCACACATAGGATTAAAAAAAGAAGAAGAAGAAGAAAAAAAGGGGGGGAAAAAGGTCTCTGGGATTTGCTCAAGCAGCTACTGTCAGGAGCGATAGCCAGCTTGTGACAACTCGCAGGCCTCGCTGGCAGCTGGCTGGTGTGGAGTGAAGATCTTGTCAACGTCTCCTTCTGGCACCCACGTCAGTCCAGCTACTTAATGCCATTAGAAAATCCTCATTACTGAACGTTTCCAACCCAACATCTCTATCCAGGCAAACACCAGCGGGCAGCCCAGCGTGGGCAACGCAGCAAACCCAGCATGCATAGACTGAATGTGTGTGTGTGTGCGCTGGTCTGCCTGTCCATCCTGACCGACTGTCACATCTTCCATCCCTAGCAGAGCTCCATCACACTGGCTGCCTTCCCCTTCCCAGCCCCTGCTGCCTTCCTGTAGATTCCCATGCCCTGAGTGAAAGAGAGATGCTGTAAATACTGACTCACATGGAAAAAGGCAGAAGGAGCCAGGATGAGTTACTAGGGCCTACAAAAGAGGCCATAAAAAATGATCAGCCCTGACATGAGAGAACTGGACCCTGCATGTTACTGCTCCATAAAATTGACAGCTGGCAAGCATGAGCACAGAGAAACAGCATCCACCCTCTCTATCCCTGGGATTTACTGCCAGTGGGGCAAGGGCATCGCACCTGGAGCCAGCAGCGTTCAATGTCACCATGCACTGCAAGCAGTACATCAGCAGCATTCAATGTCACCATGCACTGCAAGCAGTACATCAGCAGCATTCAATGTCACCATGCACTGCAAGCAGTACATCAGCAGCCAGCCATAACCATGGCAGACAGGATTTTCTCCCTTGACCACTTACAATGAGGATTGCCAGGGATCCAAACCCTGGCAGTGCCCACGGTGCAGTGGTGTGGTGGAGCCCTGGGTCCCTGGCAAGCAGGACACAGGAGGGGAAAGGCTGGATGTGCAACAACCACTACTACATCCCTGCCACCATACCTGCCCAGAAGCCCTGGGAGGGGAGAGGGCTGGAAATGCAAGCATGGGGCTTGTGCCGGACACGGACGCAGTCACAGACCGCTGCCACTGTGCTTCCCCTGTAGCCAGTTCCCTTGCTAAGTAGTTCATTTAAATGAGAACATCTATCTTCTAAATTGTGTGTATCAAACAATCAATCACTTGGAGGCTGAAAACCTCCCCAAATCTGTAATTATGGTGTCAGAGCTGATTGTGATGAAAGTGAAGCTGTCAGGGAGACATTTGGGAGACAAACACACTTGCGCACAGCAGTTCTCCCCAGAGTGCTATGGCAAGCTTTCCTGCCATATGGGGCCATGATTAATAGCCCAGCCTATATGTAAATATTTAGCTGTTTAGGAAGCAACAGGATCCAATTACCTTTCAACCCATTTCTCTCCTCGTGATAAAATACAAAGATGAATTTCTGATTTAAAAAAAAAAAACGGAAAAAAAGAGGCTAAAATAAAGCCCTGATGACTCATATTCCACCATGATATTAAAGACATTCTTGCCTGTGCCCAAGGTGATACAGGCTGAGAGCTCAGCTGGGCAAAGCAGCTGAAATCTCTTATTTTCTCATTACTATAATGTCCCTCTCCAAGGAAGTGAGCGCTGGCACTTTGTGCCCATAACCCCTCGTGACTGTCACCGTGACAGTGCCCTGAAACCAGAGCTCGTGCTGGGACACGATGCAATCTGAAGCAAAGCTTTTATCATGAGCCCTGTGGTTTTTAGGACGATCCTTAAAGCTCGCAGCTCCTGGGAGGAAGAGCTGCTGGAGAAAGGCAGAAGTCCCTGGGGGGGAGACCAGACATTTCTGGCTCTCACAGCAGCAGGGACAGTTTGCAGCTCAGCTTTATGTGCTTGCAGGATGGTGAAGAGAGGAGAAAAATAAGCTTACACAATAATAGATTCATTTTTGTAAAGAAAATTGGTGGTTTCTCTGGCAAGGTCAGCATTTGTGGCTGTGTTCTCCCTCTGTGTTCCCCTTCCCCAGGAGGACTGTCCATCTCCATGCCCCAGACCTCTCTCCAGAGCCCCAGCACATCCTCTCCTCAAGGCAACACTGGGAACTGTATCTTGCTGGTTACAAGTGCTGTTTGCTGCCTTCCTTGCCTTGATATACAACTGCTCCCACAGCCTGGGTCACCAGGTATCCTCCACCTCCTGGCTCTGGGCACAGCTAGAGAGAGAGATATAATGTGGTTTTTACCCACCATGAAGTACTGAATGTAGAGTCATTTGGCTCTATGGGACAAACCTCTTTTCCTTTAAGAAGTTTGAAGTTAAGTGTAACATTAACTCTCAGTTTTCCACTGCTATAATATTTAATTAGGCAGAAATCAGTGACTTTCTTGTCGTGCTTTCCCTTGGGACTATTTCTTCCTATTTACACCTTGCACTGCTCTGATCCTGTAAGGTACTCAGAACCTTACTGGACATGGCCATCACATCCTCTCCTCATGTCCAACCACAGCCACTCCGTGCCCCAGCAGCTGTGTGAAGCACAGGGACACATAGCTGCAAGCTCAGGCTGCAGCAGGAGTATTTCTGGAGGGGGTGGGCTGCAGGGGGGCTCTGTGAACGTGCAGTAGTGCTATCTGAAGGACCCAAACTGGTTTCTGTGCAACAGGAGCTTCCCTCAGGTTTCTGTATCTGGAAAAGCTGTGCCAAACTCTTCATCTACACGTAGAAGTCTGTTCTGGGGTTTTTTCTCCTATTATGAAGAGTTAGTGCAGAACAAAGGTGTTTGGCATTCATCAGGAAACTGGGCTTTGCTTCTCTGTGAGCCCTGCAGTACCTCAGGGGGGCTCAGCAGAGCTATTTCTGACTCCTGCTGATCCAGATGGGCCTCGAACAGGGCAAGGCAATGGGAAAGGCTGCTGCTTCCAAGAGAGAAAGAAGAAAGGAAAGACTAACGGTGGCAGGAAAGACCCATGCTGTGAGTGCCTGCAGCAGGGGGGAGGCTAGGATGGGAGAGGAAGGGGGGCACTCCAGAAGTTTTCAAACCATTTCCACCTGGGGCTTGCTCAGCAGTTTCTCCTCTGGATGGATCCAGGTCAGCCCCAGCCCTCTGGCCACAGCCCTTTTGGTGTGTGAAGGGACGACATCAAAAGGCAGCACAGAGACGCTCTCAAATGCTGAGGTTTGAACTGTTTTGAGGGAAGGAGTCCCTGGGGACCGGCCCTGGGTGCGGAGCACAGACTGATCCAACAAACTTCAGCAGGGATGGGGGCAGGGCAGGGCTGGCCATGTGAGCCAGCACGAGGGCATGCAGCCTCACCAGGGTCTGGAGGCAGCGTGTGCTGGATGAGGTTTGCTTGAGTGCCAGGGGGGTGTGCTCAGAGTTCTCCCACAGCTCCATGAGGGAAGCAGGATTGGGTGCAATCACCTCTGAAATAATCATAGAATCACAGAATGGCATGGATTGGAAGGGACCCCAAGGGTCACAGAGCTCCAACCCCCTGCCACAGGCAGGGCCACCAACCTCAGGCCTGGAGCTACACAAGGTTGCCCAGGGCCCCATCCAACCTGGCCTGGAACACCCCCAGACACAGGGCACCCACCCCCTCTCTGGTCAGCCTGTTCCAGCCCCTCACCACTCTAATTAACCCACTGTACACTGCAGTGTCCTCACCCTCTTCTGACTGTCTTCCTGGCCTCAATGCCACATGGATCATCTTCCAGCACAGAGGAGGATCCCCAAGGGAAACTCAGAGACCCACAGGGTGGGTGCTTTGCCCTGGTGTAACTGCAGTGGAGGCTGGAGCTGCCCTCCTTCCCAGCCTGGGGACGCTTCTGACCAGCAGTAACTGGTGCTGAAGCTGACAGAGTCCGTGATGGCCCAGGATCGGTCCCCCAAAACACCCCAGCAGGAGATGCCAATGTTTACAGATCCCATCACAGATCCTTGGGGATGTAGTCAATGAGTAAGCCAGGATTTCTAATGGAACAATCATTTTAAAAAGAGTCAGAAGGGAGATGCAGCATGCCACACATTAGAAATCCCGAGGGAACCTGCCTTGGAGATGAAGGATGTTGCATTTTCTGTCTCTCTCTTCAGGCAGAAGATGCCAAATTAGGCAGGAATTGCCCTTATGGGGGGGAGCTGGTTTCTCCTCTTTTCATTCAGGTGATGTCACCTTTAGCTAGTGGGATCCAAGTGCTGGGGCTGCTATTCTGCAGGGTAAAAGCTCCATGGGGTCGGTGACCCAGGACGAAAGCGACAGTGTCTTCTCACCTGAGCAGGGGAGTCTCTGGGGTCATGGACAAGCAGGAGGACAGGCTGCTGTGGATGGTGTGCTAAAATGGAGGGGTAAACCTGGACATGTTTTCTTCTGGCTATAGCTGCCTGTCTCTGAATGAAATCCTTCACAGTGTAGCTCCTGGCCCACACAGAAAACACAACCATCCTGCTTTCCCACAGCTCCCACATCCTTCCCACAGCAGCCTGCCTCAGGAACTGGGTGCCTTGCAGAGTGCACCTCTGGCATAGCAACACAGGAGAGAAGACCCTGTCTCTTGTCTTTGCCCAGTAGACAGGGTGTTGGAAGTGGAAGGGGCTCCTATAAGTAGGCAAATGAGTCCTTCCATCAATATGGAGGAGCAGCGCTCTGCTGACCAGGGGTGGTCAATCAACCAGATTTCATCAGAGCAGCTGCAAAAGTTATGTTTTTTCATATCTCCCTGAGAAAAAAATTGGTGGAATCAGCCAGGATCAGACATAAAGAAAAAAGTGATGACAGGCAGAAAATTGCAAAGCTCTGAAAAGTTATGACCAGTTAGAAAGCATCCAGCACAGAAGTCTTTTGGTGACCTAACCCAGCTGCTGCTAATGCTCCAGCAGTAATAAACAGTAGCCATTTCCCTTGTCCCTCTCCTTTGGGAATCTCTGCTGCAACACTGGTTGGTACTTGAATTCCCATAGTTTATAACAAAGCTATTGTCTGTTATCACAAACACAGTGACATTATTACAGAACCTACCCCGCAGCAAGATAGGAATTAGAGGCATCCTTAGCAGGCACCAAATGTTTGCTTGAGAAAAGAAAAAGATATTATTTCATAAATCAAAAATTGTTCCCTTGGCCCTGAAAGGAAGTTTAAAAGCAGCCCCAGTAATTACAGAGTACACCTTATAGTGCCTGACCAACTGAACCCACGGCTGATCCATCCCTTGTGGATTCTCACCCCAGCATGCTGCTGCTGACAGTGACAGTGTCCCAGCAGCTGGAATCCCTGCTTGCCTCTCACGTGTGTCATGGGGTGGGCAGGGGAGGGGTGTCCAGTGGAAAGGCTAAATTCATTTGGGAAGCAGAATGAGCTTGCACAGAGGTGCTGTCTCATGAGCTGGGTTATTAACAGTCTCTCTTGGTTGTTCAAAATGTGAGACTATTTATCTCTCTTGCCACCACCTGTATTTTCTCCTCCTGTATGCACTTTGCAGCATTTCCATCCTCATGCCCTGCACATTTAACCCCAACTATCTCTGGATGATCCTCTGTTGGTTTACCCTGTCACAGTGCCTTAACAGTAAAGTTCTCTGCACTGCACCACGAGGTGTACTCATGGGGATTGGGCACTGCATTCAGAACAGGGAGCTAGGAGGGACACGAGGACCTCAGGGTGACTCTAGGGACAAGAGGCCTCTGTCAAAGACAGGCAGTTATGGAGTTTCTTCAAGGGGCTTTATAAATCCTACAAGTTTAATCATCACAAAACCACTTTGACTGGCTCTGGTGGGTCTAGCTAACTTCTCAGATTGGATGGGGAATGAGATGGGAGGGTGACTCCAAACCTCCCCTGTGTTTCACCAGCCAGATGCTGAAGGAGGATGAGCAGACATCGCAGTAGCTCAGGCAGTCTGGGGCTGCTCCAGGTTGTGTGCAGCTGTTGCCATGTTTGACAGGATCTCCAGATCTTCCTCTTCTTCCCCTGTAGGGCGAGGGACGGTGATGGGAAAACATTGTATTATCTCTGCTCTAACTCCAGGTCCTGGGCAAAGAGCTGCTTATCTTTCTAAACACACCTGTAATTCTGTACTCCCTTTGGACCCCAGCTGAAGCTGACACCTTTTGCCCAGGTGCCTTGAGCCTCCAAGAGTCATGTGTCTGATGCTGTCCTTCACTCAAAAATCAGCCCTGTTGTGGGAAAGATTCTGCTGTCTCCCCTAGTTGTACAAGTCTTCAGTGATGATGGAGATGATGATGCAGAGCAAGGGATGGACAGGAATGGTCAGGACAACTCTTTGTTCAGCAGCCTGTCATGCAAAGTGAAACTGTTGTCAGGGCCCTGCCAGCATGGGAGCAGATGCAAGTCCCCTCATCAACCGTGTCCTAATGAGCCTCCCCCACGTGCAGGGGGCAGGGAGCCTTGTTCAGCTGGGGATGGGGAGCCACAGGAATGTCAGTCTCATGGCCGCAGCAGTGAATGGGCTGGCACAGCAGGAGAAACGGGGTGAGGAGTGCTCTACAAGAGCATGTGTGTGACTTGCAAAGGACAGCTGATGAGGTACAGATACAGCTCCTAGTATGGCAGATGTCACATGGGCATCGGCCCAAGAAGAGCAGCCAGATCCTTCCTGCCTGGCCTGAGAGCTAAGTGACCTGCCCCTCTCCATGAGAACAGCCCTGCCAGCGCCCTCTGGGACCTCATGCACTTGTAGGGGCACTGAGGCAACAGAGGCCAGTTCTGGGACAAGTGCACACTGGCCAGAGACATCTAGGCACAAAGCCCAGCCATGGACACTTTAGAGCAGGTGGATGCTTATAGTCAGCATTTGGTCCTGTCATCCCACTGGTTTGCTCCCTACACCTAAGTTTAGTGTTAGCCCCTTTGGGACACCAGCTGCTCTAACTCTGGTGTGAGAACTTATCAGTGGACTGTAAGCCAGCCCCTCCATTCTGCTGTAGGACTCGGTTTGGGTGTACAGCCCTGTGGGTGCAATGCCACTGAGATGCCCAAGATGCTCATACTTACATTTAGATACAGTCATCTCAGATGAAATCCTCTCCCAGGAGCTCCCAGAAACCTCTTCTAGTGCTGCTTGTCTCTGGGGTCATCATGGGGTGGGACAGTGGCACAGCCTGGCACAAGCTGAACTTGTGTCCTTCTGCTGCAGGACCCTCCCCCAGTGCCACAGGGAGGAGTAAAAACCCACCAAACATCACTGTGCCCCTGAAAGACACTGAGCACACTTACCCTGGAGTGCTCACATCCTTTCTGGGTTTGCATTTTAAACTGATTTTCTACAGCTCTTCACATCCTTCCTGTTGCTTATTCTGGTTGGAAATGCCAGATTCCAGGCTCCGTATGCTAATTCCTCCCTGTCACAGTCTCTCTGCTCTCGTGCCCCTAGCCAAATGATCCCAGGGTATCAGCTGCTTTGTTTCACAGAGAATACTTCCTTGTAGAAGCTCATCTTTATTTATCAGGAGTTGTGTCGACAAGCCTTTAAAAACCCAGCTGATCTCTATTGCCTGCTTACTGAAAATCAGAAGAGCCTGCAGGAAATTGGATAGAGCAACCATTAGATGAAAGAAAAGCTGCCCCTCCATCTCCCCTGATTCCCTAATCTTCTCCGCAGCAAGTGGAAGGCACACTGTGTTCATCTGTGGGCTCTGCACTCTGTGCTTGTGGGCTGGAATTATATCAACTCCTGTACAAGATAATTGAGCAACGCATTTTATTGTCCTCATCATTTTCACAGCCTCCGGTGTCTTTGGAAGAGAGGAGGGGCAGGGGGAAGGGAGGGAGGATTTTCTGCAGCGCTGAGCCGAAGGGGAAATGACAGTTCCTCCCACTGGCTCTGTCTGTGGCAGAGATGCTCCCAGCAGCCGCTGCCTCCTGCCTCCAGCAGCAGGTTGCAGGGAAATTCCAGCTTGTCCTGTGCAACTCTCCTTTAACCTCCCAGGTGTAGGCAGCAGCCACAGCCCATCTGAATTCCTGATGAAGTCAAAAATGAAAAAGGAGCAAGTGCAAATGCCTGAGTATCAGCCACACTGCAGGGTTTGACCTTCAGCCCCTGGACCACTGGAGCTCTGCAGCTCTGCTCTCCCTCCTTTGGAGGTTTGAGGGTTTGTGGTCTTGAGATTCAGATGTGGGTGTTTGCCTTCTCTTGACTCCAGCAGTTCATTTGTCTTCAGCAGTTACAATTTCCTCCTCAGCACTGTGTGTGTCCTGAGAAGACTGGGCAGAGGTGATAGAGCAGGGAGTGTCCTAATGACCTGGGAAAGAGCTGAGACATCATGTTTCAGAGCTTGTCCCTACTTCATAGGCTTAAAAATATAATTTTTTACTCGGGACCCAAATTTTCCTTATCTATCCCAGGGCAAAGGTTGTCCTTGAGGAGCCTGCCTGCGTTGAGGAGCTTCCTGGCTCAGCACTGGAGCTCAGCTGCAGCTCTTCAGATGCAGAGCGAGCTGGCTGGCACCCGGATTCCTCTGCACCGTGTGGACCCAGAGACACCCATTTTCCATGGCTCAGAGGTTTTGTTTCTAAATGCAGAGAAGGAGCCCCATAAAGCCAGCAGCCTTGCCTCACTCCTCTCCTTGCTATTGGAAGTCCCGTAACAGTTTCAGCTACAGAGGTGCCTGAATTTTCCTTTTACCCCTTTTTCCAAGGATGAGAGCTAAAGAACAGAGTAACTTCCAAGGAGGGCTCTGCTCCCTGAGGACTGTTCCCATCCTCAGGTGGATCCAGGGCTGGGAATCACTCTGTTCTCCAGAAGTTCAGGCCCTGCTGCCCTGATGTAAACACACTTTATCGCAGAGCATTCATCCCTCTGACTCACTGGAACAGGCAGAGCTGGTGAGGCACAGTTGTTCAGCCCTAGAGCTGCTTAGCTGGGTATCATGGCAAGTGATCAGATGCTTTGAGCAAGTTCATTGCCTTGGAAATCATCCTGACTTCACCTCACTGCTGCTGCTGTCGAAGAATTAAACATCTCCCACCAGAGCTCAGTTTTCCCAGCTCCCTGTGCCTTCAGCAAGGAGGGTGAGTGTCTCCAGGGATGTCTCCTGCCCTCTGAGGTGACTCGCTCTGCTGGTGGGACTGGGTTGGCCCCAGGTCCAACTCTCTCAGGTTGGTGGATGGGGAAGAAAGTGCTGAAGACGCAGCAGTGAGCACACAGAGGTGTCCAGGGGCAGGGCTGGGGATGCTGGAGCAGGATGTTGTCCTGCTTTGTTTCTCAGCAAAGTCACACAAGCTTCTTCCATCAGCTGTTTCAGCCCCTTCCCTTGGCTGGAGCTTTGCCTGCCAGGAGGGCAGAGGTTTAAGTAGAAGAGAAGCACTGCTCTGAGCCTTCAGAGAGGTGGGGTGCACCCAGGAGAAGGACCTTTCGCTCCAGCACTGTGCATGTTGATTGGCTGGGGCAGGATGCCTGGCTTGGGATGGAGCTCAGCAGCCTCAGGTGAACCTGCCAGAAAACTGCCTTCATTTTCCTGAGCACTGTGGAATGTTAGGATTCAATAAGAGGCCTTGTTCTCTCTGTCACAGGAAAGAATAACATCCCCATGCTTGCTGTGACCCTTTTATGTGGCAGAGTATTAATTCCCCTGGATGGTGCATCTGTGGAGCCTGCTCTGATTGTCCTGCTGGGGCTGGTGACACAGGCAGGCAGCCCAGGAGGGCAACCATGAGACTGCCCAGGAAAAAGCTTTCCACTAGTCAGATCTTCACTAAGAAAGGGAACTAAAGCTCACACAAAAAACCCAACATTTTTTTCCTCCTATGGTGAGCTGTTTCAAACACAAAGCAGAACTGTTATTTCACAGAATAACAGGATCACCAAGTTGGAAAAGACCTTTAAGATCATCAAGTCCAACCATTCTCCATCCTGAGCTAAACCACATCCCTGAGCACCTCATCTCCCCTCTGTTAAACACCCCCAGGGCTGGGGACTCAGCCCCCTCCCTGGGCAGCCTGTGCCACAGCCCCACAACTCTGCCAGGGAAGAACTTTGCCCTCCCAGCTGAGCTGACCCTGACCTGGGGCAGCTTGAGCCCATTGCCCCTTGTCCCATCTCCTGTCCCCTGGCTGAAGAGACCCTCGCCCACCTCTCTGCACCCTCCTGGCAGGGCAGGGGAGGTGGGGAGAAGGTTTCCCCTCAGCCTCCTCTTCTCCAGGCTGAACACTCCCAGCTTCCTCAGCCACTCCCCAGGTCCCATCGGCCTCTTGGCCAGGAGTGCACAGTGCTGGGCATGGAGAGCTGCTGGTCCTCCAGCACTCCCAGGTCCTTCTCCGCAGCGCTGCTTCCCAGCAGGACAGCCCCTAACCTGTACTGGCACCTGGGGTTGTTCCTGCTGAGGTGGAAGACCCTACACTTGCCCTCGTGGAATTTCATTTGGTTCCTTTCCCCACAACTCTTCACCATGTCCAGATGTCACTGAATGGCAGCTCAGGCTCCTGGTGTGTCCCCCACACCTCCCAGTTTTGTGTTTGTTCTTTAATATGGTCAGGAAATGCTTATTCTCTCCACGTCCACTGTCTTGGCATCAGGGATGGGGGTACTGAGGTCACAGATGGCGTGTGAGCATGTGAGGCACAGCAGGAGTCAGGGCTGGCTGGGGGCATGGGGAGCACGGGGGTGGCAGTGACAAAGGGGCTGTCCTGGGGGTGCTGCTCGTGCCTCAGCTCAGCCACTCTGCTCTTCAGGCACATCCCTGCATTCACATCCTGCAGCAGTCCCAGCGGCTCCTTGAAGGGTTCACTCATTCCATGTGACTCCATGGGGCTGATGAAAAGCCAGGATGGTTGTAAAGCAGCAGAGACCTCAAACCCCAGCCAGGAGGTCACAGAACTGTCAGGACTTGGCAAAGGGCCTCTCCTGCCCCAAGGAAGCCCCTTGGACTCAGGCAAGGCAGGGGAGTGTTGCCTCCTGTCACATCCCATCTCCCTGGAGATAATTAAGGACTTGGTGACTGGAAGCAGGAGCACACACCACAACGGGAGGCACGTAAGGACTGGTGCTGCCTGGGATGGTGTCAGCAGATTCACAGATCCTGGAGTCAGCAGTCACCACAGGATCAGAACATCTATCACAAGAGCAACAACAGAATGATCTCTCTGCCAGGGCTGCTGGCAGGAACAAGATCAGGCTGGGAATTTTTATTACTGGTTTTATTTTGCTTTGCACTGTTTGGGAGAACGAGCACCTCCATCTGTGGAAGTCTGATGCAGTGAAGCAAGGTGTTATATAAAAATGGAGAGGAAAGGTTCTGACTTTGGAGTGAAGGCAAAGTTCATCTTGATTTGGTTTGGCAGCAGAGTCCAGAGGGCTGAGCATGCTCCTGAGAAAGATGTGACCAGGGTCAAAACCATGGTGTCTAGGGAAAGGCCAGGATGGACTGAAGTAGGAGAGGGAAATGGAGCAGCTGGGAAACTGCTGGGGAAGCAGAGCTTTTGAAATGCAGTCTGATATATGGCATTTGGGACGTTTGTTTTCATCTCATGAGCAAAGCCAGGGACCTGAGATGGAAGCACAGGGGCTGGCAGACCTTGTGCCATTTGCATTGACTGTAGGACAAACAGTTTTACCAAAAGACTCAATTTTTCAGTGACTGCAGAGGAGGGGAGAGTAACAACATTCACTAATTGAGGAGGCAATATCACTCAGTTAAATGAAGGCTCATTAGCACTGCTCAGAGCATCATGCACTGTGAGGAGGAAGGAGCACAGGATCAGAAGGGACTCCTCACAGCACAGCCAGCCTCCACTGTTGAAAACACTGTAAAGTACAATTTAAGCTGTTAAAAGCATATAACTTTTATAATCATAAAATACAACTTAAATGAAGAAACAGTGGGGGAACATGAGGCATCCTGGCTTGTGTCAGACCCAGTGTGGCCAGCAGGTCTGGGGAGGTGATTGTGTCCCTGTGCTGGGCGCTGGTGAGGCTGCACCTCGAGTGCTGGGTCCAGTTCTGGGCTCCTCCCCATCAGAAGGACATTGAGGTCCTGGAGCCAGTCCAGAGAAGGGCAACCAGGCTGGGGAAGGGGCTGGAGGGCAAATCCTCTGAGGAGCAGCTGAGGGAGCTGGGGGTGTTCAGCCTGAACACATTTACCTTACAGCCTTCACTGGGCTCCAGGCTCAGTAGATCTCCCCAGAACACCCTGGTTAATTGACCAACAAACAGTTGATCCAGCATCAACTCCTCCCTGGAACTGGGGTAGTGAGGTGGAGTGCCAGCACTTCCTAGGGTTTGACAGCAGCACCAGCCAGTAATCAGCATATTTTGATTTTTTCTCTCCCAAAGGCATTCCCTGCTGGGCTTCCCTTCCCAGACCCAGCTCTTTGCACAGACTAGATTTCATTTGTGTGAAATGACTTCTAGGGGTTTATTGTTGTTCTGGTTTTGGGGGGATTTGTTAAAAACAAATTTTCCAGAGACTGTGACTAATGAAAATTTCCATTCTATAGATTTGAATTTGAAAAATGCTGGTGGGAAGAAGCCAAACAAAATACTTCATGGCTTTTCTTCTACCCCAAGTCTTCAATTTCGCCTTCTCAATTGGCAAATGAGAGCACTTGCCTCTGCTTCCTGTGACTGTGACAACGTGAGGAGAGTGCTTCTTGTAGGGAGAAAGTTACAGGCTTTGAGAAGTGCAAGAGGGCTGAGGAGTTATTTGGAACATTTCTTTTTATGAGTGAAGAAGTTGTTGTTCCTTCAAGCTGCTTTCCCTGCTTGTCTGTGGCTCTCTCACTGAGAGGAACACGCAGGAGGCAGCACAGAAGCTGAACTTCCCAGTTTGAAAACAGAGCTCGACAAACATCCTCTTCCAAAAGGGGAGAGAATTGGTCCTGGTTCCAGCCGTTGCCTGGAAACTTAAACACAGAGAGCCTGGCAATTTTGTCTCACTTAGAAATTTCCTCTGGGAAAACCTCCCAGTTTTCAATCAGCTCTGCTTTTTGAGCTTCTCATACCACTAAAACCTCCAATGACAACTTGTTTCGTGGAAGAAGGCAGCTAGAGGGGTTTTCACAGCCCCGATGGTGAATTGTCCCCGTCCCAGAGCAAACCCACCAGCTCCCTGCTCTGTCCTCATGACAAAGCAGAGTAATTGATTCCTGAAACACCCCACCGACTGTTTGTTTCAAAGTCTTTGTACCAGAGATTGATTTTAATGAAACGTTCCACTTTCACACACATGAAATATAGCAAATTAAGTTTTTGAATGTGAAATAACAGTTATCAAGTGCTGCCAAACAAAGGCTGTCAGACCAGCACAGATAGAGGCTGGGGGAGTGGAAAGGGGAAAGAGATCCTGCTGTCTTGTGAAGAAGTTCATATCTGCCCCCGGGATCATGTTTGCCTCACATCCCCATGTTATTATACCAGCTATGAATCCTGCCCTCTTTTGACTCTGTAGGGCTTTACTGGTGCTACTCCATGGGTGTTAAATTATTCTCTCTTTTCCCAGACAGGCCTCTCTCTAGGTGACAAGTCCTCATTTCCCCATAACTTCTGAAATCAGTTTGATCCCCCATCCATTCCACCTTTCACAGACTAGACAAACAGTTCAATACCACTGCAACATCTGCTGCATCTCACAGTCCTGAGGACTGCTATTGTATCTCCAAGGATATTGCTTTTCCTGATGGAAGACTTCTCTCCATTTCATTTTTCCCTTCAGGAGATCACAGTATACTTGTGAACATCCTTCTTGCTGGTTCCTGTATTCCTCAGGTTCTACACCTTCTTCTACTTGATCTGGATAAAAGTTTTTGGATAATCCATGTGCACTGCATTGATTGAGTCACCCTTCCTTCTAGGCATGTCCCTTTAAAGAGCGCTAATGGGTCTGGAAGATGTCACTTCCCCTGATAAATGCTATGCAGATGCCTCTACTTCCGAACATATTTATCCCTGAGCCTGCCACTTCCAAACCTCAATGGTGATTTGAAGCTCTTTGTTCCATTAATTTGAGACAATTCCTCCGATTCATATCCCATAAAGACAAGCTCCACTGATGGAATTTCCCTGGGGCTCCCCCACAGTAAACATCAATAAGAAGAATTCATTTAGCTTTCCTGCTCTAACCTTATCTTCCTTGCGCTGTTCCTTTCATCCCTCACTCATTTACTGGCCTTGTAGCCTCTCTGGCAGTGTTCCTGCTGCTGATGTGTTTCAAAAGGATTTATTAGGATTTTTTTACTGTTGGAAAGTTTTTCCTTGAACTGTTTCTTGGCCTGCCTCGTTAGGGTTTAAGGTTTATCTTGCCAGGACTTATGCTCTTTCCAGTTTTCCCCAATTTAGGCATAACATACAATTTAGGACTTGCAGCAAGCTAATGCTTTGTGACATAAGTTATAGTGGGGAAAAAGCACAGCTCTAGTTGAACAGAAGTGTTGTCATGGTATCCCTCAAGCCCGGGATTAGAGGTGATGCGTGTCAAACCTGCCATCATCCCAAAAAGCCTAGTTATCCTCATGCCAGTGACGTGATGGGGGTGAATGTGGGAAATGGCAGAGCTGCCCTGGGAAAGAGACAGTTCTGCTTGTTGGGGAGAAGCTGCAGAAGCCAGAGAAAAAGCAAGCAAGAGAGTGGTGTGGAGATGTGACTTGGTGCCTCGTTCAGCAGGGAGGTGGCACGGTGGCTTTGTCAAGGTAAGGAAGGTGCAGACAGACAGACACCCCTGGGACAACCTTTTGTATAGGGATGTTGAGGCCAAGCACTGGTGTGTGTTTGTCAGCAGAACCCTGGGGGATCATTCTCCAAGCATTCTCACCCTAGCTGGAAAACACGGATCAGCCAGACCCACTGGTTGACAAGAAAGGCGATGGTGACCAGTCACACCCCGCAATGAAAGGTTCAAGCAGGTTCCTGGAGCCCAGAGCTATCTGCAAGTGCCTCTGTGTAGCAAGAATGGGGCAGACCATCAGCAGCTGTGGCCCAATTTCTCCAGCACAGCTTCAGCCATGAGGCAGGGGAAGAGTCCCAGGAGTCCTTTATGGGCTTTGAATCATCCTGACAAACCAGAAGCGCCTCCAGCCCATCTGATGACCCCAAGAGGTCCTTCATTGAAACCAAGCATTCGCTTCTCCCCCCTCCCACCCTCCATGCAGCTCAAAGCTGTTCACCAGCCTCCTTCACACTTCCAAATCTTGTTTTCCATGGCTGCTCAGAACTGAGGGGAAGGAAATTTCAAGGGCTTTAAACAGCCATTTGCAGTTAATTTGGTGAAGCCTCTCCAGGCAATTAGCACTGGAGGCATCCTCAGCGCCTCAGGAGGGCCCTGCCTCAGGCTCAGGCCTAGGCCCTGTCAGGCACGCTTGCCTTGCTGCGGGAGGGGGTTGCTGTACACAATTAAGTAGCCAAGACACTTAATTTAAAGTGAAGTGAAAATAAATGGATGACTGTAATTAGTTATTACAGTTTATTAGTGGCTCATATCCTTTGGCAGATACTGTCTTTATTTGGTATTTAATGGGATTAATAACTTCTTAAGCAGGCATGTGACAGCAAAGAGCAGTTAAAGTTTACGGCTGGGAGGCAGGTGCTCTCTTGCCTCTTCCTTTTTTTCCCCCTTTCTTTTTTGTTAATAGTGACATTTTTTCATGTCCCTCCTATACTTCTTGCTGACTTATTGGCACACGAAATCGATAAGCTATTGCAAGAGGCAAACAGACGGTGGCTGCTCTTTTAGCTCAGCCTAACTAGTTGTGATTCTCCAGTCACACAGAACCAGTTATGAAATCCACCCAGGGCACCAGGACCCCTCTGGAAAACCAGAAGTTACTATCAGTGGGATAATACACCAGAGGAGAGAAGTATTCTTTGTAAAGTATCCCCAGGATTTAACTATGTTTGAGTGGGGGACAGTGAAGAACATCGTGTGAACAGGATTTACCAAATGTCATCATTCATATTGTCCATTTATTGCTTGTTCTCTATGGTAGAGAACAAGACAGTTACTAGCATCAGGACACCAGAGGACTGATGAGGACTTTGGGTATTCACTTGATGTTAAGATACAGGAATTAGAGGGCTGCACCAGGTGCTAAACTTCAAAACTCAGAAATTTGGGTAGAAATACAAGAGAAAAGACTCCAGGAGAAGCAAGTACCTTGTGGCATCTGTGTCACAAAGTTGAGTGTTTAGCTGTGCAAGCAATGAAGCAAGCTCCATACTGCCTCATCTGCATTACTTTTTTCTTGACAGGCCAACAAACAACAAATTCTCCAGGCAAGACAGCAGAAAGAAGAGTAATAAAGTCAAAGCAGGGCACACTCCTGTCTTCAGACCAAGCTCTAAGAAACTGAGCAAGAGCCAGGCGTTCTTAAAGGTTCATTTGCCCAAACTATTCCCAGTTTCTCAATGAGGAAAGACGGTCATTTGGCATGCTGCCACTGCCCCTAACCTTGGGAACTGCTTCAGCTTCCTTATTATTGCAAACTTCATCCCTGAAAGGTACCTAAGCAAGTTTAGACAGCCCATTAACTGTCCGTTATTAGTACATACATCCCTGCAAGATTAGCATTGCAAAGGACTAACAAGGGGCTAAATTCATCTTGAACAGGATTTGCTGCAGCCAGGTATGCTGGGTGAAAGCTGGAGGGGAACAGGAGAGAGCTGGAGGGACAGGCCAAGCTTATCAGCATCAATCTCACAGTACAGTGATAGAGTGGGGTGTTAAACTCAGGACCTCATAACAGTGGGTTCAATCCAGCTCCTCATGACCCCCTGAAACGTTAGCACGTGGAGTGGGATTCAACTACAGGTCAGGCATCTGTACTTAGGTGTCTAGCTGCAGGTTTCTGCTGAGGTCTAGCCTTCCTCTGTAGGGGCAGCTCCTCAGGGGTGACGTGGTCTCTTCTGAAAATACACCTGGAAGCCTGAATGAGGCCCCAGCAGAATGCACAGGCAGTACCTGAGCGGGGAGGCTGGTTACGTTACTGCTCTCACCTGGACTGTGCGTCTGGCTGACTCTAATTAAACGACAGCCTCATGTTTAATGAAGCTCTCAATTTCCACTGCACACAGCACACTGCCCTGCTTGTGACGCTCTGTTACACCCAGCCTGTGTGATCTGTCAAGGTCAGTTTAGAGGGATATTACTTACCAGACAAGGACAGGGCCCTGGGTATTTGCAGTCACTGAAGTAGAAAGTTGCAGGCTCTCGGTTTGGTGAGATGAGCTCTCAGCCTGGGCTGGATGTGAGATTGTGTTCAAGAGGGTCATGCACAACCAAGCTGCCTGAGTGATGGAGCTGTGCTCAGATGGTACCCTTGGGTGCAGTGGTGCCCTGGACCAGATGTGGGGCACCTGACCCTCCCAGCTGCAGGTACAATCTGGCTGAGAGACACCACTCATCCACAGGAAGAAAACTCACCATCTCTCCAGGTGTTTCAGGACTACTGGTGTCAGTGGTTAAGATAATATATGTAGATTGGATCCAGGGGTGTGTACCCAAAAAATACTCGAGCTCTGGGCTTTGTGCAACAGCCATGGGAGCTGCAACAGCTCATTCTTGTGTGAACAGGGAAAGCTTCAAAGCTCTTCAAACAGAAACCATGTGAGGCTTTTTGAGAACTAACCAGTGAAATTATAATATTCCCTAGAAGATAGGGAAATGCAAATAATCTTGTTGCTGCATGTCTTGCAGACAGCCCACCTCCTTCCTGTGCACTTCGAAGAGCTGTGAAGTTCATTCACACTTCAGACTTTTGTAACAATTATTTGTTCTGTTCTCCAGTTTCCCCACATCAAGACCCAGGCTCAGCTGCTGCCCTGGGCCACCCTGCCATGCAGAAGGCAATGTCTTGCTGGGAGGCAAGTGTGCACACACACTTTGTTCAGTTATAGAGTGCTGTGTGTCTCAAAAAATGTGGGCTCTGAGAAGTGTTTTATACAATATTGATGGTACTCAGACACATGAGAGATCACTCAGCACCTGACAGAAATTATGCCACTGCCAATGGGAGGTGGGTTTTGCTGCAGCATCAGCAGCAAGTAAATAAACTCCCAAGTGAGAGTTCTCAGAGTTTCTAGCTGTCATTTCCATCCAGCTTTGGACTACACTCACATCTTCTTCTTAGAGAAAGGAAAAGTTTCTACAAGTCTTTGGTCAGCACTGGATATATCAGCTACTGATGCTGGAAATGGAGCACAAAGGAGATCAGGCACTTGCTGTCACTAAAAGGAGAGAGATGCTCAAGCTGCAGCTGAGGCACCTATCTCCGTTTGTCACATGGAGTGTGAGCCTGATGTTCAGCTGAGGGGGCCTTCCAACAGGTACCAGTGTGGCTGAAGTCCCCTAAGAGGACCAGGGCTTGTGAACATGAGGCTGCTCCTGTCTATCTGGCCTCATCTGCTTGGTCTCCCTGGTCAGGTAGCCTGTAGCAGACCTGTACTGTAGAGTCCCCTGCCCTCCCTTTACTCCAGACCCAAGAGCTTTTAGGAGGCTCCTTATTCATCCATTGTGGAGCTCCATGCACTGCAGCTGGTCATTGACATAGAAGGCAAATCCCCTCTTCATCTCCCCCTCCCATCCTTGCTCAAGAGCCTGTATCCTTTCATCCCAATACTCCAAGAACCTTGTAGCAGTTCAGACACAAGAAGTAGTGCAGCTTTTTATCTCCATCCTCCTTGTCAGGACCCTGAGCACCAAGGGGTTAAATGAGATCTCCAGGGTAGCCACAGAGAGGGAAATGTGCTGATTTCAGCTCCCACTTCCCAGCTCTCAGCTGCCTTCAAGCTGCACACAGTATGTTCGATGTACAAACCCAAGAAGTCCCAAGCATCCCTGAGGAGCTCTGCTGATGAGTGGGTGTGGTGTGAAGAGGCCACATACCACAAACATGATAAGCACTTGTGATCAGTGGCGATCTCCAGCAAAGCATCTGCTTCATTCCAGTGGGGACCTATTCTCCTGTGTGGTGGTTGAGTCATGAAGGTTGGTCTAATTTCAGGAATCGTGGAGCTAGACACCTGCCCAAGGCTGACAGATCGGACACAGTATGTTCAGGAGAATGTCTTTCTGGGAAGACAGCTGGAAGACAGCTGCAAGACAAGGCATCTCAAATGACATTTGTCACCTGTGTTTAGCTGGCTGACTCCTACCTGCAGCTGAATAGGCTGCAGAGGGACAGGGGACTGTCCCTGACTGGCTTCCAAAGAGGCTGAGGTCCATGTGGAGCCCGGGATGTAAGCTGGGTTTTGCTGAGCTGTGGCTTGCTGATCTCCTAGTCCAGATTGACATGGAGTCAATCAGGCACTGCCCTGGGCACAGTGACAGCCCTGGAGGGTGCCCAGCTGCACCATGTTCAGTCCCTGAAGTCTTGCTTCACTTTTCTGTTCCACTCTTGACCTCCTGTTCCTTTCTGAGGAGTACAGTGCCAGTCATTCCAGTGACTTGTGTCAGTGTGAGGTCATCTCCCTATTAGAGGTCATTTCATAACTTCCAGGAGAACCAGTCCTTGCTTTGTAGGAGCTGGAGCACAGTCCGAGCAGACAGTATGAAGGCACCTCAGTCTCTAGGAAATGCCTGTTCCATGTGAGCACCATTCATTCTTTGGAAGGGGATAACCCCTTCAGTCAGACTTGTCACAGTTAGGAAGCCCAGGGATGTGGCTGGTGGTGAATGTTTGAGCATACTGGCATCTTGCCTACCCAGCTGCAGCCCTTCCAAGGCTGGTTGCTCAGTGGAGGTCACCTTACATGCCCAAGAGTCAATAAGACATTTTTTGCTGCTTTCCACACCTTGCTGAAGAGCAGTGCTGAGTGAAGACTTCAGCCAGCCCGTCTGGACACCTGCTCTCTGCTGCTGTAGATGCTGTGGATGGACAGGAGATCCACAGGGCAGCTGGAAGAGGGCTTTTCCTGAGCCTCAAAGCCAAGCAAAGTCAGTGATGTATGCAGGCAAAAAGACAGTGGGAGAGGAAGCACCCAAAGTGAATGAACTGCTCTGAGTCTCTAGCTGTAGACAGCTTTTCAGTGGCTCCCCCTTAGATTTAGATGATCATGTCTAAATTAAGGAATCTAATTAAACACTCATCGGCTAGTTTGCAAACAGCAGGCAATTAACTCCAAGCACACTGACTGCTCAGTTCCCTCAGCAGCAGTGGAGAGGGTGTCCCAGACAATGTGAAACACCACATGGTCTCCAAGCTCTGCCTTGCTGTGTGTGCTACAGAGCAGGGAGAAGCAGAGCAGCCAGGGGTCCTGCAGGCATCAGCACTCTGTCAGTACCCCGTCTTGCTGAACTTAGTGGAAAGCCACCACTCCCCAGCACCAGGAGCACTGACAAGCCTTGCCACTGGGCTGAAACTGGGAACCAGAGCTCAGGCTGCATGAAGGTGAGTCACCATCACCTGCGAAGAGGGGGAAGGGCCAGGTGATGCTGTCATGGGAAAGCACAGCTTTGGCAGAGTCATATGAAGAGGTGGAAGACCACAACCTTTTACCTCTTGACCCCTTCCAGCCCTGTCATGAATTTACCAAGGTGCCTTAAATGTGGAGCTACCCTGCTCCAGGGGCTGCCCCTGCTCCAGGGCAGGGGGGCAGCTCTACCTGAATTAGGTGACTAGGCATAAGCATAGATGTGGAGTGATTGCCACACCATTTCTCACTGCCCAGCTTACATCATTGTTTATGTTTTTGCTAAAACCCAGGAGAACAGTTTTCAGGGAAGATTCAGCACGAGGCTTCTTCACAGGGAGTGTGTAAAGGAATGGTTACCTACCCCTGCAGATAGCCACCAGCTATATTTAGAGAAGCCAACCTGAGCAGCCACAGCTCTAGCCCCTTAATCCCCATGCTCACACCGTTGCCTGCAGTGCTGTTTTAACCTAAAAGGGATGGTGTGAGCAGGCAAAGGGGTTGCTGGCTCCCCAGTGCTAAGTGTTTCGGGATATTTGGTCCTCAGGAGGACCTGAAGCACCAGGTAGGGGAGAGAGGTCCCATAAATCATAAGTCTTGTAAATATCCCAAGAAGATGGAATTTCTCTGATTTCTCTGACTCTGCAGGCTTGTCCTTGTGTTTTAACCTAATCCTGCCCCTTTTCTCCATCTTCTTGATATTGCCAGTTTGGCCTTGCTAAGGCTTATTTCGAGTCAATAACTGATAAATGCTCCCCTCCTAATTCCTCTTTAACAGAGTTTTCTTTTTTGCCTGGGAAACAGCTGCAAAATGCACCCTTGACAGCTTTCCTTTTAACCTCATTTCCAGAGCTCTGCTCTTGTTTAACAATAAACCACACACATCATTTACTGTTATTCTGTAAGTAACACTCTGTGATTCAACTCAGATTTATTCAATTTCACGCTGGAGCAAGCTATTTATTCCTGAGTCTATTTTCTCATAAGCCTAAATCACAATTTATCAAGGTTAAGCATTGTTTTAATTTAAAATAAAATATGAGAGAGCCCAACTCAGGAGGAGCAGGGTCTGCGACAGCCAAGCAGCTCCTCTCACCCTCCCTCCTTCCTGCAGTCTCCTCTCAGGGGGGCTAGGTGATGCTGGGTGGGCAGGGGGATGCTGTGCATCGAACAGGGCTTTGGGGAAGCAGCAGCCTGAGGTGTGGCAGCAGGGCCAGACCTGATGTGTTGTGTGATGATGTTATCAGGGAACGGCGGCAGCAAACCTGAGTGACACTTAAAAGGATGAACCATCCAGCCCTGAGTGCTGGGGAGCTGGGGGAGGCAGGGACAAGGGTCTCACCGCCTGGCAGGACCCATTGCACCCACGTGGCAGGCAGGGAGGGATGGACTAAGGTAGTTACTCAAATTCACAGGATCTCCACAGCAAAAGGGTGAAGGGGACACCCTGGGGAAGGGTGTGCTGTCTGCTGGAGAGCCAAGTCACAGCCCTGGCTGCGCTTCAGGTCCCCTGAGCCAGGAGGAGGCAGCTCTGGCTCAGAGGGAGAGGAGGAGGAAAGCTGTTCCAGGTGGCACCAAGGTAGCAGGGAGCAGAATGCCATGCATCTGGCCACCCCTCCGGGGGACAGCAGTGACAGAGGAGCCCCCGGAGCGCTCCTGTCCTTGTACAGGCACTGGGGATACCAGTGCTGTAGGGCTTTTGGGGAACACCCCGCCCCCCGCAGCATTTGCTTGTGCTCAGCAGGGTCTTGGCGCTTTGCAAGCCTCGAGCACCTCATCCTGCTTCCCCCAGCCAGCTGGAAGACCCCTGCCCCGCTCCTCCAGGAGCCCACCCCGTGCGTGGTGATGCTGCAGGGGGTCCCCTCTCCCCAGGACCACCCCCTTCCCCCCTCCGCGCTTGGCCGGGCGCTCAGGGAGCGTGTGTGATGTATAACACAGGCTGTGTAACACAGGGGGGGTAATTAAACGTTGCTAGAGGAAATAGAATAGAGGGAGAGTTGCCAGAAAGCAGGGGCACGTACCGGGGGTGTGCTGGGCAGCTGTGCACATGAATCCAGGGCAGCAGGCTGTCCGGGGGCAGCCCCTCCCCGAGGGGCAGAGCAGCTGGATGGGTCCCCAGCCCTCTGCTCACAGGCAAGGGAAGCAGGAACAGAGAGCGCCCTGCAGTCCAACAGCATCCCTGCCTCCCTCCCTCGGGCATCCGCAGCTCTATCCCTCCTCCAGCAGGTCCCCAGCCCCCCGGAGCGCTGCCTGCCTCCCGCTGCTCTGCTCCACGGACCCCCCAGCACAACCAGCACCCACCCACCCACCCACCTCCTCTGCCAAGCACGGGGCTGCTCCCCCCGCACAGCCTGAGGTGCTCGGGAGGCAGTGCTGCTCACACTCCCTGAGTGCACTCTGCCCATAAACAAGAGATTTCAACCCCAAAACTAAAAGATTCCAGAAAGACAAAATTATGGGGGAAAAAAAGAAAAAAAAAAGAAAAAAAAAAGAGAAAAAAAGTAAAGCAAAAGCTGTTGAGTGTAGTTGGAGCTATTTCTTGCCAGGGCTGTTCTGGAGGATGCTATTTGCACCTGCAGACAGTCACATGTAGCCATAATTTGCAAACCAAGTCATCAAGACAAGAAGCTTTCTCCAGTAAATATTTTTACTTCTTTCAAAAACACAAATGAACCCAGCTGCAAGGGACGTTCTGGGAGCTGCAGAGCTGGGATCTGCTGGAGAAACTTCTCCTTCAGGCTGGCTAGCCATACTTTTCACTGCAGAACTTCTGAAACATGGTCGTGATTGCTGGATTTATTTTTAATTCTGCATTGCTTTGAAGCTATATTTTTTATATCTTTTCCTCACTCATTTACTCTGCTCACAGAAAGTGCTTCCTATTTTTTTTTCCCCCCTTTTTCCTCTTCCAAATCCTCACTGTTGTGTGGTGGCAGAGTGACAACAGCGCTTTGAAACTGCACAAATCTGCCAGCCTTCCAGGGCTGGCAAAGTCCTGTGGGAAAACAGCAGTGGAAAGAAAAGGGGGAGGGGAAAAGGGAAAAAACCACCCAAATATTTTTGGGGTACTTAAAATGACAAAACCCCCAACTGGGCTGGTTTTCCCAAGCAGCCACTCAGGTTTGGCCACTTCTCTGTTGCAGAACAGCCACCCTTTTGCCCATACATCCCACTTCTCTGTGGTAGATACATATTCCTGGGAGCCAAGGAAGTGAGTTTAACCTGCAGTGGGGAAACTGAGTCAGGAAGAGCTGTGACAAGCTCAGGTCAGCCGCAAGGTGAGGAGTAACACCAGGTCCTCTGCAGTGAAAGCTGGGCTTTCATTGCTAAACTGGAGGGTGAGCAGAGAAGGGCAGCAGTTCAAGATGTGCCTAACAACACCTCTCGGTGGGTGGCTGAAGGAATGGGCAGCAACATGATCTCTCCCAGCAGCCACGATGCATCAGGAGCAGCTCTCTGAAAGGCAGAGCTGGCAGAGAGCCACGGTTTAAAGGGTTACCATCTCCAATCAAACCACCCAGGAGATCAAAGCAGACACTGGCTGGGTACAGAGGGATGAAACGTTTCTCCTTGATCACAGAGGTTAGGTGACACCAGTTTTTCACTGTTGTCATGAGCTGTGCTGGTGTTCCCCTCCCCTGTGCTCTGCTCCCTGGGGCTGCCCTGCAGAGATCCCCCCACCTACTGTACTGCCCCTGGAGCATCCCACCCCACCCTGCTCCCTACATCCCAGTCCTTACAAACTCACCTGCCACCCATCTGTCCACGTGCAACACCCAGGTACCAGTTGAGCTCTTCAGCCCCACTCAGAGAGCTGTGTCCTGGATATCAGGGGTGCTTCCTCCAGGAAAAGGCCTCTGGGAAGACTCCTGCCCTGGCCTCCGGGCTGAGCACTACAGGCATAGCTGTAACCTGTGTCAGAGACATCCAAAGGAGAGAAAAGATGTTTTGCTGTTCTGGGCAGGGTGTGAAGCAGCAGCCCAGCAGTTCCCAGCTCAGCTCCCCTCTAACTACTGTTAAGTGGAGGGAAAAAGGATAACCCTGGGTGTGAGGACCCGCAGGGGAAGCAATTAGCAGACACCCACTTTGCGGTGTGCAGAGTGGCAGCCTGTGTCTGTCTGGTGTCTCCAAGGTCACAGCTTGATTTAATAAAGGTGTCTGCCTAGAAAGGCAGCCTGATTTCCCATGCTGGAGCAGCAAGCAGCACTTATTAGCTAGACCTCGGGGCTTTGCTAATGAGCTCACAAGTGTCTCACCTGGAGGCACATGGGGCTGGATCCCGGTGGTGCAGGGGGAGTTGTTCCCTTTCAGCAAGAAGGGGTCTGTCTCCGGATGAGCCTGCAGTGCCCCAGTCCCAGCTCCCTCCACTCAGACTGCGGCAAGGAGGGGTGAGCAGAGCTGGGGTGCCCGAGTTTGAAGAACCCTCGAGGGGAGTTTCCATTTAGAGCAACACCACGTTTTCCAGTCAGGGTGCTGCAGAAAGGATTTCCCACCTGTGGATGAGCAGCCGGTTGTTAATAACCATCAGCACCACAGCCAGCGCCTTCCACTGCTGCCAGATCTGCCCTGCTTCTATCCAGCAGTACTTTATGGGCTTCTAAAAATTATTTCTCTGCCTGCTTTGCTCCAGGGAGCAATGTGGAGCTGGTCCGAGCATCCCCTTCTTCACAGGCTGGTGTTTCCCTCTCCACAAGTCCTGGGACAGAAGCATCCTCCTCCCTCCCCCAGCCCAGGCTGTCCTGGCTCCCACCTTGGGATGTAACTCAGCTCTGTCCCAGCAGCCTGCCAGGTGGACACTGGCTCTTTCCCTGTTCCCACTCTGCTCCCAGATTCACTCCTCTGACAAGTTCCATCCCTCCCCACCGCCACCCCACACAGAGCTGGCTGCTGGCAAAGATCAAAGAGGACAAGGAGGTGGCAGGCACCTCCATTATTTTAGGAACTGAAGGGATGTTTACAGCTTCCTGAGGGAGGCTGTGCCTCTGAGGTGACATTCCCAGCACCTTCAGCAGTGCTGCTGTCATCGTCCATGATTAAACTTGTTCCCTTTTGATCCTGTCGTGCAATAGGATCAAAACAAAGCAAGCAAAGGTACAAGATCCAGAAGTATTTAGTCAGCACCCTGTTCAAAGGCTTCCCTTCCTTACTGAGCTGGGGATAAGCCAGCAAATAAAATCTGAAGACAATTAAGAAGAGATCCTGAAGAGGCAACTAAATCATGCGAGCAACCATAATGCTTACACGTGACTTGTAACCCATCAGTGTGGAAGTGCTGAGGGGGTTTAAACTCCAGAGGAGTGAAAGCTGAATTACAAGGATGGCTAGAAGACAGGAAGGTTCCCTACAGATGCAGAAAGATGCCAAGCTGGATAAGTTCCTCAGTTTCTTTCTGCAGCCAAATGAATAAAACTTTCCTACTCCCAAAAGTCCTCAGCCCTCCAGTGAAGTCCTGGTCAGTCACCCAACACCCCCAGGTCCTTCTCCCAGCCCCCTGCCCCAGCCTGCAGTGCTGACAGGGGTTGTTATGTCCCCAAGCACAGGACTCTGCCCTTGGCCTTGTGGGACCTCATCCCGTTGGTCTCAGCAAGGCCAAGAGCAGAGCCCTGCACTTCCCATTCCCTTTCCTTCTTGCCTCAGCTGGTGTTTCCAGAGAGGGAATAAAGCTGTGGAGGGGAGAGCTAAAGCAGAGCAAGATGTGATAAAGGGAAAAAAGGGGAAAGAAGTCTTTCCAGCTCTCTTTGCTGAGGCAGCTGCCTGTGATCACAGCACTTACCAGCCTCTATCTCAACACTGAGCAGTTCCAGCTTAGAGAGAGGGGCACATGCGGAGCACAAAATAACAGGGCTGCCAGAGGATCCAGAGCAGAAACAAACCCCACAGCAGCTCAGTGAGCAGATTGGAGGCACGAGGAGGCCAGCCAGCTGGGCTGCCTGGCAGTGGCAGCAGCACATTGCTCCTGGGGACAGCCAGCCCCAGCGCTGGCTGCAGGACAGAGCTGCTCTGCTCCCTCCTGGCACTGCAGCTCGGGGGCTTCTAAAATCATAATGCCTGGAGCAGGGGACCAGTCGGTGTCTTTGCTAGTCAAGGATGCAAGGAGAATAGTTCATGTCTAAAAGAGGATTAGACTAGATAGAAGGAAGAAATTTCTCAGTATGAAGGTGGTGAAACACTGGCACAGGCTGCCCAGAGACATGGTACATGCCCCATCCCTGGAGACATTCCCAGTCATGTTGGATGGGGCTCTGAGCCACCTGATCAAGTTGAAGAGGTCTCTGAACTGGGGGGGGTGGTACAATGACCTTTAAAGATCCCTTCCAACCCAAAGTGTATGGTTTTGTGACTCTGTGCTTTGTCCCACTGGCTTTCCTTGCATCCACAGGAAGCAGGACTTGGCTCTTCTGCTGTGGCCAGGCTGTGTCTGCCCACCTGCAAGGAGCAATGCACCAGCTCAGCCTGTGCTCCTGAGAACAGCTAACACTTCTAGAACTCTCCCATGAAAGTGAGCCCCACAGCACTGGGACCAGGAGGGCTGTGGCTGTCACTGTCACTCTGGGACACTCTGGTGTTCCACTCCTCTCTGTGGGCAAGGGAGTCTCTGGCATCACCCTCTTCCCTGCTAAGTGCCAAGGAAGAAGCGTTTTCAAGCCAAGAGGCATGGACCAGGAGGGTCCTGCCAGACTGAGGCTTGATGCTCCAAAGCTGGATGTCCTTGGGTGTCAACCCCAAGCCTGAGCTGCTCTCTGTCCCTCAGCCTTCAGGTATCCTGCATTAGCCACATCTTGGGCTGCTCCTGGCACAGCCAGCTTTGCTCAGGAGATGTCAAACCACTTCAAACAAGTGTCCAAGTGTCCTAGGGCATACTGTCCATGGTGGGGAGCAGATCTCCCTCCCTCTGCCCAGCCACTCTTACCTGAAACTTCCTATGGACATTTTCCAGGCCATATTTCAATTCCCAACGTGTCCTGTACCAGCTGCCTGTCCCTCCTGGCCACTAGCCACAGAGCCCCAGCAAACAGCCTGGCATCCTGGGGGCTCCTATTCAGAGGATAAGCCTGCTAAATGTGATTTCCTGGGGAGGATTTGGGGCTCATCCTAGACACACTTGTCCAGCTGGGATTTACCCTGCCTATCCAGTTACTTAACTGGAACCACTTGGGATCCACTTCCCCCTTTCTGAGCACAGCCTTTCAAGAGCAGGCAGTACATCCCCATTCTCTAGTTAAAGGGGTCTTTATTTTCCCATTATATTTCTCAGTCATTTTCCTGTAAATCTCAATAAACCAGCCAGGGTTGTTTGAAGAACTGTTCTAACAATGAAAACAGCTTCACCCTAAAACTTTCACTCTCCTTAATGAAGATCCATCTGCTGCAGCACAAAAAGCACAGAAATAATGAGCAGGAAGGTGTTCAGTGGTCACATTCTTCACTCACTAGCAGCAGCCAGTGCTGGGAGCTCCCCTGCCTCCTGTGAAGGAATAGAGGGAAGGTTTTCTGCCCTTACTGGCCTGGGAGTCAGTAAATAGAGTCAGGGCACTGAAAGATTGCCCAGCCTGAGCTTCTGGTAACAGCCAGGGCTGAAGCAGCATCCCAGTCACACCAGGGCAGGTGATGGGTACCACCGACACCTGCAGCAAATTCAAGGGCAGGTGGGATCTTCCTGCACGTAAGGAAGGTCTGCATCTCTGATGTTGGAAGGGTTGCCCTCAAGAGCCTTCTGGAATGTCCCTTGCTCTCCCTCCATGAGCTCCCACGTTCCCACTCCTAACCCAGCTTTTGCAGTCTGGACTTTGAGTGGCACGTTGGGGTCTTAGGCAAGGTCACCACCCCCAGTCCAGGGCAACACCTGACCTCCAGAGTCACATCTCAGGGCAAAGGTTGCCTTTATACCAGGGAAGGGAAATACCTTCATCAGCTCTTCCAAAATGGGTTTTCAAAGCTCCACTGTTGACTTCATGTCAAGGACAGAGGGGGACAGGCAGCCTGGCTGGGCACTGACTTACAAAGGGATTCACTTGACTGTGCCACAGCAGAAAACCCAAGTGCAAAGCAGGGGGGGCAGCTCAAACACTCCAAAGTGCTGTGTCTCCTGTCAGCATCAATATGCAGAATTAGGTCCGGAGAGATGCAGCCTTGTAAAGTATCCTTAAGATGAGCCAGTCCTCCCAAGGCCCAGATGAAAACTTCCCTTCTAATGAAGAGGGCAGCTTGTCACTTTCTGCCCAGAGCCACTGGAAAAAGCACAGCTAAATGACATTTGGCTTCAGTTTGGCCAAGGAAACATGAATTTCCTTTTCAGATTTTTGATTCCTTTCTGGCCAAAACAAAAAATTTTAAAACCCCCTATCCTCATGAAAATAGCTTTTCATTAAGGGGTTGTTTTTTCACAACCCTGTTGCTTGCAGAGTTGAAATTCCCAGCAAAGATGCCCATCCTGTTTGGACACTTTCTGTCCTACAAGCTTTATGTAGAAGCATTTATTTACAATTCAAAAAATAAAGATGTGGTTGAGCACCACACACCACTCCCACTGGAGACAGACAGACAGACAGAGCCCCAGGGGGGTGGGATAGGGACAGGTTACTGACAAAAATCACCATGAACATAGAACAATAACAACCAGTTACACTCACAGCCATGATAACACAGAGTACCTTACCTGACCATTACAGAGTGCTGCCTGATGGCATGGACAGACAGACTGACCGACCCACAGACTGATCCCACATCCCAGCAACACTCAGACTGTCCTGGAGGCACCAAACCCCTGCCCCTCCCAGACAGCCCCTTTTATGGGGCAGTGATGTCAGGGGGTGTGGAAAACAGCCCAGGATAACTCATCTCACCTGGGATAACTCAGCTCACCTGTGCTGGCTGCTTGGGAAGGTTGACTCTGGCCTGGCCAGAACCTGGACAAAAGAGCATTTCTATTCCCTCAGTGGCTGGGGAAACCTGAGTCTCCCACTGCCTTTCTGGAGCACCACAAACCACTGTCCATGTCAAACAACCCCAAGCGACCCAGCATCCTTGGTGCAGCCAAGTGGCTTTAGTTCAGACAGGTGCCTGCTTCTCCCTGGCAGTTTTTGCCTTTACACACAGACTGCTTGAACCTTTCCCCTCCCTGGTGACACACAGTGCGATGAACCTTCAGCCCAGACTCAGGTACCTACAGATGGACTTTAATACACAGCCTCATTTGCTGGATAATCATCATCATCATCATCATCTCCATGGCAGACCTAGCAAAGCCCTCCTTAAGTGCCACCAAATGCTTGCTGCCCACACATAAAGTCCCAGGAACCCGAAAGGAAGGGGCATGCTCAGGAAGGTGCTGTGTTCCACCCCCAGGAACCCGAAAGGAAGGGGCACACTCAGGAAGATGCTGTTTTCCACCCCCAGCCCCCTCATCCTGCCTGGTCCCATCAGCTCAGAGAGCTGTGTCTTGCTCCACAGGCCCTGAGCCCAGCTCCCTCCTTTTCTCCCTGCTCCCAGCCAGCATTTAAATTTACACCATGTGTCTCTTCCATTTAGGAAAGCAGAATTACAGCAGAGATTTGTATGGGTTTAACAGAAGTCTTTGCCAGGCAGCTTTGGAGCCCATTAAGCGGGGAGCTGGGTTTCATGCTAATTTTCGTTTTAATAAAGAACAAATGGGCAGGAGTTCCACACAAAAGCACATAGCTGCTCTGCAACGAGCAGGAACGGAGCCACGAGCAGCACAGCCCTGCTGTGTTATTATGTTCTGAGGGTGAATAACTCCTACAAATCATTTGTGTACGTTGCCTAAACGGAACGCGCAGGGAATAATGTGGAGCAGGGAAGCATTAAGGAAGTGAAGGATACACTGCTGCACCCGTTTGCTCAGCTTAAACTCCTTCCCTTTGTTTGCTGCCCTTGTTAGAGAAATTGTGCCTCGGTTAAACTTAAAATATGAGTGTGATTATAAAACCCAAATATAAACCAACACAGAATAGAAGCCACTATTCATAGGCACAGGGAGCAGGAGCTTTACATAATTTCCACCGTGTGTCATGCGTTTCTAGGAAGGAGGAATGGGGCTTGAAAAGAAACAGCTGATGGGGAAATCATCATGAGAGATTTTTATGCTCACAGGGTAGTCTTAAATGAGAATAATATTGCTTAGGAAAATAACACTTGCGAAGTGATTTGGGCCTAAAGTTCCAGAGAGGCACCTTGTGGGGGCTGTGGTAGTGCTGAGTCAGGGCAGAAGAGGCAAAACATTTGCTCAGGAGCTGTGCTGTAGAGAAATGATCCCTTCTGGATCACAGCATGCCCCTGCCAGGCTGCAGGAGGGGCTTCTCCCTTCACCAGCCCCTGCCTTGCCCCCTCCCCAGGCAGCCTGGCTGTTGGGCAGGACATTGTGGAAGCCCCATCCCTGGAGACACTCCAGGTCAGGCTGGATGGGGCTCTGAGAGACCTTATCTAGTGAAGACGTCCCTGCTCACTGCAGGGGGTTGGACTAGATGACCTCCAAAGGTCCCTTCCAACCTAACACATCCTGTGGTTCTCTGATTTCTCTTTGCACTGGTACCTGGACTCACACTGTTTGTATTCAGTCTTCCTGACATTAAACGAATCCAGCTCATCTGTCTTTCATGGATCTTATTTTCTTGCCTTCCTCTCTTGCCTTGTCTTGAACTCTGTAGTTGCTCCACATCTTTCCTCTGTCACAGTCTTGTCCTGCTGCTCCCATGGGTCTCTACTCCTGCTGTGAAGGGAGGTTGAATTATCTCACATACCCAGCAAGTGTTGGTGCTGCTGCTTTTCCTTCATCCCTGGAAGGTCTTATCACAGATGCTCCCACAGAAGACCTCCCACAAAACTGCCCTCTTACCACCTACACCCACTGAGCTTCTGGAAAATCTTCCCCAGAGCTGGTGAGCAGTCGTTGGGGACAGGAGCATCCTGCCTCCCCCGCTGCATGGGGATGAGTTATGGCTTGGCCCGGAGGCCTGGGCAGTGTGTAAGCTGGTCTCTCCAGGGAGAGAAAGAGGCTAAGTATGCATAAAAGAGAGAAGGGGACAAATGGATTAATCCATGGCACGTGCCAAGCTCTTCTGGGAATGGCAGGGATGTGAGAGACCCCACAAAGCCCTGCTAATGACATGCCACAAGTACACAGAGTTCAAACCTGCCTCAGCCAGCCTGGGTGAACTGGGGGGAGAGGATGCGTTCGCTCTTCCTCTGCTTGCTTGAGGCTTGAGTCTGCAAGGGTTACCTCAGCCAGTCTTTAAGGTCAAACTTTAGAGTCATCTAAGCTCAACCAGGATAGAAAGAGTGCTCAGCAATGTGGTGCTGGGAACTGATATAACAAACTGTTATATCTGCCTGTGGCCCAGCATCCTGTGAAGTGCAGCAGCAGGACGGGCAGGGCAGCACGAGCTGGGACTGTCCCTTTAAGCAGAGTTTCAAGCCTGGTGCCAGATGCTTGCTACCAGTTTTCATTTATTTATTTATGCTTTTAATACTCTTCTAGATTCTGGGAAACATATTTGCATTTCATTAAAATGTATTTTCCCCACTTAGTTCTGCATTCTTTCCTGGCAAACAGTCTCTTTCTGTCATGTCCCTGGGCCTGGAGCAGACTCAACACATCGCTGCTGCTTCGCTGTAACAGCCCCCTGAGCCTTGGGGCTGTAACAGCCCCCTGAGCCTCGGGGCTGGGCTGCTTGCTGGGCCTGAACCAGTGCAAGGCTCAGGCCACCAGTGATGCCTACTGGCCTGTGGATCATCAGCTGTCACAAGTCACTCTACCCTAAGAGGGTGCAAAGAGCAACAACACCCATCCAGAGGTCCCCAGAGCGTGGGCATCAGCACAGGTCTGGGAGTTAGACTGTTGCAAAAGGGACTGAGGGTGTGATGTAGCAGTGACTGTGCACACGTTTGCCATCAGCACAGGGGCTGGGACAAGCTTTGCTCACTGCCTGGCCAGCACAGCTAGCTGTTAGCACCACCTCAGCTGCAGCATCAGGGGAGATGCAAAGTCCTGCATCCTGCCCCTGCATGTACAGGTCCCTCCAGCACTGAGGGGCCTCGGCCAGAGGAGCAGCCTTGCTGCCAGCATGGAAATGACATCTCCTCTCCTAACCCTGCCCCATGTCACCTCCCTCACATCCCAGCCATAGATGGTAAAGTGCTGGTAGCTCCTTCCTCAGCATTGCCCCTAACGAACTTACTCCCCATCCCTGTGACCCATCTGCGCTGGCGTCCAGCTCCTTCCCCAGCTGTGTGACAGATTAACACCAGAGCAACACATCCCCTTCCCCAGCTGTCTCTTCACTGCTCTGTGTGCTGGCTTTTCCTGCCAGACAGGTTCAAAGATGCCCTGAGTCTCATTACAGACCAGCTCTCTGCTCCTGGACACCAAACAAATGACCTCCTCTCTGGAACCAGCACTTTTTCACTGTCTCACTCATTTACATCTCAGCTCAAGTAACATCCATTTTTAATTACAAGAGGTGCTATTAGAGCGCTGTGCCCTCCTCAGCTGAGCTGTCCTGTTCTGCGTTGCTCATCAGACTGTAACACAGGCTGACGCTGGACTGTGGCACCACGAGGGTGAAGTGCAGCCTCTCTGCTTCTAAGTGGCAGTGGGTCCACATAATGACTTGCTGCCCCTCAGCATCTGTAAGATGTTAAAGCAAATCCCCACCCACAAACCGCTGCTTCTGCTGGAGGTACATTTAAGATCATCAGATGAAAGGCACTAGAAATGCAAAGCGTCATTAATATTTAAGCCAGATTTGCAGAAAGATGAATTTAAGCATTGTAGGAATTAACTAGATAAAGATAACCATTTCCTTCAGCAAAGACCTTAAACTAACTCAAATGCTTTCCTGCAGAAACGCTCTCCTGTATTCCCACATATTCAGTCCCACAGGAAAACTGTCAGTGCTTCTGAAGTCAGGACTGCAGGGTAACAGGGAGGCAGTACGTCCAAAGTACACCTGGGTCCAAGTCCCAGCTGTGTCTCTTTGGGTACCACACCATGGCTTCAGCGTGGTCTGGTTTCACCACACTGTGTCAGAGACCAGCACTGTGTGTGCAGGGACCCCCAAAGAGCCTCTCCTCCCTGCAGAAGAGGGCCAAGGGGTGCAGATCCCAGCCCCAAGCAATGCTGGCGAGCTGGGCACCAGTGGAGCTCCCAGCTCCAGCCCGGGCAGGAGCCCACCGAGGCTGGGAGGCAACTGCCAAGTCCCTGGGGACCCGGTGGGGAGGCAGCTCCATCACAGAGGATGTCACCGACTCCACGGCAGGAATGCAAATAAATCCCTTCTTTTCTTCTTGGTAATTTGTTTCCGTGCAGAATAAATTGAATATGTAATTTCATTTTCTCTCTCGGAGCATTAACAACCTTGGAATTGTTGGGATTCACAATGAAGACAACAAACAAGTAATTACCCACAAACTGATACTGCTATTGAGAGGAGAATGCAATTGATTTTAATTCTCCTCAGCCCTGTTTACTCTCCCATTGCATTAGGCATAATAAAGTGTTACAGTAGATTATGTTCTGTTGTAAAGTAGTTCTTATCAGGCACCACAAACTGCCTCCTTATTAGAGAACAAGCCTGCACCATTATGCTCTTCACCCAGCAGCTTCTGCAAAGGGGAGCACTGCTGCTGGCAGGGATGCCAGCCCACAGCAGGGACTGAAGAGGGTTCATCCCCAGGTGGGACATGAGAGGTGCTTTTTTGGTGCATTACTTGGGAGTGTGTCCTTGGAAGCCAGGCTGTTGACTGCCTCAGACATCCAGGAGCTTCTGTGCACAGCCCAGAGACACTGTGCACGGTCACTGGGACCTTCAAGCAAAGGCTTGGCCTGGGTTGTGTTTGTAGTGATTTCACAAAGTGATCACCATAAAGTTGTTGACCTGCAATTAATGAGAATGGAATTGATTGTGATGTGAAATCTGGAGTACAAGATGCAGCTTATGTTGCATCCCTCAAAAGACAGGACATCAGGATCCTGTTCCTTTGCCAGCAGAGGCTTATCTCCAGAGGAAGGCAGGACTCCTAGGCTTGGTTCCTGGCTTAGTCACTGCTAAGATGACCTTCATCTTTCCATGCCTCAGTGCTTCTATGTGCAGAAGAGAAGCAGAAATCTTTCCTTCTCTCCCCAGAGGTGTGAAGATTTGACCAAAATTTCAGTGGTTGGTCTGTACTGTCACTGGTCTACAAGACCTGCAGAGGAGTGTGGTGAGCACACCTCTCCAGCTTGGAAAGGATGCTCTGATGGGTGGGCACAAAGTATTTCAATGCTTGTGATTGTCTCATGGAAACACCAAAGTATTGGTATGCAGGGACTGCTGAAGGCCTCTGGTTCAGCATCCCATTCAGAAGGTGGTCATGAACCGTGTCTGCATCCTTCCTTCTTTACTTCCCCAGGTCTTTGCAGCAGACAACAGGGCTTTCAGGGCTGGGGAGGATGCAATGCCCATCCCAGAGGGTCAGGGATGCTCAGGAGTTGGCCACATGCAGCTTCAGAGAAGTTTATATTCCTTCTTCATAAGCTCATTGAGGATTCATGTCCAAGAGAGATGTAAGGAATGCCCCCTGACACCGATTTCATTGCCCCAGCACCATTCCTGGGGGTGCCTCCTGAGACGTTTCTGCAAAAAATTCTTGGAACATCTTTTAAATGGGGCTTTTCCCACGTTCGTGCTGTTTTCTGAGGTCTGCCTTCGCTCCTATCAGATCTCATCAGACAGTTGAGGTTCTGCATTAAATTAGGCCCTTGTGTTGCCTGCAAAGTCCACCAGCTCTCCAAGTAATCTTTCCAAGCATAATTAATTATTAAAGAAAGTCTAAATTGTGAACAATCGTTAAAGGAGGCATTGTCTCATCTTAATTATCTTTGCAGAGGTTTCTCTGGTCTTTCTGAGTTTGGTAAGAAAATTGCTTAGGCACTCTCAGATAACTAAGTAATTCCCCAATTAATATAACTAATGTTTACACATAGATGTCTCCTTGTTTTAGTAAGCAATTGCATCACTAACTGACCTTGTTAAACTCATATTAAGTATCTCTCTCACAGGGCAGAGATACACTGATTTTATTGTACAAATATTCATCTTTATTACAAAATATTCCCAAATTAACCTCTTTGAAGAGGCTTCTCATCTGATGAAGAACATAGGTTGCCACACTGAGGAAAAGACATTATCATCTAATTAAGCACCAAAATTATCCAACAGAATTACTGGGTATCTCCCTCAAAACATTTCCTTCCCTTGAATTCCCCAAGAACATGACAAATGGAGAGCACAAGGTGTTCCTGGGAAATAAAGCCCCTGAAGACAAACCCCACAGTCCTTCCCGAGCAGGTTTAGATGGAAATGTTGGGGGGTTGTGCAAAGGGAAGGCTGCTCACAGAGCTCAGCAAATCTGAACCAGCTCCTTCACTCCCTCCCAGCTCGCTCAAGCAGGGGTACTTCTCAAAACACAACTCTGGCAGGGCCTGTCCTGGCTAGCAGAGGCTTTTCCACCTCAGCAGGGGTTTATATCTGGGTGCTGAGGACTGTTACAGCTGTAGATGATGCTGGTTGGATTCTTCTGTTTGACCAAGTGTGCCCCGTGCTGCAGACAAGCAGCTGCTGTCAGGTTATAACACATAATTAATGAAGCTCCATCCACTGCTCTTTAGGCCGCACAAGGCCGGGTCCTGCCCTGACAGGCTTCGGGTATCAGTGTGAAAAGACTCCTCACAAGAAAGCCCCTGAGGCACGGAGCCTCCAGTCTGGTCCCTGGACCACCACCACCCTAATTTACAAATAAAAATCATAGTAAATGTATGCTGAGCTGGATAGTTGCTTCAGTAAACGTACTTGAAGAAAATAGTTCATTCTTCTTAGCAGTAAAACATGCAAGACTGCACGATGGCCTTTATGAAGAGACCCTAAAACGTACTGACCTGGGGAGGAGGGATAATTATTATTTTTGAAGACAATGACCTCCAAACCTCCTCACTGCAAATGACTTTCTTCATCTGTGCTGTGTAGAGACAACTGGCTCACTGGGATGCTGAGACGTACCATGCCATCTGAGCATCTTCAGGTCGTGAGGAATTTCCTCTTCCCTCCAAAATTCCTCCTCCTCCTCCTGTTCTGCTCTGCTTGACCTTCATTCCAGCCCCTGACATGGGACAGGAAGCAGGTCAGAGTGGAGAAGTGCTCACCAAGTTATATGCAGAAACCTTTCAAGGTGTGACCGTATCTGGTGATCAGGCTGTCGTGCTGAGCAGGGGCTAAAGCTTTACTCCTCATTCCAGGAGTGACCAGTGGTGTAGGACTCAAAGTGCAGAACCTGTGGATGAGAAAGCTGAGATGGCTGTGGATGAGACCAGAGAGATCTCAGATTTGGATCAGAGAATGAGAGGGTAATCTTTCTCCCCTGGGACTCTGAGAGCTGAATTAGAGGTAAAACACAATCTGATTCGGACAGTTTGGCAGTTGTTTTGGGAAGCAGGTTACTCATTCCAGGTCTGAGAATGTTTCCTCCACAGAAGAGTGGGATTCATTTCACCTCATTGTAGAAAACAACATCTGAGCTGCTCACCCTCGACTCCCCTGGCAACCAGGGGAGAGAACAGACACTTCTGGAGCATGATTCACCTGCCCCAACGCAGACACCGACCTGAGGGGGAGATGAACCTACATTAACATACCTAGAGCTTCTGTCAGCTCTGCAGCAGATCTGGACTAGCTCAGAAGTAAATATTTGCATTGAAGACATCTAAATCTGTTGGCTGAATCCTGCCCCGAGCCTCTCAGACAGAAATGACACTGCTGAGGACATCACCTCACACAGCAAGACAGAAAACAGGCAGGGGAAGAGGCAGCAGAACTAAGGAAAAATATGATGGTAAGGGAGAAGTTGAATTCCTGGGAAGGAGACAAATGCTACAAAGGGAAACACAGAGTAATTTCTGATACTGCTACAAACCAGGTAGAACGAAAAGGAGGAACTAACTCCAGACTGGGGCATTATGGAGGCAAAAGGCTCTGAAAGAATCAGCTGATCTTAAAGGTCTTTTCCAAGCTGGGGATTCTGTGATTCTGGGACAGCACCCTTGGAGCTGGGATTAATAACTGACTAAAAAGTCCTACATTTGGAATAAACCTGCCAGAATGCACAGGCACTGGTGCCAAAGGCAGGCCTGTGGTGTGCTCCTGTGGGTGCTACAGACAGATGAGAGAAGGGAAGAAATACTCTGTTCTAAAAGGTCCCTACAGCCCTGAGACAGTGACCAGTGGAACATCGAAGGGGCAGCAGGAAAGGCACTTGGGTAGAGCTACTGCAGGCTCCTACCTACAGAACAGTCCTATCCCAGAGCCCAAGGCAGGGTGTACCTGCAAGGCCTGTCTTTATCCTGCTCAGCAGAGGGAAAAGGGGTGAAGGAACAGGGAGTAGAACATCTCATGGTGTACATCATATGTAATTGCAAAATCTCACACAGGGTGAGAGTCTGCACTACAGCCCAGCAGCCAAGGAAGATGATCATGGGTGGACTGAACCGCCTTGGGCTACCACTGCTCTTTGCTGACCCTCAGGGCAAGAGCAGGGTCCTGATTTCCAGGACAATCAAACATATTCCACGAAACCCCAGCAGCTCCAGTCCATGGGGAGTGGGGTAGAACAGCACTGCTGCCCACAGGTGGGACTGGGGTGCACTTCCACCCAGCAGGAAGGAGCATGGATGACCCTACATCCATTTCCCAGGCTGAGGAGTCTGTGCTGCCCCAGGCCAGGGGTAGATGAAGATAAACCTTCCCCTTTCCTATTCAGGAGCATTTCTGGCACACAGACTGCAAAACCAGAGAACAGCAGATTGAAATAATCTGCCCAGAGTGTCAAGAAATCCTGTGGCCAAGCTGGGAAGAGAACCAAGGATGTTTGCTTGTCCAGTGTCTGGCAGCCATGTCCCTGCTCTATCACTCAAAACTAAGCCCTTGGAACACCCAGTAAACCCAGTCTCCTTCGAAACCCCATGAGAAATATCTCCTTGTGGTGAGACTCTGCTCTCAGCATCCTCCTTCAGAAGGTACTGGATCCCTCATTCCTTCAGCCTGGGCTTTATTCATGTTGGAGGGAGCTGTTTCTCCACCTCAGTGTTATGAAATACCTTTGCCACGCCTCTGTAGGCATCATTACCAACCTGCCTTGTGTATCATGCAGAGAAATGAGGTTAGTCAGATGAGACCTACTTTCTCTAAGGTTGTCAACTAGTGTTAAATAGATTTCTTGACAGAAGCTCACCTTGGCTTTTGTAGTGTTTGTGTGATTGGGGTCACTCTCTCCAGCTACAGGCATTTGTCCACCTGCAGACTGGCTCCCTCCCGACCCTTAACCATGTCCCTTTTGGCACCTCATCCTCTTGGCCAAGGGAACCAGCTCTTTCAGGACTCTCCAGCACAGATTTTCTCTGCTTGCTGATATAAATATTTTCACTGATGACAAATACAGTTTAACATCATCCTCAGCTGTCAAGGTACCGGAAAATAGTTCATCATCCTCATGTACTATTCACCCCGCTTCTTCCCAGATTCAGAAGAGATTTATTTCTTTATATACTTCAAAATTTATACTTTATTATCTCTTTGTTGTGCCAGCCACAGATTTTCCCAGGTGCTTCAGCATGACAGTTATCTTCAGTTCATAACTTCTAACATACATTAATTGCCATCAGCATTCCTGTGGCTTTATTTTATTTTATTTTATTTTTATTTCTTTCCTTGTGTAGCTGCTCCCTGCGCTTCCTTCCTGCACTCCACAGCCAGCCCCTTGGGGAAGGAAATTAAAAAGGAAAGAGGCCAGACAGAGAAACCCCACCACATCTTCTGCCCAGGCATCTCCTGGCACTCCGTGGATATCTCTCCATCAACACAAGCAGCAGCTGTACACGAAGCCCCCAGACTCCTCAGTGAGGCAAAAAGTGGGGGGAAGAACCATACACAAGATCATTTTCAGGCATGGCAGGTCCTGGGAGCATCAGCCTAGATTCTGAGCAGCACAACAAAGCAGCAAAGGCTAAGGAATATCTTCTTTACAAGGGTCTTCACACAGAGGAGAAATAACAGCTCTGACAGCGCTGCCAGCAGAGGGGAGGTTTTCAGCTCTTAGCAGAGGAAGAGGAAGCCAGAGGTTATGCAGATGAGTGAACTGTGTTCACATCTTCTGAACATGACTTAGAACTGGTTTAGCTGAAACCCTGAGTGGATTTTAGGAACCCGAAAGTCAGAAAAATGCACAAAGCATTGCTGATTCTGAGAGTGATTTTGAGCAGCCCTATTTAAAGCCATCCTGGGATGAAAAGGTCATCCTGCTGGAGACACCAGAAACTCTTCCAGGGGGGTCAGAGACCCGGGGGGGGGGGGGGGGGGGGCTGGGGGGTGGGTAGGTTAAGACATGAAACAAAAGCAGGAGCAATGTCAGGGAGCAGGGACCAGTGTCTGCTGGAAGGAGACCCGTGCCTTGCCCAAGGCCATGCAGGTCCAGGCCAGTGTCTGCCACATGACTGCTCACAAAACAAGTCAAGTCAGGAAAACTGTAGGTGTCCAGAAGACAAGGGCCTGCTGAGACCATGCCAGGTTGTGCTGAGGTGGCAGCTGGTAAATGAGGGGCTGGAAATGAATGGCCCAGGATTGCCTGCTAGGAAAGAAGCTCGGCTGCACAAGAGGATGGGCTGGCCTTTTGGAGCAGCTCCACTCACAAGCACTGCGTGTATTCACTGGGGAAGGTCAAAAGCCCAGGTGTGCCTCGCTTCTCCTCCCCACCACTCTCCAACTGCATTCAGCTGGCATGTGGAGGACCTTTTCTTTGGCCCAGTAACCACTAATTATCCCATGGGAAGGGATGGCAGGAGTATGCTGTTACCCCAGGCTGTCTCAAGGTTAAACCCTCACAGGGACATGAACCAAGGGCTAGCTCGCTTCAGATGAGACCTCAGGTGAAACACTGCCATCCTCCCTGTGATGATGTTTGGTGGCTGTGCTGTTCAGCTGAAAGATGTTGTAAGGACCAGTGGGGTGAGGGAGGAATGAGGCTTCAAGCATCCCTCTGTGTTGCCAGCGCTTCTCTCAGCACACACATGGTGCAGCAGGGGCTTGGGGAGCTCTGGGATTACCCCGGATCCAAGGGGCTTCGATGAGGGTGCAGGAGTGCCACTGATGCCTGAGTTTAGGTACCTAGATGCCATTCAAACTCAGACAGTGGTTCTTGGCACATCAAGGCCTGTTATGGCCTGAGAGCTTGGAAAAGAAGGAGGAGCACTTGTGAAAACCCAGCGTGTCAGAGATCGGTGGCAGTTCTCAATTCTCCCTCACCAGGCTGCCAGTGCACATGGTTCACTCCTGACCTCAGCTTCCAGAACCAGAAAGCCACCCTAGATGAAAGATACCTGCAGCTCTCAAAGCCTCTGACCCTGGCACAGTTATCTGGAGTCCAAGCCCCTAACAGAAATGATGATCTAGCCCTGGATTATATTGACTCAACCAGAGGAAGTGCCAGGGACCAGAAGAGACAAGAATTATGGGTCCCAGCAGTAGGGGGACCACTGAGTGTGGGGGGTCTGAGCAACAGTGTAGGGTCCAGACATGCTCTGAGAATATTTCACCTCACTGCCTCTTGCTTCACTGGGGAAACAAAAGAGATACAGATGCTGGTTATAAATTTTAAAGCAATTCTGCTGTGAACCTCCTTTTGAATCTGGAGGTGAATGCTTCATATAAATGGATTGAGGAATTCTCCCTCCGAAGTCATCCGTCTCTTAATAGGACATCCTGACACCAGCTGAGTCAATCCAATGCCCATTGTTGATTTCAGTGTGTTCATCCAAGGCTGACATGACATTTCTTTTGTTGGCAGAACTCATATGTTACAGTAGCCTGTCCTTCATATTTCTCTGTCTTTCCCTGCTTCAGCAGCTGCACAACAGGAGAGACTGCTGCATTTACTGATTTCATTCCTTCCAGGTCCATTTCCTAGACGTTCCCTTCTCCAGCCATGGGCAGCATTTGTGTCTTCGTCCTAGATTTCAATTGGAAGAGGATTTACCCTGGAGATGATTCTTCAAAGGCCAGTGCAGCAAAACTCTCCAAAGCACTGGAGCGCCCGATTTGAATTTCAGAGGCAGATACATAATAATGATATTATTCAGCACCTTCCATCCCAAAGGATCCCCCTCAGAAGCTAGGCTTTGACAGACAGGTGGCTCTGGATGAGCAGCACAGGCAGGACTTCACACCCCGTGGCATTTCCGGGCAGGAACATGACAGCTAATTTGAACTGTGTCATATCACATCTCACCCAGATCGCTGGGATGAGGATTCGAGCAGACAGCTCTGCTCTTCTAGCGTGATGGCATCTTCCTCTCTCGGAGCAAATATCATCTGGGCAAGAAGCACAGCTGTCCTACGAGCCCAGGCTGGGACCTGAACTCTGGCTCGGGGCTCTGGGAACGTATGGCCACGTGCTGGTGCTGTCCTTGCGCCCTCCATGGGGTGCCAGGGATAGCCTTGCTTTCTGGGGAGCAGCTGTGCCATCACTGCCCATCTGCCTGCAGCCCTCTGCAGCGTAGAGGTGATGGGGGACCAGAGTCCAGCTGTCAGGTGGCAGTCAGGAAAGGAGTTCTCTATGGCTCTGCTGATCTGGACCTGCTGAGGAGCTCAACCACCACCATGCCCAAACCTGGACTACCTCCTGCCTCCCAGCACAACAAAGTGTTACATGGGTTACAGCATGAAAATACATGAAATCCAGGCCTGGCTGGGGAGCAGCAGCCAGGAGCTGTGTGACTGCTGCTCTCACAGGCATGGGACAAAACCTAGTCAAGCTGCCTCAGCAGGGGAAGCCACTGCAGGGAGGTTTTCCCTGCTGGAAGCTGTCCTCTATCATCAATCATCATGCCAAGCACATGGCCCAGCTCAGCTAGTGCCCAGGATGGTACCCCTGTCAGCCCAGCCCAGCCCCAGAGCAGGTCACGGGCTGGAGGAGAGCAGGTCCAGCTCCTCAGTGCCACGTTGCTCTCTGCCTCATGAAGTTGTACTAAGGACTTAGGAGGGATTTTCTGCACAGCTGGGCAAGCGATGCCCTTCACAGCACATCTCCAGCCCTTTAAATATTCACAAGGCCGGGTCTGCTGCCTAATTGAATTTCCTCTATGAGCAAATCAGTTATTTTTCCATCTCCTGCAGCAGAGATGCAGATTAAGTGTGAAGCTGGGATGGGACACCAAGGGAGCCATGCCTCTCTGGTTAGCAGCTGAGCAAACTCGCCCCTGCTGGGATCAGGTCTCCAGCATCGTTATTCCCTCTAGACAGTCATAATCACAAATTCATAGAATAATTCATGTCAGGATGGACTGCCAGAGGTCTCCAGTCCAATCCCTGCTCAGAGAAGGGACACCATCAAAGACAGAGGAGGTTGCTCAGGGCCTCGTGCAGTCAAGCTTGAAGTATCCAAGGATGGAGACACCTTTCTATATGCCCTTATCTTGAGGTGTGTCCCTCACATCCTGTTTCTTGAAGGTTTTGGGTGTCCCAGAGCAGTTGCTCTGTGCAAAGTCTTAGGCTCTGAGGTTAGGCAGGGAAGCTGCCCTGTTTCATCCTTGGCCAGGAGACAGCATTTAATGGGATAGCAGGAAGAAGGGAAAAAGGATCCCAGTGACCTCAACATTCAGGTCATAAGATGGGACCCTGAGTGACAGGGAAAAGAGATGGGAGAAGGGATCATACATGGGGAAAGAACATCCTTCTAGACCCAGCCCTGTCCATGACTACAAGGTCCCATGGGTCATGGGAGCTGCTGTGTCCCCAGCACACAAGGGAGCCTGCCCCAGCTCGGGCTGGGTTCTGTTGTGCTGCAGGGCTGAGAAACAAGATGTAGTCATCATGGTCACGTAAGCCAGCTCTGTCCCTTCCTGGCCTGATAGCTATCTTGTTGTGTTTGCAGTATAATTGCTTTCTCCACCACCTGTGACAATGGTGCTGACTTGAACAGCAGATCGACCACCCCAGAAATGATTCTCCACTGTTCCTGGCAAAAGCCTTTGTCATTGGCCTTCTCTGCCAACTAGAAAATTAGTCCTGGCAGTAATCTCAGCATCTGAAGACATCAGGTTATTCCTCAATGACAGGGACTTTTGGCAGGGCTGGGCAATTTAGAGAAGTGGGCCCATCTCTTTGGCACCCCCTTGGCGGGTGCTTGCACGGCCCCTGCGGGGCTGCCGCAGGTCACTGGGCATCGCCACCCACTGAACCTCATGGCAGAAGGTTCCAGCCAAGAGAGCGGCTGCTGGTGATGGTGCCTTTGGACAACCCTAACCCAGGGCTGAATTTCTACTTTCACACCCACACGTTCTCTTTGTCCCTGGGGGGAGATGATGCTGTCATTCCAATAGGGTCTTTCTGAGATAGAAAGAGCACTGGGGGGAAGTTGCATCACCTCACCCTGAGACACACAGAAAGAGAGGTGCATTTCAGCCACCCCTCTGCTGCTGTCCCAGTGCTGCCCGAGTGAGGTGACTCTCCTCAGCCACAGGACAGGGGAAGAATGGAGGTGAGGGTCCCCAGAGTGAGAGGTGACACAGGGAAGAGAACAAGCTCCCTTCATCCCACACCTCCTCATCTGCTCTTACACAGGCTGGTTCCTGGGGCCTTTGCCCTCTGACATCTCTCAAGTGGTGTCAGAGAGGTGAGAGATGTTCCACATCTGCAAGATGTAAAGGGCAAGGACATTTCTTCACTGTCCAGTGCAGGTCTGCACAGAGGTGCCCATGCTGACTGAAGGGACTGGCCTGGCTGCCACCCCAGCACTGAAGTAGGACCTCAGGACCTGGCCCGCTCCATGAAGGCAGCCTGCTGGGCTTGAGGATAAAAGAAAGGCAAGGCCACAGCAAGAGACAGGTCAGCATTTAGCTCAGCTCCTTAAGCAGTATCTCTGTGTGGCTTGGGGCAGCAGGACACCCTGGGGCTGTACATGCCTCCAGTGAACACCCTGTCCTGCTGCGGGGAGGCACGAAGCTTCCCTGCAGCCATGCTGAGGGCAAGGGAAACGTGCCATTTGTTGGGCACTGGGACTTGCTGCAGCTCCAGGAGTTCAGGGAGCAGGGAGTCTTTTCACTGGGGGGTTCTGAAGGTCTTTTCTTTCCAGAATAGTACAATTTCTTATTGAGTCTAACTCTTCCGTATGATTAACGGCTGTTTTTCTGCTGTTACTGCCTGGAAGAGGCACTGCTCACCCTCTTTTGCATCTGCCAACCCATGGCAATAAGTCACTCATAGACTCACCTTGGTCTGTCAGGCCCATCTTCTTTCCTGTGAATTTCACTGAGCTCACCTGCTTTGGCTGGGGGATTTGTGCAGCCTCTGAAGGACAGAATGCCCCAGCCTGACAAACTCCTGCATCCAGACACAAAGCCCTTCTCCTGTTCTGCCTCATGTTTGCTTTCTGCTAGGTGCTGGCAAGATGAGAATCATCAAAACAGAAGATTATGTAAATTGAGCAGATTTCTCAATTAAAGCTGATTGCTTGTGGCCCTGTACAGCTGAGTTTTGAATATCTTCAGGAATGCTGATCCCACAGCCACACTGGGCTCTGGGGCTGGTGTCTGAGCTCCCTTTCCTGATTTCTAACCTAATGTGTTTGCTACGTTCAACTCCTTCCTGTGGCCTTTCAGCCAAACTCCACACACCTCTGAGAACACGCAGGGCATGTCTTCCCTACCTCTTCCCACTGGACTTGAAGACAGCAATAACTTCCCTTTCCCCCTTCAGCCTTCTCTTCCCAAGACTAAACAGGCCCCAGACTTCCAGCCTGTTTCATACAGCACAGGCTCCAGCCCTCTGATCGTCCTGCTTGCCTCCAGTCTGTCAGTGTCTTTCTTCAGGGAGCCTGAAGCTGGGCTCAGTGTCCAGGTGTGGTCTCACCTGCCAGCAGTGGAGGGGAATAATCCCTTCCTTTGCCCTGCTTGCTACAGCCTTGCTCCTCCAGCCCACTATGGGTTTTGGCCATTGTCTCCCTGCAGCATGACCTGTGCTCAGTGGATCATCCACCAAGAGCTCCAAGCCCTTTCCTGACAAACTGCTTTCCAGACCACCCACCACCTGCCTGTCCTGGAGCTGCTGCATCCCAGGCACCCAGCTTGGCACTTGCCTTTGCTGAAGTTCACGAGGTTCATCTGAAGAGCAGCTCTGCCCTTCCCAAGGCATTGACAGCCCCCCCCCCGAGCCTGCTTTCACCCACAGACCTGCTGAGAGTGCACTCCATCCCATGATCCAGGCTGCTAATGAAGACATTAACCAGTATTGACCTCGGTGTCACCAGCTGTGCTGTGTAAGAGCGATTCAAGTCCTTGGAGATGAGTGTTCCAGCCAATTTTCTACCCAAATTATCACCATATTATCGGTCTGTATCTCACCAGTTGGGTTAGAAGGGTGTGAAGGGATTCTCTGACATTTCCTTGCTCCAGAGAAGGAAATCTTCTCAGGCTTCCACACTCAAATTGTGCTGATGTTTCTGCACCGGTGACTTGATCTAGGGAGGATCTGGAGGGATCCATGTCTCTGTACAGCCAGTTCTCTTCCTGGATCTCGAGCTGGTTTGAGCCCCATGATCAGGTGAGGTCCATTTCCCCACAGAAGTGACTGTATCCTGATTGCAGCAGTAGCCAAGCAGGTATCCAAAGATCAGCAAGAACCTTCAGCCTGTTTCCCTGGCCTCCTGTGTGCCCTCAGCAGCAGAACTTCTCTCAGTTGTTCAGGAGTTCACCAACTTTACCACAACTGAGCTGGCATGACTGAGGAAGCACACAGTAAAGGTGTGAGTGGGGACTGCACCACTCCACTGGGTAACTGACCCAGCCCTTTAAAAGCAGACTAAAGCTGATGCCTTATTCCGAATTGCCCCTTGTTTTTCTCTAGAAGAAAGCAGTGGTCTGAGCAGGACAGAGGCTTCTCCACATAAAGGCTTTTAAAAGAAACTCTTTCCTCACCTTGTGCTTCCCAGCATTGACTCTGTTTCTTCATTAAAATACAGCTTTATTCAGAATCCAGGCTGTCCAGGAGTCACTCATCAGCCTCACTTTCTTTCTCTGTTCGACCCACAATGATTAAGCTCCTCTCTACTGGTGGAAACCAGCAGGGATCTCAAACACAAGCTGGGCTTGTTCCTTCTTGGAGCCTTGGCCCAGACTCTCATCTATCAGGATACATCTGTAGGTCCTGCTGTAAGCAGGGGACCAGGACAGAGGAACAAAGAAATGTCATCTTTGCAGAGCAGCACAAGAAACAAGGTGAGAGGCACTGCTGAGGAATCAGTCACCCTGGAAGTCTGTCTGCCATCAGACGTTCCCCCAGCCCAGCTCTCTGGCTGTGGGCTGTTTGAAGCTGAATAGCAGGTGTTCTGCTGCTCTTGCCCTGCTCTGTGGCACCCTCCCCCCAGGCTTGACAACTGAGCTTAATTTCAGGTGTTCTGAGGCAGGTACTAGTTTGTTCTCAGAGCAAGCTGAGAGGCTGGACCTGCTTTGTCTGCTCTGAGTGGCCAGGCACCAGGCAGTGATGGCTGTTCTCATGGACCTGCAGCCCCCAGCTGGGGCTTGGTTCAGGTATTTCCAACATCATGGGCAATTTTACCCAGTCCCAAGTCAGTCGTCCAGCCCAATCTTGGTGTCAAGGCTCCCCCTGCAGTCACTGGAGAAAGATGGGCACCTCCAGGGAGCAGGTCTGGCCAGGGGAAGGTTTTCTTTGATGAATGTAGATGGAGCAGTGACCCTTCAGAAGGAGCAGAGTCTCTCCCCAGAGGCCATCAAGGCAGTCCACACACTAAGTCAGATGGAAGTGTAATTTCTGGGGAGTCTGATCTCTTCCCTGCGTTCATCTGCATGAATCACACCCAGCTCAAGGAACTAGAGAGCTCTGATTCTATCCATTACCCTCCATATCCATTACCTTCCATAGCCCACCCTGTATTCCCAGAGGCAGAGTCTTTGAGGCACAGTTCCTTAGGAAACGTGTGGCACAGGGTCAGAGTAACTTCTCAGTCTTCCCTCACCTGCACTTCTCCATCTCTCTGACAGAAGAGACTGCAAAGGCCACAGCTGTCTGCCTGGTCAGAGTGTTGCAGTGCAGCCACCACAGCTGATCCCAGGAGACAATGTGCAAGGAAGGAAAAGGATGAGAAAGTGAAGGACATGAGTGCAGAAAAGGGAATTGCAAAGGGCAAGGGGGAAAAGGAGTAACTCTTTTGTAGCTCACTGATTCCCTGCAAAGAGGAACGTCTTCCCAAGTAAATCCTGTTTCCTGTGAAGGGTTAACTGTCTCCCATGCTGAGAAGGGTTCAGAGCAAGGGTTGCCATCCTGAGCTTGATAGGCAGCCTCATCACAGATCTCAGCTGTGCCAGGCCCAGCTCCCTGCCACTCTTCCAGTTCCCTCATCTCATCTTCTCCCTGCTCTGATGCCTTTCTTCCCTTCATCTCCTGTTCTCTGCATCCCTCTCTTGCAACATTTCTGCATCCCAGTCCCTCCACTCCAGCTGCCAAGGCCAAGTGAAGAGCTACCATCTCATCCCACAGCAGGTTGACCCTGCCACACTCCCCACTTCCCCCAGCTCACAGACCTTCCCTTGCTTTTCGTTCTTTCCCACTGATGTTTTAGCCTTCCAAAGTAAGAGAGGGAAGCCTGCCAGGCTTCACCATTGTGCAGGACCTTCAGGCAGGGTGAAGAGATGAAACAGGAACTCACAATGCAAGCTGCTAAGTGAAATCAGGCTGTAATGATCCTCTCAGAAGGGTTTTGCTAACACCTACCTGAAAAACATCCCTCTGCAAGTCATTTTTCAGCCTGCCTTTGCATGGCTAGGCTGAAGAGCTTTCAGCAATCAATGGAACAGATTTGCCCCTTATCTTTTTAATATTTTTGACAAAATACCAATTTCCAGCTGAACATCTCAGTTTTCAAGTGAAGGTCTAAAAACTTTTCAATGTTCCCTTATGAAAAAACCTTCCTTTTCAATGGACCTGCCTTTTTTCATCCCAATTTCCATGGGAATCCCTAAACAGAAGCCCAGAAACCTGCCTCATGTGGCTGTCCCCTCCTTTTGACCTTTTTATGGCTTACCATTTTGTGTTCCCAGAAATGTTATTGTCAATTTAAGGCACCACGTTGTGTGCATCCAAGTTTTGCCCATTTAATATTCATCCTCTGACAACACTCAGGGTTCAGCTAGCCTCCTAATTAGTTCCTGGCTGCAGCAGGGAGATTTAGTGTGGAGAAGCACTGACCTTCTACCCATGGGATCTCATTTCTCTTTTCTATCTCCAGCTGGAAGTTTGGAGCACAGCAATGCCTAATCCTGCTGGCCCTGCCAATCTCAGCTCCCCATCTCCCTCCGAGGAGAGGGCAGCCTGTGCTGCTTTGCTCAGGCTGCTGGGAGGAAGCTGTGTCTCTTAGGAACAAAACTTCTGCTCGAGATGGCAGGGTGAAGTTGTGCAGCAGCTCAGCTCAGGGGGGTCTGGCCCTGCTTAGGCCAGGATGTGCCTGGAGCACAGCTCTGGGAGGGGTGTTCTGGCAGGGCTGCTGGGACTGGGGTCTTCCCACTGCATGATGGTGGGAGTGGTGAGCTGGTCACACTCATTGCTTATGTTCTCATTGACTCTTCATCAGTTTGTTAGGCAAATCTTCCTCCCAGTGCTTTCATTCTCATCAGTCAGTAAATGATAACAATCAGAACGTTCCAGAAGTGGCCCCACAGAAAGCCCTGCTTCCTGTCAGCCCGTATGTTCTCAGCAGAGAGAACTGTCCATCCCACAGGAAAACTGAAGATCTGAGAGACCATCTGAACACTCACCAGCCCAGCTCCCCAGCAGCGCTCAACGCCGGGGCTGGAGAACAGGAGCCCGGTGCCCGAGGACAACGAAACATCCCCACCTAGTGCCACCGAGTGAGAGGACAGCCTGCTGCCTCCCGGCTCCCTGAGAACGCCAGGCAGGGAGAGGGGAAGATGGGCTTGGATGGAAGGGAAAACTCAGCATCAGTGCTGCCAGAATGCCTGTCGTGACAGCAGTGCCGGTATCCTAGCGATGTCATGAGCAGCTCTGCAGGGGGAACACGGGATGCTCAGCAACAGCATCCCAGCTGGGGATGCCCACAGGAGTGCAGCCACCAGAATCACAGAGTCACAGAGCTGTAGGGGTTGGAAGGGACCTCAAGAGATCACCGGGTCCAACCCCCTGCCAAAGCAGGGTCCCTAGGACAGGGCACACAGGTCGGTGTCCAGATGGGGCTGGAATCTCTCCAGAGAAGGAGACTCCACACCCCCTGGGCAGCCTGTCCCAGGGCTCCCTCACCCTCACTGGGGAAAAGTTCCTCCCCATGTTGGTGTGGAACTCCCTGTGCTCCAACTTGGGGCCATCACCCCTTGTCCTGTCCCCACAGACTCTGAAAAGGGGCTGGCCAATTCCCCCTGCACCCCAGACTTAAGATATTGACAAACATTGATTAGGTCCCCCCTCAGTCTTCTTTTCCCCAGACTGAACAGCCCCAGCTCTCTCAGCCTTTCCTCACAGGGGAGATGCTCCAGGCCCTTCAGCATCTTCGTAGCCCAGAAGGGATGGTGCACAAGGGTCTGGTTAACCTCTGCCTGGCAAGGCTCTGTTTGGAGATCATTAAAGCTGGCCTCTCAAAGCCCCAACCCTTACCTGAGGTGATCACAGCTCTGTACTAACCACAGCCCAGCAATTCACAGGGCTCAGGACTGGCTCTTGGCTGGGCACCTTCTCCGATGACGTTTTTCTGTTGATGACATTACCCATTCCCTTGCAAGCACAAGATAATTTCCTGGCCTGGTGCTGAACACATAAAGGTTATGGGCATTCTTATTAAAGCTTTCTTATTACTGCAAAATTGTATGTTATGAGCTGGGAGAAAATGAATGGCCATTCTTCTGTGGTTTGCATACAGTTAAATCCCGGGGGGCTCGCTGTTTCATCTGGAGCAGGTATTAAAAACATCACCCCTTCCTTGCAGGCACTGTGAGGCTCAGGGTTATCCCTCAGCACGTGCCCTGAGCTTGCTGGCGTGTGTGAGCAGGCTGCCCAGCTCTGCCCTGCTCTCCCTGCATCGAGCCAGGGGCAGAGGACGCCCTTTGGCTGAAGGAGCCAGCTTTAGAGGGGATTACACTGTGGTAGCTGCACGGTGGGGACCTGGGAAGCAAAAAGCAGTGCTCAGAAATGGCTGTGGCAGGGGGACATTTCAAAACTAGAGGCTTTGCACCCCCAGAGAGCTACCCCCAAGGCTGCAAGCACATCCCCATGCTTAGACTAGGGCTGATGTGGGTCTGCTCAGGTATTTCCCAACCTGGGCTGGGCTGAGATGTCTTATTTTATCAATGCTTTGTCTTGCCTAAAGATACCTCTGCTGATACCCCTTCTCTGCAGGCTTCCTCACAGGCGTGAAGCCTTTCCTTCTCCCAAGACATGGAGGAATTGGTGCTTTGTTTTCCCTCCTCAGGTGTAATTCCCAGTAGAAATGATTCCCTGTCTCTTCAAAACAAGCTGCCCCTTTCACCTCCCCACCTCTGCTCAGGTCTGAGAGACAAGCACAATAATACCCCAGCAGTTTTCCCACTGTTTCCATCCCACTATGCTCAAACAGTGGTGCCTCAGGAGGTTCCCTGGGCTCACTTCTCCAGCCTGTCCGGGTCCCTCTGGATGGCATCCCATCCCTCTGGCACATTAACCTCTCCACTCAGCTTGGAGTCATCAGCGAATTTGCTGAGGGTGCCCTCAACCCCACTGCCAATATCATTAATAAAGATATTAAACAGCAGCAGTCCCAGGACTGAGCCTTGAGGAACTCTGCTGGTCACTGTCTTCCATCTGGACTTGGAGCCACTGACCACCATCCTCTGGATGTGACCTCACAGCCCATTCCTTATGCACTGGGCAGTGCCCATCAAATCCATATCTCCCCCACTTAGAGAGAAAGGATGCTCTGGGGGACCCCAAAGGCCTGGCAGAAATCCATCAGTAAATGGAGCAGTTGGTTCAAGGGCAGAAAGCAATGGGTTTCAGCTGCAGGCAAGATACAGCCTAGGACAGCTGAGATGGGATGGAGAGAAGTGTGTGCCAGGGTGAACAGCTGGGCCCTGACACCCTCTGGTCCTCTCCAGCCCCTGCTGCCCTGACACCCTCTGGTCCTCTCCAGCCCCTGCTGCCCTGACACCCTCTGGCCCTTTCCAGCCCCTGTTGCCCTGACACCCTCTGGTCCTCTCCAGCCTCTCCACATGTTTAGTTTGGGTTAGAAAACTCAGTACTGCTTGTAATTAAAAAAAAGTCTTTAACTCAGACTGAAATAATGGGCTGGAAAAAATTAATCCTAAAAGATGGATGTCTGGAAACCACAGAAATCTGAGGATCCTACAGCTTCCAGAGCTCCTCTCCAGCCCACTCAGGGTGACTGCTGGGTGTCAGAGCATTCATCGGTTACATTTCCACCCCCACCTCCTCAAAACAAACCAGAGCCAGCCTGATCCCAGGGCTGGAAGGAACTCCCAGCCTCTCGAAACTTGCAATTAAAATCCCCAGAGGTGACAGCACTGGAAATGCTTAAAAATAATCAAACCACCTCCAACATCCCTCTGATTTGCTTTGGGTTTAATGCCTCCTGCTCAGAGGGAGAGGAGGATTCCATCAGAGCTGAAAACTGCCTCAGGTGGAAGAGATATCTCCAGGCACTGGACCTGACCTGGAATGACACAGAGACTCTCTGCTCCCAGGCTGTTCCCCCTCCACACACAGATCATTCCTTTTCTCTTTCCCCTCCCCCCACCCCAGCTCAGTAACTCATAAAGACTGAAAGGAAGGTGCTGCAATGGCAGGCTCCTGGGGAAGGATTGAAAACATTTGGATTGGGCACTCACAAGAAAAATGGCAAAGGGGGATGGGATGGCAAGGCATGGCATGGCATGGAGTGGCGTAGGATGGGTGGAGTGGGATGGGGTGGCATGGGATGGGACAGCATGGGGTGGGTGGGATGGCATGGGGTGAGTGGGATGGGATGCAATGGGTGGGATGGGATGGGATGGGAGGGGAGGGGTGAGGGAGGGGAGGGGAGGGGAGCCAGAGCTTGCTGGACCTGACAGCAGGTGTCCATGGCCTACAGAGTCCTGTGGGGGTCTCTGACCCCCCCCTCCCTGAGCCCCTCCACGTGATTTGAATTTGCAGATAAATCTGGGGGGTTCACCTTCCAAGTAAATTCCAGCCTTCTCCTTTGGCCAGTGCTGGATCCTGCTGATTTCAGCCTTGTCCAGGTGTATTGATTCCTCCAGCAGTGAAGCACTGGCATATGAATTGCAAATGAGAGGCAAAGGCAGGCGGCTGCACTCAGAGCACAGGGGCTAAAGGAGATTTATAATAAGGGAAAGGTGTGTTTATTCATCTGTTGACCTCAGGCCCTGCATTACCACTCTCCCCATAGAGTGATGCTTGGTGTTGACCTTGAGATGATGGCATAGCAGGGGCAGCTGCCTTTTAATAAGTGGATTGAGCAGAGGCAGACCCATTCCAAGGAAAATGCTCCAGAAAGTGATCCTGTCAAACCCAGCACAGCAGAATGAACAGCCCCATTCTGGCCAGGCTAATTCCTTCCTTGTGATTATCATTATTATTCTGTTTTCATATTGCAATAAATAATGTAATTACTAAAAGCTGAGTGCTGATTAACAGAGACTCCCTGCTCTGCTGGCAGAGGGACAGCCAGGCCAGGGACAGGAGAGCGAGCCTCCAGCTCCTGCCAAGGCTGCTGCAGTTCTCCCATGTGCTATGCAAACAGCAGGTCGCTTGGGGGGGTCAGTGCAAAGAAGGGGGCTGAGAGGGTCCCTTCTAGACCATGCCTGAGCAAGAGTGAGGTCTGCAGGGGCTGCTGTAAAGGGCAGAAGCCAGGGACTGCAGGAGAGGTGTGGATGCAGACCTCAGTGCTACCCATGGGCAGCTCATGGGCACATTGGAATTGGGCTTCTCACTCCATTTCTCCAGGCCTGGTCTTCCCACACGTGTGATGGGCCCCCCAGTCCTGTCCCTGGTCCTTGGGGAGGGATGCAGAGCTCCTAACACAGGGCAGCAGGGGCTGGGGGAGGAGAGGGGGATGCTGGGGGCAGTGTGGGGGTCATGTCCTGGATGCTTTCCCCCTCACCTTGGGTACAGCAGGCAGAAAATCTGAGAGAACAATATAGTCTCACTGCCTTCTCAAACTGAAATAACAGAGAGAGATTGAGATTGATTTCAGCTCCATTTAATGAGGGATAATTAACCGACCCATCACAGGGCCATAGGATTACACTGGTTGGAAATTTTCCAGTTAATGTGCTATTTGATATTTCCACCTAATTTTCAAGAGTTTAATTGATGTCTTAATTATGAAAGATATCACTATTAACACCATTCTCAAACAAACTCTTATCAGCACTGTGACTTTACAATATGCACGTGGTGCTCTGGCTGCAGCCCCTTCCCCTCCACAGCCCCTGCCCCTGCTGACTGAGCAGCAGCTTGTGCCCATCTGGGTGGAGAACTAGAGCAAAGCCAGGACCAGGGCATCTTTTGTTAGTCCCAGGACAATTAAAAATGCAAACAAGGAAACCAGCATGCAAGCCAGCAGGAGAGCAGGGGGGGTATTTATAGCTCCTTATGTAAACTAGTAGAATGGAGCCATTTGAAGCTCAAAGAGGCTTAGTGTTGCCCCCCATCATCATGGGATGCCTGGTGCAGATGGCAGATCTCAGCCCCACCATGTGCACCTTCAGACCAAGTGGAAGGTGGACACAGCACCGCCCTGCCATGGGACACAGGATGCTCACAGAAGGTGCAGGTGGTGGACCAACACAAGCAGGCATCAGAGGCCTTAGAGCCTGTACCACGGTGAAACAAGGGGGAGGGGGTTCCCTGAACCAGGGTAGATGTTTCAAGGGCAGCAAGAAAGGTTGCTTTGCCCTGCCCCTTACTGGAAAGCTGGAACTGCTATTGCTCACCCGCAGGGACCCTGAGGCAAAGTGCTGATGACTGAGGTCAAGCAGATTCTCACAACTGTTAAATTAATTTCAAAAGGTCATTGTGAACTGCCTTGAAAAAGTGCAAGCACAAGCAAAAAGGGTCACTGCTCCCTGAGCATCGCTGCCTGTTCTCTTCTCCTGTGCTGTTGAATTAGATATTAAATCCATAGATGAGCTAAATGAGTGGATCGTGGCTAATGTTATTACCAAGAGTACCAGAGGAATCAAAGATGATTAGCCACTTGTCATAAAGTCTTAGCACAGAGGACAGAGAGAATTAATCTGTCCCACTGACCTGCTTTCAGTTCCCACATGGTTCTCTCTGATATGTTCTAGAAGTACAGGAAATAAACAGGGAGAAGTGGGAATCCAAGATGGCAAACCAGTGTTAATCCATGGGGAAGGCAATATTTGGAAGTGACAGTCTGGAAAAGCAGGGAAGTGTAAGATAGGGACAGCATCAAACCAGTGAGGGGGACACAGAGAATTGCCAACCAGCTGCCAGTTACCCTGTGACTGAGCAGGGGCTTCCAGCAGAGGATGTTCACTGCACTTCCCCCTGGGAATCACCTTCCCAGCCCAGACCCTCCAGCAGCACCAGTTCTCCTTGGGCCAGGCTGCCACTCTCCTGGGCACAAACAGGCTTCTCCACAGACATCAGTGGATGGAGTCCTTGTCCCTCCCCAGCGGTGCCTGCTGCGTGCCTTTCCCTCACTGCTGCCTTCCTTGACACAGCTAATTTCCCAGAGGAGATGGATTGATTCTCTGCAGCCACTATGGATTTAATACATGCTATTTGTCACCCATCTTGTCACTCAAATGGAAGAAGTGTGTGCCTGCACAATATATATGCAAAACCCTCCATTGCATTCAGTTAATCCTCTGATGGCCATCAATAAATATCAGGGACTTGGAAATTACTCAGGAAGAATTCTAATAAATAAAATATTTACATTTTTTTTATTGTTGTTGAGATTCTCACCAGCCCTTCCCACTTAAAAGTGTGTCAACACTCAGCAGCTCTCTTGTTTTAATTATGTCAGTCTGCCAAAGCAGTAGAAATTGTGCTGGTTACATCAGTCCCGCTGTCTGGGGAGGGGAATACATCAGAGGAAAATCAGTTATCATTGTTCTGACATAACCATGTCCTACAAGCAGCTGTCCCATGAGCTGGCAGCACAGGGACCTGTCTGCTTTCAGCAGCACTTGAAGCTGGACATGGGCTGGGTCTTCTGTGCGTGGCAGTGAGCAGGCCACCAACACTGTGCGATGCAGGGTGGGTCTGGCTTCTCCAGAACAAGCACCCCAAGGATCATGCAGGGATCATGCAGGGACCACGGGACATGGGGATGGCAGCCCCAGGCTCCCAGCTGGGCCGGGGCCCACAAGGCCGCACGTCTGCTGAAGCCAAGGCAGAGGCGCCAGTCACAGGGACGGGTTTTCCTGGTGGAGGAGCTTGGCACGAAGCAGGTCACTGAGCACAGCCCAAAGGCTGCCCACCACACAGAGTGGTCCTCTCCAGGACTGTAGATGAAGTGTGGGTCTCTGGCACTCGTACACCACGATGTCCCTGCCCCAGCAATGCTAGCAGGGGGAAACCACTGCATCAAGTTTCATTAAAAACAGCTCCATTTTGGCTCCATTTTTTTTTTTGCAGCAGCAGCACCATCCTCTGCAGAAGTCAAGCAGCAGCCATTTCAAAACCGTTTGCTTAAAGTCTGTTTCCCATCTCAAGCCAGTTCCCTTTGCAAAACGTTAAGATTTATGTCCTCGTGTATCCAGTGGCACTTCTGGGGACCTTGCTTACAGCTACCAGCGCTTCAGAGCTGCCCCTTCATGAAACAGATGAAGAGGATTGCCCAACTTGATCCTGACACTTTACCCATCTCAGCCTGGCCTGGATGAAACCATTTTCTCCTCATGAGTCATCAGACGCCAACGCTTTCCCCACCTCCTTTTAATTGTCATTCTCACACCAGTCCCATTTCTGTGGCACAAATACCTCAGTACAGTTGACTTTCTTAAGTACTGCTCAATATTTCATACCCAAACTTCTCAGTGTCTTAGACTATTCCCAACTGATCTCTTTAATCACGAACGATTCACTGAGAAAGCCTGAAATAGCACTTCTGTTTGCTCCTTGTTAGAAGGAGGAGACCAACGTTTCGAGTGAGGGAGAGCTGAATGCTGAGGCTCTGATGAGGCTGTATGGACAAGCGAGCTCCCAACACCTGGAAAATGCTTGTGCTCTGGAAACTTTTCTCCTACCTGGGCAATGCACAGAGTCACAGTGCAGGCAAAGACAGAGTATGGGTTTATTTGCAAACACAAGCATGAATAGGAATCCTTTACACGCTCAGCTGGCACCCCCTCTCTGGGCAGCCTGTTCCAGCCCCTCAACACTCTCTCCGGAAAGAACTTCCCCCTAATATCTCATCTAACCCTTCTCTCCTCCAGCTTCACTCCATCCCCCTTGTCCTGCCAGTCTCTGCCCTTTAACAAGCTGATTCCCCTCCTGTTCCTCTGCTCCCTTCAGGAATATGTGTCCTTTCTCTTCCCACATCAGATTTTGCCTGCCCAGGTCTATGGGATCCAGAGCTACCCAGCTGTCTGCCCAGGCTTCTAGTTGTTCAAAACAAGCATGAGAATCAACTTGCATAACCCAAACTGTTTGAGCCCTTCTGGGATCACAGCTCACATACATCTTGCTGACAACAGCCACGGCCTCTCCCTGCTCTAAGGTGTCACCTCCCTGGGATGGAGTAAGAGGACGAAGGGCTGACCCCATCAGCTCTGCCCCATGGGATGCGTACCCAGGGCAGGGATTTGGCTGGCACAAAGCAGAAATCCCTGACACCTGACTCCCTTCAACTCCAGTCCTGTCCCACATTGCACAGGGATGCCGTGGGAGGACACACAAAGGTCACTGGCACAGGGCAGGGAGTCAGATGGCTTTGCAGAAGGGAAGAGAAAAATCATCTCCAGGGATTACAATAAACAGCCCCCTTCTTCCCAAAGGCTCACATGAAACGCCTGAAGAAGTGACCTCACTAATTAATGAGATGGGTTAACACTCTCTCCACATACTCCACTTAATTACAATTCTGTCATTCCCAGTGAATTCTTAAAGCTGTATTGATTATTCAAAGCTCTGTTCAATCAATACAGCAATAAACCATGTATGCTTTAAAAAAGCGATTAAAAAGATAAATACATGAGACACTTCAGAGGAGCCATGTCCTTCTGCAGCCCACAGTGTTTGAGGGCAAGCGATGGGTAAGTATCTTTTAATGTCCTCATCTAACTGAAGTGGGTAATCACCTCAGAAACTTGTTTTAATCCCTGATCCACGTAAAGAAGCATTTCCAAACAGAAGTCACCCCAGACACTCATGCTGTCAGTTTTCACTGCCCTGCACAGATCACAGTGGTGGATGAGCAGGGGTCATGGCCAACGAGGGAGAGCACGTGAACCTCCTGCCCTGGGGGACAGAACCGGCAGCACCAAGGAATCCTGAAGGACAAAGCCTGTTTGGGAAGCTGCAGGAACACCACAGCACCGTGGCTGGAGTGTCCTCATCACAAACCAGGAGCAGCCTGCAGCCTGCTCAGCCCTGGTTGGAGCTACATCTCCTGGCGTCGAGGGACAAAGCGAGCCCCTTCCTCACCCCTGACTCTATCTGTCCTGGTCCTGACATGGCTGATCCTCCTCCAGCTTTGCTTCTTGGCAACACCCTCCCTGCACTGAGCACCCACTGCAGCTGATGAGGGTTCCCTGCAGCCTGTTTCTGCTCCTGTTCTCATGGGACTCACGTTACATAGGAGTGAGGAGGAGCCAGGGAACTGATGGGGTCACTCTGTCTGTCCAGGGCTGAAATTTATCACGACGGTAACCCAGGTTTGAAACCCTTCAGCAGGAATTCCCCAGTCCCATCTTTGCCCAAGCCTTTTTCTCCTTTAGAGAAACAGATGATGCTAATTTGTACAACACATCATGAATTTGGAGCTAACAAATCCCCAGGGATTCCAACTAAAAAGGATCCAAGGTAAGGGCTTGAAGCTTGGGGGAGAGGAGGGAAAAAAAACCCAAACGTTTCTGGGCTTGAAGAGGGGTTTTTTTCTTCTTCCTTTTTTTTTTTATTGAAAACATTGTGATTTAACAACTACGGGTGTTGTTGTACATAAATAAATAAATAAGGTGGAGAACTGGGACATGCTAAGCTCTGTGATTGCATAAATATTCAAGCTGCAAAAGAAATGTAAGATTTCAAAGGTGCAAACCTAATTACAGAGTTGTTATCTATCCCCCTGTAGTAACTCCAACATCAGGAACTCTTCCCCATGGGCTGTGGTGTGCAGCTGAGCCTGGAAAGGCAGCGTCATGCCCAGCTCAGCATCAGCTCACACTCACATCCTCAGTCTGCTCAGTTATGCTAAAACTATGGGCACAGCCTTGACCTGCCCCTGGTTCTCCCTCCTGAGAGCAAAGTGCTGGGGCTGGTACCCCCATATCCCCTTCCTGGGAAGCTGTGACTCTGCCTGGGTTGTGCTGAGCACATCAGCTGTGCCTGGGTTGTGCTGGGTTACGGGTGCTGCCCATGCCACGGCCAGAGGTTGGGTTTCGGGTGCCTCCCAGGGGAGGAAGGACCATTGTGACTGGGGCACTGGCTGCCACCCGGCTTGCTCAGGGCTCCCCAGAGACTCTTCGGGCCGTGCAAGCTCCATCCGCCGTGTGACAGACGCACGGGAGAGGGATGCTCACACTAGGGATGGGGATGCTGGTGCAGCACCGGGCTCACCCCACAGAGCAGAGGCCCGTACTGCTAATCCCTGCAAGAGCAACGCCTGCCAGCTGCCCTGCAGGCTCTGGGAGTGGCACAGCCAGGGAGAGCGGACGAGGGTCTGGGAAAGGCATTTTTGGGGTGCAGGCTCCACTGCCAGAGGCCCGGGACGGACTCAGCGCTCTGGAGAGGAGCGTTTGGGTACCACCTGCCTCTGCACACCCGGACGTGCCAGCATCACCCTGGCAGGGCAACAGCACCATCTACTGCTGCAGAGACAGAGGCGCAGCGCAGACCCGCCACGCTCCTCCCCCGCAGCAGCGCTGCCCGCACAGCCCCACCCCGCACAGCCCCACCCCGCACAGCCCATCCTGCACAGCCCATCCCGCACAGCCCCACCCCGCACAGCCCCACCCCGCACAGCCCACCCCGCACAGCCCCACTCCGCACAGCCCATCCCGCACAGCCCATCCCGCACAGCCCCATCCCGCACAACCCATCCCGCAGGTTCGGTCTCCTGCCAGATTATTCCAGGAGTTTCATTCCCCCATGACCCAGGAAGCTCTTCTGGCTCCCTGACCCGCTTGTTACCCCACCTTGTTGCACCCCAGCTTCCCCAGTGCTGGGTTCCCTTCCCTGGGCAACTCCTGCATCCCATTCCAGCCTGTTCAGTCCCATCCTATCCCATCCCATCCCATCCCATCCCATCCCATCCCATCCCAACCCATCCCATCCCATCCTATCCCATCCCATCCCACCCCATCCCATCCCATCCCACCCCATCCCATCCCATCCCACCCCATCCCATCCCACCCCATCCTAGTTGTGCAGCTGAGCCAGCCAGCCCAGAGCAATGAGGGGACCAGAGGCTTCTCTGCCTGAGCTCTCGCGGCTCCCTGCCCGCAGCGGGTCGCATTACCTCCACGCTAGCGGCAGAAGGGTTGGTGCCTGCGGGGAGCCTGGCCAGCGCGGACAGGGCACCCGCAGGAGGGAAGGACGGGCTGGGGAAGGACCGAGATCGGAGCTGCGGGTTCGTTTGCTGTGCAGAGCGGGGACCGCGCCGGGTTTGAGGAGACCCTTCGGATCACCGAGTCCCGCCGCAGCCTGACCCTGCCCAGCCACCTCTGGACCGTGTCCCTGAGCCTCTTAACCGCCCCCCGGGGTGGTGCCCGCCCGCCCGGGGGGCGCAGGCACAGCCCGGCCCCGGCACCAGCCCCGGGGCGCTGCCGGCACCGCGCGGTCCCCGCGCAGCCCCGCGAGGGGGCAGCAAGGGTCCGCGGGGAGGCGGGGAGGGGGCCGAGGGGCGGGGAGGGGTCCGAGGGGCCGGCAGCCGGGCGGGGAGGGGGCCGAGCCCCGGCTGGGGTGGGGAACGCACCCCCAGCCCCGGCCGGAGAGCCGGGCCGGAGGGAGCAGCCAGCCCCCCGCGGGCAGAGCCGGCACACGGGGCGCGCTGGGGGTCGGGGGCGGCCCCGCTGAGCGTCTGGAACCCTTGCTGAGGGTATCGAGGCACAAAGGGGCCTCCTGCCCACGGCCTGGCCCCTGCCTGCCCTCTGCCCCCTCCCTCGGCAGGGTCCTTGGGGCAGAGGGGGGTGCGAGGGGCACTGTGAGGAGCACGGGGTAAGTTGGGGCGGGGGGCGGGGGGGACAGGGCCGTGTGATGGGGTGCCTGGCTGAAGCACGGGGCTGGGTGCTCCCCAGAAGCAGCTCAGTGCAGCCTGGAGATGGTGCAGAGCCGGGGTGTGCAGCATCCTGCTGCGGGCGCTGAAATGAAGCCTGCCTTTCCCTTCGCCAGAGAACCCAAATCCCCCCAGCAATCCCAGTCACAGACAAGCTTTTCACCTGCCCCACTGAACACTCCCTGCACACCCCCAAACGCCTGGCTCCTGCAGCTGCCGATTGCCAGGTGGATGTGCACTGCAGCTCCCCCTGCTACCCCAGGGCTGGGCCACTGTGCTCCCCTAACGTGTCCACTTCCCAGCAAGAGCTGAGGACAGACCACAGACCGGGGTGCTGAGCTGAGCCCCCCTGCCCCTGCCCCTGCCCAGCCCGTGACCCACCACCCTGAGCTGAACAGCTCCATAACCTGTCCTGTGTCCACCTTGCACTGGCTAAGGATCTACACAGAGATGAGTTAAAGGACCTCATCTTGCCAAACAGCCCCCCATCTTCCTTCCTGAGCTCTCCACACCTTGGATGAGCTGGTTTCCCCTCACCCTGATCCACAGCCCCCCTGGACCCTACTCCTCCCCTTCCAGCCCTATGTGCTGCCCTGGGATGCTCTGTGCCCAGCCCACCACCCTTGGGGGTGTCATGGTTTAACCCCAGATGGCAGCTCAGCCCCACACAGCCACTGACTCTCTTTCCCCCAGCAGGATGGGGGAGAAAATCATACATGGTTTGGGATAATGCCAGCTTAATTGGTGAGGCAAAATCCCCACACAAGCAAAGCAAACCAGGCAATTCACTCCCCACTTCCCCTGGCAGGCAGGTGTTGAGCCATCCAGGGACAGCAGGGCTCCATCACACGGGATGGAGACTTGGGAAGACAAACAGCACCACTTTATACATCACTGTCCTTCCTCTTCCCCCAGCCCTTTACATGCTGAGCATGATGCCATACAGCATGGTGTCCCTTTGGTCACTGGGGTCAGCTGTCCTGGCTGTGTCCCTGCCAGCCCCTGGTGCACCCCCAGCCTGCTCGCTGGTGGGGTGATGTGAGGAGCCCTTGGCTCTGTCAAGCCCTGCTCAGCAGGAATGAAAACATCCCTGTGTTATCAGCACTGTTCCCAGCACAAACCCAAAACATGGCCCCACACCAGCTCCTGTGAAGAAATTCACCCTATCCCAGCCCAAACTAGCACATCCCACCCTATCCTACCCCCTGGCAAGGTCTGTGGCACAGCCTAGGTACTGTTACTTACTGCACCAAACCAACAAAGAGCCCATGGGGATGGAGCCAGCCCCACTGATGCTGGAGCCCAGCCCTGGTCGCCAGCAACGTCTGTCAGGCTGGATCCCTTCCCTGCAGCAAGTGGATTCAAACTGATGTAAGAGGGTATTAAAGTTTGGCTGTGGGTTCATGAAAGGAGGCAGCATGCCAGAGCCACCTCCCTGTTCCATCCCCCTCCTTGTAATGGACTCAGGATGTTAATTAATAGCTAATTGCTCATATCTTGCATCTCTCTAATGCCTCAGAAAGGAGCCTCAAAGTGCTTTGCAGACACTGGCTCTGATCCCCTGCTTTGAGAGTGTAGAAATTGCAGCCCAGGGATGTTTCAGAACTTGCTGATCATCCAAGTCTGGATCAGCAGCTGCCCCCGGTCCTGGGTCCAAGCACTAACCCACCCTGCCTCTCCTGCCATGCCACTGGTCTGCCTCCCAGGCTGTGGAGGCAGACAAGCTGTCCAGACAAGCTGTCCAGAAGTCAGCCTTGCAGGGGCCTGAGCCAGGGGAGCAAAGAGTTAAACAACACACTGATAGCCTGGTGAGCTCATCAGAGCTGGGATATGCTCCCTTGTTTATTAGACTCCTAACAGAGCCCAGTAGGCAACATCAAGAGGGATGTGGGGCTGGGAGTAAACCTGGCTCAGGAGTGCAGGACCTCAGGCTGCAGCTTGTCCCACCGTCAGTGGGGTGGGCAGCATCCCTCCCAGCTCACCCCGTAAGTACGATGGGTTCCCTGGGTTTGGCTCTGGGGGTGCTGGAAAGGGAGAGGGGATGCAGCACAGCAAGGCTGGGGGTCATCCTCTGGCTGAGGCCTGGAAAGGCACTTGCAGATGTTCCTGGCTCAGCAAGACCCCTGAGCGTGTTCCCGGGACCATCTGAACTGTGGGCAAAGCTGGCAAGCTGCTCCCAGGGCATGATGCAGGAGGCTGAGCCCAACCCAGCCCCACCACACCAGCGAATGGACGCTGGCTCAACCTCCGCTTCCCTCCAGGATCCAGCAGAGCCTGCACGTCATGTGAAAGCCCCTGACACGCTGCCGTGTTTCTCCACCCCTGGCCTGAGAGCAGAGCCAGCCAGTCTGCAGGGACGGCCGCCCACCTACCCACAGCCAGCCCCCTCCTGGCTCTGGGGCGAGCAGGGGCGTGGGGATGGCAGCAGAGAGGATGGGGCTTTAGCAGTCACTCCTGGCGCCAAGACAACTCTCCCTGTCTTCTCCCAGAGCAGAGCTGGCTCAGCAGAGCAGGATCCATCCCTCTGGGCTGGCACACGGAACCCTGGCTACCCCCAGCTGCTCCCGCCGTGCCCGCAGGATGCAGGGGCTGGGCTCCTCGGCGGGCGGCTCCGGGGATGGTTAGTGCAGGCGGCCGCAGCCACCCGCTACCCGACGGGGACCGCTGGCACCAGAGAGGCACGGCATGGTGAGTGGGCTCTGCGTCCCTTCCCGGGGGGTCCCTGTCCTGGCAGCAGCACGAGGGACGGGGTGCTGCCCCCCATCAGCACGGCCCCGGGTGCAGGTCCCCGCGGCAGGCGTGTGGCTGCGGGGCTGGAGCTCTTTGTGGGGTGGCTGCAGGCAGGGCAGAACCCCGCCTCCACTGGGAAACAGCCCCCAGTGCCCAGCTTTTTCATTTCCCAGGGACCCCAGGCACTGGGTCACTGAACACCCCTCACTCAGACACTCTCCACTGGGTTTGGCCAGCGCTGTGCCTGGGGAGGTTCGGCAAGGTGTGTGCACATGTCTGTCAGCGCAGCAGCATCCCTTCCCACCCCCTCACGGCCACACTGGGTCCTCTAGAGCAGCCAAACCCTTCTCCTGGCAAGGGGGGACCCGCCACTGATGTCTGGGGGGGCCTGGCACAGTCCTGTTAAACAGCAAGGCTGATTGAAGGGTCAGCCTGAGACGCCCCAGAAGTTCTGCAGAGGGAGTTCTGCACCAATCTGGGGAAGAACTTCTTCCCAGTGAGAGTGAGGGAGCCCTGGGACAGGCTGCCCATGGGGTGTGGAGTCTCCTTCTCTGGGGAGATTCCAGCCCCATCTGGACACCGACCTGTGCGACCACCCACAGCTGGGATGGGCTGAGGCACCCAGGGCAGAGCCCCTGTGCCCTGCTCAGCCCAAAGCTCTCCCCTCAGCACCACCATGTGATGTCCCCAAGGTGCAGGAGGGACCCAAGTGAGTGCTGTGCTGCTTTGGCATTGGGGTCCCCAGCAGCACCAGCAAAGGGCCCCAGTGGGTGTCCCCACTCTGAAACCAAACATCACCTCACAAAGCACGGGGAGAGCAGAGGGAGGGGAAGCAGAATCCTTAGAGAGGGGGAAGAGCAAGACCCCAGCGTTCTCTCCCCTGCCCACAGCTGCCCAGGGCTTCTGGGGCAGAAGCAGCACAACGCCAGAGGTGAAATCTGAGATGTGCTCTGGAGGCATTTTCTGTCTCACAAACAGCCTCTGCTGATGCTCTCCTCACAACAGTAATGATTAAAACACTGGGGGGAATCTGATGGCATTATCCTGCCAGGCTGCTCAGCACAACCCTCCCGTCTCCAAACGTCAGGACATCTGTGAGGAATTAGGGATGGAGCTCGGGCAGAGCAAGAGCTGGAACCCTGTCAGCTCTCCCAAGAGCTGCAGATACACCCAGCAGGAGAATTCCCAGCCACTCACAGCGAGTGAAGCCCTTCACTAGCTGACAGTGGGGAAAAGTGTGACCAAGAAAGCTCTGCCAGGAGGCGCCAGGGAAATGATGGGTGGCTGGGAGCTGTGGTGAGAGGGGTGGCTTGACCAGAAAGTGATATGTGTGTGAGGATCCACTCTGCTGTAAACACAAACCTGAGAGGAGGTGATGGTTTCAGCAGGAGCCTGGCACTAATGCTCTGCAAAACGAAGAGGAAGGTGCTTTGCAGAGCTCTGAGTACCCCTGGATGCAGAGACAGGGCAACAGCACGTGGGCAAGCAGGGTGTGGGGTCAGGACAGGCTGCATCTGACTGCTGAGACAGGAGATCTGGGCATTATCCCAGAGGAGAAAGCAGATTTCCAACCCCAAACCGAAACGAAAGCTACACAGTGGCTTGGTCATAGGAGCTCTCCATGGTGGATGCTACCAGAAGGAAGCCGAGAAACGCCACGGCTGCTGAGGATGACATTTCAAGAAGACCCTTGCAGGAGAAGGGGGGCATCACAACCCAGCAGCACTATGAGAAAGGCAGCTGGTGGGCAGGTTACACCACAGCCAAGCAAGAAATCATTCAGGATCTGGGCACAGCCCTGCAAAACTGCAGCAGGAGGATTGGGCTGGCTCCTGGGCAGGTTGTATATAGGTGGAAGCAGAGCTCAGGACACTGGACATCACTGTTAGGGCTTGTGTCTTGCCTCAGGAGCTGGTGGCTGCCCAGGGATACAGCGTACAGAAGCGACGAGTCGGGCTGTGGTGCAGGGGCTGGCAGCAGATTGAACTCTACCCTCTGACCTGCCTGCCCAACACACTGTAGCCATCAAAATAACCTCTCACAGCAGCTGGAGCTTCTCCAGAGCCAAGGGGTCAGCACGATCCCTGGCAGTGGGGCCAGCTTGCAGGGGTGGGATTCCCAGCTCAAAAGGAAGAGGAACAGAAACCAGAGCTCACTACTCTGACCAAACTGACCCACTTGGCCAAGTGCTCCATCATCCCTGACCAAGTGCTGTAGAATATGTCCCAGGAGGGCAGGAACGTGCCCCTCCTCTGCCCCCATCTGTCCAGGAGGGGTGGAAGCTGCAGGCTGAGCGTGCCCATTGCTCTTGGCTTTTGCTCTTGGGTTCTTGGTCCAAGTTTGGCAAACCTGAGACGTCACAAACCCCATCGATCGCACCAGCTCTGTGTGTGTGCATCGCTCTGTTTGGGGGGACTAGACTGAAAAATCACATCTGTCTCTCCTCAGAGTAAACCACAGCCCTTGGCAGGGGACACAGGTGGAAGGATAAGGGAGGTGCTGGCTGGCACCCAGCCACCAGCATCCCTGGCTGGGCACCGGGCCCAGCATGGCCCCGGCACAGCAGGTTTCCTGCAGCGGTGCCTGTGGAGCTGTGCCAGCTTTGCAGCCGGTGTGCCCACAGGCAGCGATCCCTGTGCTCCATCGATCCCAGCACCGGGAAGGAGCTGGGGCCAGCGGGCTGCACGCTCATCTCCCCACACCTCGGCCCTGCCCGCTGCAGCCACGGACCTGCCAGGGGCACGAGCGGGGTGCACACCCAGCCCAGCACCCCCGAGGTGAGCACAGCCTGGGGGGCCACCCCACCAGCCAGCAGCGGGTCTGGGATGAGCTGAGCAGGCAGCCTGCCGTGCTGCGTGTGCCGGGGGGGTGACACGGGCTGTGAGGTGAGGTGCTCTGGAGCAGAGTGTGCCTGGTGCTCAGGAAGAGCAGCAGCTCTGGCAGGAGTTCGCTTTGCAAAGCAAACCTGACTCCGGGTGCCCAGGACCCACAGCCCCAGCCTCACCCACACTCCTCAGCCTGGGGACCCACATGGGATGATCCCTGCTGGGCTTCCCAGCAGCAGGGCAGCCGGTGCCCCAGGAGCTCTCCCCAGCCCAGCCTCCTGCCCTGTCTCCTCAGCAGAGCCCTGAGGAAATGGTGGTTAACATAATGCTCAGCCCTTCCCACTTACCATAATGGTTTCTCCGTGCTGAAGGCACTTTGTTTCTGGGAAAATGTATTTCCTCCTAGGGCTGGTGAAAAAATAATGCCCCAAAAAGCCACACTCCTGACCTGGTCATCACAAGGCAGCACAGTCCTGCTGCCAAGCCTGAGAGCCCTCTGCAGCAGCCTGCCCCAGCTTCCAGCTGGAGAAACATCCCCTGTGTGACAAGCATCTCCCCAGCTCCCATCTGTGTTTCAGTGGGATGCGGGAAGCTCCTGTGCTGTGGCTATTACAAGGCTGGAAGTGGCAGTGAGGAGCATCCAGACCCAGGGGCCTGAAGGAGTTGTCCAGCCCCTGGGAGGGTGCTTTATGCTCTCTGAGCAGTCCTAACATGGCACCTCTGTGCCTCAGTTTCCCCACCTGCAAGAGGGAGATGTGACCATGACACAAGGTGCTGAGGTGTAATTTGGGATCTGGGAGGGAAAGCAGGTGTGGGGATACAGAGTTCCTCCCCACAGCCAGCATCAACAGCCCTTCTTGCAGCACCTTGGTGCTGCCCTGAAGCAGCCAAGAGCCCTGGGACGCTCAGGGTGGCAGGTTCCAATGCACAGCTAATAATCCCACCTCTGTGGGAGCTGGAAGCTGGTGAGCTGGAACATCCCAGGACGGGGACTGTGGGGGTCTCAGTGCCCATGGGTGGACAGTGGGACTCTGTAGGCACCCTCAGCCCAGCCCACCTGCAGGACCCCATTGTCTATTCCTCCTTTCCATTGCTCTCATAAGTGTGATGCTCTTCTCTCTCTGCAGTGACCCCCAAAGCTTTCTACACCTTCATTTCACTTGGCACTAATTAGTGACCAAACAGAAGGCACCCAATCCATCTCCCATCACTAGCACAGCGCTGTTCCTTCTCTTCTGTCCAACTTAGGTCTCCTCAGCCCCCGTCACCATGGAAATTCCCCCCAAGAGCCCTGATGGGAGTGAGAGGTCTCCTCAGTCCAAGGAGCTGATGACCAGTAACACAGCCAGCACCCTGTGCATCAGCTCCCGCAGCGAGTCCGTCTGGACCAGCAGCTCCAGGAGCAAGTGGGAAATATACCACAAGCCTGTCATCGTTGTGTCTGTGGGAGCAGCTATCTTCCTCTTCGGGGTGGTCATCACCAGCCTCTCTTGCATCGAAATCAAGAACAAAAACGTTTACAAAATGTGTGGCCCAGCTTTGCTGTCCCTGGGGCTGATGCTCCTGGTGTGTGGCCTTGTCTGGATCCCCATCATCCGCAAGAAGCAGAAGCAGAGGCAGAAGTCGCAGTTTCTGCAGAGCCTCAAGTCCTTCTTCTTCAACCGCTGAGGCCCTCTGCAGAAGGGTGACCTCTGCAGAAGGGTGACCCCCCCCCCCGACTCCCCTCTACCCACCTGTGATGGTTAGCCATAAAAAGAAACACGTGCTTGTACTCTCCCAGTGGATCTCATCTCAGTAATCCTCTCCCCCGCAGGTGAGATGCACTGTACTGCAAAGGAACTTTGTGTTTTGTCCAGATAATCCCAGAGGAAAACAGAGCTGGGCTTTGCAGCCAGCCCAGCATGGCAGGTCCGGGCTCCTGCCCAGTGAGCAGCCCACCAATCCCATGGGGAAAGCAGCACTCCTAAGTGACCCGGATCCACCCAGCAGCCTCTCCATCAGCAGACATGAGCCCAGACCATGAGCAAAGCCTGGTGTGAACATCACTGGCTGCACTCTGCAGCTCAGGTGTAGAGACTGGGAGGCCAGAGGGGTTCATCCAGAGCTGGAAGACAGGAGAAGCACAATGATGTAGTTCCAGACCACTTTCTGTCAGAGGAAGCCACCAGAACAGGCGATGCAACTTTCAGTCTCTGCAACATCCTGGAGCCACAATTCCTTCAAGCTGCCTCGTTTGCCAGCCAGGCTGGGAGCTCTGCACAGCATCAGGAGGCACAGCAACAGCAGAGGGAAACAGACCCTGCTGCTCCTGGCCTGTGGGTACCCAGCAGCTCAGCTACAAGGGAGATGTGATGCTGTAGTCAGGGATCCCAAAGCTGCAGCTGTGGGAGCTGAGCCCAGGAGTTGATTCCTGGTGGGGAAACACTTCCCCTCCTCCCAGCCATCACTGGGTGAGCTCCCTTATTTCTGAAACTGGTGCTGCTGCACCAGTGTTTCTGCCTCAACATATGGCCCAAGGTACCAGTGCCCAAAGCCTTCAAGAGGAAGTGTTTGTGCAGCCACAACCTGGGTGACACGATTAACCAGGGACCCTGCGCTCGCCTCGACACCGCTGCCAGGCTCCCACCAAGGCCTGGAGAGCCCCTCCAGGGACCCTCCAAGGTACTGGAGACCTTGAGGAAGCAGCCCCCAGCCCGGCAGCTGGAACAGCTGGATTACACACATCCCTTTGCCCCAGGCTCAGCCTGACCCTGAGTTTTGTCCCCTGGGTGATGCAGACACCTGTGTCCCCAGACAGCTGGTGCCAGGTCTGTGACTCGGGTGAAGAAGGTGTGTGATCTGGCACTAGAGCCAGGAAGGCTCTGTTTGCTCCCCAGCCATTCATCATGCCACGCAAGGCTTTGCTGACTTTGGCAGCCCTGCCTTGGCAGCAGGCAGCAGTCGCTATTGATTTAGCTGCAATGGGAAGAGGATGCTCACCCAAAACTCCTGCCTGGGGGGCAGCTGCAGTCAGAAGAGCTGACACACGTCAGTGCTCATAAGGGGGAAATCACAGTGATGTGAAGAGCATCCCCAGGTCCTGGCTGGGTGCAGCCTGCAGGTCTGGACACAAATGGACATCCTAAAGCCTGGAGGAGGCACCTGGAAAGGGACCCTGATGTAAACAGTTCTGCTGTGGCACAGGACTGCTCAGCCTGGGCTGGCTGTCCCCAGGGATGCGACTGGAGAAGGATCAAACGCCTGGAGAGAGGGAGCAGGGGTCCTGCTCTCCATGTCTGGCACCCAAGGACAGGAAGACAGTCAGTGGAATGTTAGTAGGATAAGAAGCTGCTGAGACCAAGATTCTAATGGGATTCGAGACTGGTCATTTATAACAAGAGGTTAATTAAGGTTTAATTAAAGCAAAAATTTCCCAAGGGATTTTCAGGTTGCTGCTCTGGTCTCATGCCTGTTGTTTGCTGGTGGAGAGGGGAGGCTGGGTTAAAGCTGTTTGGGGCAGACAGTGGGGTACCAGCCTGGGGCTGCCATGCTGGGGGGCTGCCTCAGGACACGGGGAGGAGGAAGAGTGGGGTGGGGGCTGGATGTTTGTTGGAGGGCTGGTCATGAGCTCTGGGTGAGGGTCTCAGGTCTGCGGACCTACTCAGTGGACAGCTCTGGGTGTGAGAAGCAGGCACAGGGAAGTGCCTGGCAGGAGGATGGAGCCTGCCCAAGCAGCCCAGGGACCAACGATGCTTGTCTAGGAGGGGAGAGGGCATTACTGCTGGCTGCCCAGATCTGCAGGGGGAACAGTGAGTTAAAGAGAGGGAAATGTTAACTGATTAACTAAGCTAGATTAACAGCTTGAAGATCAACACACAGATGGAAGTCTGGCAACAGACTGGGTGCTCTCCACTTTGTTGTAGGTGGCTGGTTACTGCTGGGAGGTTGGGTGGACTTTGGAAAGAGCTCCCAGCTGGGAAATGCTTTGTGTCCTTGATGTGAGTAGACAGGCTGAGCTGGAGCATCTTAGGGAAACAGCAATGCAGGTATCCTGCAGGTAGCCCAGGTGATGCAGGAGGCTGCAAAGGGTACCCACAGATTGGGGGTGGGTTTATGGACAGGGCATCTTAAAGGAGGTGGTAGAAACAGCAGAAAGGGTTGTACCTTGTAACTTCTGTACCGCAGCTTTGGTGGGTGCTGAGAAGATCCCAGAGGGCAGAAAGGGCTGGGCTCACCTGCTGTCTCCTCTGGCTGGGCTGGAGGGACCTTTGATCTGATCAAAAGGCACCTTTGGGCCATTCTCATGCACCCACAAAGTGCTGTTTGCTCCCCAACATCCCCCCCTGCTCCCACCACAGCCAGTGTGAACCCCGGAGTGATGCTTCGGATCAGACACAAGAAAACCACGTTTTAAGAAACTATCAGGTTATCCAGCAAACACAATTAGCCCAGCTCTCAGTGAAGCAAGCTTAGATGAGATCTGCCAGCTTCCCCTGTTCTATAAAAAGAACAGGAAATCCATTACAAAACTCATTATCTCTGCAGAGCAGTTGGAAGAGGAAATATTCCTCCAGCATCTCAAAGGTCAGCCCCCCCACCCAGCAAACCCGCTGAGCAGGCTCTGCTGCCCAGGGTGCCCTGCCTCTGCCTCCGGGTGTCTGCAGCAGCCTCCTGGGCTGTGAGGAGAGTTAAACCTGCCCGAAGAGGCTGAGCACCCCTCTCCCTGGCTTATCTCACCTCTCCTTAACCCGATTCAGCATCTGTGCAACCCACACATCAGTGCAGCTGCTGCTGGGCACTGCACCCCACCAACCCCCTGCCCTGGGGTATAGATGATCTAACTGGGGAGGGGACCACTGGCATCTGTATATATTATATATATATATATATATACATATATGTGTGTGTGCCCCCACTCCTCCTAGGAAGCACGAGCCGGGGCTCGGGGGGCCGCAGAGGCTGACATCCTGAGCATCAGGTTGGTGTCTGTGTCCGGGTACCGGCCGGGCAGCAGGCTCAGCACGCAGCCCGAAACGCTGCTGGTACCTTCCTGCACCCTGAGGAGCAGATGGCATCTGGCTGGGATGAACTGCAGTCGCCAGCCCGTGCTCGGAGCCAGTAGAAGCCTTCTCTGTCCTTAACCAGTGGTAAGGAGCACGATGGCTTTCAGAGGACTCTCAGTGCTTGCAGTGAGTTTGAAACCCTACCCCAACAGTCCTTCCTAGGTGTTCGGCACGTGGGGACTCTGGAACCACCCCGACTTGCCCCGTGGCATGGCTGAGGAGGGCATAGGGGACCTGTGAGAGGCAGAGGTGAGCAAACATGCCCTTTAACCTTGCTGAGGGAGGAGAGGCGATGCTGGAGAGGGGCTTCCACACAACCGGTCTCAGAGGTGATAGATCTGCTTGTCACTCAGAGACAGACAGTGCTGTGACACGGGCTTCAGGGGGAGGAAATGCCCCCAGCCAGGCGGTGGCGGGAGCTGCCCAGGCACGCGTGTGCTGGGAGCTCCCCTGCCTGGGGCTGGGTGCTGCAGCAACAAAAGCACTTGTGTTGTTTTCTTCTTGGTTTTCTTCCATCCAACCAGAATATCAGGTTGCAACAGAACTCAGCACCCGAAGAGAAACTGTTTACATCCAGTGCCCTGGCCCGGGATGCAGAGAGCTCTGCTCCTCCGCACGCAGCAGCATCAGGGCTGGTGAAACCTCAGGGTTATGGGATTTGCAGCGTCCCACTGAATGCTGAAGGCTCAGGGGCTTCAGAGATGTCAGTCTCCATCCCAGCCTCTCTTGGTCAGCATCCCTGGGAAGGAAATACCATGACTCCCAGCCTGGTCCCAGTCTGTCTGGCACAGCCTGGTTTTAGCCCAGCCTGAATCCCCAGCTTGGTGGGGAGGGGAGGTCAGAGGTTTGTCTGGCTTTTCTGGCTATGGTGGGTGCTCCCCCAGCCCCAGCTGGTTCTGTGGGGTTTGGGGGTGGGGGTGTTGAGTGTGAGGTCCAGTCTGCACCCTGCCTGTCCCCAAGCCTGGAGCAGCCTTTAGTGTCCCACTTTGGGCAGATGTGTCCATGGGTTATGCCAGGCCTTGCACAGTGCTTTGGGCTGGGATAAGCCAGCAGCCCTCCTTCCAGTTCTGCTTGCCTTCCACCCAGAAGCACAGCCTAAACAGGGGTCTTTGAGCTCCCACATAGAGAAAGGGTGGCTGGATATCCAGTATAACCAGCATCACCAGCAAATTCCTCAGCTGTCGGAGCTCAGCTGGACACATCTGGTCGCTGTGCTGGAGAAGGAGGCTCTGCCCAAGGCTGAGCACGGCCCATCGCACCGGGGCAGCAGGCAGACAGGCTGTCCCAGGGCGCTGCTGCTGCACGCACCCATCAGCTCACCGAGCAGGGGTGAGTCCAAGCCAGCTCCCACCAGCTCTCCAACCTGCTGCAGTGGTTTTACAGGGGTGCCTGCCAGCTCTGGGAGGTGCTGCCGGGCGGGTCGGACCCTGGCACTGCCACCACGCAGGTGTCACAGATGAGACTGTGCAGCAGCATCTCTGGCTGCTCCTGGATCCCTTGCAGATCCTGCAGAGAATGTTTCAAGAGCCATGTAACCCCCATGTGCCAGCCAGAGCTCGATGGTGTTGGCAGCAGGAAGCTGGGCAGCGGGTGCCAGAGCATCTCTGCCCTGTGCTCTGAGGGGCTGAGCCGCCCCAGCTCGGGGTGTGAAGGGTCCTGGGAGTGTCCTTCAGCAGAGGGGAGCTTGTGCTAACCCACCACCTGCTGGGGTGTTTTGAAGTGTTGTCCTCTGAGGGATGTTTTCCAGGGGATCAGCATCACCAGCCAGGGCTCAGCAAGGCGGGAGCACAGGGAGAAGGAGCCTTTCACAAGTCACTGTTGTTCCAGCCCAGCCATGATGTCTGGGCTCCTTTCCCAAGTGTATGAAGAGGCAGAATCAATCAGTGTCTATCAATCACTGTCTTTCCTGGGGGGAGGGAGGAGTGCACTGTTTTACCATCACACCCCAGGGAGATGTGCTGAGGGTTCAATACAAGTTGCTCTGAGCTTTCCTTTGCTCAAAGATGCTCTGCCTACACCAGGAATTGGCAGGAAAGCACGTGGAAAGCAGCTTCATTCCTGCAGCTCTAAGTCCCACAGCTGAGACCCCATCCCCAGAGCAATCTCTAGCCCTGCTTGGAGCTGCCCTCAGAGGACACCAGTCCCCTCGTGCTGCACACCCCTGCCAAAGCTGGGCTCACCCACAGCCCCCACACAGCCCCACAGGCAGAGCCAGCACCGAGCTGGGGAGCTGTGGTGGGGATCACAGTCCCTGGACTAGCAGCACCGTGCTGCCCATCCCTGTTCTCCTCATCCTCAGGCAGTTCATACCAGCTCAGCCCATGCTAGCGGGAATGACCTGGGTTCCAGTGCAGGACAAACCCTCTGAGGTTCCCTTCTGGGGCTCGTGTCCACGTGTTGCAGCCAAGCAAACACTGAGTGACTCCCGTTAGCCAAGGATCCTGTCAGACCACTTCCCTTCGCCTGCTCAAACTCCTGCTGCTCCCAACTACCCTGTACCTGGGGACAGCAAGGCTCATTGTTACCCCTGCAGAGCTGGTTCGCTCCTGCCACATACTTCTGCAAACCTGTTCTGGGGCAGCCTCAGGAACCAGCGTTTTCTGCTCACAGCATCCCTCAGCTGCAGCAGAACTGGGCTGGATAAGGGCAGAAGCAGTTGGCAGGCTTCTGCTCTGTGTCTCTGGAGCAACACACAGCAGTCTGCAGTCTGAGGTTCTCTGGGCAAAGAACTGGAGCTAACGAACTTCTGGAAACCTCTGTGTCCCCTTCCCACCACGGGACAGTCTCTGTGCAGTGTGTCACATCTCCCTTCACACCACCACAGGCACAGCACCCCTCTCACTGCTGGGCACAGCACCCCCCTCACACTGCTGGGCACAGCACCCCCCTCACACTGCTGGGCACAGCACCCCCCTCACTGCTGGGCACAGCACCCCCCTCACACTGCTGGGCACAGCACCCCTCTCACTGCTAGGCACAGCACCCCCCTCACTGCTGGGCACAGCACCCCCCTCACACTGCTGGGCACAGCACCCCCCTCACACTGCTGGGCACAGCACCCCCCTCACTGCTGGGCACAGCACCCCCCTCACACTGCTGGGCACAGCACCCCTCACACTGCTGGGCACAGCACCCCTCTCACTGCTGGGCACAGCACCCCCCTCACACTGCTGGGCACAGCACCCCTCTCATACATCTCTGGGAAGGGCTCAGCACCAGTGAACCACCTCCCAGGGAACCCCCTGCCCCCCATGCAGCAGATCCCAGCCTGGGCTGCTGATACCCTCTGGAAGGCCAGCAGCAGGCACTCCCCTTGCAACACCTGGAAGTCAGAGGCTGCAGAGGAAGAAAGCCCAAAGGAAGGTTTCTCTGCCTTGATAAATACTGCCCCAGCCCCGGGGCTCTCCTGGAGGGACCCCAGATGAGTCACCATCCCACCACACAGTGCCTTCTCTAGCAGGACAGGTGTTGCCACAACTATTTCACCCTCTGGAGTGGAATCAGCCAGACAGGCCCTGGGTGCCCTGGGTTTGGCAAGCCCAAACCTGCAGCCTGTGGAGGATCCCCACGCTGGAGCAGGCTCCTGGCAGGACCTGGGGACCCATGGGGGACCCAGGCTGGAGCAGTCTGGTCCTGAAGGCCTGCTCCCCATGGAAGGACCCACGCTGGGGCAGTTGGGGAAGAGCTGAAGCCCCATGGGAAGGACTCTCACTGGATAAGCTCATGGAGGACTGTCTGCCGTGGGTGGGACCCCACAGTTGGGCAGGGGAGGGGTGTGAGGGGTCCTCCCCTGGGGAGGAAGGAGCAGCAGAGACCATGTGAGATGGGTTGACCCCAACCCCATCCCTCTGTGTCTCTCCAGGGCAGGGAGGAGGGAGAGAAATCAGGAATAAAGTTGAGCCCAGAAAGAAGGGAAGGCAGGGGGGAGGTGGTTTAAGATTTGGTTTTATTTCTCATTATCCTACTCTGATTTAATCCATAATAAACTGAATTAATTTTCCCAATTTGACTCTGTTTTTCCTGTGATGGCAACTGGTGAAGGATCTCTCCCTGCCCTCACCTCCACCCCTGAGCCTTTTGTTATATTTTCTCTCCCCCACCCAGGAGTGACAGAGGCTTAGAGGGGCTTTGAGGGGCACCTGGCTCCCAGCCAGGGCCGACCCACCTCACGTACCTCCCCCTGGACCACTCACAGGGCATCCTGAGGGCTCGCAGGGGCCAAGCAGAGAAACATGCCCCTGGGATGTGTCTCAGGACAGGGGGAGGCCGGGTGCTGGCAGGGCCATGAAACAGTTAAACAGTATCGTGAGCTCCCTCCCAATTGTTCTGCAAGGTGTGCTGTGACATTTGTACTTCCTCCTGGAAGCCTGAGGCAGAGGCAGCAAGGGAGAGACTGCCAAGATGCTGCCTGCCCCCCGGCCCCAGCCCTGAGGGTCTCTGCTGGGGCTCCACCATGGCCTTCCCCAGGCTCATGGGCCGCTGTGCGCTGATCCTGCTCCTGGCTCTGCTCTGCGATGCCATCGGGCTCATCATCCTCATCCTGGGAATCTTTGCTCCACTGAGCTCCTGGGACTTCTTCGTTTACGCGGGAGCTCTGGTCCTCGCCTTCAGCCTGCTCTTCTGGGTCTTCTGGTACACGTTCAACATCGAGTTGCCCTTTGGGGAGCTGGGCCTTAACTGACCCACTGCTCCCGCCAGGCCGAAATGGGAGCTTGTCCTTGGAGGAGCAGTGCTGCGTGCTGGGAAGCTTCAGAGCATCATGCAGTTGTTGAGGAGCATCCAAAAAGACCCAGGGAAAGGGCCTGCTGGTCCCCACAGCATCAAGCAGCCAGATGGACCCTCAAGGGAAAGGTACCGACAGCTTGGCGCGCGCAGGGATGCTTTGCTGGGGATGCAGAGGTCTTGGCAGGGCAGCCAGGCTTTCCTGCTGGTGACAGCCACTCTGCAGGAGTAACGCTCGATTTCAAAATGCTCTGAGATGATTAGTGATGGACAGGAGCTTGGTTTTGATGAGATGGGCTTGTCTGAATGAATCCAGGGAGGGGGTTTTGGTGGGAATTGGAGGTGGCTGGTACCTGGGGTTTATTCACTCAGCTCTTCCCATGGGATGGTGCTGTGAGCTGTGGGTCCCAGAGAGTCACTGCTCTCTGGACAGCTTTTGGCAGCAGAGGGACAGGGACCATGAGCAGTCTCCCAGTAATACAGCCTGGGCAGGCAAAGTCAGTAAGAATAATCCAGATGCAGGCTGTCACATAGCACCAACACCTCTGTAAATGGTGTGTGAGGGAACTAACCTGGCTGGTTACTGGCCTACCCCCATCACACCAGTGTGCGCTACTGGGATGCCCAGACAGGGAAGGTTTTGCCAGCACAAAACCTATTTGCAGGAAGGTATTGGGGAGCAGTGTAAAGCCAAGTGAAGGTCGTGTCACCAAGGCGCCGGCACGATGCCCTGTGCACAGAGCAGTGACCAGTGCTGAGCACACAGAAAGCGGGGTACAAAGTGCCAGCTGTGAACACTGGCTTTGTGATTAGGCTTTCTTAATCTCAGGCTGGCCTGCAACGTGCCTGGGTTGTTTGGCAGCCACCCAAGGGGCAGAAAGGTGCTGCAGCCTGGTCCCTGAGCAGCAGGGACCCTCAGATGGAGCAGCAGGCCCAGCGTGGCGTGGGAGGGATGGAGCTGCTGCACAGGGCTTGGCCATGCTCTCACAGCTTAACAGAGTGTCTGTCTGTCTGTCTGCCACATGGGCAGCATCCAGCCTCCTTTCCAACATCCCAAGGAAATGTTCCTTCCCATCAGCAAGGCTGGTGGAGCCAATTAGCCCAAATTAATTAACAAGCAGCTCCATTGTGCTCAGAACTGTGTGGTACATGAGAAAAGGATGATGACAGTAGGAGGACAGCCCAGCTGGGAGCCAAGATTGCACCCGTGCCCCAAGAGCCAGCCCTCTCTCCAAGGAGTTAGTGGGCTGGTGACAGCGCAGAGAGAAGGCAGACATGGGGGTTATATCACCCACTGACACGTGGGTGAGTATCAGGCTGATACCTGACTCACCTCTCCTCAGTTTTGGCATCTCAGCCAGCCCAGTGCCCCCACATACCTACCTCCTAGTGCATAATGCAGGAAGATTGCCAACCTGCCATGGTCGCCAGCCACAAGGCACTGCAGAGGGATTTCTTCACACAGTTTTTGATAAAGCCTTTTTCAGCTGGTGGGAAACTTTTCCCATTGTTATTTACTGACTCTTCTCTGCTTCTCTTCTTGTTGTCAGTGAGCACAGGAGGCGTCCAGGAAGTTTTCTCACCCCCCCCTGCCCGGGGAGCGTGGATGCTGCAGTGTGAGTCACAGTGTTTTACAGCCCTGCACTTTACCAGGATGCCCAGATCAGCAGTTCAGCTTTACCCTCCACCACCAGGTCTCAGGGAGCTTTTCCACCCAGGTGCCCTTGGGACTTGCCTCCCTTGAGAGTTTCCTTGATGCGCCCCGGATAAGAGCCTGCACCACGCACCAGCTGGATGCTCAGCTATACATGAGGAAGGGCAGCAGTAATGAACACCCTCCTTTATTTGCTCTGGGATTTTTAATTGCTAGCATTAAGCCTGTTCAATCCAGCCCGTAAGCCTTGGCTGAGGGCTCTGTCACCATGCAATGTCTGTCCCTTGCTGGGTGCATGCCTGGGTGCGTTGCTCAGGGACAACACCCAAAGAGCTGGTGACATTGCCCAGGGAACCCAGCAGGAAATGGGTGCAAGGTCCTTGTCATCACCTGTCCCTCCTGGGCTGGTGGGACAGCCCACTCCTGAACGATGCTTTTTAGGGGGCAAAGTCTCTGCCAGCACCATCAGCTGAGCCAGTGCATGTGCCAGCACATGGCCATGGGGAAGCTTTGGAGTGAGGAGGGATGGAGGGTGATGCTCGTCCATGGCAGGGTCAGCATGAGTGAAGCATCTGTGTGTCCCTGGCCTTGGAGGCTCAGTCCTGTGCAGCGCTGGGACAGCTGCCCAAGCCCAGCACATTAATGACCCAAGAGCTTCTCTTTCACCAGGGGGGGTTGGTTTTTGATACTCGGTCTGTTTGCTCTGAGCTACTGGGGTCTTTTACACCCCAGTGACCTGAACTGCCCATCACTGGAAAGCATCACCCCCCTGCTGCTCCTGTCCTGAGACCACAGCCCCAAAACACTGTGGAAGTGCCTGCCAGGGGTCTCCCTTCACAACTCAGCCTTGGGAGTCTGGGCTCCCTTGCACCTCTTCCCCTGTGCAGCACCACAGCCAAGGCATCCCTTGCTCTGCACCACGGGCAGCACCAGGGGCAATAACAACCTCAGGGGTGTCAAGTTTTGGCTCGTGTGTCTAGATCTTCAAGGGGACAAAAATCCTCCTTCTGTGACCCAATATTAGCAGCCTTGCTCATGCCCTGACACAGGCTGATCCTGAAAATCACTGTGCCCCACTCAGAAGCTGATGTGACTGCATGAGTGTCGTGGAGGTTGTGGACATCGTGTTTGCCTCCTGCTTCAGCTTCTGTGTCTGATCTGGCTGGGAGTCAGTGGTGCCCCGAGTCCCAGTGCTTTGATTTTAGATGTCTTTAGTGGAGGCACCTTGTATTTCACCATCAAGGTCTGTTAAAGTGTTTGCATCTTTTCCCTGTCTGTTTATAGGGAAACAGAGAAGGACCAGAGCAGGAAGGAAAGGAGCAAGCAGATGAAGAGAGCAGAGCCAAAGGAGGACTGTGCTGCTCCTGCAAATCCATCACTGAAAATACAGAGCCAGCTACACAGACCACCCTGGGCACCAGTACTCAAGGCAGCACTTGAACAGTGATACCTTTATCACAGGATCTCTAAGCACATCACCTTCACTGCTACCCAGTGCCCTCACCTCAGAGCAAGCTGGTAGCAGTGGGGACCTGGTGCTGATCAGCTGGCTGACATCCTGGACCGGTTCCACAAGCCTCAGAGCATGGATGCAAAGAACTAGAACAGCTCACAGCTGGAGATGCTGCTGGAGGTGCAGCTGACTCCCTGGCTTGTGGACCTCTAGAGACAACGAAATCAGAACAGAAGATCTCTGAAGGGAAGGGAAGCTGCTGGCTCCTCCAGCCATCTCATGCAGAGTTCCAGAGGCTCCAGTGAGAGCACACACAGAGCAACATTTGGGTCTCCAAAGGGAGGGCTGGGCTGGGGGTGCCACCCTTCAGTGCTGCCTGGACAACAGCATGGACCAACTGACACTTTAGGGGTGATACCAGGCCCTTGCTGGCCTCGAGCATCTTGGACAGCAGCAATGGCAGAGGGGGTTGAGGGCAAGTTTTTCATCGTGAGAACTACTGACTGAGGGGGAAACTAGCAGCTCTTCTCTGCCTCTAGTTCCCAGGGCATGAGACTGGTGGCAGGGCTGGCATCTCAGCCTCTGCCATGCAGAGGCAACCCGTGACCCTGAAGCCATCTAACCATGCTGTCCTCCCACCCTGGGAGGGAAGGCTCCCTGCTCAACTCCATGGATGTGCTGTGCCAGGTCATCCTGGGTTTAATCCCCTATCTATTTAACCCCCTATCTGCGGTTTAATCCTGTCCCAGGGACCACCTCCCAGTTCCCCAGACCACCAGTCAGAGTCACCATGCTGAGGGATGCTGTCATGTGTGTCGAGCAGTGTGTGAGGCTGTCTCCTGGGGGTGCAGAGCAGGGCACAGCCCATCCCAAGGTGTTTCCAGGCTTCTGTTTTGTTCTGGGGAAACCTTTAGGTGTCACCTGACTGGGGCTTTTCTAATAAAGTGTCTGCCCTCCTTTTTGAAGCTGTTCACTGACAGAAGGGGGGGGGGTAAGGTGGGAACCTCTGATGGCAGCAACTCAGTCCAAAAGCACTCTTACACGAGGGAGGAGTGCTGAAAAAGGGGCAGCACGAGGGGGAGAAATCACTGAGTTACAGTATCAGTGCCAAGCATCATCATTATCCCTTCTCTGGCAATCTGGAGAGACCCCCATGTTGTTCAAGTGTCCTGGCTCTGGGCAGGGGGCTCAAAGGGCTGGGGTAGCAGTAGAGCATAGGACTCTTAATCTAAAGGTTGTTGTCCTGGAGCTGCACCAAATCACCTGTCTCTGAGAAGCCCCTTTTATGGGGAAGTGATATCAGGTGGTGTGGAAACAGCCCAGGATAAATCAGCTCCCCTGGGATAACTCAGCTCAACTGTGGTGACTTCTTGGGGGAGGTTGGTTCTGGTCTGGCCAGAACCAGGACATCAAGTAGGCTCTTTTTTTTAAAGAAAGGTCTTTAACAGACACAGACACTCTTGGTCCTGCTGTGTCTGCAGCCAGCATGGCAGTGGGCCCTCCAGAGGTCATTAATGATCTTTCCTTCAAGGAGACAGTATTAAGAGGATCTCTGAGGGTTTTGCAGGTTCCTATGACTCCAGAAGCAGAGCCCTTAGCTGTCAGGAGACCGTTGGCCATGACCCCCAGGTGAGTGACTGCACTATCTGCCCTAGGGATGAGCTGACTGCTCCAGGGCTGCCCACCAGCGTGAGGCCAGCTCTCCATCCATGGCTGATCAAGGAAGGAGCCAGCCTGCAGCCAGGAATTTTACCCAGTAAAGGGGTCTGGGGGCATTGGGAACTGACCCTGCTGCTTCCAGGCCACCTCCACACCTCACCCACGGGCTGAGCCAGCCTTGCTTGGAGGCAAGAGGCTGGGTTTGAAGAGGGACCATCCCCCCTTGCTCTGACAGGGAACCCAAGCCAGGGACCACAGACTGCTCCTGCTCCTCTGGACCTGCACAGCAGCTGGTACCCGGGTGCTGGGCAGGGATGACAAGCTGGGCTTGCCCATCCTGGGGCAGATGGTTCTCCCAGGCTGCACAAAGGCTCCTGCATAACCCCCCCTCACAGTGGAGCTGCATCCGAGTCCTGGAGCTCCCGGTGGGGGGAGCCCAGCCCTCTGCTCTGCCCAGCATCCATTAAGGAACCGGCTCCCTTAATGCCTGAGCCCGGGCTGGGCTCCAAATGGATCAGCCCGGGAGTGCTGGCCAGGAGCTAATTGCTGCTCGTTGGGAAGGTAACGGGGAGCCCTGCAGTCATTAGCGAGAGGGGTGAGAGCAAGGGCTGGTGTCACCAGCAGCCACAGGCGTTGCCCAGGGGCTTCTCTGCAGCTGCTGGATGTGAAGCTGAAGAGCAGCTCCCAGTGCCACACCAGCAGCTCCTGCATCCCTGGGACAGGCTGCTTCCCCAGAGCCTGCAGGGGATGAACCCAACTGCCTGGGCACCAGCGGCAGCTGGGTGAGCTCATGCCGTTGCTGTGCTTCATAGCTGCTCTCTCCACTCGACCAGGGCCAGCTCCTGTCCCCACATCCCTCAGCGAGGGCCTGGGGGTCTCTTCCTGTGAGCTGTGCCCACCGTGGGCATTCATCTCCCAGTGAGGACACTAGCCAGGACCCTCACTCCCCACCAAGCCTCCAGTCCTGTTGTAGGCTCTTTGCAGAGCCCAAGAAGAGGAGTCCAGCCCAAGGCCATGCCCCATATGCTGCCACAGCTGGACCATGTGCCGAAAGCATCTCGGCTGGAGAAACTGAGCCATGGGGACAGCCAGCCAGGCCAGTGTCACCTTCTGTCCGTGTTCCACACTGGCCACATCAGACAAAGCCAGCCAGCCCCATGCCAGCCCTGACTGACCATGGTGCTCCAGGAGCCCTGCCGGGGTGCAGGAGAGGGGAGAGGGCTTGGAAGAGCCTCCTTCTCAATAATTCATGGTGAGCTCTCTGCTGATGGAGCTGGGGCTTTCAGAGGCTGGCTCCTAATGGAGCCTGCTGACGTGCCTGGCCAGTAAGCACTCCTGGGCCCTGCACAATTCCCACTTCTCCCATCTCTGCGCCATAAAAATGCCACCTTCCCCTGCTAATGATGCATTATGCAGCCATTACTCAGGGTTCGTAGCCCTGCTGCCATCATGCAGAGCTCTTCAGAGGTGTGGGAAGGGCAGCGTGTGTTCCCCAGGCAGGGAAATCGCACGTGCTGGGATCTGCCAGGGGTCCTGCCCGTGCTGGAGGCTGGTGGAGGGTGATGGGCCATCTGAGTCAGCTGCACAGGGAGGAGAAGAGGTACCAACAGGGGTAACTAGAGCATAGCATGGCCTGCAGACATCCCACCCTGGCTCCTTCAGGCAGAGGAGGGAGGGGGATGACAGGGGACACTTGGGATCAGGTCAGCTGGTGCTGCAGGGGCAGTGGCCATGATGTGCTGATTGCCTGTGGGACATCTCCACCTGCAGAGCCAGATGATGTCAGAGATGATGGGTAGAAAATGACTCAGGAATGGCAAAGTTAATGGTTGGATGTGATGCAGGAGAACATCCTCCAGCCAGCCTCTCAGCTGTGCTGACTGCCCCTGTGCAACTGGCCAGGGTTTCCTGGGACCCTCTCCTGCCCACGTGGACATCCCAACAATCTGGGTGGAAAAGGGAATGTGACCCTGGTACAGTTCAAGGCGCCACGTAACCAGGGAGGGGGTTCACGAGGACCACAGCATCATGGCAAGGTGTAGGTCACCTTAAATAGCTCTGTGTATCATCTGCATGCCCGCTTTGCTGTCCACCCCGCATGGAGAACTGTGGAGGTCTACCCAGCTATCCATTCATGCCCCCTGCCCTTTACCCTTGCCCAGACATACCTCCACCTGAAGCCCACCCCGTACCCACCTAACGCTCTACTCATCCATCCACCTATTCATCCCAATAGATGTCCCAGAGCTGCAGGCATGACTTATCCTTGGGACATTAAGCCCCCATGACAAACTAAAGCACTGAGTTTCTCAGGATTAAGCTGGAAATAGCCCCAGCATCCTCTGATGGACACGTCTGGTGGGAGGACCGGCCGTACGGTGTCTGGAGGCTCTGGTTTGCCAGAGATCCAGAGCTCTTCCCCAGGGACCATAAGCAGGAGGTGGCTTGGGAAGGTCTGGCTCAGCCATCAGCTTTAACCAGGACACAGGACCATGGCAGCTTTTCCAGCTGCACAAGGAGGGGCTGGGAACGTCTCTCCCTAAGGCAGGCACACCCCAGCCCATACCCACAGCCACCCCAGTCTCTGAGAGCACCGAACACAGGCCCCAGTGCCTGGAGATGAGGGGCTGTGGTGAGGGCACGGTGATGGTGGGTGGTTGGCTCGGCCAAAGCAGCAGATGGACCTGATGCAGCAGTGCCCAGGGAGCCTGGCTGGTGCCCGCAGGCCCAGGAGCGTGCCATCCCCAGGGCGCTGCTGGGTTCTTGGCCCAGGCAACCTTCTGCCTGGCCTCCGCCTGCCAAAGGCCCAGCGAGCCATTCCCACAGCACCCCCGCACGGTGCCACCCCTGAGGGCCATCCCTGGCCAAGCAGTGCCACCCTGTGGCAAGCACCCTCCTTGGCTCCGAAGGGGGGGATGCCCTTGACTCCCACCCCAGGCCTCCAGCCCCATGCCACTGGTCCCAGCTGATGGTCTCTTCTCTGGTGGTCCTGCTGGAATCCGTGACCATGACACGGCACAAGGCATCCCATCCCATCCCATCCCATCCCAGTGCTGCCTCTGAGGCTCTTCCCTGTCCCCATTGCCTTGCCCAAATATCAACAGGGCTCCAGCAACAGCAGCTGAAAGTGGGTTCCTCTTGTGGGAGCCCCCCAGGGTATGGATTCGAGGAGGAGAGGTCCACTCCCACGTCCCATCAGCCCTCTGCAAGGGGCTGGGGCCCCGACACCCTGCATTAATCCCCCAGCCTGATTAATAATGTGCTTTATTATTAACCAAGGAGGCACGGACGCATCATGATCAGGTAATGCTTTCTTATGAAACAGCTGCCATTCCAGCCTGGTGTCTCAAGCACCTTTCCCCAGGCAATCTCCCAGTGCAGGGGTCAGTGTTGTTGCACCCCAGGTGTGGGCGGGGAAACTGAGGCACGGGGTGTGGGAACACAGTAACAGCATCACAGGGAGAGGCTGAGCAGATGGCAGCCCAGCCAGGGCACTGTGCCCTGGTTGTAACCCCGGGGGAAGGGGTGGGATGCCATCAGCTCCTCTGCCTCAGACCACTCACCCCTCTCCAGTCCCATGCGGTTCTTTGTTGCCCCCTGAACGTGCTGGCTGGTGAGTGGCACTGCTGGCCACGTTTGCCTTGGCTGATGCTCAGCCATGCAGTGGGAACATCCCTTCAGGGACACAGGAGCTTGGCCCGAGCCTGCACCCTGCTGTCATCTCCACGGGTGCTGGTGAGGGATGTCCTGCTCCCAGGCACGCTGGGGTGCCTGTGAAGGTGCCGTGGCCCTCTGCACATTCCTGAACAACAGGGCCAAGAGCAGAAACCATGGGGGCAGGAAGTGGGTCAGGAGGCCAAAGGTGGCAGCCAGGCTGCAGGTGCTGCGCTGGGGGGGAGAAACATGGTGAGGAGGCAGCTCTGGCATGGGGGTCACCAGTAGCCCCCACTCCTCCCTCCCCTGAGAGCTGGCACACAGGGTCCCAAATCTCAGCTGTGCCTCTCAGATGTCTGCTTCCCCTCCTCCCCTCCAAACCATGAGCCCTGGGATGAGGGGCTGAGACTCCCCTGGGTGGGACGGGCCCCAGAGAGGGCAAAGCCAGGATGCACTGGGGACCGAGTGGTGCCTCACCTGTCCAGCACGGGTGGAGACAAACTGCTGGGCATTAGAGGCTGGACATGGGGACAAGAGAACATCCCTCTGCCAAGGCACTGGGCTCAAGGAAGGAGAGCAGGGTGGGATGCCAAATCTGGCCCCTCATGCAGCCCAGACCCTTGGTTTAGCTCCCTTTCCCACACCCTGACACCTGTCCCTGCATCCCCAGGGCAGGGGGGATGCCTGTGACACTGGGGAGGTGTCCTGGGAACCTCAGAGAGAGGTGAGGGAGGACAAGGCTGAGACTGCCTGGGGGATGAGCTGGCATTCCTTCCCACCCCATCGCGCTGAGATGCACGGGCTGGCAGAGGGGTCAGTGAGCTCTGGGAGGCCAGGATCTCCCTCCATCCTCTGGTTCTGCTGCCCGTGTTGTCTGGTAGGTAAAGGATAGCATCTCTGGGATGGAAAGCCATGAGTTTCTGCTCCATGGCAGATGCTCCACATTCACTGATAACCTCAGCAGCCAGCCAGCAGCCTGGGGACCTCCAAAAGCTCCCCACAGTCAGGACTCTCTGACACACAGAGCCCTTGTTTGTTCCCAGGCTCTGGATACTGAGGTGCCACTGTCACAGTCCTCAAGGAGCTGGGATGGATGGGAGGGACCAGCACAGCTCTGTCACCTGCACGCACTGTCCCAGGGTGAGGGAGGGGTGACCACCCTCCCCACCAAGCCAGCAGAGCCCACTAGCAGGGTTTGCCCTGCTGTGTTCTAACTCAAAGCTGCAGAGAACGCCAGTGGTGGCACCGTGAGCACCCAGAGCTCTGCAGACAGGTCTGCAGGTCCATTCAGCCCCGGCCAGGTGGGAGCACTTCATCCAAAGCTGCTTTTCCAGGGATCTTTCCAGAGAGGTCCCAGCCCCGGCTCTGTCCCAACGTCAGGGACACCCTCCAGCATCCAAGCTGATCCCACCCCCATTACGAGTCCCTCTTCACCAGCAGCAGCCAAGGGAGCACAGCTGCCAGCATGGCCACAGTCAGGATGAGGAGCACGGCCAGGGCGATGGGCGACTGGAAGCATTTCACCCCCAGGGCCGAGCTGGATGACACCGAGCTCCGTGTTTCTGCCCTGCTCCTCCTCCCCAGGGAGCTGCAGTCTGCATCCACCAGCGGCATCCCGTGGTCGCTGATGATGAAGATGTGGGCTTCCCGTGCCAGCTCCCCCGGGACCCCCTGGGAGCCCGTGGTGCCGTTCCCCACCCTGCAGCACTGGTCAAAGCGCTGCACCGGCATCACAAAATGGCTGGGCACCACCAAGGTGTTGCTGGCCTCCGTTTTGGTCAGATGGGACAAGGAGGAAGGTGACAGAGGCATCTCCAGTGCGTGGGGGCTGGTGCCCGCCTTGGGGGGCCAGGCAGCCTTCGTCTTGCTGAGGAAGGTGACGTAGCGGCAGATGGGGCAGACGATGCTGCTCTGGGGCTGGCTGCCCAGCTTGGCAGAGAGCAGGCACTTCACCAGGCAGTCGTGGCAGAAGGTGTGCCCGCAGCTGAGCGTGCGGCGCGTGGCCTCCAGCGGGGGGAACTTCTCGTAGCACACGGGGCACTCGGACAGGGCACCCTCCTTGCTGGAGGAGGTCTCAGACATCCTTGCTCTGCCGGCCCCTGGCACTCCCCAGCTGCCAGGAGGAGATGTGAAGAGGTTAACAAGGCTCCCAGCTGCAATGATTAACATGATCCACCTCTTCTCCAGATCTCCTCCTCCTCCTCCCTGCTCTCTCACCTTTGCCATCCTGCCCCTAACAGACGGGGTGGAGGGCTACCAGGCTCAGCCTCAGCAAGGCAGGGCATTTTCAGGAGCGGTAAGCCTCTGTGGTTGCTAGGGCAAGAGGGAGGTGAGGGAAGGACCTCAGCTCCAGAGCCACCAGGAACAACAATCCCTGGGTGCAAAACCACAGAGAAAGGGGCATGAGCCCCTGGCTGGAGCTGTGTCTCCCTGCTCAGTGCCTGGCACAGGGGAAGCAGGTTCAGCTCGTGTCACAAACAACTCCGTGCTCTGCTGCCAGTTCCAGGTGCACAAGAGGTGGGAACTCCCATCCCACAAGGAAACCTGCCAAGGAACAGGAGATGTTCCCATTCCAGGGGCTATGGAGGGGCCAGGAAGAGCAGGAGGAACCCAGGTCAGCAGGGCAGACGGGGAGTGTGGGGCACCACGGGGATGGAGAGGGAGTGTAGCATCCCTGGGGCAGCGGGGAGCACCCACACCAGGTTCCTTGTGGCTGCTGGAGGATGTTCCAGGCTGGTGGCCAGGCCACAGCCATCTCTGTGCTGTGCTGGAGCGTGGTGTGGGCAGCAAACCCCAGAGACCAGCGTCTCCTGTTAGTCAGAGCGGGCAGGGCAGAGCCCAGCTGGCGTGCCTGGTCCCCCCCAGGCCAGGGTGTGAGGGGGAGAGCAGGGCTCCCAAACCCCAGGCCTGCGTCTGGGCTGGGTCTGAAGGTCCTGTGCATCTCCCAAGGCAGGGAGCGTTCAGGGAAGGGAAAGGGGAGGTGGAGGTGGGAAGCAGGGAGAGAGGAGAGGGGAAGGGAGAAGGAAAAAGGGGGAAAGGGGAGACAGAAGGGAGAAGGGGATGGAAGGGGGAAAAGGAGGAAGGGATGCTCAGCTCAGCTCCCTTCTCTTGGGCTCAGCTCCTCAGAACCGGTTGGTTTCCCCTCCTTGCAGCATTCTCAGACCTGCCCCACCTGCACCCTTCTCCTCGCCCATGGCTGTGCCCGTGGCCATCCTCACAGCCTCTTCTGGAGGATTTTCCATCCCCCCAGCTGCCCTTCTCTCCCACAGGAGCCACCCCCAGCACCGCAGCGGCCACATGAACGCAACGAGCATCTCCTCCCCGTGCGGGAGGAGAAGGACCGAGGCTCCTACTCCGGCTTAGGAAGGATCAGGGGCTCCATGTGCCCCTGAAGTTCTGCAGAACCCCGAGCCCGTGCCCTAACGCCCCCTTACCTGCTGCAGGGCACCAGGGCAGGGGCCCCTCCATGCACTGCCCCGCTGTCCCCAGCAGCGGGTCCGGCCGTGCCCCAGCTCCGGGCACCGGCTGGGGAGAGGACGGGGACGCCGAAATGACAGGGAGGTGCTGGCTGCGCGTTTCATGCGGGCAGGTTGCGTCAGAGCCGGAGCGGGGACAGGGACAGCTCCCGGGGAGTGAATGCGGAGGAACTCGTTCGGGCTTTAAAGGCCCCGTGTTCCCGGGCTGGCCAGGGCGTGGGGCAGGAGCCGGCGTCAGGGAGGGACAGGAGGCACCGTCCTGCCTCCCTCCCCTCGTGCCATAGGAGGATGCAGCCGGGTCCATCCCGGGGGTCCCGAGGGATGGGGATGCCGGGATGCCGGGATGCCGGGATGCCATCCCCCTCTGCGGCTGCACAGCAGCATCCTGCACCAGGGGTGGGCTCCCACCTCCGCTGCCCACCCCTCGCACTGGCCACATCTCTGTCCCTGTGCCTCCTCCCCTCCTCACCCCCCAGACTCCCCACTCCCGCCCTGCACTCCCCATCCTACGCCGCTCTTCCAAGCCCTGGTGTGGTGTGTACAGCCTGACAAACACACTCCAACAGGCTCGAGGGACACAGCTGCCTTTTACACGTGCCCTGAGGAGGTTCCCAGCACCTCAGGGAGCAGTGATCCAGCACCAGGCAGCAGCAGAACCCCAAGAGCCCCGGGCAGGCAGCAGCCCTGTGCCTGGCCGTCTCTGCAGTTGTGGGTGGCTCAGGAGTCACCCTTTGGGTGCAGGTGGGCTGGAAACCTGCACAGAGAAGATCTCCTGTGTCCTTACCAATGCTGCCAGTCCCTCACCTGACCCCCGGCAAGAAGCTGAGAGGCACCTTCCCTGCAGAGGCCTTGTGAACTGTGCCAGGGGGGTGGGTCGCTCTGTACAGCCACCCCTGCCACCTCTCAGCCCCGCCAGTGGCCTCAGGGCTGCCAGCCCACACTCAGGCTGGCTGAGCAGCTCCCCAGGGACCAGGGAACCGTTTGCTGCATCCCAAGGAGGCGCCCAGGGCAGGCGTGGTGTCCCCAGACCCCTGCCTGCACACCTTCCCCAGCTGTGGCTGTGGCAGTGCACCCATGGGGGCTGGATTTGTGCTGTCAGGGGTCCCAAATGCCGTGGAGGGCTGGGGGGTTCCATCACAGAAAGCCTTCCAAAGGAGCCTGGCTATATGGAGGAGACCTGCCTCGGGTCAGAGAGGTGCTTTACCCAAGCATCCCCAGCCCCGTGCTCCTCCAGCCTCAGGACGATGCCCAGTGCTCTGCAGGGTCTGTGGGACAGGCATAAGGGGTGATGCACCCAAACCCCACTGAGATGGCCCCTGGAGCCCCTTGGTGGGCAGGGGGTGTGGTGTCACCCGGCAGGGCGCAGGGCTGCTGGCGTGGGCAGCAGTATCAGTCGCTCATGGGCGGTTACAACACCCAGCCAGTTTCTGGAGAAGGAGGGGTGCAGCCCCGTGCACTGGGCCAGCTCCCAAAATGCATCTGCCCTCTGCAGAGAGCACCCATGGTGGGACACCTGTGCCTCAGGGGAGACCTCTCCAGCCACAGAGCCCTGTCCCCTGCTGGAAGGAGAACCAGAGCACGTCAATGCCTTCTACACCTCTGGTTATGACTGGGGACCAAGCCATGCCACTCCTCACCCCAGTTTCCTTGGCATGATCAGAAATTCAGGCTGAAACTTCCTCAGAGAGACCGTGCCAGGGCTGAGGTCACACAGTAGGTAGGTGTCCCCATCCCCTGGCCCCTCCTTGGTGCTGCTGGAGGAGCCAGGGCTGCACCCACCCAAAGCTCCTCCGCTGAACAGTGACCTGGGCTGGCGAGCGCAGATTTGGGGCAGCCCAGCATCTCCCCAGCTTCAGTTTGGTCCCTGCTGGCACCAAGGCGGGGTGGAAATTCCTGTTTCCCATACCTTGAATGTCTGGCTGCTGGAAACTATGAGCTCATGGCTCTATACATAGGCACTGGAAAGACAGGTCTGCCTCCCTCTGCTGCCCTGGCCACGCCAATATCAAAGGGATTTCGGCATATCGCAGCCCCAGCCCCGTCAGCGGTTTCGTTGCTCCCCAGGCAGGCTTTGCTGGGTGCCTTTGCCCCACTTTCCCATGTGGCAGCACCATTCCGAGTGACAGGGTCGAGTCTGATGGTACCTGAAGGACGGAAACCAAGTTCAGGGGTGAGCCAGACCCTAAACGCTGCCTGTGACTCTCGGGCTTTAAGGGGTGCAGCTCACAGCCAGTGCTTGAGTCCCCTTGAACCCTGCACAGGATGAAGGGCTCCAGGATCTTTTTTATCCTGGTGGCACCAGTCTCAGGTCCCCTTCCAGGGACCACAGCTCACAGCTCCTCTGCCCTGGGTCAGTGACTGCCAGAGAAGAAGGGATGTTTCTGACCCAGAGGAGGAGGGTCAGGGCGGCTGGGGTCCTCCCCCTGCAACAGCAGCAGCTTTAGGGCAGAGCTTTGAAGCCACTTGCAAGGACAAGAGGATGCTGCAGAGACAACCCTTGCCTTCCAGAGCATCACCCCAACTTTCCACTCTCAGTGGCCGTGGGTAAGTGAAAGCCCTTATTTCCCAAGTATATTTAAAGCCAGGAGGTGGGTCTGTGGGTGAGCCCAGTGCCAGGCTAATAACCACTGTAGGGCTGGGTATTTCCCTCATTTCCAATGAGCAAAGGGACGTCCCACACCCAGGAGCTCAGCCAGGGACAGGGTCCTGGTCAGAAAATCCTGGATTCATCCCTGATCTTGTCGTGCAGCCACAACCCTCCCCTGGGGCTGGGCTGGGGGAAGCCTCTGGCTGGGGAAGGCTGTCAACAAGGGACAGCCCAAAGCTGCAGGAGGGATTGCTGTGCCCATGCCAGGAGTGGTGGTGGTGATGGCCAGTGTCCCTGTCCAGTGGCCTCAGCATGTCGCTGGTGAAGCTGCAGCGTCACCCTGCGAATCGGGGGTGCGTTGGGGGTGTGTGTTCTCCTCCTGCTCCTCAGCCCTGCCTCAGGCATCACTGGGAACGGGGCAAAGGAGGGGGCAGATCTTCATCCATGTTTGACCCTAGGCTGGGGAGATATCACAGCAGGGGAGCAAAATGACCTTCCCAGGGCTGCATCGTGCTGGTGGAAGGGGCTGGCCTCGCTCCCACGCTTCCAAAACAAACCCACACGGCTGGAAAAGACAGACAAGCCCCCTCTGAGGGGCTTGGGTGCCCCTGAGCTCGTTCGTCTTTCCCCACACCTGCTCTGCTTGACTTCAGAGTGGGGACATCCCAGACTCACAGCACTGTTGGGGCTGGAAGGGACCCCCAGAGCCCATGGGGTCCAACCCCCTGCCAACGCAGGGTGCCTGGGGCAGGGCGCACGGGGAGGTGTCCAGACGGGGCCTGGATATCTCCAGAGAGAAACCAATCGGTGTTGATGAAATCAGTGTCTTTTCGTTCCGGGTGTCCCCACCCCGGCTGCCAGGCACCCGGTGGGATGGAGCCCCCCCGCCAGAACGCTGAGTCAGCGGGATGGCGCAGCCGGAGCTCTTCCTCAGCGTCCCCCGCCGCGCTCGCAGCCGTGCCCAGGAGGTGGAGCTCTCGGATGCGCTTTGCACACCCGAAAGAAGAAGAAGAGCTCCAGGGTGTGCTGATAAAACCCCTCCGAGCCCGCACCTCTCCAGAGCTGCGGGTCTGGATGGAGCCGGGGTCCCCAGCCGGGAGGCTGCCCCTTCCCCACCAGGACGGATGGGGTCCGCTCACCCTCCTGCCGCTTGATGTGATGAATGATGAGGAATGATGCTTGAACACCAAGGAACAAGCAAATCTTTCCCCAATCTCTGTGTTCCCACCTGGGTGGGGGTCTGCTGTGGATTTACACCAAGAGCCGTGAGGGGATGGCTCTGCCCTGCCTCAGCATGGAAACAACCCCGAGCCCAGCGTGGGCCTGTGGAGCCTTTCTGACACCAGAGGGGGGGGGATTTGTCCCACCTAGCCCCACGGTCCCTGGGGTACCCCACGCCTGGGAGGGCAACTGCACTCTGCAGGGGTCCCCGCGGTGCTTCCCCCCGGGGATGCTCCCTGCCAGGCAGGGTCAGCCCGCCGAGGGGGCTGCCTGGCCTGGGTCTGGGGGCAGCTCACACGCCACTGCCTGAGATGATGAGAGAGCTGTGCAAATGTCCCTGGATGTGGAGGCAGGATCCGGCCCACCTCCCCCTCTCCTGGGGGCTGCCTCCCCACACGCCTCCTCATCTCCCTGGCCCCGGTCCCACCTCACATACCAGCCCGGCCCCTCCAGGATGCTGGTGAACAGCAGGAGGGACTTTGCACCATGGTAATCCCCGGCATCGTGTGCGTAATGGAGAAACAATGGGGCTTTGAAGCCAGAGGGCAGATGCTGGAGGGAGAAGAAGGTCTCTATTCAGCAGCAGCCGGGACGGGCAGCTGCCTGCGCAGAGCCCGTGCTGCCCGAGCCGCGCTCACCCGGGGCTCGCTTCGGGGGTCCCGCCAGCCCCTTCCTGGGGAGCAGCATATCAGCACCCAGCAGGGACCTGTCATCAAACCCTGCCATCAAACCTGGCCAGACAATGGCAGACTGTGCCCCTCGCTTGTCCCCCCACCCCGGTGCCCTTTGGGGAAGCAGGCAGACCAGACACAGACCCGCTGCTGACCCCTCTGCTGTGCCATGAGCCATGCCACCCCGGGGGCTTTTTATCTCCAGGGTCCCCTGCAGCAGAGGGTATGTCCTGACTCCTTTGCCCCATCCCCTCTGGCTGCCCTTTCACCAGGCAGCTCCCCCCTTTTTCTGGGGGTACGTGGCAGAGAAAGTCTGACAGGTCAGGAGAACTGGAGGAAGAGATTGGGCAAGTACTGTTCAGGTGCCAAACGCTGAGCTCAGATCAGTCAATAAGAATGGAAACATAAAGCCTCAGAGTCCCCCAGCAATGGCCAGGGCAGCTCAGGTGCTCTGAGCAGCATCCAGCTCTCCTGTGAAAGCTCCAGCTGGTGATGGCACACGGGCAGGTCAGATGCTGGTGGCATTGGGGAGATGCTGGTGGCCTCGTCTGTCCCGCTGGGGATGTGTCCCCTCTCTGCCTGGGGGCTCCCAGGCTGGATACTCCTGGACACGGTGAGAACTGCTGGTCCCAGCCCCTCTCCAAAAAATCAGTGTCCAGGGCGGCTTCTCCCTGTTGCACTTTGGCCAGCATCTCTCCGAGGGGATGGCCAGGAGCAGGAGCCACGTCTGGGACAGCAATTCCCAGCCCATAACTGATCCTCCAGGACCAGCATCCGTGTCGTATCCCACTCTGAGGCTGTGCCCACCCCCCACCATGGGTCTCCCTGCCCCGTGAAACAGCCCTTGCAAATATACAACACATCCTGTCCCCCCAGCCCCCCCAGTCCCCCCAGCCCCCCCAGTCCCCCCAGTCCCCCCAGCCCCCCCAGTCCCCCCAGCCCCCCCAGTCCCCTCCCCGAAACGCTCTCCAGCAGCCTATCCCACCGTGGGACAGCCCTGGCTCCCGCAGCGCCCGGTCCCCCCGCCCCCGTGAGAGACCCCCCCTTTGCTTGAATCCATTCCGGCTGCTTGTCTCTCGTCGCCTTTCAGCTGAGGGGCTTTCGCTGGCCAAACACGGGCCCGGCGGGGGCGGCAGGCACGGCCGCATTGTGCGGGCGCTAATGCTAAGTGACTGCTCCTTTGTGCGGCCGGCAGCGCCGAGCCCCCCGGCCAACGCGTGGGAACAGCCCCGCCGTACAAAGGGGGGGCGCCGGGAGCCACCTCAAAGCAAACACCGGCTTAAAAAATCAGTGTTAACCAGGCGGGCCCGCGGAGCTCCGGGGAAAGACGTCCTTTGTCACCAGGGGCAGAGCCCCGCCGGGCTGGGACGGAGGCGGCTGGTAAAGGAGGCTTTGATGGAGCCGGCGGCATCCATCCCCGCTCCTGGGGATGCTGTGATGATGGGACAGCAGCAGGAGAGGCAAGGGTTATTTTGTTAGCCTAAGCACCCAGCCCAGGAAAGAGGGACTGGAGAGCTCAGATTGGAGTTTAAAGGATCCCATGGGAGAGAAGAGAAGCCGGGGCTGTGCCACTCCACGGACACCCCCTGAGGAATTAGTTTAGGGCTGCAGAGATGCACCCTTGGTCCTTTTATAAAGGAGAACTCCCCCAGCTGCCCCTCAGGTCGTTATGTGCGTGATGATTGTGGTGAGGTCGCAGACCCATACTCGGGTCTCGGCACCCCCGGCCCGGAGCAGCACAGGGAAGATCACAGAATCACAGAATCACAGAACTGTAGGGGTTGGAAGGGACCTCAAGAGATCATCGGGTCCAACCCCCCTGCCAAAGCAGCTCCCTATCTCATATTACATAGATAGGTGTCCAGATGGGGCTGGAATCTCTCCAGAGAAGGAGACTCCACACCCCCTGGGCAGCCTGTCCCAGGGCTCCCTCACCCTCACTGGGGAAAAGTTCCTCCCCAGGTGGCTGTGGAACTTCCTGTGCTCCAACTTGCAGCCATTGCCCCTTGTCCTGTCCCCACAGACACTGAAAAGGGGCTGGCCGATTCCCCCTGCACCCCATGTCTAAGATGCTGGGAAAGATGTTCTCCCAGTCAGGACTCCCACCTCTGCACGGCCACCCCGACCCCCCTCTCTGCCCTCCAGAGAGGCCTCCAGAGAGCCAGATGGTGCATGGGCTGCAGCAGAGGCTGCGCACCGGGACCAAGGCTCGGTTTCCGGCGGGGCTGAGGCAGCTCCACGGGCGGCTCGGCGCTGGCACGACCCCGCACAGGGCGCCGCGGCCCCCCCGCCTCTCGCAGCCTGTGGTTGAGCTGCGGCGTGTGGCTGGGAGCCGCGCGGCCGGGCTCGGCGATGGCGCTGCCGAGCGGCGCCCCGGGCTCGTGTCACGCCCGGGCCGTGCAGGGTGACCCGGAAAGCCCTGCGCACGCCTCGGGGGGGGGGGGGATCCACGGCGCCGGCCGGGCACCCAGCTCCGGGGGGTGCCCCATCCTCGGGGGGGCCACAGCCCCCCTCCCATCGCCGCGGGGAGCGGTGGAAAAGCACCCGAGCATCGGCGCTGGGCGGCGGGGCTGCGGGACGGACGCGGGGACAGACGCGGCCCCGTGCCCACGGAGGAGCTGGGCTGCACCAGCCGCGGCTTCGCTGCCCCGCGGCAAGGGAAGCGCCGGGCAGCCCCGCCCGCCGCTGGTGCCAGGCCGGCCCGTAACGGCAGAGCGCGGAGCGGCGCCGGCAGGGGATGCTGAAGGGGCGGGACGGCCCCGCCGGGGCAGCGCTGTGCGGGGAGCAGAGCGCCGGGCTGCGGCCGGGCTGACCGGGGCTCCCAGCGCCGCCCTCCCGCGCTGCGAGCGCTCTCCGGGGACACAGGAGCCGTGCGGGCAGCGGGAGCCGTGCGGAGGGGGCGGCCCGAGCGGCGGGGCCGTGCTGCCCGGCCTGCGCCCGCCCTCGGGGCAGCGGGGCCAGGGACGGCCCCTGCCGGCCGCACCGGAACGGCTGGCGGACGGGCATGGGGACCCTGCGCCGCGCTGGGGCGGAGCCAGAAGCCGCGGGCATCGCCCCGCCCTGTCTTGCGTCACCGCGCTGTCCCCGCCCTGTCTTGCGTCACGGGCGCGGCCCCGCCCCCCGGAGTACCCGGATGAGGCAGAGCCGGGGCCGGCGGGCGATGCGGCGGCTGTGACGGGGGATGCGCTCCGGTGAGCGGCGGGTGGGGCGCGGGCATCCCCGCGGAGGCGGCAGCCAGCCGTCCCGCCGGGGCTGGGGAGAGGGGGTCGGGCGGCGGGGGCGCCCCGGTGGGTGCCGGGGGCTGCGGGCCCCGCGCCCCTCCGCCGATTGGCTGCGGACTGACAACGGGGCAGGTCCCGCCTTCCCCCCGGCGCCACCGGCTGGCGGCGCGGCCCCGCCGCCTCCTATTGGCCGGAGCGCCTGCCTGTCACCGGCCGGCGCGGCTCGGCCCCGCCCGCCCGGCCGCCGCCCTGCGCGAGCCGGTGCCCCTCTGCCGTCGGGCCGGGCGGCGCGGGGGTGTCCGGGAGCCCCCGGCTGGGCCGGTACGTGGGGCCGCGGGCGGGCTGGCTCGGCGGCGCCTGGGCTGGGCAGCTCCCGGCCTTGGCGGTCACCGGGCCGGGCGGGGCACACGCGTCTCCTCGCTGCGGGCACGGGTCCGGGAGGCGGGGAGGGGGCGAGCGGGGCCCGGGCGGCCGCGGCTCCTGTGGCGGCGGCCGGGCCACGCCGGGGGCTTCGGGCGCTGCGAGCCCAGGCTGCTCCGTGCGGAGCCCGGCCGGCCCCGCGCTCTGCAGGCGGGTGGGCATGGCGGCTCCCACCCTGCCCAGGGCTGTGCAGGGCCTGCCCTCGCCGTGAGCCCGGGGGGACGCCGGCTGTCGCCGCGCTCGGCCGGGACGCGGCGGGCGGTGCCCCCGGGGCGGCTCTGGCGCCGTGAGCCGCCTCTGGCTCGGCCCCTCGGCGGGAGCGTGCGGCTCAGCGAGCCGGGCGGCCTGGCTGGCAGCCGCCGGGGTCCCTCGCGGTCACCCTGCCTCCCCCGTCCCAGGCTGCGGCTGTTCTCTTGCCGCTCAGGGGCAGCCCGGCCTGCGGCCTGCCCCCGCTCCCGCAGTGCGGACACCTGTCTCGGCCGCTTTTGGGTCCTGCGGGCGGGTTCCCCTGCCAGCCCAGCGGGTCCCGGCGGGCGGGCCGGGTGGCCGGGCCGACCCGAGTTGCAGCCGACAGGCTGCGGGGGTGAACGCGCCCGACACGGGGGGAAGGCGTTGCTGGCGTTAGGCTTGAGTCCATTGGCTTCCCGTTAGCGCGTCTCCTGCCGAGGAGGAGGAGGAGAGGAGCTGTCCTCGCCCCCCCGCAGCCCAGACTCATGGCTCTGTAGCCAGTGGCTCCAGGCGGCCGGGAGCGTTTGGTGAGTCAGGGCTTCCCTCCCTGTTCCCTCTGACACCGCCTCGGCCGGGTCAGGAGTGGAGAAGAGGGGAAGGGTGCTCCTGGGGTCTGTGCCGTTCAGTACCTGACCCCACAGATGAGGAGCTCCTTGGGTATTGAAGCAATTCTTTCCCATCTTCCAGAAGCCGTTTCTGGGTGCTGTGGAGGGCAGGGGCCTTGCCAAGGTCAGTGCTTCCTCAGGGTTGTTGGCCAGGTCTGCCATGGGGTGGGAAAGTGATTAGGAGGCCTGTTCATTTCTTTATTTGTATTTAAAACTGGATGTACCAGCAGTGTGACGGGGCAGGCAGGCTGGCTGGTGTGTTTCTGTGGTGCGTGTGCAGGCAGAGCCCAGGCCTTTTGGGGCTTGGGTGTGTAAGGATGTGATGCGGCATGTGTCTGGGAGTTGGGGAGGTGAAGGCACATGTGCACAGTCATTTAACTCCCTTCCCCCTTCTTTGGGGTAGAGCCCTCTTTTTAATGGTTTTCCCCCTGACTGTAGAGGCTGCAGGCATGCAGGAGAGTTCCTTATTTGGTGGGGAACAGAGGGGAAGAGGAAGGACAAGAGGAATGTGGAGAGAAAGCACAAGACTGATGATGTCAGTGACCTTGGTGGCCCAAAGACGTCTTGTCTCTGGAGAAAGCTCTAGGAGTAGACTACCAAAAAGTACGGTACCAAAGTGCTATTTATTCCCTCAGCCCACTGCAGTTGTTTCTGCTTGACTTCTGGTAGGATGCTGTGCGACTTCCAAGGCTTAAAGCAGGGAAAGTCAGACTGCAGAAAGGAAATGTTCTTTTTAGAGTCCTCCTGATGTTTACATCACCAAGATAAACTATGAAGTGTGTTCAAGCCAAGTGTCCTGTGCTCACCCAGGGGCAGAACGAGCCGTGCCCATCCCAGCTGATTTGTCCTGACGTGAGGGTGTCCGTCGGGCTCCTCTGTCAATACCACTTAGCAGCAGATCGTGCTTCTCCTTTCAGCCTAGAGTTTGGGGATTTATTTTGAGCTCTCATCCTCTTAAGTGCTTACTGAGGAGACCTTCAAGGCCCTCTCCGTTGACAGCTGGCCTCTGGCTAGCTTTTGGGCAGTGTTTTTCAAACCCCCTTTGCCCTCCCGGGCACTGGTAGAACTTCAGAGATGAAACGGCAGCAGAACCGTGTCCTCTTGGAAGGAACCTGGGCAAAGTTTCATAGTCACTTGTCCTTCTGCAGTGTCCAGAAGCATCTCAGCCCTCTGGCCACTGCCTTTCTAGGGAATGTCGTCACCGGGATGGTATTAATTGCTGGGATAATAGGGAGGCCCAGGGGACCTCTGTGCTGTCATTTGTCTCGAGCTCTTTGCTGTGCATGTCCTAAGCTCTCAGATCAAGCCATCGCTTCTGGGCAGGGTGCTGTGTGAGTTTGTCTTTTTCAGGGTTTAAAGAGAAATCAGGCAGCTGGAAGTTGGGGAAGATGCAGGTTAGGTGGGTGACACTGAGAGGTGATGGGACTGTGGGTACAGGTACACAGGAGCTTGTGCCAGCTGCCAGCCTCCACGGTGGAGTCAGAGCTTCTGGTGTGTGTCATACCTCACCAACGTTCCTAAGAGGTGTTTTTTCAGAGGGTGAAGCATATCCTTTCCACAGCCTTAATTCCCTTCCTGGGTTGCTGTTCACCCCACACCCTTCTGCTCTGCATGGATTTGTCCCTCAGGGCTCCCAGGTATGTGTCTGGGAGTACAGTTGTCCTCGTGGTCAGACCCAGGTTGTCTGGGACACACACATCCCCAGAGCCCTTTCCTTCACCTCTGCAGGTACCAAGCCTGCATCAGGAGCACCAGCAGCTGCAGATTTTCCTTTTTAAAGCGCCTTGGTGCTGTAATTTGGGAACAGAGGGCAGATGTCTTAAACTCCCTGTGTTTATGAGAGGCATAAATGCTTTTTAATAGGAATTTGCCACGTCTCTGGTAGCTGTGGTTTGACTTCTGAAAAGCAGCTTATTGCATCAGCACTTTCCTTCTGGTGTCGAGGCTGGCATCGCAGTGCTGTGTGTCTCGACCACGTGGTGTGAAGCATACCTGTTTTGTTTGGTTAATAAGGCTCTTTTCACAAGAGGCTGTTTGAGATAACAGCTTTGCTGTGTGGCATTTGGTTATCTTAAGAGCTTTGGGTCTGAACCTGGCGCAGAGTTCCTGCAAGTAGGGCTTGGTTATCTTCTGCCTCCTGTGCTGTCCGAATTGGAAACGCAGGATTTGTTGTTCTGGCAGAGGAAGGAGTGTGGTGCTGATGCTGTGCTCTTTGACTTCTTTTTTTTTTCCCTGAAAGCTCCTGTGCTGCTGTTGTAAGAGGCAAGGAGGCATTTGTTGTGGTTCACCAGAGAACATTCAGTTCAAAAATAGTATTGCAGGAAGAGACAGAGGTTCACTTTCTGAAGTGGTGATGGATGCAGGCAGCCTTCCAAAAAATGCCTCCAGCTCCTATTTCAGGATGAGGAAAAACAAGCAGGAATTGATTGGTGCAATCTAATCCATGGCTTTTGTTTGTTTGTTTTCCATATCCTAATAAGTGAAGGACAATGCAGATTTGCTTTGATTTTTGGATAGAGCGCTCAGGCTCCTGTGCTTTGAATAGTGACTGGGTTTTGGAAAAGTTACGGAGCTTCAGGGGTTTGGGGAGGGAGGAAGGGGCTACCTGTGGGGTCTCACGGTTTGAGAAGGTGAGGAACGGTGGAAGGAAGATTTCTTCTGATTTTCTGTCTGTGAATCAGCATAAAGTGGGAAAAGGAAGTAGACCTGGTTGCTCGTGTTCCTTCCTGCTCTCCACGGCAGCTCTGGGTGATGCCAGCACTCACCAGCAGCATCGTTCCCTGGGAGAAGGGACCGTGACTGCGGCAATTGCTCGGCACTTTGGGCAGCCCTGATGGCCAGAACGGGCTCATATCTCCAGGTCTGAAGGCCAGATCTCAGCTTGGCAGGACTTCTGCCCTGCATTAAGTAGTTTCTTGTTCGGTTCCAAAGGTCAGTGGACTCTTGGGTTGCCTTCAGAGGGGGAGGCCTGGTGCTGTGCTTTGAGGTGCCCGAGTGGCTTTGCTTTGTCTCTGCCTGAATCTTTGTGCTGGGTGCCCAAAAATACCAGGCAAGCAGGACTTGTGAGGAGGAAAGCTAGTGGCTTCCATGCCAAGGAAGGACATTAAATAGTGTTCATTGGCTTTGTGGCACATATTGATAAAGTAGCTTTAAATGGGAGACTGGTGGTGACAGTCAGGAGGAGTGGTGCTGCAGGTACGTGCTGGGTGAGCTGCAGCGCCCTCGGAGCAGTGCTCAAACCCATTCTGGATGTGCTCATCCTCACTGTGATGCATCAGTGAGCTGAGCTGACTTTGAGAATGGGGAGAGACGGATCCCCAACTGTGGGTAAAAGTTGGAGCATCGTGTTGTGTTTCAGACTCAGTGTTTCCATCTGATACTTGATCCAGACCCGAGCAGCAGCCTCCAGTCACATGGAGAGCCTGGGAAGCTTTTTTAAGGTCCTGTGTTACGCTTCAAGCTGTGTTTGTGTTTTCATGACTTAGCTGAGAGGTGGCCCCGTGAAGATTTGGGTTTGGCCTTGAATGCAAGATTCCTTAAGCTACTTGAAAAGCGCTGCCTGCCTGTGAGTGTCCTTCTGCTGTGTGTGGATCCAGCCCTCTGCTCTTCTCATACCCAGAGGATACTGAGCATCGCACTTGTGAGGAGGCTTCTGGAGGTGGGAAACCAGACTTGTCCTGTACAAACCCCCCTGGATTTAGAGAAATTCCTAACCCACAAGCTGTGTTTTTTGAGAGCGATCCTGGCAGAGAAGGGCCGTTCTGTTCTAACAGTGGAGAGGTACTTTGTGCTGCTGACTCTGTGAGGGGGCTTGAAAGGAGCCGCTGCGTTTTGAGCATGGCTCTTGTTTGAGAGCTGCTCCGTCTCCTGGAGTCATGCCCGTGTAGCTGAGTTTTCCCAGGGCGCTGTGTGAATGCTAGGCTGTGTTGTAATGAATTCTGAGTGGGCAGCAGCCTAAGCCTGCTCTCATTTTCCCTGGAAGACGCTGCTGCATTGTCTTGTCTGTATCCTGAAAGCCTCAGTGTTGTTTGTCAAAGGCTTGATTCTGCCAGTGCCACGTATGCAGAGAAGCCTGTGAATAGGAAGGGCTTGTGTGCTGGTTCTCAGCTCCTCACATAATGCCCTGAGCCAGGACAACGAGCAGCAGGCTGCAGCCCAGCAGTTTTTGTTCAGCTCCTGGTATTCCGTGTGCATCCGCTCTCCCACATGTGGGCTGTTGGAGATTGTCTGGTCACGTTCTGACGATGCCTTGGAGCTGCTTTCTGCCAGGTATATCTGGGTGTGCTTAGGCAGGCCCCTTTCTGTGCTGTAGATACAAGGAGTGGGCAACGTTTGGCAGAGGTGAAGTGACTAGCTGGCAGCTGTGTGTGTGCTGGTGGCAGGTTTGGAAGCTCTCCGCATCTCCTGACCCTGTCATCTCCTTTTGGCCATGACCCATCTTGCTTGCCAAGTGTGTATCTGTGCTCTTACCTCCTGTCCCCATGCAGGTGGGGGGAGACAAGTGATGTCACTGTGTACTGGGATGTGGATGCTGGAGTTTAGCGTTGCACGCAGCCGTTAGCATCCCACGTAGGAGTTTGTGCAGGTAGCAGACCAGAAACCCACCCTGCTCGTGGTAGGCAGGATGGCAGGTGTGGGATGTGGGTTGGCATGAACCAGTGCTTAACCAGGATGGGCAGGGGATGGCAGACTTGGAAAAGGTGAGCTTGCTCCTGCTGGGTGGATTCGGGGAGGGTGGGTTGCTGCCTGAGGTGCCAAGGGGCCTGTTGGTGTCTGAAAGGAATGGGTCCTCCTACATGCATGTGTGTGTGTGAAATCTGCATCTGTAGTTGGTGACTTGTGGGTGTCTCTCCTCGTGCAGACCCCTTTGTGTGCAGGGATTTCTCTGCTGTTTATTTCCCAGGGTGTGCCCCCTGCGAGCAGACAGGAAGGAGTCTTGGGCCAGGACCCACCTTTTCTCAGCTGCTTCTAGGAAATGATGTAGGATGCTTCCTTGTACAAACCTTTTGAAGCACATCCTGAATTGTGCTGATGGGTGGCTTCCAGGATGTTTACCTTTTGAGATCAGCTCCTCTGGAGCCGTGGGAGTTGACCCTTTCCTATGCTATGCCTCATTTATTTTGGGAAGGATGTCCTCCTTGCTGATCTAAGCCTCTCAGAGCGTGTGGGTCAGCTGAAGCAGTTTTGGTGAGGTGGGTGCAGGACTGATGTTAGGGACAGCATGCATGGGTAGCTGAGATGAGCTTTCCACCTCCTCCTCTCACTGTCTGTTTGAGTTGCAGTTCAGGAGCTGCCTGGCCGTGCTGGAGCCACAGCAGATGTCTGCTCACCCTAATGCACCCAGCTCAAACCCAGGGCAGGTGATTCACAGGCTCTACCCCTGCTGCCAGCAGCCTCTTGCAGGGCACCTGGGATTCGTCCCTGTGTTGTGATCAGGCTGCCTCGGTAACAGGCGGAGGAGCTGAAACAAGTACACCCAAAGGAGTCTATCAGAAGAGGTGCAGCAGGACTGGGAATCCGCCTGGGGGGAGTTGTGGGGGCTCCTTGTGCATCTCTTGTCTCAGTATAGGGCAGTGTGGAGAAGGAAACACCAGTTCACCAGGGCAGTGTGACCTGACTCATGACACCCATCCACAGTAAAGTTAAACGAACGCAGCATGAGGGTTGGGGTGTTTGTGAGCTGCTTAACACCCCCTGGATGGATCTGATCTCGTGCCCTTGATCGTGGCAGCTGCATTGAACAAATGTGCCAGCTCTGCCTGTCTGTGTGTGAGATAAGTGCTGGTCTCTGCAGTGAGCCTGTCTGCACGCTGATGAGAGCGTGGAATTGTTTTGTCCCACTTCTGGGTGTCTGAAATGTGGGTCACTGAGTTGCAGGACGTGTTGGTGTGATGCTTTTCAGCCTGAAGGCACAGTGCTGGCCACTGTTGCCTGTTAGAGTGTGAAAGGCAGGACTTTAGGTCAGCCAGTCCTGATTGATCAGCTTGATGCAGGCGTTGTGTACAGCCTCTGCTTTGAGCAGCGGAGGGGTTGGTGTCTGGGTGTGAATAACAGAGTTGGAGGCTTGGCTTTTGGGGAGAAAAAGGAAAAAAGCTGCCTACTCATAAAGGACTGGAGGATTGCTTGGGGAGGGGTCAGCAGCAGTACGCTGGAGGCCTGTCCTCTGGCTGCACTGGGCCCTATGCCAGTCTGAATGCTGCTCCTGGTCCTGCCATGCCTGGCCCTCGTGTCATCATTTCACTCTCCTCTGTCTCCTGGGGTGTGTGGAGGCCTCAGATGTCTGTGTCCCACAGGGCCGTGTGTCCCCCCTGAGCTCCATGGGGCCATGTGCCCCCCTGCTCCTGAGCAGCAGGATAAAACACAGGCATCGAGTTGGGTTTCTTAGGCCAGCTAAAAGGGAGTTTGGGAGTAGAGAGCTCCCCTCTGGTTGAGGTGGGGGCAGTCAGGGAGCGTCTCAGAGGGACCAGTGCTCACAAATCTGTGGGCCCTGATGGGATGCATCCACGTGTGCTGAGGGAGCTGGCAGAGGGGATTGCTGAGCTGCTCGATCATCTTCGACAGGTCTTGGAGAACAGGAGGGATGCCTGAAGACTGGAGGGTGGCCCATGTCACTCTGGCCTTCAGAAAGGGCAAGAAGGAGGATCTGAGTCACTACAGGCCAGTCAGCCTCACTTCTGCCCCCGAAAGGTGATGGCACAGCTTGTTCTGGATGCCCTCTCCAAGCATTGAGGAGTAGCCAGCATGGACTCACCAAGGGGCGATTGTGCTCAGCCAATCTTGTAGCCTTCTACCATGTCATAACTGCTGGGTACTCCAGCAAGGCTTTCCATACTGTCTGCCATGACATGCTGATAGCAAAGCTGGGAGCGTGGGATTGATGAGTGGACAGTGAGGTGGGTTGGGAGCTGGCTGATGGGCCAAGCTCAGAGCAGTGGAGCAGAGTCTGGCTGGAGACCTGTGGCTAGCGGTGTTCCCCAGGGATTGGTGTTGGGTCTGGTCCTGTTTAACACCTTCCTCGAGGAGGGGATGGTGTCCCCCTGGGAGGGGTAACCATGTGTGTCAGGATCGGGTCCCTGTGCTGAAGGGTGCTGCTGGGAGATGGTGCCAGGTCTGAATGCTGCTGTGGGAAGGGCTGTGGAGATGAAGCCCAGTACTTAGCAGCAGTTTTGGGGACAGTCTGCTTGTCTGTCCTGAGCATACCCCTGTGCTTGTGTCCTGCAGGTCGTATTGATCATGGACAGTGAAGAAATCCCGACTTTTTCCAGTCCAAAGGAGGAAACTGCGTATTGGAAAGAGCTTTCCCTGAAGTACAAACAGAGGTACTGCTCCAGGTTTAACTCTTTAACACCAGAACACTGTTTGATCTTATTCCTTTGCAAGCCTACAGCAAGGTGACACGGGATGTTTTGGGAGGAGTCTCTGCATTGCCATGCTCTGAACTCCAGGCCACCTTTCCAGCCTGTCTGAGCAAGAGCAGAGCCTTTCTGCAGTCACGAGCATCTTTGTGTAATTAAAGTGCTGCTTTGAGTGGTATCTTGATGGTTTATCATAAGGAGGCACCTTTGGGGCTGCCCTGTATCATTGCCACCCCCTCGAGCTTCTTGTAGTTGAATTCCTGGTATAAGAAGTGCCTGATTTGGCACAGCTGCCATCCACTGAGGTGCTGTACCTCACAGTCCAGCCCATACCAATGGTTTGCATCTTTTAGAGGGCACAGGGCTTTATTTTGACAGGTGGTTGTCTTGAGTAGTGCTGGGGGGGGGCTGGCTGTAGTTTGTTTGGGTTTTGGGTTGGGTTTTTTGGCGTGAGGGGTGCTGAAAGCTCCCAGTTTATTTTTTAGGAGAGCTTTCTTTGCGTTCATTTTACTCGTGTGCAGCGGAGGTGAAGCTAGATAAACCTCTCTCAGGTCCAAAGAGCACAAGGTGCACATTGCTTTTGTGCTGGTTTTGAGTTGTTGGGAGGTTTTGGGGGGAGGTGTGGGTGGGTGGAAGGGCCTGTCCATGTGTAGACCCCTAAACTGTTCTTGGATGACAGATTTTGTCCTAGACACCCATGGCTATGTTGTTTCCTGAAGCCTTGTTAATTCTCTGTGCTGCTTACTAAGAGCTGAGCTATGATGTGTGGTAAAGATGCAGATTTAATAAGGAAAGCATGTGGAGTGGCCACTTGTAGTGTTTAATACCTTGTAGTGCTGTAGGGTAGGTATGTGCTGGCTTCCTGCCACAGTGCCCAGGAACCACCATGCTTTTCAAGAACCTGGAATGCCCAGGCAGTGTGGAGATCTAGAAGCTGCTGTTCTCTCTCAGCAGTTTTGACTGAAATCAGGTTAAATGCTGGCTTAATGTATTGACTCTATCAAGTCTGCTAGCAGGCTCCTGTCAGTAGCTGTGACACAGGTGTGTGTTCACACACGTGTTCAACATAGCTGCTTTGGTGTAAGAGAATTAATTTCCTTTTATAGCTGAGCTCAGTGTAATTTCTGTTTCCCCACTTTTCCCCCTTTAGAGCTCTGTGGGTGACACTAAAGTACTTTAAAACAGTTTTTTTATCTTCTTCTTTTGGAAGAGCTGTGGATTTTCTGTAACTTGGGAGATGGTGGATTCTCAACTGATGAAATCCTCTTGTTCCAGCTTCCAGGAAGCTCGTGAAGAGCTGGCTGAGTTTCAGGAGGGAAGCAGAGAATTGGAAGCTGAGTTGGAGGCACAGCTGGTGCAGGCTGAGCAGAGGAACAGAGATTTGCAAGCAGATAACCAAAGACTGAAGTATGAAGTGGAGACATTAAAGGTAGGTCCTTTCTGTACCTCTTGCAGCCATGCCTCAGATCTCATTTTGGACTGTCTGCTGTGCTCTTGGTTGCTGGATATCCCAGGGAAGGAGAGGAGCTGTCTGTCTGAGATCCAGACCTCAGTATGGATTCTATTCCAAATAAGGGCAGCAACCTACCACAGAAATTTCTGGCCAAATTTTTTTCTCCTTCACATCATGAAACACTTGTCATGCTGTTAGTTCTGGTTTGTTTGAATTCTAAAGGCTTTGCCAAGTAGTAGCTGTGTTAGCTGCAGGGGCAGCACCAGCACAGCAACAGGCTGGACAGCACAAGTGTGGCTGGTCACATCACTGCCTTGTCATCTCTCTGTGCAAGCTCTTTTTCCCCCCCCCCCAGAAGGTCCCCTTGGTTTTATGAGACCTTAAATAAACCTGAAGATGGGTGATTTGTGCTCATCTTTCAGAGCAAATCTCCTAATTAATTCTTAACAGCTGTAGCTGCAGAGACAGGAATTGCACAAGGATCTGCAGGGGCAGGAGCTGACTCTTAATTGCTGCCCATGTTAACGAGTCAGTGTCTCTTCCTGGAACCTTGGAGAAATGTCAGATTTGGTACTCCTGGGTTATTTTAATGATGGCAAAGGTTGGAAATGGAGTTTATGGGATGCCTTGCTTGTGCATCCAGTCTCAGCTATAGCTTAAGGTTTGTGTGTGCTTTAGAAGGTCGGTAGTTTTGCCTGTGCCCTCAGAGCTGGTGATGGTGAGTTTGGGAGTGAGTTCTTCCAGGCTTTCACAGGTGAGCTTGTGGACCTGGAGGTTTTGTAACAGGCTTCAGAGGCTCTCACTCCTGCTAATGGAGATGTCAGACAGGCCCTGGTGACAGCGTGGCTGTTCTCGAGGGACGGCTGTGTGGTTACCGTTCTCTGGCTGCCTGGATGTTTGAGGCCTCAGAGCAGCTGTCAGCACAGGCTGTTGGGAACAGATGCAGGATGCAGCTCTGAGCAGCCAGCTGTGGCGTGGTGGGGTGGCTGGGCACAATGCAGCGTTTGTGACTGTGGTGTTGTGTTCAACCTCTCAGTTCTTGCCCTGTGCTGCCAGCACTCCCACGTCACCAGGCTGCAGGGAGTACATGGCTTTGTCCCACTTCCCTCCCGATGCCTTGCAGGGTGATGCTTATCTCACTGCCCCTTTCTTTCAGGAGAAACTGGAGCACCAGTACACACAAAGCTACAAGCAAGTGTCGTTGTTAGAGGATGACCTGAGCCAGACAAGGGCCATTAAAGATCAGCTGCATAAGTACGTGCGGGAGCTGGAGCAGGCCAACGATGACCTGGAACGTGCAAAGAGGTGAAGGCTGCAAACATCCTCTTTCCTTAAAGCTTTCAGTGAATTTTTTGTCTGTATCAATCACTTTATGATTCTTTTAAAAGGTAAAATAGTGCAGACTGAGCCCTGAATGACATTCAAGGCGCTTGACTCCTTGTGCAGTACAGCTTAGCCCTGGAGTTCACCTCCATCAGCTGGTAGCAAGGGAGGCAGGAGGCCAAGTGCTTTGTGTTCTGTGAGAAGCAGGCTCAGAGCAAGCCAGGCCAGGGCACAGCTTTTGATACCAGCAGCTGGGTGACTCAGATTTGTGATCCTTGCAGTCAAAGCCCCTTTGAAGTAAGAGGCCAAGGCTTTACATAGTCCCTTCTAAATAGAACAGGACGAGGGAGTCTCGTCTTCCTTGCGTAACAGCTTAATGACTGTAGGGAGCTAATGTGTCCTTGGTTAATGCAGAGATGAGCAGGCTGCTGCTAGGAGCACCCAGCTTGGGCGTCGGGCGTGCTTGGTTCTGCTGAATGGGAGTTTTGCCATTGATTCAGCGGCACCAGGAATGAGCCTCTGGCTGCCTGGCAGAAAGATCTGAGGGCCTGTTCCCACAAGGCACTTAACCTCATGACTAACTTTTGACACACATGAGTTACCCCACTGAAATCATGGAGTGAACTGGGCCTTGGGTAATACCCCAGTGCCCTGATCTCTGCGTTCACTGGGCTGTTGCCGGCCCAGAGCCCCGGAGAGAACACACCACCTGAGATAATGCACTGATTCAACCTGTGGCTTTGGAACATGCCTTGGGGAAAGTGGAGATGGGTGTGCTGCACTGGCTCTTTCCCAGCTCTTCAGTACACCTCTCAGAGACAGATGCTATCATGTTCTTTTCATCTTATTCCCCTGCTTCTTTGGTGTTTATTAGTCTGCCCTGAGAAGCATTTCCATAGCTTTCAAATGCCTGACTGGAACCCAGACCCTGCTAACACTTTTCTGCTGTTGTGGTTTTGAATGCACTTTTATGTCAACTGAGCAGAAGAACCTAATATTCTGGGTTTTGTTTCTAGGGCGACAATAGTTTCACTGGAAGACTTTGAGCAAAGGCTGAACCAAGCCATCGAGAGAAACGCGTTTTTAGAGAGTGAGCTGGATGACAAGGAGTCGCTGCTGGTGTCGGTGCAGAGGCTAAAGGATGAAGCCAGAGGTACGGCTGCCTTGCTTCCTTGGCTGGCTGAGAGGGACGTGTGGCAACCAAGGCTTGTGTCTGTTGAAAGCCTCACAGAATGAGGCTCGAATAAGATGTGTAGGGTAAGAGTTTGGTATTGCTAACAGTATGTTCTGCAATCTCTGCACGTCTGGTGTAGCTAAGAGGGAGCATTTCCTCATGTAGGGCAGGGTTAATCTAGGATTCTTTCAGGAGTTTTGGCACAGGTGAGTGCAGCAGTACTGTGTTGCAGACATGTAATAGAGTTGAGGAAGTGTGTTCCCAAAGTTCCCACTAGCTGTGGTTTTGTGTCTTGCACAGGAAGGGAAGGAACAGGAAATGACAGGGAAATACATGGTAAATAGTTAAATAACTGCTTTAAAGGTCCTGTGCTCCTTCTAAACCTTTTGGAGATTGCCTGGTTTATTAAAGGTATTCCAGTAAAGACTGTGGTTAGACCTGTGGGATCAGATGTCTGGGATATGATTGGGATTTGGGAATTCCTCAGTGGATTTGACATTAAAAATGCTTCCCTAGCATCCTCAGTGGCTGGTGGAAGCTGATTTCTCCCACAGTGGGTGATGTGCTCGTGAGCCTGCGCTGCTGTTAATGCAGGTTAGAGATCCATAGGATTCAACTGTGCTTCCCAAGTGAAGCTTTCTGGAATAATTCCTCAGCTGAGGCCTGGGCCTGAGTGCAAAGCAGCATGTGTGACAGCAGCCTGGGACTTCTTGTTGTTGTTCTCCTTTGTGAAATCATTGGAACCACGTTTGTGCCCCACAAATGGAAAGCCCCTCGTGGAAGTGTGGGGTTATGTGAGGTGTTTCCTGTGGAAGTACATGTATGGTCACTGGGGTTAGGGCAGTACTACTGGAAACAATGAGCAAAGCCTAGGGAAGAGATCTCTGGAGCACTGGGATGTTTGGCAAAAAAGAGATGTCTTGTTTCTTGGGTGAGTCATTTGGAAATGTTTAGCATTTGTTGTGGTAGCAAAGCTCCTTGTTGTTCCTCCTGACAGCAAACAGGAACACGAGCCACTAAAAGGACTGATACAGTTTCTGATTGAACAGCCACAAATCCCCTTCTGGGAGCCCAGAGAGATTGTCATTTCAGCTGTGCTGTTTCACTGGAATTTAGTCCTAAATATGTATGATAACTTAAGCACCATAAGGTGTGACTGGTTCTGCTCATGCCAGTTGTACTGGGCTGAGACAAGGGATAAGAGGTCTGTGGAAATTCAAGTTGACCCAAGAATGATAAACCCTCTTGTAAGGTATTTGTGTCTGGTCTCTCCTAAGGGTTTTATAGATTGATTGTGGTGCTGGGTATGTGTGATGCCAAATGTGTGTGTAAATGGGAGGGGACAGGCAGGGGTAAGCAGCAACAGGAGAGGAGGTGAGAACAAGAAGTCCCTTTGCCTGTTGTTTGGACTACCCAGCATCTCTAGTCTCCTCTTACTTGTTGGGGCACCAAGAAGCTGGCTACAGCCCTTTGACCCTCCTTGGCCAGTGTGGAGTGCTGTGGGTTATTAAGGGGAAGAGTAATGCAGGGAATTGAGTCATTCCTCCCTTTTCCCGACCTTTCTTTGAGCTCAGTGTAGTTCAGTGAGAATTTGTGACTGGTGATGGGTTGTGTAGCACCCTTCCCATGGGATTTGGGGGACAGATGGGGCTCAGTCACCTGCCACACTCCCAGGACCACACAGCACTCTGGGCCTGGGAGGGCTCTGTTTGCTGCCCTGCTTCTCCCAGCTGTAATGGGAAGGGATGGAGCTGGGCCGTGGCTGCTCTCAGCTGGGCTCTTGGAGGAAGCCAGCAGCAGGCAGTTAGCACAGCGCTGTGCAGAGCGTCTCCTCCTCCTCCCCCCCAGATGAGGTGTTTGTAGGGAAATGAGCTGCTGACGGGTTTTCCCTCTCCTCTGGACCCCCAGACTTGCGGCAGGAGCTGGCGGTGCGGGAGCGGCAGCAGGAGGTGACCCGAAAGTCAGCGCCCAGCTCCCCCACTCTGGACTGTGAGAAGATGGACTCTGCTGTGCAGGCATCTCTGTCCCTGCCAGCCACCCCCGTCGGGAAGGCGTCAGAGAACAGCTTCCCTTCCCCAAAAGGTACCGTTCGCAGGCTGTCTCTGGGGCAGGGTGCTCAGCCTGGAACACACAGTTCCAGGTGCTTGCTAGTGAGCCTGAAGTCCAAGTAGGGGAGGTGCAGATCCCCACCCACACTGCCTGAGCTGTGCTTAAATCCTGCAGCAGCACCTGGTGTGCTTAAGGGATATAATGAGCAAACAGCACGGGGACTGTCAGTGAGGCTTAGGTGCTGCTTTTGGGGCCAGGGGGTTGCACTCCACAGTACCTGTCTGTGGTGGGGGATTGAAGGTACTCGGGGTTGCAGGGGAGTGGCTGATGCTTCTGCTCAAACGCAGAGTAGCAGCAGTAGGTCCAACAGCCTGGAGTCACTGTCACCACACGTACATCTCGGCGGTCCTGTGTCCTCTGTGGGGCAGCAGGATGTTCCTCTGGTCCCCTGCCCCATCTGGAAGGCTCTGGAAAATCACAGGGATTGACAGTATTTTTCAAATGAAAAGAGTAGACTCCAGAGGAAGCTCTGGCTGGGTTAGATGGGTTGTGGGCTGCAGCCCTGCGGGTGGGAAGTGCATGAGCTCTGTGTGTAGGGCTGAGGGGAAGGAGGGCAGTGGGCAGGAGTTAGGCTTTTCTGGGCTAGGCATCGCAGAGCCTGTGTGGTGGTGTGGGGTCACTGTATGAAGGCTGCAGTAGGATGTTTCATTGACCTTTTTAGACTTTTTTTAAACTTCTAAGCAAGCAGACCGTGTGGGAGTGGAACACAAACTGTGGGGGAGTGGAGCACGTAACGAGTCGTGTCTGTGTTTGCAGCTATACCCAACGGATTTGGTACCAGCCCCCTGACTCCTTCAGCCAGGATATCTGCACTCAACATCGTGGGAGATCTCCTGCGGAAAGTGGGGGTGAGTGCTGTGAGCTGAGGGGCCCAGCTCTCTGCTGCTGCCCTGAGCTCTTCCCTTGGGCACAGTTACAGGGCCTCACTCACGCTGAATACCTGCTGCAATCTCCAGGTCATCCACAGTCAGTGCTTAGGATGTGATAACATTTTGGTGGTGGTGGTGGGGTTTTTATTATTATCTTGGTTTGTAAAGCGTGTTACTAAGCTTCTGATGCCAGTTTTGGGTGATGAAATCCCTGTTTGGAGTAGAATGTTCCTGAAGCACTTTGTTATATGGGATTAGACACTGTCAGCTGCTTGTTACTTTAAATGGGGTGTGCAGCTTCCTCCCTCATGAGGCTGAGGTGCAGAGCTGGACCTCAGGCTGGGTGCCTGCTGCACACAAGTGAGGACCTGAGATGGTGCTGGCAGGGTCTCCTTGTGTGCCTGTGGAGAGCTACAGCAGGTGCTGAAGATGGGGGTGGGGGGAAACCATCTGGAAACCTTTGATAAGGAAGTGAGAAAACAAATCAGGAGAAAGCAAAGCATTCCCATCTGTAGTGGGTGGGGAAGTGAAATGTGTGAGCCTTTAAAGGGATTACTGCTGTGATCGAGGAAGAAGCAGTTTAAACATCTGGTGGGGTGTTGTTCAGGGTGCCAGGCTTTCCAGTTGAACAAGACTGTTGAGCTGTGAGAAGTTTGTTGTCGTTCCTCAGTGGTTAGTGCATTGGGTGGCAGTGGAGATGGCCTTGGTGTCTAGCCATGGTGCTGGCTTTCCCCTGTCCCAGTGGGCAACACTGAGAACAGCAATAGCTGCAGCACAGACAGTTGTTTTAGCAGTTTGAAATGAGAAAGGTCCTCGTTGCTTGTCTTTGGAGCCAGGGAGCTCATAGCTGGTTTGAGAGAGCAGCAGGACAACTGGGTTACGGAGTGACATGTTTAAAATGGGATCATTGTGAGTAAGAGTCTGCAGGGGATTTAGGGAGCTTAGTCACAATCCCATGTGATTACTCTGGGAGGACAGGAAATGCCAAATAAGCATGCTGCTTTCCCAGCCTGCTCCAGACACACGCCACCACTGCCACACGAGCTGGAATTATGTTCAGTAACAATTACAGGATGGACAGGATTGCTCTGGGTTTGGCTCCTCGCAGGATGCCTCATCCCAAGCCTTGGACTCCCTTTCTCTGTAAGAAGCTTCCCCTCAGCTTTCCTGCAGCTGGGGCAGGGAGTCGCTTGGGCAGGGATCACGCTGGCTGTTTCCAGCTGATGGTGCGTTGCGACCCAGAGACAGGCAGGTATCTGTGCCCGTGTAGCCACTGAGTGAGCGTATGTGGGTTTGTAGGAGACTCTGCAGCATTCACTCCATTGTGTTAGCATGTCAGTGCCTTACTAATGGAGTGTTTTTCCTACAAGGAGCAGGACTGAACCCCATGTCTGGGGAGATGAGTGCTTGTGGGTGCCTGAGTGCCCTGTGCATCGTGGGGATGCTGCAGGCAGTTGCAAGGACCAGATGGGTGCACGTTCAGCGTCGGTGTGGGATGGGTGCAGGAAAGGCAGCTGATGTCCTGAAGGGACAGGGCTTGGTCTCCCTTCTGCCAGGAGTCAGTGGATGAGGCAGAGACCATCACCTTGGGTAGGGGAAAGATCTCACCAGGCTTACTTGGATGTAGTAGAGATGAGGTACAGACCTTGGAGACAGGCATAGCTGCTGCCTTTGACTCCTGCTTGTGGTGCTGTAGCCGTGGCACCTCTTGTTTGGAAGCCTATCAGTGGGGCTTAAGAAACTGGCTTTGTTTTGAGGCTGAGGTTAAGGAAGAACTGCTAGAGGACGTTGTCCTGGGGGAAAAATACCACATTTTCAAATACACAGTCACTCCCAAAACCTGAAGATTCTGCTTTAGGCTCTGTTTTAGTCTTCTGGTGAGTTTATGCCAGCTGTGCTGCAGCTGCTGAGCCAAGAAGCTTTGGTAACGTCTGCTAGGAGCTGGCTTCCTTATTTTGGGTAATTAATTGAGCGTTGATGTGCCCTAAAGCCTGAGCCCTGCTGGAACATGGTTGTGCCTGGCAGTGTGCCTCAGCCCCTCGCTGTGTGGGTCTGTTGTGGCTGCACCACACAGAACAGCAGCTTCGCTCCCACTCCCTGCGGCTGCTGCCGGCGGCGATCGCACGGGGTGCAGGTGGTGGGGCCTGGGGGTCCTGACAGACTCAACTCCAGCAGCAGCATGCTTTTCTGACGTTTGTCTCCCCCTCTTGCAGGCCTTAGAATCCAAGTTAGCTGCTTGCAGGAACTTTGCCAAGGACCAGGCCTCTCGGAAGTCGTACATTTCAGGGAACGTGAGCAGCGGCGTGATGAGCAGCAACGGCACCAAGTACCCTCACCCCGGGCACACCTCCTTCTTCGACAAAGGGTAAGGGGATGGCTTGGTCCTGAAGGGCCAGGGTGCCTTTCAGGGCGCTGCTTGAAGCAGGGGTCTCTTGGCTTGCCCTTAGCCCACCACAGCTTTCATCCTATAGGACAAATAATAGTGGAGCCAGAGTGTGAAGGGGAGGGGAAGGCTGATTTTTCTAAAGCAAAACAAGTGTGACTTGTCTGGTGGCTGGTGGGACATCGGTGCCTGTTCTCTCCTGCTGCTGCCTCATCTCCCTGGGGCTGCATCTGGGGTAGTACAGAAGCCCCAGACAGCAAACGTGCCAGTTGAAGGAATGTGCCCTTGGGAAGGATCTCGAGTGGGTAGTGGTGGAGTTGCCATAGTTACTGGTGCGCTCGTGTGTGGGGAAGGGTATCCACCCCAAACCTGGAGGTTCCCTGGGTGAGAAGAGCACATCACAGGCAGCAAATGCTCACTTCGAGGGTGGTGCCCTGTTCCTCTACTTCCCCCTCTTTTAGGGGAAAGGGAAGGTCAGTAGTGTTGCAATCGTGTCTGATTTCAGTGAGGGCTGTCCCTGTGCTGGCTGGGCTGGGTGTCAGTCTGATTTCAGTGAGGGCTGTCCCTGTGCTGGCTGGGCTGGGTGTCAGTCTGATTTCAGTGAGGGCTGTCCCTGTGCTGGCTGGGCTGGGTGTCAGCTGTGAGGTCAGAAACTGCTGTCAAAGGAGGAACTACCCTCTGTCTCTCCTGTAGCTTGCCCTTGGACAGAGCTTCTCTGGGACACTGGGAAGTGGTTCTGTGGGAGGATCGGAGAGCCCCTGGCTGTGGGAGGAGTGGGGTGCAAAGCCCAGCACTCCTCTGGTGTTAGCACAGTGGTGGGGTCAGCTTCCTGTGCTGTCACTGGGCAGAGCACCCTCCCTGCTCCCACAGCACCCTTCCTTCCCAAACCTCAGCCAGTGTGATTTAATACTCCATCCAGAGTTATGTTAGAGACTGAATGAGCTGCTACCAGCCTGAAGCCATCTGCACAGCACACGAGCTGAGCTTCCTACAGCACACGAGCTGAGCTTCCTACAGCCAGCCTCAGCTGAGCTGAGTCGTGTTGCTGCGTGGGCAGCAGGGCAAAGCTGTATCCTAGGAACCAGCCTTCAGAGCTCTTAGAGCCACTCTTGCTTGCTGCTGTTGGAGGGGAAGAGTTCAGAGACCTAAAGAAGTCAGTGTGAGGTGCAGCTCGGGTTGTCTGGCTGCTACGAGGCTGCCTGGGGTCTGTGCATCCCCACAGCCTGTGTTTTGGGTGCCAGCTGTCAGGGTAGCTGTGAGGGAGTGCTTGTAGCTGCTCTTAGGAGGCAGTGTGGCTGTACTGAGTTGTGGGGTGACGAATAAGCTGATTGCTGTGTGAGGGTCACTTCTCATTACCCAGATTGCCATCACACGTGTTGTCTTGGCTGCCTGCCTGGAGTTAGGAGCAGGTTGTAGCTGAAAAAGTCTTAGAAATGCAGTTCCTCCTGAAGGAGAACTTCTGCAGCAGTTTTGGAGGACGTTAGTGGGCTGGAAGAGGGGGTGGAAGTGCCTGGTGTGCCTGCCTGCAAGCTGTCAGAGCTGCCTGCACAGCCCTGCTGTCCTGCCCTTCCCCCCTGCACCCCCCTGCGGGGTCAGAGCCCATGTCTCACCCCTTACATCAGCTCCCACTCTGCCTTGGTGCCCGTGTCGAGGTCTGTGTGTGCTGGAGGTGATGGCAGTGTCTCTGCTGGGCATGTGTGTCTCTGCCCGGTGTGTAACACCTCTCCAGTTCGCTCTGTGTGTCAGCCAAGCTGGGGTGTTCTCCCAGTGGGGTCAGCCCCACTGAGCTCCCAGCTCTGCTGGCATGTGGTGTGGTGCCGGGGCAGGAGGAGCCAAGCTGTGGCATGTCCTTTCTTCATCCCTCTCCTCCTCCTCTCTCCAGCCCCTGCACTCTCCTCCCTGACCCTAACTGTCGCTGGCCTGTAACAGCCACATGTGATTGTAGATCTGGTCCAGTCTGCAGGCGGTGGCTGGGTGGTGGGGTTGGGACAGGGTAACTCAGCCAGGTCATCACATTTCCACTTACTTTCCCTCCTGTCCCGGTCTGGCAGTGGAAGAGGAGGTTCTGGTGAGGTTTAGCTTGGCACCTTCCCTTTCACCGGGGTTGTGCCCAGGAATGTGGTTACCATGTGCATAAACTGTCCCTGTTTCTCTCCACCAGGCGCGACAGGGTCGTGTTCCCCACCTTGGTCCTGGGTAAATGAGCTTGTTTGCACTGATAACTGCATGGGTCTAACTGGGGCTGGAGGTGTGGGGCTGGTGCTAGCGCTGCCTGCATGAGGCCGTGCTCAGCGTTACCAACTAACAGCCCGTGATGGAGCCTGTGCCTGTCAGCTCACTCTTCCTCCTTCAGATAAACCCCTCTGGTGCTGTGACCTGTTGTAACCCTGCGGCTGGGTGCTGCTCTGCTCTCCTGTCCAGTTATTGCTCCTCACACACACGCATGTTCCTGGCTGACCTGGTTGCAGGGGTGCAGGGTGAAGTGTCGCTGTTCTTGATTTACTCAGTCTGGGGGTGAGTTTGCCCTTTGCTGGTGTTCTCCCCTCCCAGCTCTGCTGACTGTTGCACTCCAGTCGATGGTTCTGGCCATCAGGAAAGCAAAGAAAGATGCTGATGTGCTGGGAGCTGGCTGGGCTTCCAGGGCAAGGGGAGAGGGCAGCGTGGGCTGAAGCATATGGGTAGAGCCAGCAGTGCTCCTGCCCTGCACAGCCTTGCCAGCTGGAAGCACCCGGGGTGGCACAGTGGGGCCAGTGGGTACCAGGGTCACAGGCTCTGAGGGAGGGGGCCCTGCAGTGCAGGGGCTCCCTGCAGGCACCACCTGCAATGGCTAAGGGTTGGGAGTGTGGAGGGGTCCCTGTGCTGTTGAAAAGTGAGCCCCCTCCCTCCCTTAGGGGGTTGGACTCTCGATCTCTCAGTCAGAGGGCACCCAGGCTGCTGAACAGAGACGTTTCACTTGGTTTGAGGGAGAAGCTGCTGGCAGAGGCAGGTCTGTGGGATGGCAGGGGCTGCCAGTGGTGTTCTCCCGACAGGCAGAGCTTGGCCGCTGGCGGCCCAGTATGGGGCTGTTGGTGCCCCAGAAATACCAATATTTGAAGCTTGTACTGCTTGGCCTGTCCCTGAAGTACAGCCAGTGCCAGAGGGTGTGATAGGAACACGTCAGGTCTGCAGAGAGGCAGTGACAGGGCTGTGCAGGGTGGTGGGTGTGCGGCTGCCTTGGTGCAGGGGTGATGTGCCACGGTTTGGTTTGAGCCCTGCGGGACTGCCCAGCCTCAGGTGCTGCTGTGGGGGGTCACTGGGGTGTGAGGACTGGCTGTGTGGAGACTGACAGCTCCTGCCATGGTGGGACAGGATATTCCCTGTCACCAGCCGCCTGGCCCAGTGCTGGCAGTGGATGGGCCACATCCCGTGCTGTCTCCTGTGTGTCTCTGTCACAAACAGTGTCTCTGGAACCGTGACAGACCCGCAGAGCTCAGCTCTGGGACTCACCCAGCATGGGCGCTTCAGGCTGCTGGCGCTGAATGTTGCTTTCAAGAGAGACCAAATCACCACGTTTAACCCTGTTTGGGCTCCCCTCACCGTGCCCCCCTTGGCAGAGGTGCTTTCTGCTGATAACCAGTGTGCAGAGTTGTGTTGGGACAGGGTCGTGTGCCCCTTCACCTTGGAACTACAGCCGTGTGTGTGCGTGTGTCCCCATGAGCCCCTGCCAGCAGCTCCTCGCTGCGAGGGGCCTTTCCAAACAGGGATGGGAAGTTCCAGCTCAGGGTGACTCCTGTGCTCTGCCCCGGCCCTGCCAGCGCGGATGCTGAACGGCCAGAGAGGGGAGGAAGGGCCCCGCTCCCGTGGCAGGCAGTGAGCCCGTTACCATGGGAACGGGTCGCTGCTGGCGGGTGTTGAGATTTTAGCTCTTCATCCGCTGTTCTCAGGGGGTTGTAACCGTCCCTGCAGCAGCGCTGGGCGTTTGCTGGTGGGGTTTTGCACCCCAGATCCAGGAGGGACAAGGTCACCCTTTGGGTTGGTCATCTCTGCCGCAGGTGCCTGGGGTGGGCAGGGGTTGATCCCCCCAGCCCATGCCCCCCGGCTGGGGGTGGGTGCTGATCCTGGCAGCTGGAGGTGGGTGCCCTGTCCCCATCCTGTGTTGTCCCACCTGAGCACCCCCTGAGCAGTCAGGGTGACAGACGTGGTGAGGAGTGAGAGAGGGGTCTGGCTGCCAGGGGCAGGGGGAGCTGTGCCACCTCCCAGGGCTGCTTGTCACTTAACTGCCTCTCTCTTGTTGCTTCTCAGGGCGGTAAACGGCTTTGATCAAGGTCCCCCTGGACTGGGAGCCTCCCGACCCTCCTCGGCGCCGGGGATGCTCCCCCTCAGCGTATGAGCCCCGGGACGGTCGTGTTCGGACTTGCGGACGCTTTTCTCAGCCCTCCAAGAGAAGACCTGCTCCTGCTTCCTCCCCGGTCCCGCTCTGCTGGAACACGACCTGCCCCACGCTGCCGAGGCACCCCCACCCTTCCCATCATGTTAACACAGTTTGTTTTCTCCTATTGCTGTAGCAGATGGTCTCTGAGGTGGCCCCGTGCCGTGCCAGCGGAGCCGGGCAGGGCTCTGCGCTGGGGAGGGGGGGGTGGGGAGGCCCAGGAAACCTCAGCCAGGCCCCCTCAGCCCCTCACCCTGTCCCTGACCCGGGGGTATGACACAGCCCTTGGGTGCTGCTCTGAGAGGCTCCGTGTCTCCCTGCCTGCTCCAGCATCCTGTGTGGGGCCATGGCTGTGCTCCCAGTAAGGGTCAGCGCTGGCAGGTGGCTGAGCGGTGACACGTGTGACACGGTGCCTGGGGCTCAGCCTGGGCTCTGGGACGCGGTTGCTGCAGTTCAGTGGCACCAGGTAGGTGCCTGTCCAGCTCCTGCTGTGTGTGGGAGTCGGGGGCAGGAGGGAGCAGGGCAGCCCTGCCTGGGGCTCGGGGCTGGGGTGGGTGCGGGGGGGTTATGGGCATAGGCCCAGTCCCCATGTCTGGTTGTGCTGGGGCTGAGTGGTGCTGACACTCCTGGTGCTCCCACATAGCTGTGGGGCTGGAACAGTTGGAGCTGCTGTGGTGCTGGTGGTACCAGTGACATGTCTTGTGGCTGCCTGCCCCCATCCACTGCCTGTGGAGCCCCCTCCCAGGCCCCTGACACCATCCCCCCATGTTCCCATCCCTGTAAGATACGACTGGGTTCTCCAGTGTCACCTGCGGGCTTCTGTGACAGTTTTGGGTGACTGTGTCCTTGTGGGTGTTCAAGCACCGTCCTTGTGCGCTCCTGCTGTCTGTGTGCCTCAGAGCCGGGGGGGTTGAAGGCAAAGAGTGACCCCAGCCCGGGGCTGGGTCTGGGGGCTTGGGAGGTGTCGCTCCTGCTCTGGTCCAGCTGTGCCTCCCAGTTGGATTAGTTCCAAGCGCTGAGAAAGAACCAGCCAAGCCTTGGCGCCAGCGGAAGGGAGGTGGGAGCCCCCCACCCCCAGGGTGTGTATGGTCCTTCTTTCCCGTGCATCCTCTGCTGCATTTGACTGTTTACATTTGTTTTATTGTACATAGGTTTGTAAACATAATATCTTTGCCTAAGATCTTTGTACATAACTTGGGCTTTGTAGCTTTATTTATTCAGATTCTATCTGGCATGTTTCAGTAGGGCAGTGTAGGTCCCGCCGTGGGGACACGGCTCGTGCTGTGGTTTCAGACCCCAGAAGCACCCGAGGCATCTTCCAGAAATAAAGTTCTTTTAACGTGGAATCAGTGGATTTTGCAGAACCAGTGGCCATGGCTGTGTCTTTGTCCTGGGGTGGGGGGTGTGGAGGGGGTCGCTTTAATGCCCCGTGTGCACAGAATTCAAGATCAGATTTTTGGGAAGAGCCTGGGGACACCTTGGAGGGCTCCGGCTGCCACCGCGGGGGGATTTTTACCTCCTCAGACATTTCCTCTGCAGAGCCGGGGCTGGCTCAGGGCTCCCACCCCTCCCCGGGGGCCCTGGCAGCTCCTGGCGCTGCCCCAGCCTGAGCACAGCTGGGTGCTGCCACCCCCCGGCCGCTCCTGGGGCTGTTCCAGCATCGCCGGGCTGGGGCCAGTGGCACAGGCTCTGCCCCTCCTCAGCAACACCCCAGCCTGGCCCAGCACCTGCCCCCCAGGCCTCACCCGGGGATGCACTACCAGGGCCAGTCACTCCCCGGGGAAGAGGAGCTGCTCCAGGACCGTTGCAGGACCAGGTGAGTCCCCTCAACCACTCCCCAGACCCTGAGGCCCGAAGCAGCTTCCCGGAGCTGGTTCCCAGTCCAGGCCTGGACCAAAGGTGGGAAGAAGCCTCAGGGCAGCTCCTAACCCGGCCTCTCCAGCTCCACCTCCCTCCAGCCCCTTAACCCCTCATCCTCCTCCCTCCCCAGAGGGGAGCCCATCCCCAAAATAAACAAACCCCACCCCAGCCCCCAGAAGAGGAAGAAGGGAAAAAGAAAATGCAGTTTCCAGTCATATTCTTGTTTATTAAGGTCTATGCCAGCCTCAGGAGATCGCTCTTGGGTCAGTAAACAGAGCAGGCGGCCGCATCTATAATGAATAAATTTATTGTCTTACAAAAAATCATTGTCTAGAAATATGGGTATACAAGAAAACAAGAGATTTGCAGTCAGATGCCTGGTGGTCAACAGCCAGTTTGATTAAAAATATCCAAACACACACAAAACCTTCGCGACAGATGTTAAAGCTTTTAACCAAAAAAAGGAAATCCAAGTTTCTGAGCGTGTGGCAGAGGAAGGGTCCTAATTAACACTGATTCATCATCACTAATATCAGTAATACCACTTGGACTAGAGAGGTACATGATATGAAGCACAGTCAAAATTAATACATTAAATCATTGTTATATAGGCAAATTATATATGTAACATTGTCTTAGTACTGTAGTGTCTAAGGCACTTTCTGTAATGTCAGTTTTTCCAGCTATTTAAACAAAAAGAACACTAACTACTGCTGTAATACTGCTCCAAATAAAAACAACACAACAACAACAAGGATTCACATCCACTGGCATGTTAACTTGTAGGCAGGCAACAGCATCGCCCAACCCCTGTACCCACAGGCTCCCCACGCCCCGCAGTACAGGCAGACCAGCTCCCCCAGTAACACCAGGCTGGCTGCTAAGGTACCCCGTGAGCCTCGTCGCACAGCGCAGCCGCTGGGCTCCACGGCCTGAAGACTAACTAGCTCAGCCATAAATTAATAAATTAATTGTGCCTGTGTTGCATGTTTATTTCCCACTGGTGTTCACATTGTACCAGCCTTAATATATACACAGCTCTGTCGGCGTGGGAAGAGCAGGGCTCTACAACGGCGGGAGGACTGTACAGCTGAGGAGCCGTGATGCTGTGTCGCTCGCCTGTACTGCAGGAACACTAACGGATGAAGCAGGCGCTGAGAACACTTCAAAATGACACTGTGGGTTAAAAATGGACTCTACTTGTTCATCCCTACGTCTCCCTCTAACACTTCCCAAGGCCTTTTCACAGTTCGCTCGCTGATTGTGTGCTGATCACAACAATAGGAGAAAGGAAAGGTACGGGTGCAGTTTGGTCTTCAATGATCCGCCTGACCCAGGACAGCCGGGGGCTGCCTGAGCGAGGAACCACCGGAAGGATGTTGTTGTAGGAAGCATGCACAGCCGGGACACCGGCTCTGGCCCGACCACCCACCCTCTGGGAATGGAGTTTCCATATTGATAAAAAAAAAAAGGTTCATCCTTCACATGATGCTTTATAAAATGGCTTTACAATGAGTGTCTGGAACATGGATGCACTGAACAGAGACGATCCCGTGGTGTTTACTAGATATAAAAAAGCAGTTGTACCTATATCTGAAGCAGGGTACGGGATGGTGAGGCCGGAGAGCCTTAAGACATAGTTGACCTATGATAAGTAACCTTGTGGCGTGCCGACTGTCGTAAGGCAGGTGTACGGCCACGAGGCAGCTGGGTGGTCAGGGAAGTTCTCTTCCTCCTCCTGCCAACTGCTGCGTAGAAGGTCTCTGCATGCAAGCGGTGTGGTGGGGCTCTACTCGCCAGGGGCCGGCTGCGCTTCGTTCACGTCGCTGCCTTTGCTCTCCACGTCGTCGTCAGAGAGCTCCAGCGAGGCCCCTTCGATGTGCAGCTGGCGTCTCCCAGATCGACTCGAGGAGAAGGTGATGGGCCCCCCCCTCCTGCCAACAAGCAGACAACAGCGATTGCTGATGGGTCACAGAGCATCACCAGGTTGGAAAAGCCCTTTAAGATCATCCAGCCCAACCATCCCTGTCCCGTGTGACCCAGATCCCTGAGCACCTCATCTCCCCTCTGTTAAACACGCCCAGGGGTGGGCACTCAGCCCCTCCCTGGGCAGCCTGTGCCACAGCCCCACAACTCTGCCAGGGAAGAACTTTGCCCTCCCATCTGAGCTGACCCTGCCCTGGGGCAGCTTGAGCCCATTGCCCCTTGTCCCATCTCCTGTCCCCTGGCTGAAGAGACCATCGCCCACCCTTCTAAACCCTCCTGAGCTAGTTTCTGTCCTGCTGTGGCCTCACCAGTGCCAACTCCTCTGTACCGGGCACAGTCCTTGGCCTCCAAGTCCCACTCCCAGGGGAGTGCTGCAGCATCCCCACCAGGCTGGCTGAGGAAAATGGATCTGCCAGGCACGGGGAAAGCTGAGCTGTCCCAGCTGTCCCTCTGTCACTTTACCTACAGTGGGACTGAGCTGGCAGCCCCAGGGATCCCACCAGTGTGAGCACTGAAGAATTCAGGCTTGGGAGTTGTTGGACCCATGCCATAACCCCAGCAGCTCTGCTTCCACAGTGCCACAGCTGGATGCTCCCCCCAAGGTTTGGAACCAGCTCAGTTGAACCAACTGGTCACACACAGGCTCTGAGGAGCCCCTGCCCACCAGCCCCACTCACCTTAGCCTGTTCTTCAGGGTGCTGACCTCCCGGCTCAGGCCCTCGTTCGCCTCCGTGGCGTCGTCCAGCTCCCGCTGCAGCTTACGCCGGGAGGCATTGGCACGAGTCGCCTCCTCCTCAGCCTCCTCCAGCTGCCGCTTCAGCTGCTTCATCCTGGCATTGGCCTTCTCCATCTAAGGGCAGAACCGGGTGGTCAGGACCCAACTCAGCAGCTGCAGCCCCGGCGTTTGGGAGGTCAGAGGACAGGTAACACCCTGCACCCTCTGCACCCTGCCTGGACATGAACCACCAGCTACACCCCGACTCCAGCATGGTCCCCTGGGATGCTGGGGTACAGGACAGACCAGCACAGAGCTCTCAGGGAAGCTTTGCCTGCCGGGAGCCACTCGAGTGGTTTAGTGATGAGGTTGGGGTTCCCTCAATGTTTTCATTAAAACACCCCTGAACAAGTGGGGTTCATCTGCCTGTTCTGAGAAATGGGCCTCAAACAGCCCCCTCCACACACCTGTTCCTTGTACTGGTCTGCATGGCGACGCTCATCCTCCACCTGCATGAAGACTTCTTTCAACTTCTTCTCTGTACGACGCACCAGTTTGTTGGCAGCTGCTCTCTCCCTGGAACAGCAAAGGCCAGCGTTTGTCCCAGTGCTTGAAGGGCAGGAGCACGAGGTCCGGCCCTTCCGAATGGCTCTTGTACCACCGAGTCCCCTTAACCTGGCTGCCCCCACCAACAGAGCTCTGGTTTAACATGCTGGAGCCTGGCTGGCACGCAGCTTTGAGACAGTGAAGGTGCTGCTAAGCAGTCAGTGGTCCTTCCACAGAGCCAAAGGCATGAAAAAAAAAGGTATTTGTGAGGACTGGGATGGAAAGGATGGGCAGGAAGCACTCACCAGAGGGAATGGACTTCTGCAGGGCACAGAATTTACCTCAGCTAACTAAAGCTGCCATGCCTGAGCTGTCCTGCCTGCTTCCTCTAACCAGAGACACCAGACGTCTCAAAGGGATGTTTCATCTTGTCTCAAGAAGCTCCTGCAGCACCCAGGACTCACTCAGCATACCTGGGTGACTTCCAGGGTAAATTCCACAGCTTCAGTTACAGAGAGAACAGAAACTTTCCCCAGTCACTTCAGAGCTGCCTCATGTCCCTCCAAGGGCAGGGGACACCCCTAATGCCCGTGTTGTGAGCTCACATCCCAGCCCTACAGGAGCTTAAGGCAGGGAGGTTTCAGGTGTTCAAGGGACAGACCCAGCAGGCAGACAGGTTTCTCCCTTACTTGGCCTCCTGCTCGAGCTGCTCCTCCAGCTGCAAAATTTTGGCCTCCAGAGTGGAAATTGTCGCCTTGAACTTGGACTTCACAGATCCCTCCAGCTCCTGCAGCTTGGCTTTCAGCTCCTTGTTCTGCCTCTCCAGCTGCTGCCGGGCATTTTCACTCTTCTGGGCAGCGCTCCGCTCCCCAGCCAGCTCAGAGTTCAGCGTGTCAACCTGGGAGGGGAGAAGGACAGGAGATCACCCGGTGCCACTCGGAGCCTGCACTGAGCTGCACATGGAGACACCACCTGCCAGCAGCAGACCCACCTGCAGCGTGGTCTTTCGGAACCGCTCGTTGAGCAGCTCCATGTTGCTCTGCTCTTCCTCCAGCTCCTCCTCCAGCTGTGCAATTCGAGCTTCCAGCCGGCGCTTCTCATCCAGCAGCGCTGACCTAGAAAGGCAGCATTTGGGTCAAGACACCTTCAGAGACAACACCCAACCAGCTCGTTTGCTTCTCGTACTCCAGGCACTGCAGAGGGTCACAGAAGCCACAGCCTCAGCGACTCCTCAGAACAAGGCATCTTGTTAGCAGGAAGAACAGCCAGAGTTAATTCACAAGCAGAGCACGACCAGCAACCAGCACTACAGATGCTGGTGCCCGTGTCGGGGTCTCCTGGGGCAGCCAGAGCGCTCGGGGGTCCCCCAGGGGCAGCCAGGGCGCTCGGGGGTCCCCCAGGGGCAGCCAGGGCGCTCGGGGGTCCCCCAGGGGCAGCCAGGGCGCTCGGGGGTCCCCCAGGGGCAGCCAGGGCGCTCGGGGGTCCCCCAGGGGCAGCCAGGGTGCCCTGAACACGCTCTTGACTCACTTTCCTGAAGCGCTGTTGGCGATCTCATCCGCCAGCTCGTCCCGCTCCTGCTCCGCGTGCCGACGGGCTCTTTCGGAGGCAGCAAACTCCTGCCAAGGTTTCAGAGAAGATTCACTACAGCTTTAGGAACCTCAGAGCTTCTGCAGACCATTCAGCCCCCTAATAACTTTTCAGAGATGCTGTGAAGCACGATATCCCTGAGGCCCTTTAACGGGCAGAGAAGCAGCAGCAGCAGCTGTGGAAGCTCCAGGACACGTCACTGTGATGTCCCCTCTTGGCTGCTGGATGCTGTGACAAACCCCCAGCAGCCTCCATGGAACAGGACATGCTGCTGGGTTCTTAGATTCCCAAGAATCAGTTCCATTACCGACAGTGCACCTTCCAGAGGCTCTCAAACCACCTGGCAAACCTCAGCAAAGGCCTCAAATCTGTCTGAGAAGCAGCAAAGCTTTCCTGCTCCCCAGGCAGACACAGGGCCCAGACTGCAGGAATGATTCCTACAAAGCCCAAGCAGCTCATGGGCGACCTTCTTGCCAGGGACAGGGGGTACAGGGAGTCTCCTGGCTCCCATTTCCCAGCTCGACTCACTGGATTGCTTTTTACTTCTTTTATTTGTTGTACTCACTGATCTTTCTTTACTCTAGTGAGAAAAACAGATCTATTGGATTTCGATCTCACCTCCTGGAGCTGGAGGATTTCTGCTTCGAGACCTTTCAGCTTCTTTTCACTCTCCTTGGACTGTGCAAAGATCTCGTCCCTGGACGCACGGGCTTCCTCCAGCTCCCGCTGGTAGTCTTTCATTTGAGCCTGCGGTTGGAAAGCAGGGGAAAGGAGAAGCCAGGCTGCGTTAGGACACTCACAAGATTTATTAGCAGCTCTGAAGCATTTTTGGCCCTTAAGGTAAGGCCCTTCCTGCCAAAGTGGCCTCGTTCCACTTAAATGAGCTGAGCTCCTGTGATGTGGTACTTCTGACAGGGAGCTGAATGAAGCTTTGCTGTGAAGATAAGGACTGAAAACACATTTATCTGGTGTATTTCTTGTAGGAAGCACTCTTTATTAAACAAGCTGCTCAGTTACATTTGCCCTGAAGCATAGGGAGAGGCAAAGCTCTTGGAAGGACTTGTAGAAACTTCAGTAAATTGACTGAACCCAAAATTTATCCCAAGTATGGAAGGCAAGAAACTATTGCCAGTGCAGAGGGACCACGAGGCACTGGTCTGTACACTTCTGTCCTGACAAAGCACAGACCAAGACCTTGAATCTGCTTGTTTGACTTGAGGCTTGATCTGGAGAAGGATTGCCAAGGGACAGGGTGGAAAGGTGATACACATGCTGAATGCCTTCCATGGTCCTGGCACGGCTGCGCTGCAGCTTTGGTACTGAAACCCTTCAGCAAAGTGAAGTGCTCCAAGGGCTGGGCACTCCTCTGGGCACTGAGCTGAAGCCCTGACATGAGGCCTGGGTTTATTCTTGCCAAACTACACCGAACAGCCACCCTGGAGCTTTGTGAAAGCAGCTGAAATTTACTCCTTTTCTGGCTGAAAATGCCTTAGAACTGGAGCTCAGAGCAGTCAGCAAGAGCTCAGCTCAGATGAGTAAATTCAAAGCTACAAGTGACCACAGCCTGGAGAGGAACACCCAGCACACCCCGAGGCAAAGTGCCGTGGTAAGGGTGACACGTGGGGGACAATCCTAAGTCCCTGCTGACAAAGGGATAAGAGGAGCTTTCAGCAGGTGGTCAGCCCAGGCCAGGCACTCAGTGACATGTGCCAATGAGGCTGACATTCCTCCTGCCTTCGAGCTACAAGCCTAGGTAATGAAAAGCAAGGAAACCCAACCCCTGAGCGGCGCCAGCAGGAGCGCAGGGCTCAGCCTCAGCTGTGCCTACCTGGAGCTTCCGCAGCTGCTTGATGGCTTCATCTCGAGCCTTGTTGGCAGCTTCTATCTGACCTTCCAGGTCCTTCAGATCCATCTCCAGCTTCTTCTTGGCTGCCACAGCCAGAGCCCTCTGCTTGCGCTCATCCTCCAGCTCGGCCTCCAGCTCCCGTACCTGTGGAACAGGGGGTTGGACAGGCTCAGTGCCAGGGACAGAGCAGCTGCAGGGTCCCAGCAGATGGGCTGGGGGCTCCACGAGGCCTCTGCAGAGCAGGGTTAAGGTTACTCAGCTGGGAAAGGCTCAGGCTGCCTGGGTAGGCACTGTGGATGGCAAAACCAAGCCCACGGATGGGAAGCAGAGATCTCTGAACTGACAAAGAGGGAAACAAAGGCAGTAACTCAGCACCCACAGCGCTGCCAGTGCATCTGCTCAGCTACTCAGCACAGCTCCCCAGGTCAGGTCTCACTCTGGGGCAGACATCACTAATATCACTAATTCCAGTTCATCCACTAAGATGAAAATAAGTGGAATCACCTCATTTTCCCCAGAGCTGAAAGAAATCATTCCCTCTGAAACAGCTGTGCTGCTAGCATCCATACAGCAACACCTTCCCACACCCAGTACCTGAGCAGCACCCTGTCGTGAGTTAAGCTGAACTTAGGCAAAAAAACCTGACCAGAACTGCCAGAGGTCAGCACCAAGAGAGAATGAGTTTGGTCAGTCACAGCTACCCAACACCCCCAGGTCCTTCTCCCCAGCAGCTCTCCAGCCCCCTGCCCCAGCCTGCAGTGCTGTGTGAGGTTATGTCCCATGTGCAGGACTCTGCCCTTGGCCTTGTGGAACCTCATCCTGTTGGCCTCAGCCCATCAGTCCAGTCTGTTCACACACCACTCTGCTCACATGCTGAGTGTTTTTGAAGGACCCTCACTAACAGGCCAACACGAACAGTTGGCAGTGGCAGGTGCTCAACAAGACCTGTTCCACTGCTTGGGATTTCTATAGGATGGGATCTTTAAAGGGTTCTATTTTCCTGGTAGCAAGTTAACACTGAAGCCACAGAGCTTCAGGAAAAGGTCCTCACACCCCTTCATCACTCTGGAGTGCAGTAAGAATGAGACATACCTGTTTAACCAGCATCCTCTTTTTCTCTTCATTCTGTTCATCTCTGGCTTGCAGATCTCTCTCAAACTGGGCTTTCATAGCTTGCATGTTGACCTCCAAACGAAGCTTAGCATCTTCTGTGGCCTGCAGTTCATCTTCCAGTTCCTCAAGCTGAGTCCTCATCTCCTCAACCTGCTGCTCCAAAGTTCTCTTTGACTTCTCCAGCTCGTGGACCTAAGCCAGAACCATTCATCAGACCTGCTCCTCCAGGCATCTCCACATCAGCAAACAGCAAAACAAGACACTGTATGAACCTGGTACACGGCGCCTGGTGGTGCCCTGAACTGGGCAGTGAACCAGAGCAGGCAGAGCAGCATCTGAGTCTCTGTTAGAGAACCCAACAAGGATCCATGCAGGAGACTGGAGAGATGAGCTCTGCAATGTCACAGACAGGCTCTTGAACCCAGCCAGGCACCAGGAGACATCTGGCCAGCAGCAACATGTTAAAAAAGACCACCCACCCCCTTTATTCTGAGCATTAACTCCTCCAGAATTTGGGTGACAAATCAGCTCCAGAAAGTTCTGGTTGTGTCAAACACCTCCCCAGGCAGAGCTCTCCTGTGCTCCCCATGCAGCAATACAGGGGGTGGAAGCACACTTACGTTCTTGCCCACGTCGTCTTTGGAGCTCATCAGATCCTCCATATCTGCACGCAGCTGCTTGTTCTGCCTTTCAAACTCTTCCTTTGCTTCCAGAGCTTCTTCCAAAGCCCGAGCCAGGGACAGGGCTTTGGTCTCCTTCTCCCTGGCTTCTGCCTCAGCACGATCTCGTTCCTCTGCATACCTGGCAGAGATGTTCTTCTCTTCTGCCAGCATCTGGACAGAAGAAATAGTGAGTCCATCTCCTGAGTTTCCTCAGGTGTTCTAGTCAATGAAGAGGTTAGTGCTCTAAGTTTAACTGGCCTTCAGAAGCTGCCCAGCCTTGCAACCTCGATCAGAGTGCTAGTGAGAAAACAGCCCCAGCCAGCTCTGGGATGAGATGAGGAAAGCAAAGCACTAATCAAAGTGAAGGTTTAGACTATTCTCACCTTCCAGACTTCACACCTTCTCTTAGTCTGCCCTGAGGGATTACAGAACACTCACATTTTTCCTCCAATTCCCTTTTTTCCACAAAGACCTTCTTTCTTGGCCTAACAAGCCTCAGAGCTGCACCCTACTCACTGAAACGAGCTACATGGCCTGCATATGAGGGCCAGGATGCTCCCCAAAGAGCTCCCATACCCACAGGATTCAACCCTCATTACAAGGCCCACCTAAGCAGGAGTAACAGAAAAGAGATGCCATATCAAATCATAGAAAGGGGCAAGGAGACAGGGAAGCAGACTACCTGATCAAACTTCTTCTGCTTTTTCTCCAGGTTGGAAACGATCTGGCGCTGATGGTCCAGATCCACCATCAGGTCATCCAGCTCCTGCTGCAGGCGGTTCTTGGTCTTCTCCAGCTTGTCATAGGCCATGGCCTTCTCCTCCAGGCGCTGGCTTAAGGACTCCATGTCCTTCAGCAACTTCTTCTTGTTCTCCTCCAAGCCTTCGATGGTTCCCAAGTCATCATCCACCTTCTTCTTCGCATCAGCCAGCTGGGACACAAAGCCAGGGACAGGTGTTATTGCCAGCTCAGGAACACACCAACAGGGAGCTTGCAGGGCACTAAGCAGGGGGAGTCCTGCCCACTGCAGCTACTGGTACCAGTCAGGAACTGTTGCTCCAAAGCCTGGCCTAGCACATGTGCTCAGGACAGGACATTCTTCCAAGGAGTTTGCACCTTGCCTGGAACACACAGGCCTTACAGGAGTCCTGCCACTCACTCACCTGTGACTGCAAGGCTAGCATCTGCTTCTCCAAGTTCTTTCTGGCTTCCTCTTCCTCTTCCTGCTGCTCTTGCAGGTTGTTCTTCTCCTCTTCCAGCTGCCTGATCCTGCTGCTCAGGTTGAGCTTCTGGCGGGTCTCTTCCTGCAGCAGCTCCTGTCACACAGAGCCACATCCAGGGGTCAGGCTGGTCACAGTGCACTGCCCGTGGCCTTGGGCTGACACCTCACTTGCTCTGCCTCCCCACCCTCAGAATGAAGAATTTCTTCTTCACATGTAACCCAACCATGCCCTCTTCCAGCTTGAAGCCATCGCCCTGTGCCCTGCCCCTGCACTCCCAGTGACCAGCCCCTCTCCCACAGAGCCCAGGAAGAACATACAGCAACAAACCCCACAACAGCAGCACAATTCCCAGCCCTGCTGTGTCACAAACACAAGGGGCAGTTGAAAGACAGCTCCAGTGGAAGCTTCTGTCCTAACAGAACCCCCCTCTCCCATCCTGCTCCTCAGACCTCTCCAGTTGTCATTAACATTATTGAAGTCGTCCCCATCAGCATTTTTATACAGGCAAAAAGAGGATGTATTTATGTGACAGCAACACAGCTCCCTGTGTGCATTCCACCCAGGTACTGGCAGCTTTAGGAACTGAAGCTGTATGACAGGGCATTGTCCCTTGTGCCTCTCACATACCCCAAGGAACTTACTTCCATTAACATCCCACTGGGAAAGGTCTGACTTAATACTTATCTCCCACAGAGATTAGGAAATAAAACAGGAACTGAAAAGCTACAGTCTATCAAGCAGTGAATCTCAGATACCAACAACTGGCTCCACAGGTAGCTGAGCAGAGATTATACACTGTGTGGGACAGGAGCTTCCACCCAAAGGACTTCCCAAGCCCTGAATGAGTGTATTTTGTGTCTGCAGTTAGCACCTCAAGGAGGACAAGACTCCAGAGCAAAGGTCAGGCTGCATTCCACACACACCTGGGTATCCTGAAGCTGAGATTCCAAACTAGCAGCATCCTTGGCAAACTTAATGCCTTTCTTCTCTGCCTCCTCCAGCAGACTGGAGACATTGTCCAGCTCGTTCTGCAAAGGAAGCAGCCCCAAGGTCAGAGCGTGCAGCTGGCTCCCAGCACAGCCACATCCCACTGGGAGCTGGGGCCACAGAACCCCAACACATTCCAGGCACAGCAGGACCACAGTGGAGCCCAGCACAGAGGTACAAGCAGCCACAAGCACTGAGGTTTGGTCAGAAGCTTGAAGCTGGGTGTCAGTGTTGAACTTCATAAAGGCTTAGCTCACTATTTAGCAGAGCACATAATTCCAACATCTGTATTCAGACTTAAATGCTGCTTTTAATGATGGGAGCATGAATTTTACAGCACCATTAACTCAGGGATTATCAGGGTGGCAGCTGGGCATCACTGCACAAGAAAAGGTCCCTGCCAGGTGCCACCTCCTGCCATTTCAGTCTGTGCAGACTGTACACACAACCTGAGAGGCTGCCCAAAAAGCTTCCCCCCCAAAAGAACTGGGTCACTCCCTTTCTAGCACTTCAGCCTGATTTACCTGGTTGAGAAGCCAGCCCTGACTGTGCTTTGCCTGCTTTCTCCCTCCCCCAGACCAGGCCTTTTTGTGCAACCCCTAGTGCTGAGCTCCCAGCCTCGGGGCACAGCAGGAGGCCTGTGCCCACCATCAGGCTGTACGTTGTTGCTGGCACCTACAGATGAGCTCAGCCCAACCTCCTTGATCACATTCCCAAGCCAAAGGCCTGTTGGGCAGCTCCCAGCAGAGCCTCCTATGGGATTTGGTCTCTGGGATGGGAAGCCATGTCCTTGGAAGCCACTGTAATTCCCACATCGTGCCCCAGAGCCCCTCAGGATCAGTGTGACAGCTGTCCAGATATCCCCACTTTACAGACCCTTGAGCTCACGACTGGGATCACCTCCCACACCCAACTCCAGACCCACGTCCTCCAGAGCCATGTCCCCCAGCTCCTTCTGCACACAGGTCAGGCTTTTAACTGCTTGTTTTCTGGGCAGGCTGGGAGGTGTGTGAGCCTTACCTGCAGCTTGTTGGCCTTCTCTGCCAGCTCCACCCGCAGCCTCTCTCCCTCGGTGACCTTGGCTGTTAGCTCCTGCACCTGAGCATCAAGCTTCTTCCTCTTGTGTTCAGACTCTGCCTTCACCTGCTGCAGCACCTTCACTTCACAGGCCAGCTCCTTGTTGTCCGACTCCAGGCCCTGCTTGTTTTTTTCAAGATTTGCTTTGAACTAGGAAAAACAAGAGGAAAGGGACTCAATCAGCCTGTGTGCTCCACACCAGGGAGTGTCTGCTACAAACACCCAGCACATCAGGGTAACGAGCTCAAGGAGACAACAAGCACTCAGCAAGCTGTGAGTAGGGAGCACTGACAACACCACTGTGTAGCACTGTGTCAGGCAAAGGCTACATTAACTTAGGTTATCCTATTCTCAGACACCACAGGTAACAGAGGGGACCAGAAGACACTCCTGGGAAGACACTCCTGGGAAGATATTCCTGGGAGGACACTCCTGGGAAGTCAGGACGATCTGGGAGTGACCCTGCAGTGCTGTGCAGCGATGTGAGCATTAGCAGGAATTAGCATTAGGAGGAATGTGCCCATTAGCAGAGCATGGCTCACCTCACAGGAAGAAAGGGAAGGGCACGAGCAGAGCTGCCCTGGTTTGAGCAGCACAGAGCACAGCTCTCCCCCTGCCCTGGCACATGTCAGGAGTTCCCATGTGGAAGTGCCATCCTCACTGTGGCACCAGCACTGACCCTATCTTACTGCAGCACCTTTGTTTCAGATTGCAGGGTGTTTTCCCATCTTTTCACCCTCTTCCTGGGAACACTCAGTGATAAGGAGCAGAACACACACACAGGATCTTCAGGGAACAGTAATTCCCACTGCTGCAGCTACTGTTTCCCACTTGGTGTTTTGACCTAAGGAAGCTGTGATGTTCCCTGTACCTGAGAACATTCCTGCAGTACATGGCCTGTCCCAAACCCTTCCTCTGGGAATGACAACTAGAGTTTCACCAACTAAAGAGATACCTTTATTTATTTATTGGGCAGCACTGCAGGAACTCTACTGCTGACAATGATGCTCAAGCAACACTAGCAGGAGTGGTGCTCTCCAGGGGTGCCCCCTCCTGTCTGGGAGTACCACTGAACACACCACAGCCAGACAAACTGCCAAGATACTCTACAGACACCCAGCATGGAGTCACAGCATGAGCATGACCTCAGAGTGACTGGAAGAAGAACTTTTACACTACTTGAACTCACAGTTTGTTATCTGAGTCACCTTGATGCAAAGCATTCTGCAGGTCACTCGTGCAGAGCTGCTCCCCTCTGAACACACCCAGGCTGCTGGGGAACTCCCACAGGAGCACTGGGTGATTCCCCTCCAGCCCCCCATCCTCAGGGCTGTCCCAAAGCTCCAGCCCCCAGCCCCAAGGACAGAGAGCCAGACTGTCCCATAGCTGCAATCCATTCAAAGCAGCAGGATGGATTGGATTCAGCTGCAATTGCTGTGCACGTGGAAAGGACACAGCTTAGACCTGCAGATACCCATGGGAGGGACCACAGTTCTTGTGTTCCTTATGAAAATCCCTGGTGCAATTGGTTTTGCTCTCACCCTCTTGGCCTGCTCCAGCTGCTCAGAGAGCTCTTCCAGGGCAGTGGCATGCCGCTGCCTGATCTCCTGGATCTGTGCTTCATGGTTTTTGGTTTCCTCTTCAATTGCTTTCTTCAGTTCAGCCACCTCCTGCTCTCGTTTTGTCCTGGAGGAAGCACCAATGTTACCAAACACACCCCAAAGTTTTAGCAAATTAAAGAGGAATCTGAATGGTGCCCTCTTACCCAGGCACACGATCCTACCTCAGCTCTTGCTGTGCTGCAGTGGTATCCAAGGTATCTTCCAGTTCAGTTTTTAAAGCCTCCAGCTCCTCACTTAGATCTCTCTTCTGCTTCTCTGCCTTGTTGCGTGATGCCTTCTCGGACTCCAGGTCCTCCTGCAGCTCTGCAATCTGAGCCTGCAGCTCTCTTATCACTTTCAGGGCGTTGTTCTTCTGAACTGCTTCTTCATCCCCTCTGTTAGGCAGAGGCACAGCAGTCAGCACCACACAGCTTCCCACCTCACCACCCCAGTGTTATTTACATTACAGGCACTTCCCCACTGGAATAAACCACAGCTTCTACACCACCACAGATGGACCCCCCACTGCACTGCTATAAACATCACCCCCCCCCCCAACAAGCAGAGTCCCAGGTACTGTAGATGTACTGGGATGCTCAAGCTTCCAGGTATTCCAGTTTTGTAGATCTCTGTCCCAGAAACACACCCTGCCTGTAGAATTCTCTCTTCCCACACAATCAGGGATCATTACTCCCAAAATGCCAAAGGTGTTTCATTTCTAACATGTGGCAGCAAGCTGACACAAACCCCCCAGTGTCTGAGCAGGACCTACAGTATTGAGCACTCTGACCATGAGAGGGCTTTCTCAGGGTGGCATGGGGTTTTTCCTCCTGAGGCTGAACTCTGGGAGACTGAAGCAGCTTCCAGAGCCCAAATGCTATTGTACCCTGGTGGAACACTGGTTTTGGAGCTTTGTGGGGTAAAGTATGCTGAAAAAACACCAAAATCCTTCTGTGCCATGTCTATACACAGCATGTGTCTGGAGATCTACAAACATCAACTGGCCTCTGCCTGGCATCCCCAGTCAGCTGAAAGCCTCCCTGGGACAGCAGGTTTCCACCACACTTCCACACTCACAAGCCCCATCGTGCTCTGACCTAGCAAGAGCTGCCTGAAGTTCTTCCTCTTTCTTGGCCAGCTGGATCTTCAGCTCTTCAATCTGGGCTTGGAGCTCAGCTATTTGGTCCTGTAGGTCTGTTGTTTCACCATCAAGTTTTCTTTTAGCTTTCTCGAGCTCTTGGCGGGTCTTCTCCTCCTTTTTCAAGCGCTCTAAGGAAGCAAAGAGAGTCCTGCCTGTAAGAAATGTGTCTCTCCTGTCATGCTCAGAGGGCTCAGGGGCAGGGCAACGGGTGGCAAGAAGGGTGGGAAGTTGGTGTGCTGTGTCAGATCTTTCTGATGAAGCAGCACAATAGGAATGTGTGATTTAGAGAGTCAAGGAAAAGTTAATGACTGGAGAACAAAAACTGATGAAAGGGAACAGAGACAACATCATCCTGATGGAGAATAAGGAAGGGGCTGTGACAGAAGGGCAGTTTGAGCTGCTGGGCCAGGTCAGTGTTAAAGAATGAACAGCTATGGGCTGGCACACAATGCTGGCTTGCACAGCTTTGGGAGGGCCAGGCTAGAGTCCAGGAAGTGTCCTGGGAAATCATATGGCTTAAGGAAAACTCAGATAAACCACTGCTGAAAGTGTCTGTGCCACCAACTCGAATCCCACCAGTATTTACCAAGACTCTGCAGCCCTGGCAGCTCCCAGGAATTTGACTGTGTAGCCAAGATACTGCTGCTCTCAGTGAAAACCAGGCAGTTACCAGCGTGGTGGCAGAGGCATTTAGGGGATCTGCCTGTTGCCTCAGCTCCTGGCTGTGTTACCTGCAGGGAGCTGGTGACCAGGTGTGCAGTATGTTTAGGTCACAGGGAGGTGTTGCTTGGCACAGCATCAGCTGTAACCTGTGTTGTGGGACCCGTTCAATGCTCTGCGTGCCCTGGGCACAGGGATTTCTCTCACACCCTATGCCTGCTGCTGGATCAGGACATCACCTTCTCCATGGAAATGGAGCCCTGTTCAGGAGTCCTGCCAGTGCCACACAATTTCCTTCAAGAGTTGGATAAGAGTCACAGCTCTGTGGGTACGGACACACACGGTCGCGCTCAGGAGGCTGCCCCAGCCCTGCACCCCTCGCACTGCCCTGCTCCTTGGGCTGTGACCCCCCACCTGTTAACAGGCAAAGGCAGCAACAACAAACCTTCCAGATCAGTGATCATCATCTCCTGCTTGTTCTTGAGTTTGGCCAAGTTTTTGGCCTTTTCTTCTTCCTCAGCCAGCTGAGAAGTGCACTCGGCAATCCGATCCTCCATCAGCTTCTTCTCCTGGTTGGGAGGAAGGGCAGAGAGAGCTGCTAACACAGGACTTGCAGAGCCTGAGCAGCACAGGGAGCTGAACACACAAACTCCAGAGAGCTCTCACCCAACACAGATACCAGACACTTAATTTCAAGGAACTGTTAGGGTTAAGGACTGACCCCAACAGTGCAGGGACACCATCGCTTGCTGCCCAAGGAAGCAGCTGGGAATTTAACACACAGGAGGCCTGGGCTTGGGGCAGTGTTTGCTCTGTGCATGTGGAAATCTGTCTGCATAGAGCAGCAGCTAAACTGGCTCCAGCTCATGGATGTAGAAGACTCATGAAGCTGGAAGGAATGCACAGCAAGCCCCTTCCTTTGAAGGCCACTGGAAAAGCAGCTCCAAGTTTCTCTGCTTCAACCTGTTCAAACCCCACAGGTCTTCAGGCACCAATTCTACAGGTAACAGGAGCCTCAAGGGTTTGGAGGGCTACCACTTGGTACTACTACTGCTTATGTGCAGTATAACTTACTGAGCTTGCTGCTCTCACCTTTAAAAACTTGGAATTTTGGTCCTCCAACAGCAGGATCTCTTCCTCCATCTTCTTGATCTTAGCTTCAGCTGTCACCTTTTCCAGCTGCAGCTTCTGTCGAGCTCCCTCCTCCTCATCCAGCTGTTCCTCCAGGTCCTGGGAAGACAAGGAATGGCATCTGTGCCTTTCCCAGGTCACCCACACTTCCTTCTGAGTTTGGGTTTTCTTTTTTAATTGGTCAAAACTGCATCGATTTCAAAAACAACCTGCCCCAGCACTAAAAACACATCTGCTTCTTGTTAGATTAATTTCTATCATTGATCTGGTAATGAAATTAAGGGCCATGTGATACCCATGGAACTCTCTATACTCTGTTTCAGCCTTGGCTGAAATATGCTGCCTTGGAAGCAGCACACCCACCTCAGCATCCTGCACCTTCTTCATTCTGACCACAAAATAAAAAACACTAAAAAAACCCTCTACTTAGTGCCAAGCAAACCAGCCCAGGCCTTGTGGCAAACACCTCCTGGCACTCTGCACCCCAACAGGGCGCTGGCGTGAAGGTGCAGGTGTCAGCCACAGCCAACAGGCTTCCACAGCCACGATGGTGCAGACAGCAGCACCAGCAGCCAGACAGCAGTCACAGTGCACTGTGCCTCTCCTCATTCCAGGTTTGATGTCAGACTGACAGCCACACACTAAGGGACACTGATGAAAAGCATCAAGAGCTCAGAGGTGTGCACTTCATTTCCTCTCCAAGGACCTGAGAGCTAGCCAAGTTCTCAGGTGCTGCATTCTTCAGGGCCTCCAGTATTCAAAAGGAAGCATCTAAATCACTGGATTTTCACAAAAAACAAACTCAGTTAACCTGGAGGAGCTGAGGCTGTCTTAGCTCCATAAAACTCACAGAGGAGTATTCTTCAATCCACTGTATTTCAGGCAAAAAGGAACATTTCTCATGTCATCATCCCACAGCCTTTGTTTCTGCAGGAAAGCAGGCAAACCCCATGCAGCCATTCCCAGTTCCTCCCCTCAAAACCACTCCTGTGACCCTCCATCTGCCCACTCCACAGCTTCCCACAGGGCACCTCGGCTGTTCTCCTTTCCTCCCCCTTGAATGCCTGCAGACCACAAGTAGCTGAGCGCAGAAAGAGCAGAGAAAAAGATCCAAGTGGACTTTATTCCACAGGTGGTGCTAAGGGGCTGTGTTCCTCCACCCCAGAGATGCTGAGGGAGCTTTCCCACCCTTAACCACTCAGCCCACTGGCTTTTCCACTTCCAGTTACCAAGAGCCATACCTGAATATGGCCCTGCATTTTCTTCTTCTCATTCTGCAGTATCTGGTTTCTCTCCTCTTCCTCCTCAACCCTGGACTCCAAATCATGGAGAATTTCTTCCAGCTCTTGTTTCTTAGCAGCCAAGCGAGCCCTCATCTCCTCAGCTTCTGCAAAGAGCTCTGTCTCAGCCTGCAGCTGCTCTGCAAGGATGTTCTTCTCTTCTAGAAGCTGTAAACATACACAAGGTGTAGTAAAGCAGTAAAAACATTTCAGTGTCTCTCCTGAGGGACTATACTTATAACTACTACTAAGTTACTTCAAGTTCTGCTTCAACTCTTGACCAAAGACTTCTAGCAGAGGGCTTGATCAGCAGCCCAGAAGACCCCAACATTCTTAACAGGGCTACAGCTGCATCCACTCCCTTCTCCCCCCAGTTATGGGGCAGAGGCCACTGTGCCCACTTCATGAGTCAGCTGGTAGAAGGTGAGGGACGTGCCTAGGTCCTGGGCTGCTCCTTGCACTCATCCCTGCCCAGCACCAGAGAAAGCTGAAGCTGCCCACCCCACAATTTCAGGCAGTGAGAAGGAGGTAGCCGTCCTGACTCCATGTGTCTCCCCAGCACAGGTCCCTCACACAGGAAGGGGTGCCAGAAACATCCTCCCTACCCAAAGCTGATCTTAGGCACAAACCTGCTGATGTTTCCTTTCCATTTCCTCAAGTTCTGCCTCCACTTTTGTCTGCTTTTCTTTCACCTTCATCAGCTCCTCATCCTTGGCTTGAAGCTCCTCTTCTTGACGAGTGACCTGCAGCAGCGGCTTCACCTGCCAAGGTGTGAAAGGAACAGTCAGAACCTGCAGCTACCCGCTCAGAGCCAGAGGGAGGGAACGTGCCAAACCTTGGTGAAGACTCTCCACCACTGCCAGTGCCTGAGCTTCAGATAGGCAGCACAGTTCCTCTGCAGGATCTTCAGGGCGCTCAGCTGCTGCTGCTTCTTCGCAAAGGCCCTGGAGTCAGAGAGAGAGAAATGGTTCATGTTAGATACAGCTGAGCATCTGTCAGCATCCTCCATTTCCAGGTGACCCAACCCTAGAGCCTGGCAGACCAGGAACAGGCTTATTTTAACGTTTCAGTGACTAGAGATTCACAGGTACTCGTTCCTCATGTGAGGGGTCGAGCAAAACTGGATTCATCACTTCCAAAACAGGAATTACAAGAGCTGGTTGTTCTTAAAGAGACCCTTTTCTTAGAAAGATACAATCAGGGTTGACACTGAAATGCCTTTTAATTAAAAAAAGGCAGATTTACAGATTTCTCAAAAAACTTCCAGTGTAGCACAAAGATGTTTTAATCCCTTTTTTCTGCAGCCACTGACTGTGCCATAAGCAGCAGTGAGTGTCATGAGGGGAAGATTAAGGAAGTGATACACTGCTATGGAACAGAGGTACAAATCCTTATTGGAATTCTTCTTATTCACCTCCCCACCCTGGGGGCAGCTCCAGTTAATCAAGTGAGATGCTTCTTCCTAAGAAAACCTCTCCTGAAGTGGTAGTTTAATGCAGAGCTCCCAGCCAAAGAGACTTCAGCTGACCACAGAGACATCTAACCACAAGCACACACATACTTCCGAGCCAAGTATCCCCTGCAGACTGCCTGGAAGAAGATGATGATGTCTGTGATCTTCAGGTCTCGTTCTTCTTCCAAGTGTGCCAAGACACCAGCTCGGAAAAAGATCTTGCTCTGCCCGATTCTGTACAGGTTGGGGTCCAGTTCTAATGCTCTGATCTGAACAGACAGGCAAGCACAGTGTTTTACATCAATGAAAGGACAATTTTTGTCTCAGCTTCAGTGTGTTTCAGCAATAAACAGGAATAAACACTCACCATTCGCTCACAGGCTTGCTTCCCATCCATAAATCCCTTTGGAATGGCATTGGGAGTAAGGATCTCGTACCTTCAAGTCAAACAAAAACACACCTTGACATTCAACACCAGGCTCCATCACTACCAACCCATAAAGCTACAGCCATGGAGCGCACAGCTCAGGAATCCCTCCAGGAATCTTCACAAGCCCATTTCAGACTGGTTTCCCCTCCCCAGTGCCTTTAGGATGGACTCCCAGTATTGAGCTGCTGCAAGTTCAATAGCTTTGGACCTTCTTCCAGCTGGGTTGGGGGGGTAGAGGGGTGTGCCTATGATTGTTTAGCTAGGAGTTTTCATCTCATAAAAACTCAAAGGCTGCTCCAGCCTTACCTCTGCCTGAACTCCTGGAACACTATCCGGTTTGGAAATCCTTGTCGACAAATCCTTATTCCTTCCAAAACTCCGTTGCAACGAAGCTGGTCCAGAACCAGATGTGGGTCCAGTTTTCCAGCCTGGCCAAACAAAACAAGCATGGCTTTTAGTCTTTCCTTTGTATGCACCAAAAACCGGTGTTACATTTTTCTGGCTGCCCTTGACAAAGTCCCCTCACGTGGGATGCTGAGCAGGTCCCTGACCAGCACAGAGGCTCTGTGAAGCCTGGCTTCTGATTTCAGAAGGAAGACGCAGGCAACACACACACCTCAACACTAACAAGGGAAAAAGAGCACTAACAGGGAAAAAGAGCCAGAGGAAGGGCTGTAGCACGTACCCTCTTCTCGTGGTTTGGAATGATGCAGCGGACGAAGTTGGGGTTGGTGTTGCGGAGCGTCGCCATCAGCTTGGTGAGGGACTCCTTGTAGAGCTGGCCCACAGTGCGGAACATGCCCTTCTTGGTCTTGTAGGCAGAGCCAAAGGCTGTCTCTGTAATCCCAGTGACCTGATCCAGACCCACGATACGATCCACTGGGAAGGACAAGAGAAGATAATGAAGCAGACTTCACTGTGTGCCAGGCACAGAGACAGGCAGGAGGAGGAGCGACAGTGCAGCAGCAGAAGCTTTGTGGCACAGATGATGCCGCCGGTGGGCGAGGCAGCCAGCATGTACCAGGGCGCTGGGCAGAAGCAGTGGGACCACAAGCCACGAACTCAGACAGCAGAATAGTGAGGCTTCAGTGGGGACAGACCAAACTATCCAGCTCTTTGCTTGCAGTTCTACATGACCAGTAAAGCCACTTTCCTCAAGCCAGCTTTAAAGACAGAGTTGCCTGGAATCCAGCAGTTATCTGAAGTCTTACAGGGGGAACCACTTCGGGGTGGAATACTGGGGCTTCGGCATCTGTTCAAAGTGAAGAGTCACTTATGGTGATGAGAGAGATTAAATCTGAGTTTCGCTGAACAGGCAGGAGTGTTTTGAGAGTGTAACTGTTTACAGCACAGTTGGACAGTGTGACTGTGGTGACAAGGGGGGAAGAGGCTGCTGTCTCCAAGAGCCCTTCCAAGTTTCACAGGCAACTGCAGAGACCTCCCCAGCGAAGGGCACGTTTCCACACAGGAGCACTGCACACCAGAGGACTTCAAAGTGGCCATAAAACACTGGAATCGATGGCTTTCTTTTGATCTTTTGAACATTTAGGGTAAGGAGCTCTGTGGCTTCTTCTTCAGAAGCACAACACAGTCTGACTGCCATCATTACACCTCTAGGCCAAAGACATGAACGTGGCTCCACATGCACGTCAACAAGTACTGAAACAGCTCACTAAATAAACACACAGGTGACCTAACACCTTCCTAACAGTTGGACTTGATGATCTTAAAGGTCCTTTCCAACCAAAGCAATTCTATGGTAATTACAGTTGGTGCTTCTTAGCACTGAGCAAACACCCAGTGTGCTTTGGTTCACGTGAGATCCACACTGGCCAGCCAGAAACAAGCAAGCCTACTTTTGCTACAATTTAAATCATGTATATTATTCAAATTCAAGTTATATTCACATTTATCCCAACCAAAGCAGAGGGAATTATGCCTTGCTGCCAGAGTCAGTTTTGTATAGGAGAAGTAAGTGACATTTTATTCCTCACTCAACTGGTTTTCAAAGCTCTATAAAAAAATGAAAAGCAGAAAAATACAGGGCAGGAAGTTGGAATAATCACTTCTAAGCCTTGTTACAGAGCAGTGCCCAGATCCTCCACACAGCTTTGAACACAAGAATTTAAGGGGCTTAGTAAAGTTAGAAGAGTAAGGAGGTGGCAAGTCATTCCTAAGACCACATCCCAAATATTTACTTGGAAGCAGAATCCAGTTCTAAACCAGAAGTGGGACAGAGATGTGGGGAATTGGTCTGAAAGAGGATGAGCCTAACAGCTTGCAAGGATCAGAGACACACACCCACCAGGCACCACAACTGACCAGACACTGCTCAGCTTTACTGGTTAGTCTTTTGGTGTGCTCCTCTCTGTCCTCCAACTCTAAGAGGGTTATTTATATTTGGAAATTAAAAATAAGCTTTCCCTCTGGGTTTAGAGCAGCCACTGAACAGCAGGACTGGACAATCCTTGGCTAACCCCTCTGAGCCCAGACCCTTTAGCCATTCCTCAAGGAAACCCCACCACTTCCAAAAGCTCATGATGTATCTGGAGCAGTGGAAAATAAACCTAAGTAAAGATCCAAGCCTGAAGGCACAGCCTTCACATACAGAGCTTTCTAAACCTGGGGAGAGGAGTACAGAAAGGCTGAGGAAGGCTGGATACCTAAAGCATCTTCAAAATCCTTCAGAGTGGATTTGTTGATTTCTCTATGTTTAAACATGAACAGATTTTACAAAGGGAAATATTAAAATCAAGAGGGGTTTAAAGAACAATTCCCACAAGTCTGGAGGAAGCTCCTTTCGCTCACTAACCCCACTCTAACTGCAGCACTCCTTCGATATTTCAGCACATTTCCAGCTCCCCTCCCCAAAACACACCCACGTTCTAGTGTGTTCCAGGGTTCTGTCCATGTCAGACTGCAGAAAGAAGCTTGATAATGTTACAAAGCTTATGCATTGTCTCAAATGCTTGGAGCTACCAGAATTATCACTTAGGAAGCAATTCTGCATCTCAACATGGAACTAGGAAGCAACAAACCTCATCTGCAACGCTTCGATGCAATGCATAAAATACAGATGCTATGTGTATGCAGCAGCAACTGAAGAGGTATGCACTGGGGGACTGCTGGCCTTGTGGAGGGATCCCTAAGGTTAGCATGAAATGAAGAGTTCATGCAAGCCTACGAGCAAAAATGGGTTTCCTGTAGGTACAACAGCCCTGCCTTTAGTAGGCCTACTGGGTTTATATCCATTCACCTGGCGGATCATGAAGACCAGTAATATTGTCATAGAAACAGGCTCTCTGAATATTCTGAATCTCTAAGGCAGAGAAACAGCAAAAACAGAAAGACAGAAGAGCAGATACACAAGACACTTGGGTTAGTATACACAACAGGTTTATCAATGGCAAACAGACTTCACTCCCCTACCAAAGCAGGCAGGCCACAACACATCCCATGCACATTTCCATTACTGCAGGAAGCAGGTTTTGCATATTAGGACCAGGACTTTTGCTTCTGTGTGTGTACTCAAAAGGAAAGGAGCAATCCCCACTCAAAACCTGCTTTATGGATTCCTCAGAACTGCTCTCTGTAGCTGGAGCAGGAGAGTATTCCCAGCAGAAAGAGGGAAACTCGGTATCAACCTACAGCACCACCTACAGCACAGGGTTCATTTCCTCCTGGAATAAGAAACTACAAGATTTAGATACCATGATGTGTAAATATGCTCTTAAGTAACACATGGTGCTGTTAGGAACTACAGCTGAGAAGTCCTTGGAAGTGTTTGTTTCACTGTTCCTGGGGTGTTTTGGTGAACACCTCAGCTGGTGTCCCTGCACATGGGCTCCAACAGCAGCACCCAGCCAGAGCAGGAGAGCTCACTGGGCTCAGTGCTGGTGTGGCTGCTCACTGGTTGCACTGCAGGAGATGCAGATTTCCAGGCCAGGACCCACTGCTGCACACATCAGCTGTGGTGGTGCTCACAGACATCATCTTACCAGCAAGTACCACCACAGCTGCTGACACTCAGCACTGAACTGGAACCATTCAAAACTAAGAGTCTAGGACAAGTTCTACAGATGGATTGGACACAGGGCAACAAGGGAGAATCAGTTCAAATAATGACCATGAGAAGCAGCTACTCAGAAATGACACATGTGCAAGGGACCATAGGTGCAGCCCAGCCTCCCTGTTATACTTCTAACACTAAAGAATAGAGAAAATGCTGCAGATATTTACAACGTAGAGCTGGAGGGTGAGGAGGAAACAGGCACAAAAACCCCATAACTCATCCAACAAGATAAAAATCATTGATAACTGGTGTGCTCAGAGCATGATCTCTTACCATCTTTCCAAAGCTCTGCAACAAACTTGTCTGAGGACTGGTGCAAGAGTGTAGCCACGTTGTCATTCAGGGGGTCCATGTTCTTCATCAGCCACTCATCTGCCTTGTAGTCCACCTGCAGAGTTGCCAAGTTGCACACAATCAGAGCAAATACCATACTTGTGTCTTCCTCCCAGTCTCCTCTTGCTGTCTGCTCACTATGAGCCTGTTGTGCTCCCTTAGAACCAAGGACCATGAAAAGTTCTTCTCCTTTTGGAACAGCAAACAGGAGTTTTCTTAAAAATTCAGCAGTCTGACTTACTAACAGCTGCTCAGGCTTCCAGCCTGGTGCTGTGCCCAAAGGGAGGGCTTCACTGGGAAGATGGAAAACCAACTCCTGTACAGATCCCAATTGTGTGACCAAATCTGAATGACCAAAGCAATGTGCTGCCACACGAGGTTTTTAAGAATTCACCACAGCAGCTCCATGTCAGCACCGTCCTACAGACCCCATCAGAGCTCTGACCTCAAAAGGGCCCATTCTGTGGTTTGCAATCAAACTAAAGCTCCAGAGTTAAACTCAGTGCTGCCAGCATGTTCTCATCCCAGCCCAAAAGAGAGCCCTGCAATTCCTTAATGCCAGCAAGACCTCTGTGCAGACTAGCACACCTTGCTTCCCACCAGCAGAGTGTCCCAGCTTTACGCAGGGCTCCAGAAGGAAAGCCACACTGAAACACTTCCAGCATCCAAACTGAGATGTTATCCCAGTGCTCCTTGCTCTGAGAGCTTTGTTCTGGATGACTCTGGGTTTGAAGCAGATGCAGACTCAGCTGGACAGCTGAGCAGTGCCTTGTGTCAGGGGCAGGCACACAGAGCAGTGCCAGCGCCCAGCAATGCTGCCTGGGGTGGCAGAAGGAACACCCTCAGCAGCCAGGCACCGAGCTGCTCCCTCAGCTGGCATTACCTACAGGTAACTCTCCTGTTCCGCAGCTCATCTATGGGCTGCAATAACAAGCATGATTCCATTGTTTCTAAGTTACTAATTTAATTCTTGATACAGTTAAATACATATTTATTTCAGTTTTTGCCACAGTGATCTACCAGGCACCACCGACACCAGAGATGAGGTGACGACCACTGGTACTATAAGGGAAAATTAAAGGCTGGCTCTTAGTCATCTACACATTTTCTTCTAAATATCAGAACAAAAACTGGTCCAAGGATTAGGTTTTAACTGGTTTAACTCATTACACAGTGCAGCTCTATGGACAGAGCTGTGATCAGAACAGTCCCACTAAGTGCCGACAAGAGCTGCAGAGTCATTTCATGGTCCTGTCCATCCCTCAGCAGGGGAATAAAGACCGACCCAAGAGTAAAAATGAAGAGACACCAGCTTATCTATGAGGGGGGATATAAAAAAAACAATCTTATGTGAGCTGAGATAGAAGCAAGGAGTGCTGACACAGCACTATCAGCTTGGAAACATGGGCATTCTAAAGGGATTCCTTTCAATAAAAGGTCTTGAAACGAATCCCCTGCAAGACCTGAGCGATTTGTTTATTATCAACTTGTATTTTCAGTTCTCTCTATTTGGTAACAGAAGTCCCACCCCAGCTCTCCTAAACACATTCAAGAGAAGCAGAACAAGGCCACCCCCCTGCACAGGGATCCCCACATTCGGTGGCTATCCGGCACGGTGTGCTCCCCAGACCAAACCCCCAGCCACGCCTCACCTTCCCTGCATAGTGAATGATGCAGAAGTCTGCTTTGTCCTTCAGCTGCCTTGGCTTTTGGAACTTGGAGTGAGTTCCTTGCTCCTGGACCAGCTTTTCCACAAATGTCTTGTCAGTAGCTTTAGGGAACCAGCATTCCTCATCCAGGAGCGCTAACACACCGGGGGGGTTCGCCTGAAACCCAGACACATTGAACCTCTGTCAGTATTTCTCTTCATTTCATTTTTATTGGGGTTTTAATATTGAAGGCACATCATTGAATGACACAGGAAGAAGCTGCCTGAACTGATTCAAGTCTGATTTAAACTAAAAGGATCTGGGGGGAGCCCAGTTCAAACAACTTCATCCCAATGTATGCGGAGCCAGGCACAACCAACCTGACCCTGCGCTGCAGAGAGCCCTGCTTTGAGCAGGCTGGAATAGATGACCCCCAGAGTCACCTCCCAGGCAGCTCACCCGCCTCTCCCCAGCAGCCAGTGCCATGCTTTACTGGAAGCCAAGCTGAAGAGAGTTGTCCCTCCCAGCCCCTCCGATTGCCAAGCCCCACTTGATATCCAGCAGATACCAACAGCATCCACTGTGCCTCAGGAGGCTTAACTTGCACAGCTTTATGTACTCCCACTCCTCCCACACACCTTCAGCACCCCATCAGAAGGCTGGCTTGTCCTTAAAGTGAAGCAGGGAACAAGCCAGGCCTGAGCTTTGCAGCTGTACAGGTGTTTGACAGGATCTTTCTCCAGGAAAGTCAGGAATTTTGCTTCAGTAAGTCCTACAAAGCTTCCTAACAGCAGCACTCTAAAGCTCCTGGGATGGATTGGAAACATCCAGTGTGAACATGACAGGACCAAAGACTTCATTCATAGGGAAAAATACTGTAAAAACAATTGCTGAGTGTCTTTAGCTCAGTGTTACAACCGGGCAAAACCCGTAAGAACAAGCATTTCCACAGGATATTTTCAGCCTTCAAGTTAATTCAGGTTTTTAACAGCTCCCCAAAAGCCAAATCAATCTCTGCACAGCCCCACACTGCAGGCAGTAAGAGCCAGGCCAGGAATGGAACCTTCTCCCTGGAACATCATTAAGGCACAAACTTACCGGTCTCTCAATTAAGTCAATGCAGGGCTGCAGATCCAGTCCAAAGTCAATGAAATTCCACTCTATGCCCTCCCGTTGGTACTCCTCTTGCTCCAGGATGAACATGGTGTGGTTAAATAACTGTTGGAGCTTCTCGTTGGTGTAGTTAATACAAAGTTGCTCAAAGGAGTTCAGCTACAAAAGTGACATGAGTAAGGAAGAAACATTCAGTGAGGGAGTTATCATGCATCTGGAAGTCAAACTACCCTCACAAGGAAGCTCCCCAGCACTCTGCAACACCCAAACACCTCGTAAAGACAACTGGAAAACCTGTTATCCGGATCTCCTACGTTCACAGATAATTAAATAATCTACAGTAGGAAAAGCTATCCTGTATTAAAGACCAATTCAGACTGAAACTTTTTGGCTCTGTCATTTAGGGTTCTCAGAGCATTTACATGCTACAAAATAACCCTCTCCTGCAGCCTGGGAACACTTGTTAAGTGGCTCCTGCACTGTGTCCTGAACATACAGCGCAGGGGGGGATAAATCTCATCAGCAGTGTCTTGAGGTACCTCAAAGATTTCAAAGCCAGCGATATCCAGGATCCCAATGAAGGATGCTCCCTGGCGTTTGGTCCTGTCCAAAGCTTTGTTGATGCGGTGAACGAGCCAGCGGAAGAGGCGCTCGTAGGTGGCCTTTGCCAGGGCTTCCACTGCAAAGTCTGCCTGCAAACCCAGACAGGAAGAGCTGTTTACCCAGGAGAATCCATCAAAAGAACAAAGGCACGGATATTATCACAAATAATGACCTAATAGAATAAGTTTAATGGAGTTAATGTCACTGAGGAATGGAAACAAGTGGCAGAGACAGTTTGTAGCCTGATTAGTGCTGTGCAGAATTTGTTTTTAAACTGTTCCATAAACAAGGCAGAAGCTCTGTGTGTTTGATCCACACAACAAGGACATTAAAGGATGGAAGGAGCAGGAGGTCAAGGAAAAGGAAACATTTCTGTTGTTCTACCACTTATTTTTACCATTTAAGAACATCTAATAAAGACTGTTTAGCCTTAAAGTTAGTGGCAGTATGCAATTCCACCTGTCTTTATTACGAGATAACGAGGGTGAGGTAGAGCTCCACTCCATCTTCAGAGCCCCAGGCCTTACCTGCTCTTTGGTCTGGGCTTTCTGAACGTAGTCTCTGCCGACCTTGATGCGCGGGGTGAGGATGGCCCGGGTGAACTCCATGACGTTCATTCCCAGCAGATGGCAGAGTTTCTGTGCGACTGGGGAGCAAAGGGACAAAGGGAAGGAAGGGCTTAGAGCCTCCAGCTGCAGCCAGCAGCACCTGTGGGAAGCTACCGACAAAGGCTGGCACAGGCCAGCTTAGAACTTGGAAGGATCAGGCTGGGAGATGTACTTCTGTCCTGCAGACAGACATACCCTTCCACACAGCCCGTGTCTGCGGGGCTCCCATCTCCAAGGCTGGCATCAGTCTCAGCAGGAGGAGCCCATGAATTAGCCCAGGGGAGGGCAGAAAGCACCAGTATTCATGAATCGGAGAGGTCATGTAACATGCAGCCCACCTACAGGCATTCCTTTCCTGACTTTAACAGGGAACGTTCATTCCCTCATCTCCAGCACAGGATGAGGACATCACACATCAGCTCCATCACTCCTAACCTTACCCAAAGCCTGTTCCAATCTAGGCAGGTGTGCCAGTACAATGCTTCTATTACAGACTGCATCAAAAGATGGTGTTTCCACTATTTAAAGCACAGGTTTGTAATGTCTTATAGAGGATGAAAAGCAGCAGTATGCACTTTAGAGAGGATGAGCTCTCCTTGTGTCATGTCAGTTGAAGTAACGTTTCCCTCACCAGCGTTACCTATCTCCTGCTGCACCAGTGCCTCTTCCTAAGCACATTTCCCAGGAGGTGTTTATGATCCCATACTTCTAAAAATGAAAGTAACACTGAAGGTATTTTTAGGTCTGGGTAAGCACTGCCCTCTCACAGGAGCCCTCCCTGCTCTCCAGTCAGGGCTCTAACCCCTTATCTCTGTAAGCTGACAGCTCGCTGCTTTGCTGTCCTGTCCCAAGGGGAAAAGCTGTTGTTATGAAGCAGTGCTGGAACACAGATTTTACACCCACACATATGAGCTTCTGCTGCCAGCAACGTACATGCACAGCAACTTGGGACAGTTACACCTGAGACAGGCAGGACTGAGTGCAGCAGGCCCTGCACACCGCGCTGTCACCACTCTGCCCACTGAAGTCGGTCTCCAAGCTGGCTTTCCATGAGGGCGTTTCAAACGCTGGGACTGAAGCACTAAATTAAGAGACCTGAGCTCTGCTTCAGCAGCTATCTTCTATTCCTGTGAAGAGATATACTCCTCAAAACGCTGCTCCCATTGCGGGTACCAGCTGAGGAGCTGGGTTTCAGCCACTGCTAAAACCAGATCACTCTGAGCCCACCACTCCTGCACTGAGCCATCCCACCACGAAGCTGTGCTTGGCTCTGGGCTCTTATCCTTGGCAAGACAACTGCTGCCCAGACCCAAAGAAAACAGAGCCGAGCCGTTTCCGTAGCGCTGCGAGTGCCTGCAGCCCCTGCAGCAGCCATGGCAAGGCTGAGCCACCCGCGCGCCCCGCCGCGCCGCAGACAGCGCCACTGCCAGGCTCCCATCGCTCTGTGTTCTGAGGATGGCAGAGGAGAGCTTTGATAACCCCCCGCTGGCTGCCACCACCACAGTCACGGCCCCTTTTGGCACAGAGAGCTATGGAGGAAGCTCAGAAGAGAGCTCCCTGCTTTTAAAGATACACAATGGCAGGAAGAGAACTCCAGTGCAAGTTAGAAGGAGCCAGGCAAACGCGATGGACTTACCAGTGTTCTCTGGCATGGAAGCTTGATCAGTGTTTCTCTCCTTCTTAAAGGAAATATTTCCAAACTGCAGCACTGAAGACACCACCTTCAGCATCGCTGTGTTAACAAAAGGCACATTAAACAGTTTAATTGGGGAGTGCAGCTTAACAGGGTTCTCTTCTACTACTTGTGTCATTTTCCTTCCAAACTCCACGAATGAGTTTGGAAAGGGAATAGGTGGCTGGATGTTCAGGCAAACAGCTTCAACTCAGCTCTAGCTCGTGTTAGCTACAGGCTGACAAGATGCTGAAGCAGCATTAAGCTTGGTGGCATTAAATCAGCCAGTGTGTGTGTGTGCAGAAGTACAACTCAGGCTCAGAAAGGCTCAGTGACTTACACAAGATCTCATCGTGCGAGAACCCCATGATATGCATGGCTTCCATAGTCTCCTGGAAGTTATCCTTGTCTTGCTGCCCAGGAATAGGGATGTAGCCATTAGATAGAAACCTGTAGTTGTTAAATCCTTCAAGCAGCAAATCAGCTGTATGGGGCGAAGTGGGAGAGACAGGAAAATGAGCCAAAGAAACTCTGTTCACACCCACCTCTCCTTATCAAACACACAACCCATGCTTTACCAAATCAGATCCAAAAATACTGCTACAAGCTGTTATGCCAGCTTCTGAACCTCTAAAAATACAGCGTACCCTAGAAGCTGAAGCCAGATTCCCAGAATCACTATCTGTAACAGCCTACATGAGCTCTTTAATGCACTAAGCCTGTAACAGAACATAACCCAATCGCAAATCCCTGCTTGGAGTATCCTAAAAGCAGCATCTCCACCCCAGGTAACAGACCAGGCAGAAAGGGAGTTTGGTATTGATGACAAGCACACCAGGGATGCTAAACACAGGGCTCTGATCCAAAAGGAGAAAGAGCTGATCAATTCTGCTCTACCTGGCTTTACAGCCTTCCTTTAAACCTTCCTTTCAAGGCCAAAGAGGAGTTCAGACATGACTGAAGTCACAGGCACAACACACAGCAGCAACAGGTTTACAGAACAAGATTCTCAACTCACACTTCAGGTGCTCTCCTGCTCCAGCCAGTAGCTGATAGAAGATATGAAACGTCCGCTCATCTTTAGCCTGACGAACAGCACGAGACTTCTCCAGCAGGTCTGATTACAGCCAGTCAAGGACCTTCAACAACTTCTTGGTTAAAAACACCCAATGCAAGCAAAACTCTCAAGGCAGGCCAAATCATTACTTTAAGACCAACTAGAACTTGCAGTAGTAGTGACAGGACTATGGAGAACATGAACTTTCTGTTACTTTAAGTAAGAGATTTGAAATTCAAACTGACAGAATCTGAGCAAACTCCTTCTGCATTCTTGGCTAACAGGTCTCACGTTACTGAGCCCACACTGGGATCTGGAAAGCCCAAGAAAAGAGGCGGTGTCCCAGCACTCCCAGTGAGCATCACCTCCTCCCAGGCTGAGAGCTGCTCCTGCAGTGCTGAGCTTTAGCAGAGCACGGGAGCCCAGCTCCTCGTCAGGAAGGCATCTGTGTTTCTCTTCTAGCAAGGTCCACGAAGTGAGCACATTTTAACTGGTTTCCTGGTTAACTCACCCTGTTCTTACAGCTACTCTGAAAACCCAGCAGATTTGGAGTGCTAAGTTCTGGAGTATCCCATTTCTGAGCACGAGGCAGCACGCTGCCTGGAGTGTTTGATCAGCTATTATGAATCACAGGAAGAGATGGATGCAGCCAAAGGACCCCAGGAGTGTGGTGACCTTCCACTGCACCCCGAGGAATTCTAGGGCTGAAAGCAAAACAATGGGAGAGTGGCACTGTACAGCGATGCACAGGGAGCAGGATACACGTCTCGATGTTGGCCCCAACAATGTACCCAGTAACATCAAAGTTAATCCTAATGAACTTGCCCTGCAAAGAGAAGAATGGGGTTTGCAATTACTGCTTTTTATTACGGAAACAACGCTGTCCATAGGAGACACAACGCTACCTGTGTGCATTTCCCACCAGTGCAAATGCAATCTTTGCCTCCCATGTGTTCAGCCAACGTTTTCCAGGGACAGTACACCCCACACAAACACCTCCTGAAGCTTCTTGGTACGCTTGTAACCCAGACTTGGGAAAAGCCTTTTAGAAAGCAAAGCTCAGGGTCTGTACTGAGAGGGAGGTCGAGCACTGACACAGCTCTCCCAGGGACAGGGTCCCAGCCCCAAGCTGGACTGAGGGCAAGAAGCGTCTGGACGATGCCCTCAGTGACATGCCCTGACTGGGCTGGGCTGTGTGGAGCCAGGAGTTGGGCTCCATGGGCCTGATGGGTCCTGTCCAGCTCAGGGGATTCTACAAAATAAACTGATTTAACATCACCTTAGCTTCAGGCCTGTCTGGCCTTACCCCTGAGCAGGGCCCAGGCTGGCATCTCCGTGCTGTCAGGGAAGGCTGTCCAGGGCTGAACAATGGCCCTTCGCACTGTGTGGGAGGATGTATATCTTTAAGGCAGGTTTTACAATGGCTGTTACTAAAGATCATTTTTCCTGCCTGAGATGAGACCATCTGGAGTGCATTATACTGACTCCCTCACAAAACCAGAGCTGGAGCCGCTGGAGTGATCACATCCTCGGCGGCAGCGCGGATCGCTGCCTAACACAAACCAGATGCCAACATCTTGAAAGAAAAAAAGTATTCCCCTTAAATTAGTACAGCCTTTCATGGATTCAAGGCATTTAACAGGGTAGAATTACTGTGCAGTGAAGCCCAGTGATACTATACATCCTTTACCCAACTTATATAAGCATCAAGCAGGACTGTAAATATCAGGACTATAAAAGCTGGGTTTCCACAGTGCTCTGCTCTCCCTCCAGGACTGCAAAGGCTGAGGGAATCAGTCATGCAGAGTTCCAGAGTCCTTATCACTGGAGCCTCCTTCATACATTATAAAGCCAAGTGACTGTTGAAACCTCCAGGCAGCCAAGAAATCTTTCAATTCTTCTATAAATTTCAGTTTTGTTCTCACAAGAAAAACAAGAGTTCACACTCCCTGTACATCTCCCCCGACACTGGAGATGGATTTTTTTTCCCTTCCTTCAGGGGAAAGGAAGCCCTAAGAAGGGGTAAACAGCTCCTCACTCCCAGTCCCAACACTGCTTTTAAAACAACTGAACTCATCAGAAGCAGCTGTCTGCCACCAGAAGTGTCCACGGCCACAAGGCGCTGACCCAACAGAACCATCACCCAGCACCTCAAATAAGTCACACTGCACCCAGAGGCTCCATCAGTACATCAACAGAAGGACATGGAATTCAGAGAGGTTTTTAGATACAAGTTTTGTGCTTTTTTAAAAAATTGAGGATGCTCTAAGCCAATCAATCAATGGAGTCCTGGCTATTGACAAGGCAGTGACAGACACTGCCGAATTCCATGCAATGCCTTACTCCTGCCCTGCTGCAGTGGAGCAGTAATCTGGGCACACAGCTGCAGTGTGGCTCTACAGACAGCTACATCTGTTATACTACAAACACTACTGTCAGCTCAAGGATGGCTGGGGTTAGAAGCTGTATAAATAAAGCAAGTTTTGCCCAGAGCCAGGGAGGATGCACCTTCAGTGACTCCCACACAACATGTCGTAAGGGAATGTGAATGCGCGGAGGGAAGAGAACAAAGGCAGCAAGCTCCTGACACCGATTAAACTCCTAAAAAGGGAATTTCTCCCTAACAGCAATCCAGATCTACAGACTGAAGGGAAAAGGAGTAACTCACAAAGCGGGAGGAGTTGTCATTTTTCACTGTCTTTGCGTTCCCGAAGGATTCCAGGATGGGATTCGCCTGCAGAAGCTGCCGCTCCAGCTCCCCCTACAAACCACACAGAGAGAAGGACAGACAGACATGAGCTCTGCGCGGGCCATCCAGGGCTCCCATGCCCTGCTGCTTCCTCCCTGACAGTCACTGCACCCAGGCTGTAGCAGCGACATCACCTTCAGCAGGGGTCATCGCTTCGCCCCTCACGCCGCTGAGTCTCCTCCAGCAGCTGAAGAGCGTGGTGTGGTTTGGGGGGCTGGATTTTTGTGGAGTGTTGGGGGTTCTTTGCTGGGTTTTGTGGTGTGGTTCTTTTGTTCATCTTTTTTTTTGAACACACACAAATACACACACAAGCAGAGCAGCAACCAAACAAGACTTAACAGGTGTTGAAAATCATTGAACATAAAGAAAATCCACAATCAGGGCTAATGAAATCCAGCACAGACCTGGGAGCTTCAGGGAGACGCTAACCGAGCTCGTTTAAGATCTTGTTGCAAGGTTATTCTTAAGCTTGGCCTTCTGTGAGCTGACAATATAGGTGACTTTGGGATATCTGTTTCTCAAACTTCCTTTCACAGCAGTGAAACATTCCAATCAGCCCGACATTCCTCTCATTGCAACCCCCTGACCGCATGCCCCCGCACAGCACGGGGAGCGGGCAGCGCCGGGCACAAAGGTCACTCTCAGGCTGCTCACTTGGGCAGCACCCCCAGCACTTCCAGGCATCTGTAAACGTTTCTTTCAATTCAAGCCAAAGGATGGGACACAGCAAAGTGCTTTTCTTGTAAGAGAAGTCTGTGCTGCTTCCAGGAGCCCAGGGGCACGGATGCACATAGCCAAGTGTGATATGGACTTTCTGCTCTGAAAGATGGCTACAGAAGAGGTGAAGCTGTTTGGAATGGAGCCTCAAACCCGATGTTGTGTTCACAAACATGCTTTTTCCAATTATTTGTAGCATAAATGAGTAACAGCCTCACACTGGGCATCAAAGACTGGGAAGCGTGAGGCTTGCACTGAGGTCAGTTCTTGCACAGGAATGCCTAACACTCACTGTGTTAACACCTAGAAGAGGCTTTTCTCTGTATATTGAAATACATTTCAAGCCCTCCCGGAAATTCATGGCCACTTGTTCTTTAATGTGACCTCCAGTTATCTGCTCGCATCTTGTTTACTTCCAGACACACTCCCGTTGGGACTACACATTATCTGAATCCTGGAGCAGCCCAAGAACAAACATACGTGTGAGGCTTAGCCCAGAGCACAGCAAACCCTACTCAGGCCATGGTGCAAGGTGCTCTGCTAGGCCTGCTGACAGTATGGATCTCAGGAGCTGTTAATCTGACAGAACAAATCCAGAATGGGGAAGCCCCTACCCCCCTGTTATCACCACTGTGTGACCACCTGCAGCTGGATTCCAAGGTTTCCCAGGGAAACGCAGGAGGCGCTGGAAAAGCATCTGCTGACACCACTCATCCCGCTGCCTTCTCCCAGCTGTGCTGCTGGCTCCAGCCTGGACAGGTATCAGAACAGGAAGCCTGTGTCCCATACTGGGCACAGCTTGGAACCAACCACACCACCTCTGTTAATGCAGCAAGGGTGCCAGAGCAGACAGCTCAGATCCTGGCCAGGCTGCAGAGGGAGCAGGGGCTGGCTTCAAGCCAGGACTCCATGGAGAGCAGCGCTGGGCCCCTTGCGAGCCCCTTGCCACAGGCATGCTCCAGCCAGGCTGTCACACTGCCTGCCACAGCCAGAGCCTGTGTCTGCACAGAGCAGCTTCTGAGGATTCTACTCCAATTCTCCAACCAGATGCAAAAGCTCCCAGCAGCTCGTGGTCACCATCACCTCTGAGGGAACCCTTCAGCTGGGTCCTCAGACATGTGAGACAGCCACGAGCAGGCACAGAGCAATCACAGCCCAGCCAGCCTCAGCGGCCTGCACTCCTGCAGCCAGCACCAGAGACAGCAAACCTCCCCCAGGATGTAACCTGGCCGGTGGTTTAGCAGCTTTCTGGTTTGGATGGACTGCTTGAGAGTGGGAACACGCTCCTGAAAGCGCCCAGTGTCTGGGGAGAGCACAGGTTTGGCCTGCGGGGATTCTGCCTGCACAGGCACCTCACCAGGAGTTGGAAAAAGCAGTATGGCAGTGTGGGGGACAGAGGAGCCATGCATCAGGTCATGCAGGGTGACACCACGGCGAGGAGGGGCGATTGTCTCAGTTTCAGAAAAACCAGCATCCCAGCGCTCGGCTCCTCATGAGGCGGGGAAGCCACATGCTGCTCACAGACACCAGGGACCCACTCTGCAGCTCAGCGTGACATTGGAACAGAAACACTAGTGATTCTGGCTTATGCAGTATGGACACTTGTGGGCTGGTGTGTTAACACCCACATGTTTGAAGTGTTTGCCAAGGAATGGTTCATGTCAACTCTGATGCTCTCTGTGCAAAGGGAGGGTTAATGCAAACACCACCCCATCTGGTCTCAGGACAGAGAGATGTTTCAGGAAGAGCCCTTAGAACTGACAGGTTTGTGAGGAGGGAGGATCAGGTTAAATGCTGAGAATGTCTGTACCTTCTGAAAATGAGACCAGGGCTCAGGCACGTGGTTGGGTTACACAGGTTTAACAAGGTACCACACATAAGCCAAGGCATCGTGCTGTCCAGGGGATTGCTTCTGGCTTCCAGTACACCAGACCTAGTGAAGTTTGTCAGCACTGTCCTTCCCACTGCAGCTGGAGCTGCCCCACAGTCAGCTTGCAGCCAGATGTAAGGGAAGAACACAAGCAGCCACACTACCTCACAGTGTAACTCTTCAGTTGCCAACCCTTAGTTACACTACACAGGGCTGCTGCAAAGCTTTCCCTTCAGTTACAAGCTCATGCCTAGGACAAGAGGCATCACTTACCCCCTCGGGTTAGAGTGTGGAGCTTGTACCTTGCATAACATGTGGCAGCAATCGTTTACCTCTTCCCACAGTGTCACCCCCAACTCCCACCTAACCCCTCCTTATGCTCCTTGGCAGGACACCACCGGGAGTGCTGCAGCTCCTACTCCTGTACAAGGGGGGGTGGGACAGACTGACATGCTGCCCAGGGGGAGGGAGGGATGAGGAGAGCAGTATCTGCACAGCCCCAGCTGGCCTGAGGAGTGAGAGCAGCTGGAGCTCAAGCATTAGCTCAGGCAGTGACACTGAACAGACACCACTCACACCACCTCTCCAGCCAGGGAAAACCCTTGATTTCAGAAGATGACTGGTTATGCCAAGCCTTTTAGCCTGGAGATCAAACCTTTATCAGGTTACCTGAGAAGCTACAGCAACATTCAGACAAAGCAGGACTTTAATCAGAAGAAGGCTGTAGCTCCCATCAATCTCTTACTCAGCGCTTTGCTGCCCGTTAGAAAAGCATTCTGACCCTCTGAGCAGCGGAGTAAGCAAGCATGTACCCAGCAGCTTGAGAGGGTGAACTTTTGCTTCAGGACACAGTAACTCTAGAGTAATTCTAGAGCAGTGAGAAGTGCTTTGCAACACTGAGGAACTTGTGTGTAAGCTGTCTGCTGCTCCACTCTCTCAAAGCCAGCTGTAAATATTTACAAAGTTTACTATGAGTTGCAACTTCCACAAGATCTCCCACATTATCAATACAGTTTGACAGAAAACTAGAAGAAGATACATCAGTTTGCCTACAAGAACTATAAAAGCATAAAGAAAGGCACTTGCCTGGTGTTTCACGGGCTTAGGTGACTCGGGCTGTTCATTGCAAACAAACAAACGCATACGTTAGCAAGCAGCATTCCAGCTCCACGTTACATCCCAAAGCACCCACATCAGCAAGGTCAGTTAACGACAGCAGCACTTCACAGAAACGGTTTCAGAATTCATGTTAGAACAGTTACTGCTTGTCACTGCACACACAAAATGCCACCCTGGGTGTTTGTGCACAGGGCTGATTCCCAATCAATCATGGGACACAGAGGGACCTCCAGCAGAAGGAAGGAGGGCACGGGTGTGGGGAGCTGTGCACTGCTTCCCACAGCTTTCCAGACACCAACCAACCCACCCCAGCACCAAGCAGCTTTCCCTGTGGCCACTGCAAGGTGGCTTCCTATGGATACACTGATCACTGTGCTTTAAAAAACAGGTTATGAAAGGACCGAGGCAAAGCAGCACAGGAGGAGCCCAGGGGCTCGGGGGGAGCCAGGGGGCTCAGGCTGTACTGCAGTCTGAGTGTTTCACAGTGCAAACCTGCAGTCAGGACAGCAGCTTTATTTCTTGCTTTCAAGAGTGACCATCCATGTGAGCAGTGACAAACCTTCAGGAACTGGATGGCCTTCAGGTTTTCCCAGGATCCCACTAGCATGGCTGTAATCACTGGAGAAGGATGCATGTGCATCTTGGGAGGCGTTTCACCTGCTTATCTCCTGACAAGATGCACTGCTTGCACTGTGTCTGTTTCTGTCCTTGCTTCCAAACAGAACTGAGCCTCATCAGACACACATTTAACTTCTGTGCTTAAATTAGGGCTTTTAAAGCTCATCTGGGGAAACCCTCACCATGGGGAGCTTCAGCCTACCCAAGATCCCATACTTCAAACTAATTATGTTCCTTTGAAGTTAATGAAGCAGATCAACAGGTCAGTACTGCAGCTGGCAGCACAGCCACTCAGAGCAACCCTTAGCCTGGAAGCAGCAGCACCAGGAGTTACACTACTGTTGGACTCTGGGATCTCAAATGGCTTTTTCCAGCTTCAATCATCCTGTGATTGTGTTTCTGAAGCATAAAATGCCACCACTGTGAAAGCTGAGTCTGAGTGACAACAGAGTGGCTCGGGGCAGGGAGGCTGTGGGGAGAGGGGAAGGGTCCAACTCCCTTCACCTGAACCAGAGGTATGTAGCACAGGGATGACTGGGAGTGGTGGATGGATACATGTTTATAGATCCTCACTACCTGACACAATGCCACGATGGGAACAGTCTCTTGGTTTCCTGTGTGTGGCCAGGGGCAGCTCAGCCCTGGGTGCACACGTTCAGCTGGGAGCATTGGCTGCTGTATACAGCCCGTGGGACAGGCAGGCCTGTGGCAGTCCCCTGGCAGTGACAGCCAGCACTCTCCTGCTTTTGGAAAGCCACACATACAATTTATTGTCTAATTGTTTCTAGATGCTGCACTGACTTCCCTCCCCATGCAGGGCCAGAGAGTGCAAACGAGAGCAGAACGCACGGGTCTGGATCGGGACTGGCTGTTTAACTGCACCAATGTGGCTCCAGCACCAGCACTAACACTGCAACCTCCTCCTCTGCTCCCCTGCCGAGCACACGAGCGATGAGCCAGAGCAGAGCAGGTCAGAGATTTCCTCCCTTGCTGCACAGCAAGTAGCACCGTACCTGTGGGGTTCCACCCACTGCTGAGCACACCATGTGCACAGGTTGGGGCTCACCTCCAGTCCACCTCCAGTCAGAGGAGCCTACAGCTATAATCCACTGCCAGGCACTTCTCCCTCCCCTCCACTGCTTGGCTGAGAAAGCCCAGTCTCTATTCCTGACTTTGGGACTCACCTAATCTCCCCAAGCGCTGCCAAGTCCCACAGCTAACTTAACCCACAGCTAGGGTTAGGGTTAGGACGTGATGGGGCTGGCTGAGGGATGCTCCTCACAGAAGCCAAGCAGGAGAAGGCACTGGGTGAGTATCCATGGTGTGGCAGAACATCAGCCACGGCCTGAGGTATCAAACTGGGAGCTGCACTTGCTCCTAATGCTTCCACAGTGCTAACACCAGCCCTCAGAACCATCTCAGGAAGAGAATTATTCATTCATCAGCATACAAATTGCTTCATAGAAACCCAGCAGCACTCAGCAGTCTCAGCAACATGCCTGTCACTGATAATTCCTTGTAACAGGCCGGGTAACAGTGAATCTGGGAGCAGCAGCCTGTTCAGCACCCTCCCTGCACACAGGGGAACACTGGGGTTGTACAGCTGGGTGCTGAGGATCACAGCCAGCCTCTACACAAATACAGAAGCAGCAGCAGGTCAGGGCTGTAGCTATAGCCCCAATTCTGACACCTATCTCTGGAGCACACAGACATTCCTGCTTTCCCACACAGAGATAAAAACAAAGTGTTACAGGAAAGAGGCTCATTGGTATTTCCAAAACTCCCCTGGTCACACAAACAGGCTGTGTTTTTCATAGTTTGATGAATTCAGTGCTCACTGCGGCAGAGCAGCACTGAGCTTCCATCTCCATCCAGCTCTGCTCTGCTCTCTCGTGCCTAAACTACATTGCACACCAATGGTTCACCAAGCAGCTGATTTCAACAGCCAAACTCTTTTGAGAACACCACCACTGCAGCTCAATCAGCAATATAAACTGAATGAGCTGGCACAGCTAAAAGGGCTGCTCCTCCTTCCCTTCACTGGCCCTTCCCACCCTGCTTCCCCTTCCAGTGCCTTCGCTCCATACCAGTCGTGCAGCTTGCACGAGGGCTCTGAGCACCCTGCTCTAGTTAAAGGTGTCCCCACTCACTGCAGGGGTGGGACTAGATGGCCTTTAGAGGTCCCTTCCAACCTAACACATTCTATAACTCTCAAGGAAGGCTTGCTTTGAAAGGAGACTGGACCAGAGGCTTCCAGAAGTTTCTTTCAACCTGAGGTATGAAAAGCTGTCAGCAGTCTATTCAGAAGTACTGGGTACCCTGCACAATTCCCTTCTCTGTGTAAACCCCTTCTCCCTCAAAAGGCTGTAGGTGTTTTTATTCCTGTAATCTATTAGGATGGTCAGATGAAGTTACACCAAGCCACCTGCTCTGAGCCAGCTGAATCCATGTTCCACCGCAAAGGGATCCAAGCGCTTGGAACAACAGATACTCAGACTCACCCCTGTTTGTAAGAGCCAAGAATCACTGCAGAGTCAGTGCAAGCTCTGCAGTCTGGCAGTACATCTGAAGAAAGTTCTAGAGCAGTCAGAGTCAGTGATAAGCCCCCCACACCCCAAGGTTCCCTGATGTGAAGCGAGTACACTCTGCCCTGCAGTGTGACCAAACCTGAGCTGCCCATCAGCTGCTGACTCTGGGTACAGCGAGTCCACAGTGGTCTGTAAGCTCGGTGATTTTCCCATCTACAATTTAATTCCACAACTCTTAACGAGCTAAATTAACTGGAGATTTGATGTCACCACTCATTTCAGCTGCTACTAAAGAGAAAATTCACGATGAGACACAGCATCAGGCAGATAACGTTACAGCTTAGCTTCAATAAAAACACCGTGGGTACTTTTAATGCAGAGACAACAGCTTTCAGAAACAGTGATAGATAAATAAGAAAACATCCCAACTTACAGGAATATTATGGTCCTTTCTTCCTTTATGGGAGGAAGCAACATGAGCAAGGTACTGAATAACCTTCTTAGTGTTCTCAGTCTTCCCAGCACCAGATTCACCTCTGCAAAACATTTCAGACATTTTCCTCAACATTCATTTCCAACAACTCCCCAACCCTTTGTTCACAGCACCTCAAGTCATCCCATCCACAGCTTCACTGCGCAGGAGACCTTCAGGAGCCACCTGGAGCCACAGGCACGGATGCTGGGGCAACTGTGAGGTAACTGAAATACTTTCCTCACCCTGAAGATCTCCTGAGCACGAAGATGTTGATACAATGCTGAACATTCGTGTGATTAAAAGCTTTTGGCCACGTGCCCAAATTCCTTTGTTACCTAAAGCAACAGGCTTGTCCCCTGCCTTCATCCCCAGGCCAGAGACGGAATTTTACAGGGCACAGATACATGTATTATTATTAAATCATTATATGCACACACACGTTTATATTTAGCATCACTTTTAACATTTTCTATTCCAGGATCCAGCTATGAGAAGTACCAAGTCAGTGGAACAGCCAGCACCCTCACCGGCCAGTTTCAAAGCCCATTTTAACCAGACAGACTCTGCACTGCTCATCTCAGACTCTCAGCTGGAGTAGAAATACATTTGTGGCCACAGGACTACAGGAATTCCTTGAGAAATCAGTTATCAGTGCAGAGTGGTACACTACACAGCTCCAACAGACAGCAGGTACACAGTTCGTTTTCAAGTACATCAACCTGGCTCAGACCATTCTTGTTCCATTTTTCCTCACAAGACAAAAACCACTGGAAATAACTCAGAACATGACAGATGAGAAGTCCCTGTCCTGAATTACTCAGACCTTTCTGGAGAGAGAGGGTCCCTGGAAGCACACTGACCACACTGCCTGTGCCGATGGCATGAGGGAGCTGGGAAGGGATGGTCACCTGAGGAGCTGTCCCACTGCAGGTTACTCACAACTAGCTGATGGCTCCAGGCTTCCTTCAGCCAAGACACCAGCAGTGTGCAAGGCAGACACCAGATGTGCCTTGGGACTCCCATGAGGGGAACGACACTCCTGGATTATTGATGAAAAGTCCCATTTCCACCCAGATGAGTCACCATACACAAGACAAGCCAGAAGACTGGTAAGCAGAAATGAAGTCCTCAGACACCACTGCCTTCTTCTCAAGTCTTTATTTCCACTTTCCCTTTTACTGCCGTGTTCCTATAGCATAATTCATGGCTATAACAATAATAAAAGCAGCATTGCCTGCTTCTAGACCTGTATCAGAATATGCTTAACAACTGTTCCAGCAGGTGAGAGGAGAAAAGGAGAGCAAAGCCTACGTTTAACACATTGCAATCCCTTGTTGCCATCAGAGCTGGGGAATGCGTTACTAGCCATGCCTTAAGAACTAGATAAACAAACCTCTCTCCAACTACAGAAACAGCGCTTGCTACACATTAAAGGGAGAGAAACCTACTCTGCCACATCCAGCAAGGAGAAAACAGCACAATAAATACACTCCAGATGTCGACTTTCTCAAAGGCAGCAGAGTTTTAGAGGAGCCCACAAACCAACGAGCTTCTCTGGCTTCACCCAGCACAGGAAGGGCGAGAGCCCTCACCACATTCCTGTTTGCTGCACAGCCTTTAGATCCAATAGCAGGGTGTTTTCAGACAAAGCCTTTATGCAAGTTCTCATTCAAAAGCAACACTAATGGATGTTATCATCCCAGTTCTCCTCTCCCTGGAGCTTAAAAGTATGCCAAGTATTTCCCGCAGGATCCAGCGTTCGATAGCTCCGCTGACACACGCTGCAAAGGAGTTAGAAGATTTAGGATAAAGTCCTTCTCATTTATAGAAATAATGACATGTGTGTACTCTGTGCTTCCCAGGAGTGCAAACACACCGATTAGAAAATAAATTAAAGTCTTCTACCTCTATCGACCTGCCCAAAAAAGGTAAAGCTTTAGTAAGGCTGCCACAACGCTGAGGGAACGGAGATGGTATCGTGGAGCTCAAGGGTCACTTTTTCAAAACCTTGTTTTAACACAACTCAATTAACAGGTTACCATAAATTAAACACCTAAACCCCTTGGCTGAGAGCCTAGCCTGCCTTCAGCCAATGGTGGCTTTGCTAATGACTTCAGTGGGGTCGTAATTTCACCTCCTGTCTCAGTCTCAGCTCTACTTCCAGCACAAACCATCTTCAGCGACAGCCTCGAGTTGGAGGTGTGCGTTAGCCCATCAGTGAACAGAAGGGTCTGGCCCTCAAGCTACAGAGCAGATGGGGCAAAGTCTGACAGTCACTGCTAGGTTTAAGCAGGTGTCGAGTTGCAGTGCTCTTCCCTAGGGCAGCAAAGCTTCTGCTCTGAAGCAGCTTCCAGCACATTTAAAATAGAAGACTCTTAGCCAGCAACAGCACTTCCACATGGTTTAAATCCACAGCATGTAAAGCTGTTGTGTCATTCCCAAGGGAGCACTCTTCAGGCTGCAGCCTGGTGAGCAGAGGCTATGACTGGCTTCACCTCACCCCTGAGACACCAGAGCCCAAACCCTGTGCAAAGTCAAAGGCCTTTCCTCTGCTGAGCAGACAAACCAAACGAGCAGAGCAGAGAGGACTCCCAGCTCAGAAAGCAGGCACCAAGCTGGAGCAGCAGCTGGTCCAACTGCCAAGAGCTCTGCCCACACAGCCCAGGGAGAAGGGCATCACTCCATGAACAGGTCAAACACCTGGCTGGAAGAGGCCTACATGGAAATGGTGCTCCAAAGGACAACGGCAGTGGAACAGTTGCTTTTCCTACTGTCAAGCAGGTCTGAAGCACCCACCCACTTTGTGATAGGTACAGTGTTCAGCATGGCAGGGCAAGGAACACCACCACCTCCTCCTGAGCCAGAAAATGAGTTCCTGGATTTTAGGGAAGCCAAATGAGTTTCCAGTTGCTTACTGAAATCCCACTGCATGGCTCAGCACCCTTCCACCACCAGCCAGCTGGCCATTAATGTCACCAGCAGATCTGGGACCATGCAGGATGTACAGAGCCATGTGTCACGCAGGACAGGAGGACACAACACTACACAGACAAAGGAAGCTTTCACATTCAAGAGAGTTTTCATCTTACTACCTGTGCACAAAGTCTACTGCAAACTGACAATATCTGTTGAGAGAAGCATCTGGAATATATTTGGATGTCAGATGAAGCTGGCATCACCTACCCCATTACCGATTGCCTGAGAAGTACTGAAAAACTAACCAAAGAGACAGCACTTCCCATGCTGGGAACCTGGATCACTCAAACCAGTCCTCTGCCCTAGGAGTTCCAGGCCTTTTCTATCATTCCTGATCAGCAACAGGCTCTGGGAAGGTCCTTCTGCAAAGAGGGACCAGCACCTTGACACCAGGGCAATTTCTCAGTGCCAGATTTCGGAGACCCAGGAGCCGTGCCCTGCTGCTCGTGGGCCTGCAGCCAGCAAGGTCTCCTCTCCTTCAGGGCAGCTGCTTCCATAGGGCACCAGAACATCCAGAGTGAGCTTCAAGTGTCTGCAAGAGAAAGTAACTGCTGAGGTCCAACAACAGTCCTTTGTTCTTCACACAACAGCAGTGGCAGGGAACAGAAGGGACGCATTCTCACACAACCAAGCAGATCTTCTGCCAGTTACAAATTAAGGTATTTACTATAAAGACCTGTAATTAAAAGGATGTCTTAATCACCTGGCTAATTTTCTGAAACAAAGAAGTATAGCTGACAGTTTCGACTAGCACAGCAGCACTAATTGGCTCTCCTGTTTACAAGGCTGCTCTATAGCCCATTCATTTCTCTCTGGATGCTTCACATCATCCCAACACCAGTTGTCTGGGGAATGTTACAGGCTGGACTCTAGCCAGAGGTTGTACACAAAAATGCTTGGTATTTGCTGCTGTTGTCCTTTAATAAGCAGCCTCTATTCCCTCCACACCCCTCCACTCCTACGGAAGCCAGTTCAGATTAGATACCCTCGCAGGGCTGTCTGCTGAAGGGCTGTGTACCCAGCCCAGGCTCACTTGGGAGAACACCCCAGGCTTGTGGTTAGGTTCTCCAGCTGAGAACATCCAAGTGTTACGAACTGCAGCTCAGCACATTTTCATAGCTGACTCTCCAGAAGTCGCCTTGCAGCTAGAGACAGCAAAGCCAGGCAGGGCTCCAGTACTGCTCAGACTGCTCACACACCACAGCAGAAACCCCTCCATCTCAGCCGCCAGCAGCTCTACATGCAGCTCAACATTAACAGACAGTGACAATCAGAGAAGGAATTGTCAGCAAAACATGGGCAGCTGCAGCCTCTCAGAGGAGAAAAAAGCCTGCAAAGCTGCTTGCTGCAGCCTCACATCCTACAGAGATGAAAGCTCACAGTGAGGAACATGCATGTTCCGGCAGGAACGGCAGAGGCAGGAACGGCAGAGGCAGGACGTCTTGCTGCACCCCATTCCGTAGGGATGCTGGGACCTCATCTCTGTCACCAGATCTGGACTGTGGAACCAAGCAGCAGCCACATCAGCTGCCAGTCTGAGCGATCCCCTCCTGAAGCAGCTTCCATGTTAAAGGAAAAGATGTTCTGCTGAGACAAGCATTCAGGGAATGCAGCACCGTTGGTTTTCCCCATCCTGGTATCAAGTTTGTCCTTGAGAAAAACATTACTACCTTTAAGATCACCACTGAACACTTTAGGGATGTCAGACCCCAACCTCTTCATGGCACGTCAGCAGGTGATGATGCTGAGACAGGACATCATTCTGAGGAAGTAGCCCCAGAATTAAGCAGCACACTTTGACACCTATAGGGTAAAAAGCATCAGGTAAACCAGATATAAATCAGGATTCGGCTGTCTAATGAGTCCAGAAGGATCAAAACCGCTTAAGGTCCTCTTGCAGATGAGGTTAATGATAAAACAGAGGACAAGTGAATCAAAAGGTTCTCCAAGGTAAGTCTGCATGGATCAGACATTCACTAGGTTAAAGCCAAACAGAGGAAGGCATCTGGATAGAAGCACAGAGGTGGTCTTTGGAGGAAGAACTGAAACCAAACCCAAAGGCTTGGAGCAGCACCCATCTCACACCTAAGAATGCCCTGAGCAGCACTCCTGGCTGCCAAGAAGATACGGTGGCTGGATCCAGAGTAAGGTCTTATCCAGACACTGTTACTTCAGAGCTGCTCAGGCCCCCTCTCTGAAGGCCATGGAAGGCAAAAGCCCTGGAAAGGTGATGGACTGGCAGCAGGCAGAGATAGGTGAAGACACTAGCCACATGGATCATCAAGCAATGGGAGAGACTGATCTCCAGGATGTACATAAAGACAGCTATGGTCAAGGCAGAGGGGGATGGCAGAATGACAGGCACGCCACAACTGTCCACTCAAAGTGCACAAGTCAAGTGATGTTTTCTTTCTCACCTGCTAGCTTGGGCCACTCTTAACTGGAGAAAGGAAAAAGCATTCTGAGGACTTTCAGCTCTACTGAACATCTGGGTCAACCACATGAACCCGGTCCTGAGTCAAGACTGGGATGAGAAAAGGTCTCAAGCCTTTTATGAACTGCCAAAAGTGTTTGTGAAACCACCTCCAGCACAATTAAGACATACTCCTTCCACCTTATTTACTCCTGCCTTAGCCCAAGACCTGTAAAACCAGTGGCATGGCAGGGAAACAGTTTATCCTTTCAGCACAGAAAGGGAAGCCCTGGACACCAACCCACCCTCGATCAAAACACGAGGCCCTCTGGCTTGCTCCAGAGGAGCCCTGTCCCACTCCCAAAGGGGATTCACATCCCAGCCAACCAGAGGCCAAGTACTGAGTTTATAGCACAGACCTGAGGAAAGACTCTGGCTCTCCCAGGAGACCCGTGGGGGAACCCCCCAGGACAGCACCACAGCAGACAGCAGTCTGCCCTGCCTCCCTCAGACCTCTGAGCATGTTAAGTTATACCCAACACGAACTGCAGGCAGCTTCAGAATGGAGCCAAGGTCTGGTTTCACACCACAGATGAACCATCCTAACACTCCAGCTGCTACCAGCAGGACAGCTCCCCTCTGTACATCCATCCATCCTGCTTCAGCCCCTCTGAGCTCTGATTCCTCCAGCCCAGCCCCAGAGAGACAAGCTGCTGAGAAACATCCTGCTGTGGCAAGGTGAGCTGTGTGCCAGCTTCACTCCCCGAGCCCATTTGGCGTTGCTGCCCACCCCAGCCCTTGGACAGGAGCCTGCAGAGGAGACACCTCCAGAGCAGGAGAGGAAAGGGAACTGGATCACCCCTCTAGGAGCAGCCCAAAGGTAGATCAGCTCAGTGGTGGCATGACCCCCAAGTGTTTGTGCTCTGACTGACCCGCTGTTGTGTTTCCAGATCCCAGGACACTGAAGCTGAAGTTGACATTTGCTCCTGCATGGTGCAAGTCCAGGTGCACACCAGGAAAGCAGGAGAAGACTGGTGTGAACTGGTGCAGAGTCCTCGTGCTCGAAGCAGGTCCACAGCTGCTGTTCAGGAGGATTTCTAGAGCAGCTGCTGATCCCCACTCCCCTCGGGCACAACACCCCGAGCGGTGACAGCACCCCGTTTCACACAGACATACACCCCAACGCTCTGGGTTTCCGATCCAGACCTCTCAACTGACACCTTAAAATCACATTCCTCAGATGGCCCATGTCAGTAAAACTTCCTCTAAGTTATCTGCAGTATTAAAATCCTCCCAACATAAAACATCATTTCATGCTGTGTATTTAACCCTCAGCCACCGCCTGTAGCGATTACAGACCAGGTCTGGGTAGAGCAGCTGTGCCACAGGCCCCTTCCACAGCCCAAAAGGTTCCCAAAAAAGCCCAGATGAAGAGTGGTCACTTACGTGCAGAGAATGGATTGGTCCTCACGGTCTGCAAAGCAAGAACACACACAGTTAGAGGTTTGTGTTTATTCTGCCCTGCAGTTTGCAAGGCAGGTTCTTTAATAGTTTTAAAAATTCATCTTTTCAGCTTAAAAATTCTAAGGACACACTCAAGCAATTTCAGTAATATTCCTTAATTGTTCCAGGTCACACCCCCCCTCAAACAATAGCTTGAACAACAGACATTCAAAGGCTCTGAATTTTCATACAGTAAAGCCAAAACGTTGGTTAAATTTAATAATCATCCAAGCTAATCTTTTAAAGGATGTTTTCCAACAGAGCTGGCCCAACATCTTTTCTTCTGTATGAACCCTTCCTACATGAGTCAAATTATTTAAAATCCTAAATGCTATAAAGAAACCCAGCCCAGTTTCAAGCACACCATGCAGTGAGCAGACACCTCGGAGCATCCCTCGTGTCTCCAGCAAACACATGCCTCTCAGCTTGCCTGAACCAGCACGCAGGCCTGAGCTGCTTCTGTATTTTAGCTTATTCATGAGTCGTCACAAGGACACCCAGGGAAACACCAGGCAGAGCTGAGCTCCCAGCGTGGCTCAGCACTTCTGTGCCACCCACTGCTGCGCTCCTGCCCTTTGGAAGGGATGCCTGAGGGTCAAGCTGTACCCTGCAGAGGGATGGCACAGTCATGGGAGTGATACAGAGTATTTTTCAGCATCACACACTCCACAGTAAGGCTCATACAATAAAACACTTCCAAACACACCTGCCAACAGACTGGGACAGTTACAGGTGCTCTCCACACCCCTGTCCAAGCCATTGCACCCCAGCAGTTTGTCACTACTCCAGCACTCTCTCCACTCAGGTTTTCTGCTCCAACAGGCAATTTGTAGTGGATGATGTTACAAAAATAACCCCCAAGCTTTGTTTTTGCAGTGTCACGCCCAGGACTAGAGGTCAGACTCCCTGCCACTCCTGCTGAGCACAGGGCTCTGAGGGGAGCAGTCGGTGAGGGACCTCCTTCCCTCAGCCCCAGCAGGATGAACACACAGCAGCAATTGCTGCCAGGCAGCTTCCCCACACACCTCACTCACAGGCTTGAAACAGCCTGCATCCACACCACAACCTCAGTGCCTCTACCACTACTCCTGGTCAGCAGAGCAACATAAGCAACTTAAGTTGGTTCTAAGTGGATCCAGGGGATGAAAGGAGCTCAAGGTATGCTGTAAGACCAACCCTCAGGTTTTAAACCAATACAAAAGCCCCACTTTAGAGACACAAAGCACAGATTTAAGTGCATCCCAAAGTCTTCAAACTCCACTGAAGACCATCATAGTCAAGTGGCACAGAAGGGTTACTGCCCTACTCCTAACCAGAAAAACAAAGTCCCAAAATGATGCAGAGTCTGTGAGTAAAAACAAATTTTGGCTTTCTTAGGATCTCAGCTCTCTGCAGACTAGTATCATTTGAACAGGAGGCTCTGGAAGCACAACAGCAACAGAACCTGACACTCGCTTGAGGCTGAAGCTCCCCCACTGCTCAAGCTGCCATTGCTGGCTGTGCTCCCCTGGCCCAGTTTCACCATCCCATTGCTCACTGGGAGCCAGCAGCTGACAGCGCAGGGCAGGCGGTGCTACAGCTCCATAGCTGATGGAACTCACACATCCCATCTGTGGGTCAGGGAGCTGACAGCCAGTTTATTGCACAGGCACTGGAATTCGTGTATGGAACCACCTCTTGTACCAGGTACCCACACTCTGGTCACCCTACAGCTACCACAAAAGCCCCCTCCCCAGCTCGGGTGGGCTGCAAAGCCTGCCCAACAAGGGAGCTGCTGCCAGCAGCAGGTGCCACCTCCTCCATCCCCAGCACCATTCACGCCTCCTCCCTTGGGCAGGCACTGGTTCTCCACCTAGGGTGAGCAGACCAGGGAGTCATACCAGCAGGAAACTAATCCTATCAAAATATGTAGGGGAAGAGCAGGCAGCAAGAGGGAGATGGAGTAGCAGATAACCAGAGCGGGTCTTACTCTTTTGGCAGCGGCTAATCGTTAGATCGGCTTACCCTCTATCAAGCTATATATTTAGCATCTGGAAGTATCAGGCATGGAAGCATTCCTTTCACTCTTGCTCCCCTCCTGCTTTTACTTCCACCCAAAGGAAGCCCAACTCTCACTCTGCATGGCAAGAATCCACTGCTCTGTTTGACACCTACAGTGGCAAAGTCAAAAGATGCCAGCATGAAGCAGCAGCCACAGGAGGGAAACCCAGTCCCACCACCAGGCTGCTCAGACACTGTGAAGAGAGGCCACAGGGAACTACCACAGTGCAAGACAGACATGAAGAATTAGAGCTCAAAGCCATTGTTTGCCCTATGCCCCTTCAAACGATGATGCTCTTGTCCCCCCAGAGAAATATGCTCTGCGGACAGCAGTCAGCAGCCCCTCAAACCGAGCTGCTGCTTGGCTGCAGAAGGAGAGGAGATGTTTCCTCCTCTGAAAGCCCAGCAAGAATGAAGCCTGACATTCACCTCGCTGTGTGTTCATAACAAAGCACATGAAACTTTGACTGTTGGGATACAGAACATTTTACTCCACATCTCTTCCCTCATGAGACCACAGGAATATCCTCCCCCCCCCCCCCCCAACTAACAGACCAGACCTACAAAACCCGTTAGCACTAGGAAAGTTCCAGATGTACATTAAACACATTTCTTGGGTAACTTGTTCAGGCAGGATGTTCTCAGGAGTCATAGCTCAAAGCTACAGAGCCTGTCTACAGAAGGATTACTGTATTTTAACAAAGCATCTTTTCTTAAAAGCACAGCTCTGTTCTGCTCTGGTCACACTACAGACATTCAGAACACCCTACAAGATAACCCACAGAGAAGGGAGAATCTGGCTTCCAGTTCCCTGCAGAAACTCCCAGGCAATAATAGCATGGCAAGCACAGGGAGTTTACCACAGAGCAGAGCTTACAAGGAAAGATGCTCACCCTCTACAACCAGCTTTGCTCCAACTGCCCTTTACCACGTTGCATTCATTGCAAGTGCCCAGTGCTGCCTTCATCCCCCACCATTCAACCCCGACCCAAGGGCAGGAGCTGCCCAGAGCTATCCCATGGGTGAAGCAGAAAGCCAGATACACAGATCTGTGGAAGCAATCCCACAGCTGCAATCCCTGCCTGCCAGTTTAGCCTCTCTGATTACAGCTACAGTCCCTGCCAAACACAGGAACCTGCACACCAACACCGACTGTCTCCATCCCACCACCCTGCCCATGAACATCTTCCGTTTTGGATCCAGCTCTATTTGGGCAGGAGGATTAAAGGAGTGTGCCAAGATAGAAAGGTTCATTCTAAGCCCACAATGAAAATGGGTGTATGTGGGTGTTAACCTGCCTGACTCAGGCTGAAGAAAAAGCTATGGGCTACGACACATCCAGCCACCAAGCAGCAGGAAAGGAGGAAGAGAGGAGCAGGTCCTACCTGCAGGTACACCAAGGGCTGTCCTAAGAGCCCAGCACAAGACTCTTGCAGATCATTCATTCAGACACAGCCTTTACTTTTACTTCTCCAGAGCATGAGATACCTATTCAGCAAGGATAAGACACCAGGCTCCTTTCTGTAGATGGCATAACCCAAAAAGTTGATGCTTTTGTTGGGGTAAAGGGCAAGTTCTCTGATGCTTCTCAAACAGGAGAAACTGCCTCTCCTAAAGGGTAAGGGGAGCAGAGGGTTCTTGTTTATTTTTAGGCAATATTTAATACACAGGTGCCATGGGCCATGAACAAGAGCTTGGTGCCCTGGTCAATAGCCTTGTTTGTTGTGGATGTCGGGCTCAGAGATCTGTGTATATTTGCCCTCTGCTGTAGGTGAACAGGCTCAAATATCAATCTATTCAAGGACATCTAAAAATTGAATTCCTGACAAGGTTTGTGAAAGTGGGTCACTGTTGGGAGGCAAGAGACCTTCCCCTGGGCACAGCCCTGCTGCTGCCAGTGTTCACACCACACAGCACCACAAAGCACACAGCTGGGCTGACAAGCTGCCTTCCTCCCATTCCAATAAGGTTTTTTTTTCCCCATTTTTCTTTAAACCAAGTCTCCCTGCACTGATAAGCAGAGTGATCTGGTTACAGAGATGAAGCATGCCTTTATTGTGTGTTTGTCTTTAAAATGTTGCCTAGCTACTCCACAAGCTACCAAACACTCAACACTATGGAGCGACTCCCAACAAACATCTCCAACAAGCGCAATAGGAAGACTGACAGGCACAAGTTTGTTTGCTGAGCACCCACCTTACTGCAGGCCAGATCTACCCTGACACACTTATGCTCATCACCAGGACACTCCTCTAACAGCACTGTTTATCCTACATTTCACCTCTACCTGTAGTTTAGCAATAGTCTTTGCTATGTAGGGCTTAGTCACCTCCCTCCCAGGGACATTCTGCAGCCTCAGGAGGAGGCAAGGGCAGGTTACAGGATCAGTAACCCACTGAACCTTCCAGAAAGCACAGAACTCACTAGCACTACTCTAAAGGTGACAGTTCAAGTTATAATACTGAAGTGTGATCAGCCAGTCCTGACTGTCTGAGGAAGCTGAACTCAGACATGCCCAAAGCATCAGTGTGATATCTCTACCAGGGCTTAGGAAGACAGACAATGCCATTGCCAGGTTACTCTGGGAGGTTTTAGGTGACTAAAAGGAGGAAACATCACTGCCATCTTCAATGAAGGCAAGTAGGATCATTGCACTTTCCTTCTAAACACTGGAAAGAACCTCTGGAGGTCAGAAACAATCAAGGACACTGGGATTCTTCAGGGGAAGACGATTTCTCTTGATGTACCTTGAAAAACTGCATTGATCTTTTTCTTCTTGGCTTGCCATCATCTGCTTGTTCATCTTTTTTTTGGTCAGGTTTTGCATCAAAGTCTCATTTCTTTGAAACTGCCAAACAATGGACTTGCAGAAATTCCAACTCTTTGTCCTAAAATGTCCCTATAAACTACAATGTGACCTTGCAGATTATACTATGAATTCAGGGACACTCCACTTCTCTCAGGTATCCACTGCTTTAAGACTTAGTATAATATTAATCTACTTTGCTTTATCAGTGCTCAGACACTTTTTCGGCACAACCCTGAGAGCCCCAATGCTGGCTCAGTCACCAGGACATGAAGAGCTGCATCAAAATCTTCTCTCCAGCCCAAAACTGTCTGCTTCAAAGCTCAATATAAACCCTTTAAAATCAATTCCCGATTCCCAGTGCTGCCTGTCTACCCAGCATTTCCCATACAGCATGATGCAAGACACAGCCAGTGCCTACATTTCCTCTGCCCAAAACAAGGGCACCCAAGGCAGCTCTCAGGGTGAGCTGGCACAAACCCCTCTGACAGACCAGGATTTCACTCCTGCCTCTCTTCTCCTTCATCTAATTACTCCAAGATCAAGTCTTCATCGGAAGGCTGAGGAAGCACCTCTCACTGGGGGAGGCAAGCACTGATGGAGGCACTCTGTAGCTGCTCCTGCTCGTTTTGAAGTTAAAATAACAGAAGCTTTAGACAATAATATATGGCTCTATCCCTTGCTCCAGGAGATGTGAGACTCGACATCAATCACCACAGCCACACTTTACCTTTGCTTGGACTGCCTGCTAAGCACGCCAGGTTAATGATTATTAAATGGAGCATGCAGAGGTCAGTCAAACCCCGGTCAGGGTTTGCCCTGCAGCTCGTTTCAGTGAACCATAGCACTGAATACAGGTATTTCTTGCATGTCTGCAGCAGCCTTCCTGCCCACACTCACTGCTGGCCAGCTGGAGCTGCTGTGCAAGCATTCCAGGGCAGGCAGGGCGCCAGCGGTTAGCCCAGCATAGCCCCATCACACCGGGGGAGAACAATCCCAACCATGAGGCTATTTTAAAGCTCACAGGTTGGGTATTTGCAACATTAGCTTGAGGTTATCTACATTCCTAAAGAAAAAATGGAGACATTTGTTCTCAGAGTCACTAGCCAGAGCTGAGACAGCAGGAAAGCAGGAAGCAGAGCTGTCCAACCACATCCTGCCAACTGATGGGGCTGTGATGGGACTGTGGGGAGCTTCAGCCTTACAGCCAGGTAGGATCTGAACTCCTTTTTCAGTCCCCATCATTACATTTGAAGCAGCTCAAACATGGTTCACATTTTCAGCGGCAGCAGGTAACGGAATGACCCAAATTAGAGGCAGAGGTAACGACCCCAGCACTCTTCCAACTGCCAGCAGATCCTCCTGCAATTTCCCAATCCATTATCCTAATGCCTCCAGCTCACAAATTCAACTGTCTTTTTGGCCTGAGGTGGGCTTTTAGCATCCATTACACCCTGAGGCAGGAGTACCACCATCACCATGTAGCTTCCCCGGTAACAGATTTGCTGTTCTTGTTCTGAAGGTGCCACTGGTGTTCCAAGTAATGACCCTTTGTTCTTGTATGGGAAGAGATGACCCGGAGGATCGCTATTCCCTCTCCCAGAGCCACTTGGGATACAGACCTCTGTTCTATCTGACCTGCACTTCGTTTCCGTGCTGAACAGGGTTTTGTTGATTTCAGCTGGTTTTTAATGTCTTCCCCTCACATTTCCTTTCACCCAGAGCTCCACAGACAGTCAACAACAAAGCGTACTGTAAACCCAGGCCAAAAGCCTTTCCTGGTTTGGTCCCTCTTCCAGTTACTCCTCACTCTACTGGTGTGTAACCCTTGCCAGCACTGCATTTAGATGCCTAGAGATCCATCTCCCCCCCTACAGCTCCTACTCACACAGCATCAGCTCCATCACTACTAACAGAGCTCATCCCCCAGGTCACTGTCACTGTGGAGCAGGACAACACACGGTGTCACACACTGTTTTAGCCTCCCATACACTCTGAGGTGCTGTTTGGCACCCTGGGTAACACTAGGAGCCAGGCAGCCCCTCACACCCCCTTCTCTTCCCCCAGCAAAGCTTCTACAGAAGAGGAGCACAGGTTCCACGGGGTTCTCAGCAGTAACCCCACCAAACCACAGAAGGCAGAGAACACGGGCAGAGACTGGTCAGAGCTTGAACAGTCTCTGCACATAGGAAGGTCTCTCCTCGTACTGCCGTTACTTCAGAGCCTCTGGTTCAGCCCATTATCAAATTACTCCTGGGAGGGCTAATTGTTCCAGCCTGTGTGGCTTTCCTGGTCTATACAGACCCACCCACAGATGAACCATTTGCAGGCACCACCTTCATACAAAGACTAGAAGGGGTTTATGGTAACGTGCACCTGCACATACCCCTGGTCCCACAGAGGCTAGCTTCATCCTTCAGAAGAGTTTCTACCAGTGGGTTTGACACCAATCACAGGTACACTGGTCCTCAGATTCCCAGATCTGCACAGGAATGTCACCCAGCTGCTAACACCTGGGTGCTCTGGCACCACACGCTTTGCACAGCTGTTCTCCACACAGCAGTTACTCCGTTAGCTACTCCATCTCTGAGATTAAGGATGTGGTTCTTGTCATTTGCTACCATCACTCTTCTGTTTACTAACCCTTCATTTGAGACCAATTCCCTGAGGTTTTCCTCAAAAACCATTCCCAGACTGAGAACTTCTCCAGCCAGCTCTGTAGCAGACACACATAGAAAGAGGTGCTTTTTCTTCTCGGTTTTCCTTCTACTCATCATCTGGAGGCTTTCCCATCACTCTGGAAAAGTCCTAGAATAAGAACTTCAATGACCTGCAGTATTCAGAAAGCCATGAGCTTCTATTCACCTGGCTTTGTGAAACCACACACCCCACCTCACAGCTCTGAACCCCTGAGGAAGGCACACAGAACCTGCCAGGGGCACTGAAGAGCCAAACACCCAAAAGCCTCAAGTACAGACAACTGAAAGGAAGCAAGATACACACTGATACACCAGGTGACCATCGCGTTGGTGGTGGGAGCCAATGAAGAGCAGAACACCACCAGTCCTCACCGCTCTCCCCACTCACCAAGTGACAAAAATCGTTCCTATTTCCTGTTGCTTCCTTGCCAGAACATAACAAAGACATGTAAGTAAAAGGCAAGGGGAGGGAATAAGGAGTCACTGCATTGCCAGCAAGGGCAGCAGCTCTTAGTTCCATACCCCAAAGGACCGCAGACACAGCTGACAAAAAGCAGCTCTTGTGCAAGACACACACTGCCTGGCAGTGCTGCGACGTGCAGCGTGCTGTCGAGATCAACACACATCCCAGTTTCTGTTGCACAAGCAGCAGTGTTCTGATGTATGTCATCTGCAGGCCAGAGCCAAGCAGAAGCGAATTATCCATTTCACAACGATCATAAAGAAACAGAGTTTAATTTACACTAACACTTCAGAGCAGGAGCTGGCTGAGTAGCAGGCACAGAGTTATTCGTCTCCTCAGTGACTTCACGAGCTGGATGGACTAAGGGGTGAATCCTTGTCTGCAGGCTCACACAGTCACAATCCCATCAGGGGGACAGCTAGCGTAGCAAGTTTGGAAATTAAAATCATCAGTTGGCCACCAACTGAGGAGACCATGGAAAGGGCTTATCTGCAAGGCTTCGCTGCTCAAGTGAGAGCAGTCACAGCCCAGTAACAACTCTGGCTGCTGCCTGGACTGCAGCACCAGAAAGGTATGCAAAAATATTTAACTCACCCACTTCAAGTAACATTTCTATTCAACTGAGGCCTAAGAGGTGTTTACTGTAAACATCATTACACCTAATTAAGTGGTGGACACCAAGACAGAGCAGGGATCCCAAGCCACCCAGAGACACCCAGGGTGGGAGCCTCGTCCCGAGCCCTGGGGTGCCCGAGCCACAGCCCCTCGGCACCGGGGAGAAGGGCCCTGTGCTGCACTGCCAGGCTCTGCCCAGAACAAAGCCCAGCTCCGGATCACTGCTGGTGTCATTCACAGACAGTGTGACCAGCCACAGGAACCTGAGCCATGAGAAGAGTGTCAGTCACAGGTTTAACACCAAGAGGCAGGGCAGAGGCGTGGGGAAGGCGATGAAATGCTGCACAATAGCTCAGCTGACAGAAGCACTTCTTTTCCTTCAGATTCAGAAACAGTGACATGAAGACTGTTTCACCACCAAGAATTCCAGGAGGTTTCCATTTCGTTTCTTGCCTCAAGAATCTCTTTCTCACCTCTTGGCCGTTAAGACCACCACGTACCACCACATTCCTACTGGTACACCAACTAGTGTGGGTATTGTTGTCACCTAGAGTATTTATATCCCACAACAACCTGGTTGGACAACGTGCACCCACAGGAATTCCAGCATTACAACAGTGCTACAAATCCTTCACGTTCCACTTACCAAGCAGCTACTTGTGCTCTGAGCAGCCGCCCTGAGCTTTGGAACAGGCTAAAAAGCTTTAGGGAATCTTTTGATAAGTCAAAACACACTGAAAGTGCCAGGAATATTAGTTCCACACATAACAGGTTCTGTATACTCATATCCACAGTCATCACCCCCAGGATTCTAGTGTCAGAGAAATCTTTCCCTTTTCCATTTGAAGATGTAGTAGCCCTTCACAGAAGAGAGCTGTCATATTTTAGTTTCAGCTCTTTCCTTCCATACCTTGGGGGTGGAAGACAACCACAAACCCAAACACAACACCACAACGTCCCCAAAAGAAGGGCTTTGATCAAGATTAACTACAGATACAGATCAATGCAATGGTTTTGAGAGAAGCACTGTATCTGCAGGCAGCACCGGCCTCTCCAAGTGTTGACTCGGGGCATGACGCTGTTTCCGATAAACCTTCTCTGCAGCAGGATTAGAGGCAGTCCCAAAATATCAGTGCTAATTTAGTGCTCATCAAGATGTCCTCAGGGAAACAGGATAAAAAGGAGAGACTAAGCATAATTATACAAGAGTAATATTAGTAGGCAAGCCGGTCTTTAGCAACAAAAAGCAAACGAGTTTTCCTTAATATTTCCTCCCAGCACTGCTAAGAGTCCACGAATAAAGCAGCGTGACAGAACAATGCCATCCTGCCTCTAGAAATGCACTGGAGGAACTCGGAGGGAGGAGGAGAGCCCAGTGTGGTGAAAGCACTAGAGAAGTTGGTCAGCACTGCTCCCACAGAGCCAGGCCCCCTCACTGGGAAAACAGGGAGCCAGGGCTGAACTGAGCACCCCACAAAATAAGTGTCCTCAAGGGAAACCCTAGTCCCTGTCAGAACCTCCCCTCCTTGCTGCTTTACCTTTCAGCAGCACAGAACACCAGCAAGGCAAGGCTCACAAATTGTATTACCAAACAGAATTAAGGTCAATGTTGTCACAGGGATTAGGATACCAATTCCTTACAACCATGTCAACTGTCCAGCAGTGTGAAAGGCTCAGCCCAGCATTCCTCCCTGAACCACACCGACTGCACCCCCGTGCACCTGTGTGTTTGATTTCTGGCTAGGGCTGGACATTCCCACAGGCTTGGAAGCCCCTGGGTTATGTGCACATACTGCTGCAACTGCACATTAGGAAAATGAAGAGAAAGCATGGGAGAAATCCTCTAAACCACCTGTGAGTAACACTTACCCTACCACCTCACTACTTTGAAAACTAATTACTAGGGGAAGCCCAGTCCATGTTATTATCTTCTGAGGTCAAGCACTGGGTAACAAGCTGTTTCCTGAAGAGAAACTCTGACTGCTGTAGCCAGAACGCCCCCAAACACTGCTTGCTCTTAACAAGCCTGTGCTCACAGTTAATCTTTACTACAGGTCCTGCAGAAGAGTCAACCCTGAGGAGACCCAGCGATCGATGAGGATTGCTCCTCCTCACATCCCTAGGGCACTGCAGCTGTACCACCACCCACTGCCCAGCCAGCAGCAGCCACTCGCCCCCTCCCTCGTTCCTGGGACAGCTCACACTGACCTGTCTCTGCAGGGGATACTGATCCCTCCCCAAACCCAGGCCCCTCAAACACACTCCCTGTATTACAGCTCTTCCCCAGCCCTCTCTCCACATGCAGCAAGCACTGGGACAGGCTTTCAGCCCGTTCTGCCCCTCCCAAAGGGCACGCTGGGAGCTGACCCCTGCAGCCTTGACACTGAGGGTCCTGCTAACCAGGAAACTCTTCAGGGGGATGAGAACAGAGGCAGGCTGGTGATGGGCAGTCAGCAGTGTTTCCACATCACCTTCTCACAGGGAGCGCCCTGGGTAGTGCAGTGCTCCATTTACAACCCCAGCTTTACAGCAAGGAGAATTTCAGCAGCATTTAAGACAAGGAGTAGCAATTGAGATGCACACATGTGGGGTGTTTCTGCCAGTCACAAGACCTTTTGCTGTCATCATCTAAAACAGAAACCAGTTTTGCTATTTAAGCATAAATATTATTTCCAACATAGAAAACCCCAGGTCAGCAGAAACTTGCAGTTTATCTTTAACCATCCGTGCTCTGAATTAAAGGCAGGAAAGCATCAAGATAGTGATAGAGGTTCTGGTTCTGGCCAAGAAGCCACACATCTTTCACAAACCCACATAAAAGCAGAGCCCCAGCTGCCCACTGAGGAGTATGACAGTCGGCTCCTCTTCTGCCGCCTGCCTCTGCATCACCCCACTCAGCAACGATGGCACAGCTTCCTCTGGGGTGAAGGAGCACTCAGTGATCCAGCAGCCTGGAGTTTATTATTAAGCAGCCCTGAAGACAAAGGCATAACTGAGGAAACAAAGACTACAGGATCCAAAGGCAGCCTTCTTAAAGCCTCACAGTGAAATGGGTGATTAACCTGGTAGCAGAAACAGGGTTCTCTTAGTTTGTGTGAGCAGGATCAAACAGCTTTTAACCCACTTCCAGTACACCTATACCAGGTGTACAGCAGAAAACACAGTAACATTTATCAGTCCTGACTCTTCTTGCACATGGTTTCTAGAAACAACATGCCAGTGTGTCCAGCCCAGTAAGAGGCCCCTAAACATGAACCAGTACCAGCCAGCATGAGCTGCATTTCCCACGTCTGATGCCAGCAGCACAGCTTTACAGGTTCCCCAGTAGGTGTTTATTTCAATACTTATGTACTGTAAGATTCAGTTGTATTTGTCCAGCACAGCCTTAAAACCAGAATTCAAAGCATGTGCCCACCATAAGCTTACACTCACACTACTACAGGGGTGACCCATACCAGTTTGGAAGGGGAAAATCCAATTAAAACATCCTCCAGGTTAAGCATGTCCCTGACCCCTTCCTGAGCTCAAACACACTATTGTCCCACTGCCAGAGCACCGACACTTTATAGAATTAGAGATGAGTCATTAACATCTCCAGCTTTCCCTTTTCAGTCACACTTGGTCACCCTCACTCCATCCAAAGGCAGCACACTCACAGCTTCTCACAGGAATTTATTTTCTTTTAGAAGAAAGTGTTTCAACTACAACTCCCAGTGCCACCAGCAGGCACAGGACACTTCTTGCTCCCATTCACTGGCTTCGTACCTCGGCCAGTCAGACAAACAAGACAACAGGGGTCAGTCCCCTAGTTAGTGCCATCCCAACAGCTTTAGGTTCCAGGTAAGACAGGTTCCCCTCCTGTAAGCACCAGGCAAGATTCTGATCTGTTAGAAATGACTGTGTAAGGGAGCTGCTGTGTTTCAGGTCCATGCAGAGAGCTGGCAGGTCCCAGCTGAGGAGCCCTTACCTTGCAGCATGCACCTGTAGGCAGACTCGGATATGGCGTAGATGTGCGGGGGCATCTCGTGGCGCTTCTTCCCTCGGTACATCTCGATGATGTTCTCTGAGTAGATGGGGAGGTTCTTGTAAGGGTTTATAACCACACAGAACAGCCCTGAGTAGGTCTTGAGGAAAGAGAACAAACAAGACATTTCTGTCAGTAAACAGCATTGGGACAGAGAGCAGAGAGCTGTGTCTGCAGGTTCTGTAATATTTATCTTAGAACAAATAGAGGTGTTTGTTGAGCAGCTCCAAGTGCTTGCTGTATTCAAACCCTTGGTTTCTAGCTCTCTTGAAAGGCTCTTTAATTACCTACATAAAGGGTACTTAAAGATAACAAACGTGAGTAAATATGGAGTGGAGCATCTGATATCTTTCCCACAGGTATTTAAGTTTCCCTCCCACTTGCCAAGTTACAGGCTTGATGGACAGCTTTTGATGTTCAGCTCCTTCAGGAAAACGTGCAGGGTGGGTTTTCTTCTCATTTTTGAAGGAACTGATAATGAAACACCCCAAAGCAGCCTCCTCCTGGCAAGGTCATTCCCTTGGCTGTCCCACCTCACCTGATGGAGAGCCTGGCAGCTGGCACTGCAGACACCACTCCATACCCTGCTTTTGGAGTGGATCACCAACAGAAGGTCCCAGCACTGCTGGAACATCCAGAAACTCAAGCACAAGTTTTACATCTCTCATTCCATTGACTCTTTCACTGAGGCATTTCTGTTTGGTTAAGCCACCCCCACCTCAGGTGTGTGCTGTGAACGACACAGACAGGCAGCATTCCCCTGCAAAGGCTGCTGCAGAGCAGCTCAATCCCTGACCCACAGGCATTATTTAGAGGGCATTTATCATAAATATACATGGGGAAAAAAATGCACACAGCCAGCCAGCCTTTATCTAGGAGAGGAAGATGAGCATGGCTTGGCCAACTGGGCTTTACCAGGGATCAAAGGTGAAGCTCTGGACCATGCAGGACACAGAGATACCCCACAGCAGTGCCCTGGATCATGGCAAGCAGGAGGCTCTTGCCTTTCAAAAATCAAACTGATAGCTCTTCAGAAAGTAAAACATCTCCACTCACCCTTATTGCATAGCATGCTTTGAAAGGCATTAATCTAATCATTAATACTATTCACACCTTAACTGGCACAGGAATGTTAACAAGACAGACCAGTTTCCTTTTGATAGGCACAGGGAGTAGCTTTCTGAATGTCAGGAAAGCTGCTATTCCTACCTTTGCAGGAGGAGAAGAGGGATGGAGACAGTAAGCAGAGAGCATTAAGAAACCTTTCTGGTACACTCCTAGGAACTGAGCAGCTGAAAATCCTCATCTACCTTTTTCAACATGTAAAAGGTTTTATTTGAAGGAAGAGGTGCCCTGTCTTTCTATACCTCTCAGGGATTCTGGAAAGACAGATGGATGGTGAGCTCTGAATCGAGTCAGGAACACCATCCAGTAAAGACAGAGCTTGGCTTTGACTAGATGTCCTGATGCAAGGACACCTCAGTGTGCTTACAGAGTCCCTCTGCTTTGGTCTGATCTGCTGGGTGATAAGCACTGCAGTGCCTTTCCCAGCCAAGTGTCACTGGCAACAAGGTATTTATTTCTCCAGAGAAAGGAAACAGATGTTATCGGGTCAACTGACCCAAGCATGAAGAACAGCTTATCAGTCATCAAGCCCACAGCAGCACAGGCCTGTGGGCAATGGGCAGTTCCTCCCCAGGCTCCTTTCCAGCCTCCTGTTCCTACCATGGTCCCTCTTGCCAGCAGCAGCTCCCTTGCAGTAACATCCCAAGCTGGATACTACTGAAGAGAGACTTTAAAAAGAATCAGTTGGTAATAGACTCAGTTCCCTGTCCAAGCACATTCACACCCACCAGTGATGCTGTGAGGGAGAGGGAAGGCAGGACAACTGTTTTAATAGCAGGGTGCAGCTGGCCAGGGAGCCAATTAACTGATGAATACTGGATCTGCATTCCTGTTCCTAGCCAGCCTCCTCCTTGTTCACAACCCATGCCACCCATGTTTATCTACAGTTACTATGGGTGACATCAAGGCATCAAATCATACAAGCCTGATTTCCATTCCAGCCTTCAAATAACAATAAGGAGAGGGAAGGCATACATTCACCAAGCCTATCGTACAGCCACCAGCTCAAAACTCCCTGAGCAGCAGGCCCTATACTGTGTTTATACAGCCACATCTCATGGGAAAATGACCTGTTTACTGCAGACAAGATCTGGTCATGAGCAAAGGACTCCATTCAGCTAGAGTCCATCTCCAGATCTGGCCCAACACACCCTCTGGCCAGCACAGACACATGCTGCAGCCAGCAGACACCCTTCCTCCCCAAGGGCTCCAACACCCAGCCAGCAGCACGGCTGAGCCCCAGGGATGCTCTGCACCCCGGGGGCCACAGGGACTCACTACCCACCTCCACGGGCTGCTCTGCACCTCACTGTGGCCACAACTCTCAGGACAGTGAGGGCTGGTTACAGCATAGGGATATTGCTGCATGCAGTAGCTACCTTACAGACACTCAGGAGCAATGCTGCCATTCCTCTGCAAAGCAATCTCAAGCCTTGAGCGGTTGGTTTGGAGCTTTCATGTTCAGTAGTAAAGTTAGAGAGTTCCCCCCCAGTAGCACTGCCTTCCCCAGACAGGAATAAACTGATCTGGTAAGTCAGTCTTCAGTGCTGGGGTAAGACCAGCCACCTGAAGGTTACTCTTTCCTCCTCACCAGTTGCTTTGGCATCTCTTGTTTATTTCCCCAACACAGACAAGGAGTAAATATTACTGTTTAGCTACATAAGGAATTAATGATCCATAAAAACAAACCTAATCATCTTTCAGACTTCTTCTGATGATACTCAACCTGGAAGCCTCTCTAGATCATCTCCCCCTGCAGTAATTAGATTGATCAGTGAACCTGGAATGATCAGAATATGCAAAGTTCAGCCTAATGCCAACATAACTCAGCCTAGAGGAAACATCCTGGGCAAATTAGGAGAGTTAATTAAGAGGGTCTACAATGAATAGGGCCAAGTTAGAAGTCACAAAGCAGAACCTACTATTCCACCAGTGCTGGCATTCATTTATTTGAAACTAAATCTAAAGGACAGGCTTTCATCCCTGACCATTAACTGTGTGTCGTGACAGAGCTCTTCACATGCAGCACCTTGAAACCCAACATCTTGCTTTCCCACACACCTGTCACGCTGTTCATCCTCCTGTTCCCCTGCAAAATTAAAAAAAAAAACACCACCACAAAAAAAAAAAAAATCATCACCCTTTCCTCAAAACATCCCCACTCTGCCCAGCTTCCAGCCAGGGGAGGATGGAACCACGCTCTCCCACGAGCTCCTGAATTTCCTGACCACCACCTACTGCAGGAGGAAACCTGAACATATTGGTGAGTTGTTCTTGTGGCTTGGCAGGAATATAAACACAGCAACCTGTTTTTCACTGACTCAAGTTTAATTGTGAGGGAGGTAAAGGTACAGAAATTTTACACAACTCTTGTACCTGAAGTCTCACAGTCCCTTACTGTACCTGAGACAGTGGATGGAGGCACAGGCTTCCCACATGCCAACCAAAGACATGGAAAGCAGGCTGAGATTGTTTTACACACCTTGAAAAGCTTCTGAGCAACCAGCCACAGGAAGAATTAACAGGAACACTGCACACCTGCCTTAGAAACAGCCACTCTACCTAATGAGCACCACCATGTAACTTAAGGATGCCCAGAGCTTTCAGATGCTGCAAGGGGCAGAGCAATGCCCTGTGCCTCCCCCCTGCTCTGCAGCCAAGTGACCCTGCTGAAGCCCACAGACCTGGTCACAGTTCAGATCGAGCTCTGAAGAGCTACAGTTACTCCCCAGTCTGGATGGAGAGCCAGACCCCATTAATTTTTCAGGTGACAGAGGCAGTTATGTATATGAAGAATTCAGAGGGCAAGTCAAGGTGCTTATTCACCCTGAGATCAGGGTATCAGCTGCCAACCTGACACACACAGCTCTGCTTTACCAGGGAACAGGACAGGCAGCATCAGCCAGCAGTGAGGCTTGCAGGATGCACACTCTCCAGGCAGGGCTCCAGAAGCAAGCAGCAATGCAGTGCTCCAGCAGAGGTTTGTTGTACAAACTCTCCTTCAGGACACTAATCATGGCATGTGAGCGTTTCCAGATGCTCACAAGCCCTTCTCCAGCAGGATATCATTTAGCAATTAGGATTTTGCTGAGCCACCCCAGAGAGTCCAGGCTCCTGGTGCTGGGCTCTTTGGGAACTGTATGGTACTCCCAGTAGTAGGCACCCTGAGAAGGGGTACAGGAGAGCCAACCCCCAGCAAGCAGAGTGTGTGTTATTCCCAGGTGAAAGCACATGGGAATCTAGGCTCTAAATTCGGATTGTGGGCTCCAGAGCAGGGAAGGTTTCCATGGCCTGTCCTCCCTTAGAGCCACCCCAAGCCTTCCCTGTGCACACACACAGTGGTGTGTGTGGGAAGCTCTGCACAGCTCCTCAGCTAACAGCTCAGCTTTACAGCTCTTCCACCAAGGAGCACAGCATGCTGTTACAGCTCTTAGGTTGGTTCTTCCTGCTGCCACTTCAAAAGGCCTCTTGAAGGCATCACTCCAGAGCACGTTAGCAAGCTGCAGGTAAACTTCTGAGTTTGTAACTATCAGCCTACATCACTGAGTACCCAGGCTCAACATTTATCTCTGGTTCTTCAAATGCACAAGGTGACAGATCTGCTGTATTGCTACATAAATAATTAAGCTGAAGGAAGCATCTAGACATCTCCTATTATCACCTGAACTACAAGCCAGCAGTTTTAGCGCAGAGAGCAGCACCCCACACTGATGGGGCAGAGCACACACCTAGTGTGTCACACAACGGCAGCATCTTGCCCTGCTTTGCTTCATGAGCTTACAGATTCACACCCCAAGACCTGTTAACCCCCCCAAGCTCAGCATGATTTTGTCCTGTACTACCTTCCACCCCCCACGTGAGGCAGCTCTCCACTCCTCAATTCAAGCAGAGTAAGAAGGGCAGGCAGCTCTTCAGCCTCAGTGAGGAGGAAAGCAAAGCTGTGGCTGGGGTGGAATAGTCTCTGCTCTGCACAGCAGCTCACCCTCAGCTACCACTCACCTCCCCTCAGGGCAGGGGGGGATATGCAGTTACCCCAACACCACAGGCAGCCCCCCCACCACCACCCCAAGTCCCTGCTCCACAACCAGGGCACTGTCAAGACTAGGACACAAAAATCATCCCAGACACCTCCATAAGAGCACATACCTCCAGATAAAAGAAAACAGTCCCAACAAGGGTAAGAAAGCCCCTGCAGAGCAATGGGACATCAGCCCTGACAGAGGTTAGGAGACCAGAGCCACCAATTGCCACCCAGGGCAAGTGAGGAGTAAAATCCATGCATGAGGGACAGGAGCACAACACATACACAAGCTATTAAAGACAAAGTACAGCCCAAGCTTCCAAAGCCTTGCTTACAGATGTTCTGTACAGCTAGCACTGAAGAGAGGAGGCTCAGCAGCTCGGTAGTCACACACAGCCTTCAGGGTATGTGCCAAGGACACCAGCAGCGCAGGTGATGTGCTGCCTGAGCAGGAGCACCACCTCCCCAAGAGGGACAGGCTGGCTGCCACCCCCATTCACACCACACAGCTCCTTCTGCCACACCAAGGGGTAAAACATGATCTTTGGCTGCTCCAGGGCCAGAAGAGCATCAGCATCCCCTCACAAGGCTCCTGTGGAGCTTCACTACTCTGCAGATGGCTTACATGGGGCTACCCTGGACTTCTGGTGTGGGCACACAGCTTCAAGGGGTGTCCCTGACACAGGGCACGCTGAGTACTGAACAGGAGCCCATACTCCAAACCCCTTCTTGCACGTTAGGCTGCTGAGCTACCAGGATTGTATAGGAACAGAGTATTGGACAAGAACAGTGGCTTTTCCACACCTCCACTTGCCTGGCTGCATGGCAGGCATTGATTGCCTTCCCTGAACCCCCCCAGACCCTGCTACAGAAGTAAAGCCTTCACACTACTCCCTGCACTCCATGACATTTGTGAGTGTTCTGGAAATCAGTTACTGCCAAAGCCAGTTGGGGTGTCACAGCAGCCCCTGCAATGTGAACCCCAGCACTGTCCCTGCTTTGCACTGGGTGCTAGATCCAGTGCCTGGTTTGTGTTAAGATGAAATTACATAAACTCCATTTCTTACAGGTTCTTTTAATATCAGTCCCCAGCACTCAGCCATGGGAAACATTCCCAACTGGTCCAGCAGGAAAATTAGAACATGGAGGCTCAAATAACACCAGATTGTTCTAGGTTATGCTCTAGCCTTGCAGGAGGCAGCAGCTTAAGAGAAGAAACAGCTTATAAACAGCTCCTCAAGCACAGTTTTATAAGAGCTTCCACCCACAGCAGGCTCTGGAACTGGGAATGACAGCATATTTCTCATTCTTGCCCTCTTCTGCCCCAATAAAATGGGAAGTACATAAAAAAGTGAGAGTAGCACAGGGCTGCAGAGCAATTACAGAGGTAACACTTGTAATTATAAAAAAAAATATCTGCTGAAGTATTTAATTGCACAGTAGTAAGCATGTTTTCTTCTCTTCTGGTAGAAAGTGAACCCAGCAGGTATAGGCGTGGAGAGCAGCAGCAGGAAGGCTGCAGGAGCTCTCAGCCTTACAGAAACAGTTTCCAACCATCTTCAAAAGGTCTCTGCTAAGAACACAGCCACGAGCAGGCATGGAAGATAATAGATAGTTCGGAGAACTTCTTCCATTTGTGCCCATCTCCCACAGCACAGTAATAATGGCACCAACAGGCCCAGATCACACCACTTGGCAGAGACTAGAAACACCAGAAGTTCCAGGAACTCCTCACCACCCCTGCTGAAACGTTACTTGAAGTTCTTCTTGATGAAACAAGTGAGCATCACTGCCCAGGCCATGCCAACTGGCACTACCCAGCTTTAGTCAGCCCTCCCTGTTTCCCCAGCAGTGTCATGTGGAAGAGCCATTATAGACCAGTGACTAGATCCACTGACTACATCCCTCAGCTTGCTTCCTTTCTAGGGATTGGAAGGAAGCACGTCTCTATTTCATGTGTCTACTGTCATCTTCTTCCTAGAAAGGCAGCACTCCCTGCCACCTATTGTGGAGGAAAGGCAATCAAAGCAGATTCACTATTGTCCATCTTAACTACACAAGACCAACAGCAAAAGATAAGACTTTGTCTGGCTGGTATGGGAATACTATCTGGAAACCAGCACATACCTTTGACTGATAGGTGTCACAGTCAAACCACCCCAACTCCCTCCATCAGGTCAGGTAACCTTGGCTCTCTTCTGAGCAGGAGCAGGTTCAGCAGGCAGTGACAGCACCACGTTCCATAAATTAGGGATCCCTGACAGGGAGCCTTACCAGAACAGCACTGAAATCCCACCAGCACAAGCTCTCTATCCAGTTTCTCTCTATGTCCTACTGATCTTTGCCAATTCAGCCTCTACTCATACTTCCAACTGCTTTTCCCCTGCCTTCAGAAACTGAGCTGAGTTTCAACTCCCAAGAAGATCCCATTATTACAGCATTATTCTCAGTAACAGCAGCGTTCTCCATCAACATTCCTGCACCTCAGACCTCAAGTTAAGGCCAACAAATCCATTAGCTTTTTGAACCCAACCAACTCCTTGCAGCTGAGGGCAGGGGAGGTCATTAGCACTATATCAATAGTAATCCTCACACGTGACAGCATAGTCTCAGCACTGAGGAACCAAGTTTTAGAGTCTGCCTCAACAGATAAAGAATGAGAGCAGAACACGCCTTTGGGGGAAGGAAGAGGGGAGGGCAGAGGTAAGTCACCTATAGGACACCACAAAAACTCCCCATATGCACTAAGCCAGCCTTCCACAAAGCGGAGGGGTTCAATTTGTCAGTCACCCAATTAACAGGACTGCTACACCCGAGTATACCAAAGAGTGGTGGGTTCTCAGTGCCACCCTGCAGAAGCCTTTCTGGCTGGCTATTGCATGGAGTCCTGGGACCAGAGCTTGCTCTAACATTTAAGGCCTTCAGCTTCTAGCCTTCACCAGGAGAAAACAGTTATAATAGTGCAACGAGTTTCGTAACAATCACATTGTGATCGATATGTATCCTGAAAACTTTTGACCTATCAGCTTGTTTACTTTTAATTCTCAATCCAGCCCAATGTCATTACCCAGTGAGTTTACTTATCAAGTTGCAGGAAGCATTCCAGCAGTATTTTTCCCAGAGCTCTGCTCAGAGTCTTGGTGGAAGGCCTTGGAAGGGGAAAAGCCAAAAGCCCACATAGGAAACTAACAGAGCAGCAGAAATACAAAGATTATTTTGAAGATTCACATAACTTAATAAAACCAAATATTACCAAGGGCCAATCAATAAGAGGTAACCTGTTAATACCCAGACAGAAGGGAAAGCCAGCCAACTAACTAGCGGAACTAAATAAAACAGATTTAAGCTCTAGAACAAGTGTTTATTAAAATGAGCCAAGCATTCAAGCAGATGTTCCAGTTTCTTTCAAGATAGAAAGTCTACTTGCAGCTCTTAATGACACTCTGACTCAACAAGTCACTATGCACTCAGTTTGCCAAGAGACAAGGAGCTGCTCTTAACTGTGAGCCACAGACACCCACTTAATGGAACCAGCAGGGTCAAAAGCAGCATCAATGGTGCTGTGATTCCTGACTCCAGAGAAGGATGGTGATCAGCCAGATGTTTCCACCAGTGCTTCAAAACCACTGAAAAAATGAAAGCTTTATCTTATTGGTTTATTTTAAGCACTTGAACACATTCTTTCCTGGCCCGCTAAGTTGATCTTAGATTCCAAAGAGACATTCTGCATTCCTAGCGCGCTCCAACTGCGGCGTTTAAATCATAGCACAGCCTCTTATTATCATTGTTAATAGGCAGCAAGTTAAAACAAGGTATATGCTTGTTCATACCAGCAATTAAACAAGAGTAAATTCAGCAAAGCTAGGTCCTGTAATCTCTCCTCAGCTCCAACAAGCCATTTGATACCGCTCCCTGTATCAGTTAAGCACGTCTGAGGCAAGTGCTCTAACGAGCCACATGAGCTAAGCACCCAGAGTTCCCATTTAGCATTCTATTTTTGAAATATGCCTGCAGAATTATTTCCATAGGATAATTTTTTTATTACTTGTTTTATGACAACAGAGCTCTTGATCTGTACCCAGCACGGAAAAACCCCATAATCCCGGGCTAATCGCAATGCCAGGGACACAGAGCATCCAGGCTGCCAGAATCCGACCAGACCCACTTCATTTCAAATCAGTAAGGGAACAGGAAACAGGTACATTCAGCTGAATTAGCACCTATAACGAATCCAGTAATTAATACTTACATAAATGAGCCCAGAGTAATACCGATCCTTTAAATTATGCAATACTGAGGCTTCATTTAAACAGGTCAGTTCTGCCATGTCTTCCACTTTAGAGAACTTGGGGGGATTCATCTTCTGAATATCATCTTTATTGACTAGTGCTTTCTTCCCGTTCTCTGCCAGTTCAACCAATACTTCGTCCCCTTTTTCCTCCTTGATGCTGGCCGCCTCAAAACCATGGCGCTCCGAAGGAATCCACACCAACTTCTTAGCAGTCCAGTCAGCCTGGGTGGCAGGGTTGTAGATCACAGCCCTGTCCACGAAGAGGTATCTCTCCGGATCTTCCTGTCCGGATCTCTGTGCCATTGTAGGAAGTGAAGGTGTCCACTACCGGTTACCCTGCACGTTGGAGGGGGAAAACCCAAAGAGCGTGTTACATACCATATTCTTAATTAAATGGAGCCATCACAAGGCAATTAACTGATCTATCACCCGTATCTGTGTTGTCCTCTTGATGAAGAAGCACTGATCTAAAGAAGCTGCTGAGAAAACCAAGAGCCCCTGTTCACACAGCAGCCAGCGAATAAGCCAACAGCCACACAAAGGTTAAAACGATCCAGTACAACCCCAGACCCAGCACAGGAAACTCAGTTTAAACTGGTTCTCATTGTGCACCTGGGAACTACGAGCAGGAAAGACCCAGGCCTGCCTTCTGTGCAAAGGAAGAGCAGCTCTCACAAAGGCTTGCCAGTAAGAGCAACTTCAATCAACGGTAAAACAAATACAAATAGGTGGATGTAAAGAGTGTTCAGTGGATAGCTGGCTACAGTAACCAGAAGGCCAGAATGTGTCTCAAGATGTGGACTTCCAGCTACAGACCAGAGCTCCAGGCGCCTGGCGTTGCTGCAGGCCGTTAAGCTAGCTCGGACTCTGCCCAAAACCAGAGGACTCCACATTTCCACAGCCCGTTTCTGTCCTCAGTCACGAGCACTGACATTACCATATTCCCAAAAAATGCCTCCAGATCTCAAGTTTACCTCGAGAAGCAGCAAGGACTGATGTTAGATTTTCCAACAGCTTCACGTAATTTGAAGAGGAGAGAAAACTGCTGACCAGAGCTCCTGCACACTCATTTTACCTACTGGCCTCTACCTAAGAGAGACCAACCACATCTTCAGCTCACAATACCATCACAGCCAGGATCCCTGGAGCTACGGGCTTCATCTTCAACTACCCAGAGAGCAAGAAGCTCAGACTCAACACCTAGTACTCAGGTTATTAAATAGCTTGGGGTTTGGTTTGGGGGGCAGAGGTTAGGGTTTTGGGTTTTTTTGGGGGAAGGGGTTGATGGTTTGGGGTTTTGTGGAGATTTTTTGAGGGTTTTTTGTTATTCTATGGGGGTTTGGGTGGGTTGTTTTTTTTCCCCACACACACTAGATTTTTTTCTGCTGAAGAATGAACGTCATGTTAGCTAATGGCAGCCTCTTCCAGCAGGTAACCAAGAGGTCAGCTTCACAAGCCAAGAGGGTTTCGCAAACTGCATTTGTCAGCTCTCCTCCCATGGCATGCACCCCCATGGAGGTGCTGCAACACACCCGGCCCTCAGACCATGTAATTAAACACAATAGCTGTGTCTCCATCCACACCACGGACAGTCCTTACGTGGTCCAGCTTTAATGTAAAGCAGGCATGAAGTCATCGAGCCCTTCGGAGGTCTGAAGAGCAGACCGTTTACTACAGACAGCTCAACTCCAACGGAGAGGGGATGACTCAACACCTCAAGTATTTGTTAGAAGGGCCTCCTGGAGGAAGGTTCGATGAAGAAAGAAGGACCCACTGCCGAGGCACCTTAAGCCACAGCTGGGCTCCTTCGCTAGAAACAGTAAGAAAACAGCCCAGGAACCCTACAGTGAGCTCAAGAAGGCCATGGATTGGGTGTCAGGGCCTTCAGCCCCTGTTCAGAGGGCTGCTTGCCTCCCCCGGGCCAGAACGCAGCCGAAGTTCCAACAAAGGCCTGAATCCCCACAGCCGCCCGGGCGTGCGGATGCTCCCAGCCCGCCAGCTCCCCGCAGGCCGTGCCAAAGGCCGTCTGGCACGCTGGGTCTCCGTGTCCACACACGGAGACGCGGTGAGACCCCCGGGCCAGCCGGGATCACTCGGTGCTCCCGGGGGGTGAGGGGCTTTAGCCGAGGCAACGCGGGGCCTGGCTGCCTTCACACCGGGCCCAGCGGCACCCCAGCGCGGGGGGCCGGGCGCAGGGCCACCGTCCCGCCCCGGCTCTGGACGGCGCCCCTCGCCACCGCGCCCCGCGCCCGGCCCGCCCGGCGCCCCGCGGCGGACAAAGGCAGCCAAGAGGCACGGGGATGGGCGCGCTCCTCGGCGGGCGCCCGCCGCGGGCAGCCCCGCCGAACAAAGGGGCGACCCCCGGCCGGGAGGGGAGGGGGCGGCGGCCCCCGGCGCTCCCAAGGGCAGGGGCACCCGGCAGCCGCCCCGCCCCCGGGCGCCGCGGGCTGATGCTGCCGCCGGCCGCCCGCGGGAGCGGCGGCGGAACCCCCCGCGCAGGGCCGCGGGCGCCGCCTCCCCGAAGGACAAAGGAGGCGGCTGCCGGGGCCGCTCGGCCCGCGGGCCGCCCCCAGCCCCGCGCCCGCCCGCAGGCTGCGGGGAAGGCCGAAAATGGCCACCTTCCCCCGGCGAGGCAGCCGGGGGCGGCGGCGGGGCGGCGGGCGGGGGGCGGCGGGGGCGATGCGGCAGCGCGGGCGGGCGGCGCGGCCCGCACAACGGGGTCTTTGTGTGCCGGGCCCGCCGCCCCCGCCCCCCCCCCCCCCCCGCGGGCGGGCCCAGCCGGCCGCCCCGGCGACCCGCGGCCCGTCCCGAGGCCCGTCCCGGCCCCGCCTCACCTGTGCAGCGCCCGGCCGCCGCCGTGCCCGGAGCTCGCGCCGCCCGCCCGGCTCCCCAGCGCTCGCGCCGCTCCGCCCCCCGCGCGCCGCGCTCCTTTAGCGCCACACCGAGCCCTCCGCCCCCCGCTCGCCGCCGCCGCCGGCCCCGCCCCCCCGCCGCCGGCCGCCGGCCTCCCATTGGGCAGCGTCCGCGTCCATCCGCCGTGGCGCGCTCGCCCATTGGTCTGCGGCGCGGCCGCTCTCCAGCCACGGCCATAGCAACCTCCGCACGCTACCCTGAGAACTCCGCCCTCCCTTTCCGCCCCGCCCTCTCCGCGCTCATTGGCCGGCGCCTCCCGCCCGTCGCCCCGCAGCGCTCCGCTGCCCGGCCGGGCCCCGCCCCGCGCTGCGGCACGCCCGGTGGGGGGCGCGGCGCGAGCCCGGCGCCGCAGCGGGCGGCGCGCGCGGTGCTGCAGCGCCGGGCGGGCGCGCGCCCCTCACCCGCGCGTGCGGCCCGCGCGGGGCCGGGGAGCCGCGCGCTAAGGCGGGGGTCCGCGCGCCGGGCCGGGGGTCTCCCCGCTGGGCCGGGGGTCTGTGTGCTGATCTGGGGGTCTGTGTGCTGATCTGGGGGTCTGTGTGCTGATCTGGGGGTCTCCCGGCTGGGCTGGGGGTCTGTGTGCTGATCTGGGGGTCTGTGTGCTGAGCCGGGGGTCTCCCGGCTGGGCTGAGGGTCTCCCCGCTGGGCCAGGGGTCTCCCCGCTAATCTGGGGGTCTCCCCGCTGGGCCGGGGGTCTCCCCGCTGCCCGGCCGCCGCCTCCCGGGCGCGGAGGCCGCCGCAGCCCCCGGTGTCTGCTCGGGGCCGCTGGAGCCCGGCCCTGTCTGCGAGCTGCCGCGGGCTCCCGGCCCCGCACCCGGCGCCGCCCCGTTGGCTCCCGCAGCCAGGCGCCCTGGCCCTCCGGCCCGCAGCCCCAGCTTCCCTCCTGGGGCGGCGCCCCGGGGGCTCCGGCCCCTTCGCCGAAGCCTTTCTCCTCCTCCGGGCACAGGGGCACAGCATCGCTGGGTGGGAAAAGGCCTTTGGGGTCATCCAGTCCCACCGTCCCTGTCCCGTGTGACCCCGACCCCTGAGCACCTCATCTCCCCTCTGTTCAGCACCCCCAGGGCTGGGGACCCAGCCCTCTGGGCAGCCTGGGCCAGCCCCGGGTAACCCAGGACGGGCTGAGGGGTCAGGCAGCGCCAGGGCCAGCAGTGAGGGTCTGCAGGACGTCTCCCATTCCCCTGTTCTTAGGAGAGGGACTCTGTGGACTGCCCACAGGCCTGGAAGCCTCTCAGCACCCAGCATTTCAGTACAACTTCACCCTTCCAGCCCTTGCTGGGCTCAAAAGGCAGGCGCTCAGCAGGCTGGGGAGGTGGGGAGCCGGGCTGCAGGCACGGGGCTGGCATCCATTGGGTCAGCTCTGCCCCTCTCTGCACACAGCAGCTCCTGCGCAACTCCTGGCACTCGGGTTTATAGGAAACTCCGTCATTACCATTGCAGTGGGAGGTCTCGTACATCCTGTTTCACCGAAAAATAAGGGTGTTGACTCGCAAGCACAGGTAGATGAAAGCCGAAAGGCTGAACTGGTTACTCCCCAGCTGGTTTTTGCTTTGCAAGGGCTGCCACTCCCGGGGCCAGGATGGCTGAGCTGTGTGGCAGCCGCCCCGAGCAGCTGCCGGCAGCGGAGCCCAACACCACACGGACGCTGTGCTGCTTAAACAGGCACCCGCCGTGCCCCATCTCCCGGGAGGCAGGATTTCTCCTTGCTCCAGCAGGTCTCCACGAGATGCTCAGACAGCCTCACGGAGCGGTGCCAGCCCCTCGGCAGCACCAGGGCTTTGTGATGGAGCAGCCTGATAAGTAGTTTGCTCCCGTTGGAAAAACCCATCACTCAAGGAGCAGCATGGTGCACTGGTTATGGTCACCCCTTGGGGCAACTGAGGCCTAGGCATGGTGCAGCATCCACACCCCAAGCTCATCGCCCTCTGGGTCAGCACCTTCCGTCACCCTGCTTCAGGCCTCGGCCACAAAACTTCCATTTCTAGGCATGCAGGGCCTTCCAAAGAAAAGCAGAAGCATCACACAGAAAACATTACTCTAGCCACACGCTGTTTGAGGAGTTTAGTTTCTTTTAGGAAATGATTTCCATGGAAAATGTTGGCGGACCCTGTAGATGCCACATGGAGCGTGTCAGGGGTAGAGAGCCGGGTTATTATTTTTATCGCACAATTATTTTTATCCAGGCCAGTGTTAGGAAGGAATTCCCCAAATCCACACAAAGGCTTTAACCCAAAGAGGGAAAGATGGTGTTTCTATCTTCCCAGGGGGCTGAAAGAAACATCTCTCATAAAGGATTTGTACTTGACATAGAAACTCAGCTGGTTCCTAATCCCAAAATTGGTTCCCTACCTTTAAACAGAAGGGTAATGATGCTGTTGCTACGCAGGCATGTGTGTGCTCAAGGCATGTCCCCATGGGTGTTCCCAGGGCAGGAACCTGAGCAGGTAAATAAGAACCTCTTCAGTTTAAAGCAGTCCCTGAGATTTGTAATACAACAGGGAGGATTTGGGCACAGACCGCTCCATTCATCTCTAATTTGGAGGTTTCCCTCCTGTTGGCCTGCGTGGAAGCTCATTTCCATACTGGGAGATGCTCACCTCCATCCCCAGCCTGCTTCTTGGGCGGGACAAACCTCTGCAAGGGGAAGGCGCACAACCAAATCCAGCGGCTGTTTGTTCTGCCCCGTGTCCCTACCAGCACCCACAAATGATCCGAGCAGGCCTCACTCCTCGGTGCTTTGAGGCCTTTGCTTGCTGTGGGGACCGGCGTCCCCTCGCCCTGCCCTGCTTTCCGACTGCGGCAGGTCCTGGGCGCGTCTCCAGGACGTCGAGAGCCAGGCCTGGGCTCCCCCAGGAGCTCCCCGTCCCTACAAAGCAGGACACCTCCGCAGCTTTCTGGGTCAGTTCTTTTCTCTGTAACTCCAGGTGCTGAACAGTACTGAGCCGGGGGTGGGGGTAGGATTAAATATTTAAGTGCAGGAGTGGTGTACACACAGACGTGGCCTGTGCTTCGTGGTGACAGGGACACGCGAACAAACCCCACGTGGATTTGGGTTCCAGTGCAAACCCCAACTCACTGTGGCTTTGGGCAGCCACGGTACCTGCCCTGCCCTCGCTCATCCCACAGAGGGAAGAGGCTCCCTTACACCCATTTGCAGTCCAGAGGTGTGCTCCCATCCCATCTTGGACACCTTCAGAGGGAAGGTGTGAGGGAAAGACAGAATCACTCAGGTAAAAGGCTGCCTGCTTTGCTACCTGGGGCCAAAGCACAGAGAAATGAAAAGCCATTCCACAATAAAATGACTTCATAGTAAACATTTCTATGGGAGAAGCCTGGGAGAGTTGGAAATCCGAGCCTCGTGCTTGATGCTTGAGCTTCAAAGCTCCGCGAGGCGCAGTGAATCGCAGTCAGATGAGGTTACACCTATTTCTTGCAGCACGTTGTCCTCCAGGACCGCGGGGTTATTTTATCTCATAGGTCAGTAGGAAAAGCTCTGAGGTGTTCTCTGGGGCACCACACAGGGATCAGAACCAAATATGAGCCCCATTGTCTCACACATCATATATTTTAGTCCCGGATAGTTTAAAAAGTTAGCTAAATCAGGAGTGGAAAGTCTGCTTCTTACTCACAAAAGGGGTTGCACAACCGTCGGTCGGACAGACTGCTGTGAACCTGATGTCAGATCAGCAAAAATAGCCACCTCTGCAGCACATGAGTCAGGACCCCAGCAGCAGTGCCAAAGACCGGCATTCCCTCCCAGCACCAGCGCTTGCTGGAAGCCAAGGAACCCCAGAGAGGATCTCAAGCCTCTTAGAACACGAAGAGCCAAAGTGGAGGATGTAGGATGAGATCCATCTCGGATCATCCTGCTGCAGACACACTAGGAGCATGATCCAGGCATGTACAGGGGCCTCCGCTCACCCACTCCTCCTCACTTTCTCTCTTCCTTCCCCCTTCCTCCATCGGTCCCACTGGGAAGGAACAGAAGCTGGGAAGGCAGAGCTGGATTTTCACAACCCAACCTTCCACCCTCCACGGAAGGGCTTGGATGCCTTTCTCTTCCCTCAAGGAAAAAGAGGGCTCCTTCACCAGCATGTGCTAAAAACCAGGCAGAAATCCCAGCCTCCCTTTTCCCCTGGAAGCAGGAACGTGTCTGCAAGATCTGTCCTCCCCCACCTCGCTCACCCCACCCCGAGGTCGGAAATCGTCCCTGGGACAACTGCATGCAGCAGGTTTGGGGAGCTGCCCTTTTCCTGCTGCCTCCCTGGGAGTTTGGGATTCACCGGGCCAGATTCCCATCCCGGTTACACCAGTCCACGCTGCGGAAGCACTTCTCACTTGCAATACTGTATTTAAGGGAAAAGGGTTGAGCCATCAGGTACCAAAGGCCAATGGAACATTTCTGAGGCATCACGGGATCAGGAGGTAACTCAAGCTGGGATGTAGCCTGGCCTAGCTAGGATTTTGCAGGCTTAAAAATAAATAAGTAAATAAGTAAATAAAACAGTGGAGGTTTCCCATGGAGCCACTTGCAAAGGACACATCTCCCTGGGGATCTCTGTCTCATCCAGGACCGGCCTTTACTCAGCACAACTGCAAGATTAGGTGCTCAGATGCCAGCAGGATGAACGTGTCACACGTACCTCTCTGGATGGGAAAGACTCCCCTCCTCCCAGTTTGGGGGTTATTTCTGGCCTGCTCTCTCACACTCCATCTCCACTGCCCATAGGCAGGGTGGGTACTGGTGCAGCACCTACCCTGGCTACTCTGGCTGGAAACACTGTTTATCCCCTCACTGCCCTTCCCCTGCCCCCTGCCCGTGCTCTGGAGCTTTCCAAACATTTTCTAATTAGAACGAAATTCAAATGAGGCAGAAAAATCCAGCAAGGTGTTTCCCTGGAGATTTGTCACTTACAAAGTGATTCCCAACCCCTGCCTCATCCTTGGGCACGGGGCACATACACCCTAGCCCCATGAAACCTCCTCATACCTCAGAAGTGAGGGTTTGCAGGGCCAGGCTGCGGCACTGCACCTCCGACCTTCTCCCATCCCCTGCAAGGGGCAGGCTGCAGCACGCAGGGGTCACCCCGGCCACCTCAGCATACGGGGGATTTTCCGGGCGTCAGCGGAGCCTCCGTCAGGCTCTGGGCAGTCTTTAATTGGAGCTGATTTACGGCATTTTTATTGCTGCAGACAGCCAGCAGTTGGCACAGCAGCAGCTTGAATATTACTTCTGCGTTTTGTTATTGAATCACCGGCTTGGAAGGGAACTGAGGGGCTTTTTATAGCCACCGCCTGCTCCCAAGCAGCCTGGCACCGCCGCTCGCTGAGTAAAGACCAGTGGGACCCAAGGGCCGGGGCACCAGCGTGCCTGAGCCCGGCAGGCCAGGGAGCTGCCCATCCCATCCCATCCCATCCCATCCCATCCCGTCCCGTCCCGTCCCGTCCTGTCCCATCCCATCCCATCCCATCCCATCCCATCCCATCCCATCCCATCCCATCCTGGCCCCTGTGTCCCCTCTGTCACCCTCCTGTCCAGCAGAGACCAGGACAGACCCAGCAGCTGAGGGACGTGTCTCTTCTGCTGCAGCTTGCCCTTTTCACGTGGATACGTCGCTGCTTGGCCTCGCAGGCACCAAGGATCTCTTCCAGGGCCAGTTCACCTCTGTGCAAGGGGCACGGTTGCCTGGAAGGGCAGAGTGTGGTCCCCTCCTGTCACCGGTTATCACACCCAGTTTGTTTTGTCGCATGGCAATGGAAGGAGCCAGTTGGTCCTTACTGGCCTCCTCTGTGGCTGCTTAGCTCTGACTGCCAAGCAGGAGGGTCAGGCCCCATGGACACCAGCTTCCTGACACTGGTCAGGGGCCAGCTGGAGGAACCCTCTCCCCTAGAACCCAGCAGCTGAGCCCAGCACACGCAGGCTGGGAGATAACCTGTTCCCAGGGGATGTTGCTGTGAGGGAAGCAGTCGGTGAGCCTCCCATCACATCCACTCTGCAGCCTGCTGGCTCTGTCCAGGATGCTGCACAGGGAGCTCCCATCGCAGCCCTGTCGCCCCAGGATGTTAGCCCGCAGCCACCATCTGATTCGATTTAATTCAATCCACTTTAATGATTGACTGAACCCTGCTGGTTTAATTAGCAAGCCAATACTCAGCTATCAGTTGGTCGTTGAGTTTGCAGCCCGGTGCCAAGCCCTTCCCTGGGCTGCAGAGGGGGCAGGGGGCACTGGGGGGGATCAACCTCTGCTCAGTCCCTGCGAACAAACCCCCCCGGGCGGGTGAGGATGAGCAGGGTGAGGAGCAGTTACCCTCTGGCACAGATCAGCTCCCTTCTCAGAGGGGTTTCCCGGGGTTCCAAAGAGAAAACACACTTGCACCTCCCCATTAAGGCCAGGGTGCTCGCCCAGTCATGGCACTGGTGCTGGCCTGAGCGCTGGGATCCCTCTCCAGGCACTGTGCTGGTGCAGCTTGTCCCCAGGCCACCGCCCCCGGGTAGTGGTGGGTCAGGGTGATGATGTGGGGGCACAGGGACAGCAGCCCATGGTCTGGGCTGGGTGGGGAAGGCTCCAGCCCTCCCTACACGCTGTGGGCGAAGGGCAGAGCTGAAGCCACTCTTGATCCCTCAGGGATCAGAGGGACCGCTCAGCTGTGGGGCTCCTCCTGAGCCGGAGGGGATGCTGCTTCAGCAGGGGGCTGGGCTGGGTGGTCGCCAGAGGTCCCTCCCACGATCACTGCCCTGCTCCCTCTTGGGCAGCATTCCCATCTCCCACCTGAGGTGGCTGCAGCCAGGAGCACGGAGAATCCAGGGGCTGAGACATTCCTTGGCAGTGGCTCCCAGCTCCCAGGCACAGAGGAGGGCTGAGCACCGCAGTGATGGTGCTGGGTAGAGCCCTAGGATGAAGATAAAGGTGATTTGCAAACGCTTCAATGGCTTTGTTTCTAATTGGACTTGTGCCTTTTCTCACCTGTTTAATATGGATGAGTTTGGTCTGAGCATCTGAAAAGGTTGTTTGTAAAACAAACAAACAGGCTATTAATTATCCTGGATGTTAACCCGGCCTCTGACTTTGCTGGAAGGAACCCTAGGAAGGTCTGCTCTTGCTGAGGGATGAAGGGTTCAGTCAGCCGGGGGCAGCTCCTGGTGCAGGTATTCCCCTGGGCGCAGGAGTGGTTGCAGGCACCTTCCCTTAACCCTCCGCAGCCCGACTGAAGAGAGTCCGCAGGGGCATCAGGTGCAGGAACCCACCTCACCAGGGGACTGGGGGGATCTGGAGACACAGCGGCCGCCCCCACCTCTGCTGAAGGAGCTCGGATATTGACTGAGACTTCTTCCTTCCTGTATTTACACCCTGGGCTTCAAGGAGTCCCAAATGAGACCTCATCTCTTTCAGTAGCTCAAATTTTGCCCTTGGTTTATTTATTCATTATTTCTTAGTTTTAATCTTGTGTGTGTGTTGTCATTCCATCACTGAGAGATCCCAGCGCTGGGAGGAAACTAAACTCCATGCTGGGAAAAATAAAACAACCCTTTTCCCCTTTTTTGCATTGTTTTCTGCTCAGGAACCCCCCACGGGTGCTGCCACAGCCCCAGCACAGCCAGGCGAGGGGCTTTCCAGTGTAAAAGCGTGTGGAAGTAAGCACAGGGCAGGAGTGCTCACACAGGGGCTGTGTTTGAACAGCGCTGGGTGGTGATGGCTTTGCACGGCACAACCACCACCAAAGGGCATGAAATGGCCCAGAAGAGAGGAGCAAAGCCTGGAGTTGAAGGGAACCCCCTAATTTCAGCCCTGCAGCAGGGAATTGAGGTGTTCCCCAGCAACAAACACCAGGGCCAGGGCGCTGGGGGGACACTCCTCACCCTGATGCATTAGCTGGTGGGGATGGAGCAACCCTGGGGGGAGCAGAGCTGCTATTTCAGGGTGTGTAAAGCCCCCACTATCCCCAGCTTGGGCACCATGGGATAACCATGTCAGCAGCACATACATGCGATTACCATGTGCTGCAGGGCACAGGCCCATCGACCTGCAACGGGAGATGCAGCTAACACAGCCTCCTCAGGAGCTGTACTGCCCTGGAGGGCTCCTTCACCTCCCTCCTCCCATTTCCATCTAGGTTTTCTGTAGGGTCCCAGCAGAGGCCAGCCCTGACCCCAGCCCAACTCAGGGACCTGTAATGAGCTGGGTTCCTGCCAGCCCTTCTGGAACCGTTTACAGTGGATGCTGGCAGCTGTTCAACCCCCCAGCACCGGAGAGGAGAGGAGAGGAGAGGAGAGGAGAGGAGAGGAGAGGAGAGGAGAGGAGAGGAGAGGAGAGGAGAGGAGAGGAGAGGAGAGGAGAGGAGAGGAGAGGAGAGGAGAGGAGAGGAGAGGAGAGGAGAGGAGAGGAGAGGAGAGGAGAGGAGAGGAGAGGAGAGGAGAGGAGAGGAGAGGAGAGGAGCACTGGATGGGAGTTGAGATGCTGCGGGGTGTCTGGGAGACAAACCCACCCCAGCAGTATCTCAGCCCACGGTAGCGAGGTGACCCCCAAACAGATGGGGGGTGCACCCTCAAAGCCGAAGGACCCTCAGCACCCAGGAAGCAGGATGTGATTTATCCACTTCTAGCATTGAACGATGTGCTTGCCAGAGGGTGTCTGGTGGAGGGAGAAAGTTCCAATCCTCCTCCTTGCTTCCTTCTTTTGGAGGGGAGAACAACCCTCCCCTGGAAGGCTGGGTGTCCCTGCAAGCTGGCTGCGGGTGCAGGAGGTGTTTTTGGAGCTCTGCGCTCCCAGCCCAGGTTTTCTGAAGGAGGCAGCTGCAGAAGAGGGGGTGCCCAGCATCCCCACAAGCCAGGGGATGTGCCACATCAGAGGTGCCCGCTCTACCATGCTCCCCACACTGGACGCCTCCTCCTGCCAGGCAGCGGAGCCACGGTGGGCAATGGGGACCCCAAGAAGCCCTTTGGGCAGCACCTGCCCACCCAGGAGCCACCTGGGTGTCTCACACCTCCTCCCCCAGCCTCTCCTCCCAGGAATGCTGGGAATGAAGAGCTGACAGCTGCCCAAACCAGCTTTTACCCTTATATAGTATCTGCTTAGGCTCTTCCCTCCTGAAACCCGGGCTGGAAAAGCCTGATGGCGATGTGGGAAGATAAAGGGGCCCTGCCAGAGTCGGATAAATATTTGTCATTTTCCATCACTCTGTAAGAGCAGGCATCAAGGATTGCAGGCACCCTGCAATTAAACCAGATTCTAACCTGATTAACTGCAGCTCCACTGGCTTAACCTCCCCCTGCACCCACCACCCACCCACCCACAGTGCCACCAGCACCAGAGGGGTTAACGCTGTACACCGGGGAGGAAGCTGTCACCAGCGATCAGCTGCAAGTGATGCTTCCTGGGGTCTCTGCTGGTAGCAAGGGCTGGATGCAAACAGCAAGTGACAGCTGGAAGCAGGAGGTGTCCTTGAGTGAAGCCCCTTTTGGGCACACTGCTGGCCAGTGGCCTCCCACCCGCGCTGTCCCGAGAGGGCTGGGGTCACACCTGCACTCTGGACTGAGCCCCTCACTCCCAGCATCACTTCTGGGGGTCCTGATGTGTGTAATGCCCCCCCAGTAAAACCTCTCAGCACAAGTCCCTGGGCAGAGCCTGGCTTTCCCATCCCCACTCGCTCACTCCAACCCCTTGCTTGCCCCACGTCCCCAGACACAAGCTGGGTCACCAGCCGACCCAGTCCCTCTGCCCCAGCAGCTCCTGCACCCCGCCAGCCCCCAGCCACTTCTCCAGCCTCTCCCACACAGGGTGCCTGGCCCCAGCCCCACAGGCTTTAACTGGGCTGGTCCCCACTTTGCCAACAGCACTCTGACCACACACCTCCCTGCAGCAGAGCCCCGCTGCGGCTGGAGCAGCTGTGGCTCGGTTCCAGAGACGTGTTTCTCTTCTCCCCTCCCAGGTTTCACTACAGGTGTCTGATCTCTGCATTCCCCACGTGCCTGAAATTCCCTGGGATTAACCTCAGCCCCGATTTCCTGGATTTATAACCCTGGGCTGAGGTTAATAGCAATGACCTCCTCATATTATTCACCCCAATCTACCGACATCCGAGCTCCCCGTAACTCCAGCTTAGTGCCTCTTTGTGTGTGAAACGTATGTACTCCTTACCCTACCAAAGCAGCCTCCATTTTTTGCCTCTCTGCTTCTATTTAGACTCATCTGCCTTAAACCAGAAATCTCCCTCTCAGGCGCACGGGCTGTGCAGCTTGGTGGGATGCAGACCTGGAATGCATCTGAGCATCCTCCAGGTCCCCCTGGCACTCTGGTCCCACGGCCATGAGCTCTCCTGCACCAGCAGCCTGTGCCTGCCAGGAGCTCCTCTGCCAGACAACGCTCCTGCACCACTTGTGCCCTTCCCAGGCTCTCGCTGGGCCCAGCTCCCAGCTCTCAGCTCCTTCCTTCCCAGCACTGAAGTCCCTTAAATATTTTGAGGCTGGAGCTGGCCACATGGTGAGCAGGCACAAAGTGGCACAGGCTGCTCTGGGGATGTAGCTTTGCACTAGATGAAAACCTGGCCTCTGCTGCTTGGAGAAGTCGTGTGTCCTGGTGACAAGTGCAGGGTAAAGGGTAGAAACCTCAAAGGCCCTTGAAGGCTGATACCCACGTGTGTTTTACAGTGTGGCTTGGCTCCAAACCTGGTCTGGGCAGGAGAGGTGCCTGCAGAGGATGCTGAGGCATTGGCCATGGGAGTGGGGAGGCTGCCCCACCAGCGTGGGAGCCAGACCACCTTTCATCCCAAGGATGGGAATGGGGGCCCGAGTCCTGCCCTTATCCCAAACCAAGAGCCACTGCCCTGGGCTCAGCGGGGATGCTGGGGTGGAAGATCCATGGGCGCCAGCCCAGGGCTGAGTCAGGGCGCAGCAGGACCTGCCCCATGCCCTGCCCCTGCTCGCTCAGCGGTTTCCTATCGCTCCGGCATCGCTGCGCCTTGGAGGAGCTGCTGGAGATAAATGGTGCTCAGCAAGTCTGAGCAGCCGCCCCTGCAGCCCAGCATGCATCTCTGCATCCCTGACCTGCTGCGGGGAGCCTCCCTGGGGACGGGCAGGAGGGTGGCAGGGCAGGAGGGGGAGGTGTGGGTGTGCAGACCCAGCAATCCCACACCAGACAAATCCCAGACACGTGAAGCTGCTGCACAGAGATGGAGGGCTGTGCGAGGAGGAGGAGGAGGGATGGGTGCTGCCTAACCTTGCTTCACACCTCACCACGGCCCACCATCGCCTGCTGGCAGCCCCGTCAGGCCCCGTGCAGGTCTGTGGGGCCAGACCTCTCCACATACGGCCAAAGGACCCGAGGATGCTGGGATGCAGCTCAGGCCAGAGAGGGACAGGGTTTGCCCGAGGTGCTGCCTGTGGGCTGAGCTCTGCCCAGCCTCTCCAACAGCCTAGCCGATGCCGTTGCCCAGGACAGGGAACTTCTGGTGCCTCTCACAGTCCTTGACCCCCTCCTCCTGCCTCGAAAAGCCTTCCCTGGGATGTGGCCTCACTGCACACCCAGCCAAGGGATGGGGCTGCCTCTGCCTTGCGATGACCCTTTTCCATCCCTGCCAATCCTACGATTCCTCCGCCCTGGCCAAGCTGGCTGCTCCCCACAGGGGCAAAAGGGATCTCAGCAGGGCAAACCACTGGCTGCAGCCTGTCTCTCTCCCATCACACCTCCAGGCAGAGCCTTGGGCTGCTTTGCCTTTGTGTAGGTACTCTGAGTGCTGCTCAGCTCCCACCCCAGCTCCCAGTTTGTGTTGATAATAAAGGGGTCTTCTAGCCCAGTGGTGCTCGAAGAGGCCCTGTGAGCAATGCCATCTACACCACCACTCCTGTAAGGCAGGGTCTGGATGCCTTCCTCAGTCCTTCTCTAGCATGTAGGGAATTTCTGCAAGCCAAGCTCACTCCATCCCCTTTGAACTCCCTGAGTGGTCACCACCAGCTCTCAGGCAGGGAAACCTTGTCTGTCCATGTCTCTGGGAGCTGCAGCCAGTTCTGCCGGGGCCAGGACTAAGGGTCACGTACCGTCCTCCTTGCCTGTGCCCAACGCCTTTGAAAGTGACTGTTGGGCATCCACACAGAGGCATCTAGAAGGAGCTTGTTGAGCGTTTCCTAAACCTGCCCGTTGCCTGCTCCCAGCCCAGCCTAACCAGGGTGAGCGGTGCTACCCGACCGGTTTCCAGCCAGCCTGGCTGGTTTGGCTGTTGCCTTGCTGGTTGCTGGCCAGACAACTGTATTTTCTGGTTTGACTTGCAGCACCTTTACTGTGGGACAGGCCTGCTGGCTGGTCTGCTGGATGTCACAGCTACAACTCAGCCCAGTGCTGAGGGAGTTCCTGCACAGAGATCTGTGGCTGTGCAGCAGAGAGCACCAAGAACTCCTCACCAGTAACGGCCACTGCTTGGGCACTGGGAGTGTCCTGCTCCTGGTAGCCACATATCTACCCCAGCCACAGCTGGGGCACAGGATGCTCAACTGAAGGGTACCTGGATGTGGGGGTTGGCAGTGGGGTTGTCCTCAGCCACGCACGGTCTCTGCAGTGGCACAGCAAAGCTGAGCACTGCTGCACGGCCAGGAAGGGGCATTATCACCCCATCCTGCTGCAAGTGCTTCGGCTTAAACAGGCTGCTTGAAGCCAAGCAGGGAATCTGCAACAAAGCCAGGAGCTGGGTGCAGTTCTTCCCAATCTCTTGTAACACCCTCACCCCCAGACCAGCCTTATTCTGCCAGGCTGTGTCCCAGGTCAGTGGCAGAGCCAGAGACCAAGGAGCTGCACTCGGTGTCCCTGCTCCTTGCTCTCCGTCCATAAAGGGTTAATCGAGGCTGTCAGGGTTAACTTGGAAGGACCCTGGAGCATAAATTCATGATCCTAAACATAACCAGTTCCACATCATTTCACTGTGTGGTGCAGGTGCGTCCTGGGAGCTCAGAAACAGGTACAGGATCAGCACGGAAAATCCCTGGGAGCAGCAGCAGGGATTTCAGAGCTCTCTGGCTTGAAAACCCAATTGGAGCATTGCTGTCTGCCTTGTTAAGAGCACTCTGTTACTGGAAACCCTTTGGGAATCACAGCAAACCCCTCAAATTTTGTCTCCCACATGAGAAGTGAGGGGCCCACATCATCCCTGCACCCCGAGCTGGCTGGCCCCACTCCAGCATGAGCAGGGACAAGCTGCTGCATCTCCCCGTGGCTGATTCTCCCCTCTGTGACAATGGCAGCAGGGTTTCCGTGCCTCCGAGGGGTGATGAGTATTTGCACTGAGCTTTGGTGTTCCTGCATGAAGGGATAGAACCCCTGTGACATGTGGCAGTCCTCCCCCTGCTCAGTGAGTCACGCTCAGGTCATCGGCCGTGGGGCTGAGGGCAGAGCTGGGTCCAGCGCTCCAGCAGGATGGGAGCCAGGCTGGGGAAGGGCTGCATGGGGAAGGTGATAAATCACATTCAGCTTTCGTTGAATCCCCCTGGGGAAAACTTGAAGCTGCTTTGTCCAAGCTTGTTGAAGTGCAATGCATTAAGGAGGAGGCTTGTGTCTTCCAGGAGCTGAAACTCTTCCCTGAATGAACAGATACTGGCGTTTGGGCAGAGCTGGGGCCTGAAGGCTATGCCAGGGTGAGATTAGCAACCCTATTTTGGTGGGGAAGGTGGGCTCCTGGAAGTGTTTTTCTCTTTATTTAATGGGTTTTCCCAGTGCAGTGTTTGTGTCTGTGGTCTCAGCTCCCTCTCACCTCTGCAGCATCCTGGCCAGGTTGGCCCTGGAGATGGAAGGGAAACCAAGGCAGGGAGCTCTGCCATCTCTGATTTTGGGCAGCCTAGGACACCACAAATGAAGCTGGTACAGTTGGTTAGGAGTTACTTGTGACTTCTCTGCTTTCCAGGGCTGTGTCAGGACAGACAGCATCTCCTCTAGCTCAAGAGATCCTTCACGGGCACAAGTGGAGCAGCCTGAGCACAAAGGTACATGCAAACTGAAAAGCAGCAGCTGAGAGTGTTGGAAGGGTGAGCAGTGCCTCTGAGCAGCCAGAAAGTACTGGGAGCAAAGACCTCTCAGCAGCACGTTCGCTAGCTGGAGGGGCAGAGATGCAGAGGAGGCGTTCGAAGACATCTGCTGACCAGAGAGAAACACCCATCCCAGTGTGGGGGTAGAAGAGCCCAGCGGTGCCCCAGTCCATCCCCATGGGAAGGGATCCAATCCAGGCAGCAGACGGCTCCGGACACCCACGGGAGGGTGGAGGTGTGCAGCCGTCACCGCGGAGCCGCTGACGCAGCTCTGCACTCACAGCCAGGCCCAGCTCCGCACCTGGGGGTGGATCGTTCCCACTGCCTTCCAGGGGAAAGAGTCTGGGGGAGGTGATGCATGCCAAATACCTCTGCCTTGTGTGCAGGGCCCTGGCAGGTAGGCTTGGAAAAACAGGAGCGATCTGGTGTGCCAGGAGCTCTCCGGTGACCTCACCACTGTCTGGGTGGCAGGCAGCAGTGGGGGGCAGCACAGAGATAATAAAGCCATTTATAATGCTGTTCGGGGCGTTTCGTACTATACAGGAGAGGTTTGGCATTGGAAAGGGTAGGGGGAGATGAGTAATGGGTCCAAGCCAGGCTCTGACACCCCGAGCTCTGGACTGAGGCTCAGCCAAGAAAATGCAGAGGACAGAATAAATCCCCTGCAATGGAAATGACCCACCTCAGCACGATGGCTGCAGCCAGGTGGGAAAGGTGAGGGCAGGGCAGCAGCCCCTCTGGTGACAGAGGAGTGCCCCAAAGCTGTGGGTGGTGTTGGGAACCCTGTCCCCAGTCAGGCAGCCCGAACCATGTGGATGTGCAGTGTCCGTGAGCTGCACCCAGTGCTGGGTGCCTGCCGCCCTCCCCGGGGATGCCAGGCGAGCACGGAGCTGCGAAGGAGCATGAGGCTGGTGGGCACCTCCTGGGACATGAGCACCTGCTGTGCATGGCCAACCTTCTCTGTCCTGACAGTGGGACACCCTTTGACTTTCCAGAGGGGATCTCTCTGTGCAAGGGGGGCCAAACGCCCCCGGGAGCTGTCGGTCAGCGAGACCCTAAGGACACCCCTCCCTGTTTTTGTGACAGCATGGTTGAGCCACGAAGCCAAGTTGGTGCTGGAGCAGCAAAACCCCTGGAGAAGGAGAACTCACCAGGAATATTTCATGTCTCTATTTACCAGAAGCAGGTGCTAGTGAAGCCTGCTTGAGGAACTGCCCCCTCCAGCCCCAGAAACACCTTCTCCCTCTGCGAACGGGCCACTAACAGGGAGATTTAGTGGCTCCAAAGGCACTTCAGGAGCCTCTGATAAAAGTGCGTGGGAGCAAAGTCCAGAGCCTGGGCTAATGCTTCTCTGCTGGATCAAAACCGCTCGTCTGGACTCCGGCAGGATGCAGCCAGAGTGCCAGAGCCCCTGCTGCAGGGCAGCCTGCGGGGGGGCGCTGCCTGGCTGCCCACAGCTCTTTGCTCTTTCGCAGGGGCTCTTTGTACCCTGGAGGGTCTGGTTTGAAGGCTGGTGCTTCCCAAGGCACACAGAAGGTCTAACGGATACACAGTACTGCTGCAGAGCTAGGAAATCTGATAGAGGCCAGGAATATCTTAAACTGGACCCTGGTGAGCATACAGGGGAGGATGTCAGGGCTTATTGTGTGTGCCAAAAATAGGGCACGGCGAGGAAAAGAGCCTGTAACGGTGCTGCAGGAGAAGCTGCTCTCCAGGAGCACAGTAGCACAGGCTTCTTTACCCTGCTGAGGGGGAAAACCCAAACAAACCAAAAAGAAGAGATCTTTTTCTAGATCCTGATTCCCAGGTGCCTAAAAGAGCCTTCCCAGATCCACCACAGCTGCTAAGGATGCACAGGGAATGCATCGCTGGTGGATGCAGCTCACCTGGCTGGGCTGAGGCTGGGCCCCTCATCAGTGCTAATAGGCAAATGGCAGTGAAAGGGGGGAACAGAAACACAGCATCTGTGCTTTATTACTGCTGCTTTATAAATGGAAGTGGAACAAGGGACCAGGTTGCAGTCTGGAAGTGTCTCTGCCTGGAGGATAGTGGGGCCCATCTGGAGGCTGCTGCAGGAGGCAGCCCATGGTTGCTTTTGAGATGGATGACCCAGAAACTTACCAAGTCCTCCTGCAAATCTAAGAGGGAGCGACCACCAGACTGGGCATTTTGTCCAGGAAGGTCTCTGGCAACAAACACAACCAGAGGGAGCAGCTGAATGCTCAGGTAGGACAAGGTGGGATGGACTTACAGCTGTTGGGTGTGGTGGGATGAGCTCAGATGCACAGAGAGCTGTTGCTATGGTGGGATGAGGCAGGATGGATGGAATTGCTGGGCCACAGGAGGGCTGTGGGCCTGGAGAGGACACGTGGGTCACCTTGGGCACTACCTGATAGTTGGGGTTCTGTGGCTCTGTTCTGTGAGTGGTGCTGGTGAGCAGGGGGTGGGGAGCACTGCCTGGCTGAGCGGTGGCTCTTTTCATCACCCTGGTCTTGCAATGTGAACAAAGGTGGAAGAAACGCCCAAGCACCTGCCTGAGGGATGCTGCAATCCACAGTTTCAACATCCTCCCAAACAGGTGCTGGGTATCCCCACACCCTGAGCAAGATGGGCAGGGGCTCAGCTGGGCAAGGCAGCCTGGGGCTCTGGGGTGGGTGAGATGTGGGCAGCTCAGCCCTGTGCTGGATGGGCCATGGCTGGGGTCTGCTGGGACATGTCTCCTGCCCTGTGCTGTGCAGAACTGTGGGGTTTAATGAGTTTTTTCTGTAATTGCTCCAAATGAATGCTTGTAGAGTCATAGTGCCCTGAACAGGAAGGGACCCATAAGGATCCCCAAGTCCAACTCTCTCCTTCCTTGCAGGAGCAGCACAGGGTGGGACTGGAGCAGGGAGCCCTGGAAAGCAGCTGTGGGCAATGTGAGATGCCTGCAAGCTCCAGGGTGCAGTGGCCAGCCTGGGGTTTTCTGCTCTGGGCTGAGGTGATGCTGGAGGGGAACCTGCTGCAATCAGGACACCAACGAAACCCTGTGGAGTGCAGGATGGTGAGATTGTGTAAATACTGTGATTAGCTTCTCCTGAATCCCCATGAAGGGCAGATTTTTATCACAGTTACTGACAAAACAGCTTTTTTCTTTCTTTTTCCGGGAGGGAGGAGGAGGCTGACTAACTGCTGGAGGAGGATTCCTGCCGTGATTTGATGCCAGATAGGAGCTGCTGCTCCTCAGGAGCAGGTGGACAGCCACCAGCAGCAAGTGCAATGAGCATGGCCAAGCTTACAATCCCCATCGACTGGGGCATATTCTGATGCTGCCCAGGGCTGACTCGTGAAGATGGGGCAGTGTGAGGTGCTGCAGAGTGTGTCCAGCTCTGAGGGCAGCTCGGGGCCCTGGCAGCCCTGTGGGGAGGGCTTGCTCCCTTCTCCCTCTGCATGGTTCCTTTGAAGGGCTCTGGGTTGATCCCTGTGTGCTGGCTGCTGTGGTGTCCAGTGTGTTAACACAGCCCACAGATAACTCTGGACTGGCCCGTGCTGGGGGAGATGGGCTGTGCAGGGTGGCTCACACCAGCACAACTGCCCTGTGTGGGGTGGTTCTGGATCCGTCCTGGCACGAGCCTGCGGCTGCCAGAGCAGAGGGCATCCTCTCCCTGCCAGGAATCCCCTGGGGAGTTCATCCGAGCTGGCCAGCAGCAGGGAAAGGCTGTGGCTAATGAAAATGGGATGGGTGGCATTTCCATCAGCAGGGGTTGCCTGGGTGAAAGCCAGTGCAGGCGATGTCTGTGGGGGTGTGGGTGCCTGGAAATAGAGATGCTCACCTGCTTTCAGGGAGCGGGTCGGGGCCGGGGCATCACCAGTGCCTGGATGGCTCCAGGGGCGTGGGAGGAAGCACAGCCACAGCGTTTCACACCTCAGCTGCATCCTCAGTACTGGGGACTGCCGAATATTGCCTGGAGGGGGCTGCCAGCAGCTCCTCACAGCTGCTCAGCACCCTATGGAGAGCAGACCCGAGCTGCTCAGCACCGTTGAACGTCCCTCACTGGACGGGGCTGTTTTAAAGTCTCATTGGCACCCTGCTCCCGTGTGCTCCCTCGTGTGAGGGCTGCTGGCTGGGCACCCTGCCCATCCCCTGACTGGAGATCGCCCCACTCAACGCTACTTGTCCCCCTGCCACAGCTCAGCATCTCGGGTCTGTGGGAGGGGTTGTGGCCCCAAGGACAGGAGAGCCCCAGCCATGCCGCACCTCTGAGAATGCCATCGCACAGGCATTCACTGGCAAGCACCGCTAATCAGCATGCAAAACACCTTGTTAGCTTCCCCTATCGCAACCAACCTGTTGACAGCCCAGCTCCTGTAGTAAGTCAGGGCGAGGAGGCTGTCACAGCCTCTCCTGGCTCTGGCAGCCCCTGTGTGGTGACTCTCCAGGCCTGCAGCAGGGTCATGGTGGGGCCTGGGCAGAGCAGAGGAGGGGGATCCCCTCCTCTGACCTGCTGCCCACACTCCTTGTGATGCCCCCAGGATCCTGTCAGGCCCAGGTATGCTCTGTTGTGGGTGTTTTCTCTCTGTCACACCACTCCTGCCTCAGGAGCCAGGAGCTTCTTATCACTTCATAGAGTGAGCTAATTTGGCGCAGTGATTTCTGCATGAGAAATGTGCTTGGCCATTCCTGTGAAGGCCAAATGCCTGCTAGCAGGACTTGTGCTAATGGATGGTCCCTCAGGAGATCCCAGCCCGTGGCCTGGGAACATCCCCTCATGGAAACGCCCCCAGAGCTGCCACATGTGGATCCAGCATCCCAGCCCACCCTGGGGACGTGGTGCTGGCGATGGGCTGGTGGGGGAAGGAGTACCATGATCCAGCACCCAGCTGTGCTCCAGCCCTCTCCCTGCACACTGCCAGAGCCACAGCTCCTTCCCAGACCCCTGGCCATTGCCTTCCACCCCCGCAGCCCAGCATGGATCATCCCCATCCCACGGGCATCCTTCCTGTGGCTCCCTGTCCCCTGCACACCCCCCAGAAAGGAATGCAGCTCTGCCAGAGCCAGGCAGGAGCAGAGCAGAAAAGAGCAATTCTGTATTATTTTCTTTTCTGGGCCATTTTGAATTAATTAAGGAATGTGATCTAAACTATAAATACTCCCCTTCACGTATGATTTATGGCCTGTTTGTTCTGGATTGGTATGTGCTTAATCTCTAATTGTAAGCCCACCATCTGTTTTTATTGATCTGCTTGCCAGGAGAGTTATTGCTCGCCTTGGCCTTATATGGGAAAATTAGGTATGTGGTGAGCACGCCAGCTCGGGGCTGCTCTGACGTCAGCCTTGGAGCTGCTCGGGAGCACGCTTCCCAGCTCCGCTCCGGCCCACTGCTCCCGCCAGCCTCCCCTTACCGTGTGAAACTCCAGCTCTGCGATCCCACAGAGCCCCCTTATTTGCAGGAGCATCTGCTCACGTCAGCCCCCCTCTGCCTCCATCCCCCTCCAGTCCTGAGGAGGGTTTTGGTTTTAAAACAAAACACAAAGGGAAGGGGGGAGAAGAAGAAGAGGCCGGTGTGGCCTCGGTGCTTTTGGCCATAAATCAGTGTGCTGCCAGCTCACCCTGGGCGCTCTCAATGGTGGGAGTGTCTCCATTTGAATCCAGGCTGGATTTGCCCAGTAAACCCGGGGAGACTGGGATGCATTATTAACCAGCTGAATAATAGCACCCCAGCCCATGCGCACTGCTGGAGCGGAGAGGAAGGATGAAAGCTCCCAGAACCATTGAGAGGCTTTCGGGAAGCCTGTGGGTGTGAAGAAAGAAGTTTCTGCAGGAAGACTCAGCTGGCTGGAAGGGTTCAGCTGGACACCCATCTGGGCCGGTACCAGCCGGGACAGGGGCAGCACAGGGGCCACCTTGACCAGAGCAACCCATCCCACTTCTTGAGCCCCTTCCTCCCCAGGGGGATCCCACTGAGACAGGAGCTGCACGAAGCCCCCGCCTCCACGTTTACAGACCCACCATGAAATAACCCCTGAATACAGCTGCAGCCAGGAACCAGCTCTTGTAATGTGCTCAGCCTCCCGCATCCTCCTGTGGTTATTATTTTAAGCTGATCCCCTGATTTCAGGGCCCTGGTCTGGAGATCCCCATTCCCAGACTGACTGATGCGTGCGATGACAGAATTTCTGCTGTTGGGCAAATTAATTTCCCATGGGATCGTGGCCTAATATATCAATATAAACCCGACACATTTTTACTCAGCTGAAAATAAACCAGCTCCAGCTCGAGTTTGCATGAGATAACGTTTCCAGGAGATAAGGCAGCAGCTGGAGTGTGAATTGCCATGTGGATCCCCTTTTTCCCACCGCTCCCCAGCAGTGTTTGCTGGCTGGGCTGTGCAACACCAGCTTTTGATTAGCACCGGTCGGCATGGCTGCGGTGTTGGTGCTCTGCTTCACCTCACCCTCACCTGCCTCTTCCCGGGCAGAGCCAGTGGCCGGGCGGGTGGCAGCAGGGGGTCTCTGTCCCGGGTATTTGGGATGTGCTCACGGGGTCCCGGTGGCGCTAGGGGATGCTGGTCCAGCCCCCAGCCCCAGTGAGAGCAGCCTGGCCTAGAGGAAGGCAGTGGGCACCCCTCACACCCGGGAGGTGATTGGGAGCTGCTCATCACCGATCGGCCAAGTCCCAGCAGGGTTGAAGGGACAGCAGATCTCCTGTCCCCTCCTCTGGGAAGGAAGCCATTGGGGCAGCCATCTGGGGAATGGGATTCCCATCCCTGCAGGCAGGCCCGTGCTGGTGCTGAACAGGGCAGCTGGGGCTGAGGCGCTGGCTCCTGTCCCACTGCCCTGTGAGCTGGTCTAATCCAGCGCTGTCTCTAAGGCCCCTTTGTGTAGGGGTCCTGCTGAGCAGGAGGGGCTGAGCCAGGGCTGTGGGGTGCTCAGTGCTGCCGGGGACCAGGCTGTATTTGGAAGTTGATCTCAGGGCCCTGGAGCCCTGGATCTGCTAGCACACGCAGCAGAAATGCGTTCGATCCAGAGATCCTGAGCTCAGGCCTTATAAATAACCCAACTGGGGCCTTGTAGTGTACCTAAAACAGTTTGTCTCTGCTCCCAGAGCAGTTCTCTGCTCCCCTCCCCTCCCCTGGGAACTGCTTCCCCCCCACCAGGATGATTAAATCCTGAAGAATGTGCTTGGGGCTCTGCTGATGTGGCATGCATGGTGGGCGGGTAGGCAGAGCAGCATACCAGAGGGGGCTTATCTCCAGGCTGAGCAACCCAGACACAGCCAGAGCCCCCCAGCTTGTTCCTGTGTCCTATCCCATCCGGTCCCGTCCAGTCCCATCCCATCCATCCCATCCATCCTCTCTGCCCAAGGCCTCTGCAGTGTCATACATGACAACTCATCCTGATCTTTCCCTTTGTCCAGCCGTTGGAAGCCCCCAGGGATGGGTTAAGGGGCACTGCAGACCTGCAGCCCAGCGCTGCTGTTCCAGTCACCCTCCGGGTGCTGTGCGGCTCTGGCTGTGGGAGCTGTCGCAGTGCAGATGGAGGGAGCCAGTGGGTCTGTGGCACAGTGTGACCCAGCTGCTGCAGGAATTCACCCCAGATTCACCTCCAGGTCTCCCCGTTGTATCAGCAGAGGTTGCACAAGCTCCTGAGTCAGGCACCCACCGCCCTGCATCACACCTGCCCTGGCTGGATGCTGCTCATACCTGTGGCTGGGCTGGACCATGGCCTGAGGAGAGTGAAGGGCTGGGGGCAGCACCACCGATGCTCTGTGTCCCTAACACCTGGGGCAGGTCTCATCCTCGGGTCCCCAGGCATCATGAGCCCTGGAGAAGGACAGCCCTGGGAGAAGCGAGCTGAGCTGAAGGCCTGGTAGAAAGGGGCCGTGGGGTTTGGGTGGCTGCAGCCAGGCACAGCTTGGCTGGAGGAAGGGCAGATGCTCTGTCTTGTGGTGTCCCAAGGCTCAGTATGGGACCAAACTGATTACACAGAGGTCAAACAAAGGGATTTATTGGCTTTTCCCGGTTCTAAACTCCTTGACAGGAAACACAGTCTGTCCCAAGGAGCTTAAAGCCTGAATCATTAATAAATCCATATTTATAGTCATAAAGGCCCCAAATTATTATATTTTTTCAACAGATCCAGGAAAGAGCTTGAGTGAGGGTGGGTTGCTTTGTAAACATTTGCAACAGGCACTTTTATCACGAGGCTGAAACTATTCCTCTGCCTCTTGGCACGTCTGCTTGCTGCCTCTAGTCAGCTAGAATATGCTGACCACTTCCTACCAGCCCCAACAGAGACATTAAAACGTCAGAAATGTTTTATTCTTGCAAGAAAATCTGGGAAGGGAGAGAGCCCCATACTTGCCATTGAGAGAAAATCTCCAGCCTGAACTCAGACATGGAAAAGGCACAAAAACTTTACAGAAAAGGCGTTCTGCAGGTTATCTGAGGCACAGGCACGGTGCTGAGGCAGCACAGGAGGGTCCTGGGAGGAACAAAGCCCCTGAGGTGAGCAGGGCTGCGAGCTGGTGGTACTGTGGGAATCAAGGTGGGATGTGTGGGTTCCCAGGGCCTGCTGGCCCCAGGGAGGGAGGAGAAGGGCTTTGCAGTGTGGAGCAGCAGTGACAGGCCTGGAGAGAAGCCCTGACCCCTGGCAGAAAGGGAACATGGGGTTTGTGTGGCTAAAGCCAGTCAGAGATTGGCCAGAGGAAGGGCAGATGCTCCATCTCATGCTGTCCCGTGATGGGGATGTTGGGAAGGGGTTGGTTTTGAGGAGCTGTTCCTCATGTGTGTGTCACCAGCAGGTCTTTGCCGGTCCAGGATCCTCCCTAGACTGTGATGTGCTGGACCAAGTCTTGATGGAGCCTTGACTTGCTCATTTCCAGTCCAGGAGCACTTCAGGGCAGAAGGAGACCTGCAGGTCTGGGGTTACCAGGGCATCAGAGCTGAGATGCTTCCAGGTGGGGATAACTGGTCTGCAGACCCAGGTGCATCTTCAGCCTTGTGGCTTCCCTCATGCACAGACAAACCAGCCCCTTGGGGTTCAGCCCCTGTCAGCACCTGGGGGGGCAACAACCGAAGAGGAGCCAGCTGGGGCAGTGCGAGTAACTCCTGAACAGCTGATGTGAGCTAGCCATGCCAAACCCAGAAGGCTCTGTCCTTCCCTGGAGCACTCTGCTTGCAAAGTGTGTGTTCAGAAGGAGCTCCAGGGAGCATTGCGAAACCCACTGTTCAGGGTAGGGTTTGAACTCCTCAGTTCCCCTGTAATGATACTGTCCAGGAAATGACAGCAGAGGGGATGGAGCCTGGCTTGGTCCATTCCAAATCCTTCTGTGGATTTATTTTCCTGCAGCTTGCTGAATCCCAGCACAAACACCCGGGGCCCTGCCACAGCTCTTCTGCTGCCTCTGACACTTCTGCCACGAACACGGGCACTGCAGCAGGTTCCAAGGCTCCATTACATCCAGGTTTGCCCCACGCTGGAGGAATCTGGGTTTGATAGCAGCGCTTCCCACTTCATAGATGACAGCTACAGGGGATTCTGGGAAGAAGCTCCCCCTGACACATGGCACCTCCACCCTGGGGCCATGTCCTCTGCTGCTACTGCAGTGAGGTGTGGGTGGATGCTGCCAGGGAGGCTGCAGGATGAGGCAGTTTTCACTGGAAAAGCTGTGTCTAAATGCCATGTGTGGTACCCTCTGCATGGAGTAGGGTGAGTTTCAGTCACTCCACATGCAGGATCTTAGGTGGAAGTGGAGAGGGGGACAGCTCCGAGCTCAGCATGCTGCACTAGGGAAAAGAAAACAAAGCCTTGGTGTTCTTCCAGTGGTTAATGAACAAGTATTACTCTGTTTTGAATTTTTGGTGCATGAGACAGTTTTATGGGGTTATAACTTTTAAAGCAGAAAATTGGGAGCCCTTGTGCTAAGCCGAGGGCACATGAGAGGAGGCTGCACTCAGAATGCACACACGTTCCATTTATTTGTGGTTACTTTAAGCTGCAGTGACAAGGGAGACCCAGGGAGAGGACCAGAGGCATCTCTAGATGTCTCCTTCTTTGGAAGAAGACCAAAGACCCCATTGCTCTAAGTGGGGCCTGCAAGATTTGGGGTTATGGGGTGGTTTTGTGAGAGCAGCTCTTGCAGCTCTGGGGTGTAGCTGCTGCACCTGAGCCGCATCGCTGCTGCCTGTCTGAGCCCAGAGGAAGCAGCCCTCCCGACTTGAGGCACGTTCAGAGGTAGGACTCTGTTCAGAAGAGCTCTACCTCCAAAGGACACAGGGAGAAATCGCAGCTGCCTTCAGGGGGGCAGCGTGAGGCCCCTGATGGGGCGCAGAGATGGAGCAGGCAGGGAAATGCAGTGTGGGAGAGATGAACTGCAGACCCAAGCAGAGGGGGATGAGCCAAACATCTGGTCCAGCATCCGTTTAAGATGCTCCACAGTCTGCAAGTGGGTTTAGAATAACCACAGAGTAACACTCGGGGGCTGCACGCGCCTGCGAACTCCCCAGACAAGGCAGCACTGTCACACCGGCTCCTCGCAGGGAGGAAGAACATCAGGGATGGCTGCAGCCCTGGGGGGTGTCCCACCGGTGGAGAGCCGGGCACCCCCCAGCAATTCAAACTCACCTTAGCAGGAGCTAAGGGAATTCCTTCCTAGGAAGCTGCTGGGATGTGGCTGCCAGTTCCTATCAGCCATCAGTTGTCGGGGGCACATGTGGTACATACTGATTTCCTCCAGGACCTTCACACATCAGCCTGGGTGAAACAGCTCATTAAAAGTAACTAATTGCTGCAGTCAGTTGTGACATTAATTTTTCAAGGTTAATTTAGTTTAGTGCTGAGAGCCCTCCATTTATCTCTGATGAGTGTGAACCACACGTGCCACACAGCCACCCGACAGACCATCCAGGATGGGGACAGCAAATCTGGAGCATCCTTGGGGGCTGTTAAAAGGGAGTGGGCTGGGCAAGTGATGAGGAAACCCTGCCCAGAGGATGCAGAGCACTGGTGCTCGATGGCAGGAAGACTGACAAGCAGGCATGGGCTTGAGATGAGCAATTCCTTCATCCTTTTAACCATTTACCTGAGCTTGCAGGAACACCAGGGAGAGCAGAGTCTAGCAGTGATGTGCTCAGGGGAACGTTCCTGTTTGCCCCAGTGATCCCCTTTGTTTCCCCTTTGCCACGGAGTTTCCATACACAAACCACCTGGGAGGTGGCACAGACAGCAGTACCTTTGATGGGAAAGGGGACTGGAACTGTGCTCGGTGGTGGAGTGTTTCCTGCTCCCTGGCAGATTAAGAGTGGCGTGCAAGAAGGAAGCAGCGCCATGCCTGTGTCTGGCACTGCATTTCAGGCCCCACTGCAGGGGTTTTACTGGCACTTTCTGTCCTCTTTGTGAGTGACAGCTCAAACCAGCCTGTGCAGGGGGTTGGTACCGTGCGACACCACAGGTGAGGCCTCTGCCCCCTGGCCAGGAAGGAGCAGTGGGGCCTCTGTCCGTCTGTCCGCTCAGTGTGCACCAGCAGCCAGCTCCCCTGAGGAGGCATCGCTGCAGCCCAGCCCTGCCCAGCTCCGGGGGTGTCAGGGATGAGGGTCGGGGCACAGGGAGCAGCCTGGCCCCAGCATCCCCACACCCTGCGGCAGCACGGTGGGGTGCCGGTCCCAGCGTGGGGCTGCCCCCTGCCAGACCCCCGTGGGGAGGTGTGTGTGCCCCAGGCTCAGTGCAGGGGTTGAGCTCTGGAGCTTCACTTGTGGCACCTGAGCAGCGGCTGACTCGGGGGGAAACAGGCTGTTTAAGGGACGTATCCTGTGTGTACTGGGGACTCTCCAGCTCGGACAGTGCAGATGTTTCCTGTCTCCCTACATCTGCCAGCAGCCCTGTGCTGGCTGAAGGTGGCTCCTACCCCGTCTGTGTGCTCAGGCTTCGCTCCTGCGAAGACAGCCGGTGCCTGACGCCCACCCAGCGCGGGGCCGGGCCGGGCAGTGACCCTCTCACCCTCCCTGGGGTCACTGCAGGTCTGGGGGCACAGCTGAGCCCACAGCCCGGTGCGGGCCTGGCTGCTCTGCAGGCAGCTGCAGAGGGACAGGGCTGTGCAGAGTGTGACCAGACCTGTGCTGGACGTGCTGCTCAGCAGGTAGGCAGGAAGGTCCTCTGCTTGAGCAGGATATGACCTTGTTTACTGTACAGCCTTGTTGAGTCTGTGTCTTTTCCTTGTCTACTCAACTGTCCTCTGCCCCCCACAACTGGTGTCAAGTGTTCCCAGTTCTTCTGGCTGAAGACTGCAGTTAGGGAGAGGATAAAAGCTGGGTTCAAGCCCTTTTTGTGTCTTGAGACAACCTCCTGGCAAGGCTGGAAGAAAACCTTCTCCCTCTCCTTGCCTGGACAGCCCATGGTGCAGCGAAGCCACTGAAGAACAGCTGTAAACACACACGGCAAAGCTGTTGTGAAACTGAGGAAGGGCTTGGCTGTAGCCCAGCATGAAGGACACTTTGCTGAGTGGGGCTCCTGGGCGCTGGTCCCTTCTCTCCAGGATGAGTCATGAACAAATTCAGCTGTTTTTCTGGTCTGTAGGGCCTGGGCTGGAGCTGGGGCTCTGACCAGCCAGATACAGACCAGGGAGTCACAGCCCAGATCTCCACACGAGGAGGCATCAGCCTGGACTCCCCCATGGCACGTGCCACTCAGAGGGCACCTTCTCAGAGGAAGAGCATCAGAGCTGCTTTGCTTTAAACTGGCTTAGCATTGATGAGTCCCAACACTTTAAAGAGGGAAGCGTGAGAAGCCGTGCAGCACAGAGCTCCTGCTTCCATCCCAGTTTGTGCTGAAGAGCCAGGCCAAACGAGCGGGACACAGAGCGCAATGGAAACACCCACAGCTGCTCTGCTCTGCTGTTTAACAGCAAGAACCCAGCACTCCCTGTTTGCCTGCATCTCCTTTTCCTTTCCCATCTTGCCAGCTCTCCAAGAACATGAAGCTGTTTGGAGCCTGCGCTGGATTTTCCCCTCTCTGCTCTCAGGCCCATCACCATGTCCACCAGCTCCTTGCACGGGGCCGCTGTGTTGTGTCTCCTGGGGGTGTCTGAGTTTCGTGGGTTGTTGCCACCTGGCTTCATGCACATTGCAGGGCTGCAGCAGGGGAGAGGCCTTGGCCAGGGTCAGGGGGACCTTTTTTGTCAGCTGCCTCAGAAATCTGGTGAGCAGGGCCCCTGCAGCCCCGGGGAAGGGAAAGGGTCACCATGGACACTGGTGCAGCGTGCTCTGGGTCAGGCTGCCCAGGCGGAGTTGACACCCTGTGAGAGGAGAAGGCACACAAGCCCAGGGCACTTGCAAGTTGCATCCCCAGCTGAGATCTTAATGGTCCACAGGATGGGAGAGCCAAAGCCTCCCTTTTTCTGGGAGCAGTGCCTATCTGCCAGCGTGGAGCTGGGGCAGAGCAAGCAAGGAGCCGGTTCCCACCCATCCCAGCAGGACTCAGGGCTGGTTTCTATCATGCTGTGTCAGAGCCTTTCCCAAGGGATGACAATGAAATGCAGTGCCAAGAGACATCCCTCTCCTGTCCCTCACCTCGGAGGAACCTTGGACAGCAGATTATTTTGCTTCTGTCCTGACTTGTCTCCTCTCATCACAAACCCAGGCAGTTATTTGAAACAGCTCCTGGTTGGAGCTGAGCACAGCTGTGGGGACCCTCAGGGCTGACCTTTGCTTTCCAAAGCTGCTGTCCTCCAGAGAAACTGCTGGAGCCAACCAGCCCTCCCTATCTGTGCTGCTTTCCTGCTCACAGAGCTCTGCTTTTGGAGGGGCAAGGCTCTGAGCTGATGGAGGACTTGTAGTTCACGTTTTCCTCTTGTGCCCCCTGAACTACAGGAATCCTCTTCCTGGCTCCTTGGTTTGCTCTCCAGTGACAAACCTCTGGAGCAGGGAGTGTCTGGGCATGACCAGGTCCTCACCCAGGCTGACCTGTACCCTTTCCCTAACGCAGTGTGCCAGGAGCAGATACTTCCTGGGATGCCTCATGCAGTGCAGAGCTGGAGCAGGTCCTGGGTGAGGATGCCACCCTCAGTGAGGATCTCTACCTCACAATTTCAGGTGAACTCTCTTCCCTCCAGTGCGGAGGTGAATTCCCTCTCCTCAGACTGAGGAAGAGAATGGGTCTGCATGGAGCAGGAGTGCTCCCTCAGCCCTGCCCAGCCCCAGTCTGGAGCAGTTAACCAGCAAGCCAGGCCAGTCTGGGGGGCACAGGGAGGGCTGGTTTGTCACCAGCAGGCCTGGGTGTGACCTGAGACAGCCCCTCCACTTCTCCCTGCCTGGTTTCCCTAGGCCCCAGGAGGACACCGGATTCCCAGCAGGGTGAATCCCCTCCAGCAGTCCCAGAGGAGCCACGTTGGGTACTTAGTGGGCAGTTTCCATCTGTGGTTGAGCCCAGAGAAGCCTGTCCCTGTGGTTCTGTCTCTGCAGGGCATCCAGGACCCCATCTGGACCTGCAGGATGGGGTGCTGCAGCCGAGTCCCCTGTCCCTTGGTGTCCTAGGGTGACACACACCCCTTGGGGTCCTGTCCATCAGGGGGGCACCACTGGCTCCAGGGCAGCTGTGCATTGGTGCTATGCACCTGGAGCTGCCAATTCTGCTTGGATGCTGCGTGGGTGAAGATGGAGGGGGCAGGGATTGTACCCCACATTTTCCTACCAAGCTGTGGGACAGCCACAACACCCCCCAGCCCTCCCTTCCTGCCAGCCACCCTGCCCCGAGGAGCAGTGCCCTGCTCCCCAGCTCCCACAGCCCCGGCACCCTGCCCCAGCGCTGGCAGGCACGCCGGGCGGGACGGGGAGGGCGCCCCTCAGAAACAGGGGAGCTGGAAAGGTTGTGGGGACCCAAGCCAGAACTGGACAATTTAGCCACTGTTCCTGGAGATGCTCACTGGGATCCAGGCCCCTGTGCCAGCAGGCACAGCTTTGTCCCCCACCTGCACTGCCCACCGTGGGCCCTGCAGACCCCCCCGCAGCGATGGGAGGTGCGGGGGCTCTGAGACACCACTGCTGACACAGCCCTGAGTGAAGGGGGGTCAGCTCCAGAGCCAAGGGCAGCTGAAACAAACAGGAGGGAAGTGATGGGGAATGGGAAGCAGGAGCGCTGTGGTCTGGCAGCAGGAGTGCTGTGCTGGGAAAATCCTCTGATTCATTGCAAGAGGTCTGGCAGCTGCAGGGAGGAGGGGAACAAGGCCCTGAGCAGGGTCTCAAAGAAGGGGCTGCTCCCCAAGTTTTTCCCAGCAGGATTTCTGCCTGATGGGGCAGAGGGAGTGTGGGGACACGTAGTGCTGGATCCTCGGGGCTGCCCTGCTCGCTGTGCAGGGATCCAGCCCCACAGTGGGTGTCCCTGGGGAAAAGCTGGCTGCAAAAGCAAACCAGCTGTTTCTGGGAGGGAATTTCAGAGGTGGGCAGGTCTGAGAGCAGCCACACTGTCCCTGGGCTCGCTGGGGCTGTGGCAGCCAGCACAGCCGGATCGTGCCTGCCTCTCCCAACCCAAGGAGCACAGTGAGTGTGAATATCCCCCCCTCTCCAAAACAGAACAGGGATTGCAGGCTCCAGATACACCGGTGTCCCAGCAGAGATGGGTGTCCTGGGCCAGTGGGTGTCCATGTTCAGGCTAAAGCAGCTCTGGTGCCATAGGGAGTGACTCCGGAGACCCCTTTGAAGAAATGTGCAGTCCCCAGTCCTGGGGAAGCCCCTTCCCTCTCCAGCTCTCAGAGCTCCCTGCAGACCTCCTCAGACTCATGTCTGCTGTGCAGAGAGAACCTCAGCAGCCCCGTCCTGAACCTGGGTCATGTCACACAGCCCCGTTGAGCTTGGGATGTGCTGTGCTGAAGCCATGGGGACTCCTCTGTGCCCTGCAGAAGTGCCTCTTGGCAGCAAAGGGAGTGTGGTTGGCTTTGGCTCTCCCACTGGGACACCAGCGATGGGACAGTGGTGCCACATGCCCCTGGCTGTGGGACAAGGCTGCGGGACACGGGAAAGGCTCTCCTCCCTGGACCTTGTGGCACGTGTCTGGGACCATCCCGGCAGCCTGGCTGCCTTCCCACATGGGTCTTGCACTGGCTTCTTGGGCTCCATCCAAAAAGCGTGCAGTGCAAGTGTCACTACTGGGGTCCCTGGGGAAACAAGAGCATTGATGCAGGCTTGTAAGTGACATCCCCACTTAAAAACATATTAGCCTTCCAGCTGCTGCTGCTGCCGCTCAGCCTGGAGCAGCTGGGCTCCCGGTGCAGGATCCCAACCCTGGCAGAGCTGGTTTTGCAGGTGTTGTGGCTCAGTACAACCCTCTGAAAATTGGGGAAGGGGTTCCTGTTTCTTCAGGTGGGCTCCCAAAATCAGTGGGAGCGTGCTGGGAGTGTGATCTCAGGAGCTCGGGCTCCAGTGTGCTTCACCCCATCCCAGGGGTGATGCTGGGGAGATGCTTCAGCTAGGAACAGGCTCTGCTTCTGCTGTGGGTCTGCTGCCTGTTGTGCAAGGGGACCTGCCAGCACCTGGGACTCCTGGGTCCATCCCCAATCCCTGGAGCATTCTCTCCTGAGCTGGGGGAGCCAGCGCTGCTGAGCAGAGGGGGCACAGAGCTGCCTGCCCCGGAGAGACAGGGACTGGCTGTGGGTTTTTCCCTGCCTGCCCCGTGCGTGGGCTGCTCCCAGCTCTGCAACAGGCTCAGCACTTTGCAAACAGGATTTAGCCACAACCCAGGACGTATTACTGAAAAATCAAACAACAAACACATTCTTCTCCTGAATTCCTGGGCTCCTTCTGACCTCCCAGATGGGCCCTGGCAGCCCGCATGCTCCGGGAAGGGTTGGCCCGCTTTCCTGCAGCCCCTGAGGTCCCATCCCAGGACATGCTCGGCCTCAGAGGGTGCCTGAGCTGAAAGCTGGGGTGACTGTGAGCCCAGCATCGCTGCCCCCGGGCAGGCAGCCTGGCACATTGACCGGCTGCCGGGCAGCCACGGGCAGCAGCACCAGGCTGGTCTTATCCCTCCATTTAAAGGCAGGGTGAGGCCTGTACCACGCTCACCTGCCCTTTGCTCCTTGGCAAGTCCTTTTTTGGCCAGCTTGGCAGGCTGGCTTGAAGGATTCGGTGGTCTTGGGGGATCTTGCTCTGGGTGGCTGAGCCCTGGTGCCTGTTCCCACTCCTCAGCTTGGGAACAGGGGTCTGCCAAGCTCTTTGTGCTGCCTCTCACTCCTCATGAGAGCCTTCATCCCACCAAGGGGACACAAACGGGGGGGTGGAGGGGACCTTATGGGCACAGATGAGCCATGGATGTGCGGAGCTGTGTCTCCTGCTCTACCATGGGCCATGATGATGTTTGTGCTGAGCTCTGGCTTCAGATGTGCCCAGACCCTGGTGCCCGTGGCCAGGCAGGAGCTCTGGGAACAGCTTTGCTCCACAGGGAGCAGGGAGGCAGTCAGCTACCCCCAGCCCAGGGCTCTGCGGCCAAGGCAGAGTCCTTCTCTGCAGCTGCAGGTGCTGGGGTGGGAAGGCAGGGAGCAGGGCAGCCTTGGGGAGCAGGCGAGTGCCTCGCAGGCAGCCCGGCACGGCAGGCCTGCACACGCTTCTCCACTCCCAAAAGCTGCTGGAGCTGTCGAATCCCCAGGAATCCGTTTGTGAGCAGCAGCTGTACGTAAATAAGAAGGGGAATTGGTGGGTGGCTGGGAGTTCCCACGGGGATCAGGATCACGGGCCCTGGGGAAGGGTCCGACACAGCATCAGGGCTCAGCCAGCGCCGCTCCACCCGCTGCACCTGCTGCTTGTGGGCAGGGAGATTCCCCAGGCCTGGGGCAGCCCCGGGCAGCCAGAGGGATCCCACAGAGAGAAAGGCAGAGAGGGAGGAGAGGCAGGATGGGGAGCAAACGGCCCATCTGGCAGCAGGAGCATGGGGCAGCTCGTGCTGCCCATTCCCTGCCCGGAGGCCAATGCCAGCCAGCTCCCTGCTCCTGCACACTTCTCCTGGGCAACTTCTATCGCTGTATGCTGGGAATATACCCCATATAGCCCTCCCTATAGCAACTCTGAAAGCCATCAAGGCAGCATCTGCCCAGGGCTCTGCACATGTCCTGGTCTGGGTGGAGTTTGGAGTGGAAGACGCTGGCTGTTTCCCCCACCCGGCTCTTCCCGAGCTCTGCCCATCAGGGCCAGGCTCCTGCTCACCCCCTGGCTTCCGCCTGGCCTTCACCAGCTGGCAGCGTGGGGTGGAGGGACCTCAGCCTCCTCCACCCCACGAGCTGATGCTCCCATGCAGGATCTTACAGAGACCCTTCACGGGATGCCCCCCACTGCCGCTGTCTCCCAGCGCTGCCGTGCTCCTCGGGCTCTGGTGCCTGCCTGAATGTTTTGCTTTCCTGTTGCCTCATCTTGGCCAGACTTTTATGGCTGGCTGGGGACTTGGGCTTGTTCTGAACTCTCATGCCCTGCACATAGTTTGAATTTCCTGCCTGTGATTCAGGGGACACGCTGAACTCTGTGGAAGTTGGGGGGTGGTAGCTCCCCGCACTCCTCACTCCCCTGAGCAGCACAGGCACCTCCGTGGGTGCCACAGGCAGGGTGGCACAGTGGGCAGCTGGTCCCACAGAAGAGCACCTGCACGCAGTGACCCAGGGCCCCATACAGCCCCACACTCCTTGCAGCCTTCAGATGCCGCCCCAGAGAGACCATAACAAGACTTGGGGGGCGTGCAGGCACACCCCCACTTGATGCCCCCTGTAGCAGGGGCACAGCACCCCCTCCTCCAGGCTGGTGGCAGCAGCCCTGGGGGGAGCTGAAGCACATCCATCCTCCATCGCTATCCTCACCTACCCCTGGTGCAACCTGACCTACCTGCCCTTCCCTAGTACAGGCAGCAGCCTGGTGACCCCCTCACCCCTTACTTTCATGGGATCAGTCACAGGCACCCCAAACCCCACTGTCCCCAGACCATCTCAGACCAGAGCAGCTCCTGCACCCAGTGGCTGTGACAGAGAGGATGTGCCTGGAGAAGACAGGACACTGGCACTGTTTTCCCCTCCCAGCCTCCCCCAGCCCATCTGCACCCATGTGTCACACTGTCCAGGATGGGTTTCTCCCCCAGCCTTGCCTTTTCTGTCCATGTCAGGACTAGCACACAGAGCTGGCTGGCCCCAGGACAGCACTGGCCATTTCACCTCTTTTGGCTCCCTAATATGGGAAACATTTTGGGTTTGGGCAGGATTTCAAGCACTCGCATCTCACAGGCACGTCCATCCTCCCAGTGGGGAGCTGCTGAGGAGGGAAGGAGCCAAGAACACGTGGGGAGTCCCTGACCAGGGGCTTTGAGCATGGCCCAGGGTTTATTTATGTGTGTAGTGATCAGCAGGGCAGAAGCAGTTGCCAGTGAAGACCCTGCATCCTTGCAGCTCTAGCCTCATGGGACATCAATCCCTGATGGAGCTGAGAAGAGTCTGAAACACACCACAGAGCCCAGACAAGCTCTACACAGTCACCCCAAGGTGATGGGCAGAGGCTTTGCCAGTTGCTGGGGCAGTCACCAAGGACTTGCTGCAGTTTCTCTCTCTGCCCAGGGGATGCTCAGCAAGGATGAGTAACCATTCTGACCATCCCTCTTTCCCTGCCCTCCTGTCTCCAGGATTCAGGCTTGGGCACCTTCACCCCCTCCCTGGGAGCCTGGGGACTGCTCATTTAGGAGGCCCCAGGGCTTGGGGCCCCAGGGAAGCTGTGCATCAGACGTGCCACATTGCTTCTGGAGGTTCCTCAGCCTTTCTGGCATGTTTCCCCTGGTCCATGGACCACAGTACATCATCCCACCTCCCCTCTCCACCTTCATGGCAGGACAAAATCCTCCAGGTCCTGCATCCTGGCAGCTCAAGCCCAGGACCTGTCCTCAGAGGCTCTGCAGAGTCTCAGAGACCTATGGAGGGGTTTGGGGGCTCCCAGTGACACACCAGTGTCTGCTGGGAGGGCACAAGCCAGGAGCTGTGTGTGCAGGCAGACCAGCACTGCTCTGCCAGCGCTTCCTGAAGGGAGCTCTGCGAAGAACATGTGAGATGCTGGGGGATGCTGACACCCAGGGCTGTGTGATGGGGAAGACAGCCATGGAAACCCGTGCTGGTCCCTCACCCCTGGGTGCCCTCCATCCCTGGATGTGTGTCCCAGCTGCCCATCTCCTCACTGTTCAAAGCCTCTGCTATTTTTCCCAGAGCCTGGGGATGGCATCACCTCCTCATTTTTCTGGAGGTGTGGTGAGGAGCTGGAGGCACACTGCTTTCCTCCATCCTCTGTACCAGACACTCTGTGCCCTGCAGAGAGCAAAACATGTGTGGATGGGGACTGCTTTGGTGGGAAAGGAAGAGATGGCACGTTTAGATCACAGCTCTGTGCTCATTTTCATCTTCAAGTCAGAGCTGGCCAGGGAAAAGGTACAAATGCAAATGGCAGGGGGAGTACAGCTGGAGCATGAGGATTCGAAACACAAGGACAAAAGCCATAGGGACCCCAGAAAAAAAGCAGACATCAGCCCTCAAGGACCTGCCTGGCGTGGGATCTGTGAGAGCAGGGAGGGCAGGGAGCTGCCATCACCTGAGCAGGGCTGAGTCCTGGCTCCGTGGGGAACACTGACAGAGCCTTGCCACCACCCATGACCTCCCCTTCCCCACGCACTGCCCCACTCCCCAGACACCCTCCTGCTCCTGGGCACACGTTGCTCCATGAGCTCTTCAGTGGGTCTTTGATGTTGCCCACGTGGTTTCCCAGGCAGTTGATTCCCCAGGGCTGGGTTACCCTGACACTTGTGCCAGCACAGGGTGTGTGAAGGGCTGGGAATGAGCAGCTGGGGATGAGGGACCAGGCTGCATCTCCAGGAGGCACGGAGGGATTATGGCAGCTTAGCAGGTCGGTTGAAGCCCAGCCCCACTGCGGGTGACTGCCAGGCTGCAGGAGGGGCTCAAGCTGGCTGCTGGGGCTCTCTCCTGGATTCCTGGACTGTGTCTCCACTCCTGATTGGGGTGGTGTGGCTCACACACACGAGCAGCATCGGTAGGTTTGGTTTTACAGGGTTGCAAGCACTCAGGGTGTGACCTGTGGGTCTGGAGGAGACACCCCATGAGCTCAGCGTGGGGACGGTGGCACAGCCAGAGCAGGGCTGGGCTGTGGGGGGTGCTGGGGGAGTCACAGGCTGAAGTGGACTCTGCAGTGCCCGAGAGCAAAACCTGGGCAGGTCTGATCCTGCAATGTTCCTGCTGGTCACTGTTCCCAGCAGGATTTCTTCCCACCCAGGTGTGAGGTGGATCTGCTGCAGGAGGCAGGGAACTGGGAAGGGTTCTGCAGGGCTTTGCAGTGACAAGCTTGGTCTCACAGAGGGTAACAAGCGCCTGAGCATCCCCTTCCCAGAGGGGATCCCAGCCTGCTACCCGCTCCCACCTCCTGCAGCATCCCCTGGGGTTGTATCCTGCATGGGGGATGGACTCAGACCCCTGGAAATGGCCCTGCTCTGGGATCCTGTGCCTGCTGCCTCAGCACACAGCAAAGTCCCAGCTGCAGGCACAAATATTCCCCTCTCAGCAATGAGGAGCAGGGCTGGAGCATCCCAGCCTGTGGAAATGCCCTGCCCAGCAGGCCTGTGAGTCAGGCCACAGGCCAGAGCTGATCCTGCTCCTGAGCCTGGTCCCTGCCCAGCATCAGCCAGCAGCCTTGGGATGATCAGTGGTTATCAGTATCTGCAGTGTGAGACACAGGGGCCATGGGCAGCCTCTTCCCAGTGTCTGTGGGGACAGGACAAGGGCTGATGGCCTCAAGTTGGAGCACAGGGAGTTCCACACCAATCTGGGGAAGAACTTCTTCCCAGCGAGGGTGAGGGAGCCCTGGGACAGGCTGCCCAGGGGGTGTGGAGTCTCCTTCTCTGGAGAGATTCCAGCCCCATCTGGACACCGACCTGTGTGCCCTGTCCCAGGGACCCTGCTTTGGCAGGGGGTTGGACCCCATGGGCTCTGGGGGTCCCTTCCAGTCCCTTCAGCCTGGGAGCAAACCAACACCTCCTCCTCCAGCTATCACATCCTCCCCATTGCACAGCAAATAAATGAGCCCATTGTAACACAGTCCAGTGGCTGCTGCTGCCATGGGGATGTCTGGACACTGAGTCACAGTTTGCTTCTTATTCCTGCTGCATCATCCCTGCTTTCCCATCCATGGGCCACTCTGTGCAGGAAGGAGCAAACTGTCCTTTCTGATCCCTTTACCTGCTGCAAAGATTTGCTCAGCAAATGAGGTCTTGAAATGGAGACATCCCTGGGCACCTGTGTTGAATTAATCTTCTCCAATCAGAAAGGGTTCCTTGTTTCTCCTATTCACCCAAATATCCAGGCTGCTGTGCACTGGCATCCAGAGCTAGCAGCACTCAACATCTCCTCGCTTTGCTGCTGGGCACAGGCATCCTTCTGCATCCTTCTGCATCCTTCTGCATCCTTCTGCATCCTTCTGCATCCTTCTGCATCCTTCTGCATCCTTCTGCATCCTTCTGCATCCCTCTGAGCCACTCTGGCCTGGGGAGCACCAGCTGGAGCACCAGGTGTGCCAGGGAGGGTGAAGAACCCTTTCCAATGAAGCCTGCACACCTGGTTCCTTCCTGCAGCCCGGCTGAGTGAGAGAGGAGATAACTTACTGCAAGGAGGGAGCTGGGCAAGTGGGTCCTGGTGCACAGAGATGCCATTGCAGCAGCCAGGGGAGATGAAACCAGCCTCTCCCCCTGAGCCAGGCAGGAGGAGCAGGAAGCTTTGCTCAGAGCTGCATGGTGAGTGGGATGTCAGGGGGCATCACAAAGGTGTTGGTGTAACCGTAGTGTGTGGGGATGGCAAAGCCCTGGGCTGGTGAGATCCAGGTCTCAGGGAATGAGAAATGCTATGCTGAAGGTCAAACACATCCTGGCTGCCTGGGGGCTGTGGGCTTTCAGGGGCTGTGGGCTTTCAGGGGCTGTGGGCTTTCAGGGGCTGTGGGCTTTCAGGGGCTGTGGGCTTTCAGGGGCTGTGGGCTTTCAGGGGCTGTGGGCTTTCAGGGGCTGTGGGCTTTCAGGGGCTGTCCTTTAACTTCTGCTTAAAGTGAAGAGAGTGTAGAGTGAGGTAAAGAGAGTGAAGAGCCCTGCACAGCCCCATGTCTCCAGGGGCTCAGGCTTTAGAAGCCCCAATATGAACACTCAGGGGCTGACAGCGAAACCCTCGTGTGATGGGGACGTTCCCTGGGATGACACAGGTGAGCTCAGTGCTCCCAGCTCGCTCCTGTCGCCCCTGCTTCAGGCAGGGGTGCCCCAAGGGCAGGTCTGGGCTGAGACCTGGCAAAGACCCAGAGTGACCCAAGTGGCAGAGACAGGGTGTCCAGGTGCCTGGAAAGGACTGTGTGAGTTTAAGGGTGTGCTAGTTGGAAAATAGGTGCAAAGTCTGGGTTTCAAACCATTTCTCAGCTGCTCCTCCTGCTGCTTCATCACCCCCCAGCCTGAGCCCCCCCAACCACAATATGGGGGGTGCACCCTGAGGTGCCCTTCAGATAGGGGTGCAGCTACAGATGTTGGGACAAATCCCCATCAGGGGGCCCCAGGAGAGGGAAAACTTCTGCCCCACGGGGCAGAGCCCAGCCTGCTCTGGAGGCGTTGAGGCTCCTGCAGGAGGTGGGCATCTCCAGCTGCCTCGGTTTTCTGGGGCTAAACCGAAATCCTGCTGTGCCAGGCGACTCAGAGCTAAGGTAGCAGGGGAGTGCAGTGTGTGGGGGGTGTGGGGGTGGAGAGGACAGTGATTCAGGCTCCCCCACCCCTTCCCCTTCAGGGATCAGCACGGTTATCCTGCGCTGCCACTCAGCTCCATCCACATGGCAGGGGAGGCCAGGATGGGAGCAGGGCAGAGGAAGAGCGCGCTGTTCAGAGGGACAGACCCTCGCCCACCACCAGAGGTGCTGCCTGGAGTGACCCCAGGGCAAGGAGACCGGGCAGGGCTGGGGCTGCGTCTGGGACCGCACACTAGTTCAGTACGCGCTCCCTCTCCTGGGCCATGGCCACACTGCCCCGGAGAACATCCAGGCGCTTTGGCAAATCAGGGGGTATCTCGGGCTGAACAGACTCCTGGAGCAGGGCAGGAACCTTCCCTCGGCTCCAGGCAGCCCCAGGGTCACAGGGGATCAGCTCCCAAGCTCCAAAAGCCCTGGGCACTCAGTGGAGGTGCCCTATTCTAACGTGCCCATGCTGCCTGTGCCAAGGCACGGCATCGGGCTCTCCCTGGGCAGAGCTCACCTTCTCCCTTCAGGGCATCCCTTGGGCACCTGAGAACTGGGGAAGGATGCTTGGAGGAGATTTAGCCATTAGAAGTCCTGCCTGTGCAGAGCCTGAGGTGATCTGGAGGGCCTGGCTGTGCTGTGTTGGGGGCACCTGAGGGCCAGAGAGCTTGTGTCAGCGTCCCATCAGCTCCAACTCCAGGGGCTCCAAGAGCAGAGGAGGCTTGAGATAAGTAAGTAATGTGGTTTCCTTGAGTAAAAAGGTGGGGGATGTACCTAGGGGATGAACAGCAAAGGTTCCTCCTGGGTAGCTATGACTCAGAAGTGGCATTTTCTATATTCTAATAAGGGATGTCAAGTCAGAGGTAATTTATTCATGGCAAGCTGATGCAGTTGCTATGGAGAGCATAATAGGAAGGAACTCTTTTTTTAATGCATAGTCTATTGGGGAGCAGAGCATTTGTCAAAGATAAAACCTTGGTGTGAGGATAAAAGCAGCAAATGGTGATTAGGAACATTAAATTGAAAAAAAAATCCCTAAAAAACGCTGTCTGCAGCACTTCCACCATGGCTGGGAAATGTGGAGCCTGCTCCTGCTCCATGTGAGCATGGCCCAATCCCAGCTCAGGGGGTCCCATCCTCTGGACACCAGGGACCCCTTGGCTGATGGGGTCTGTGGGTTTGGCAGCAGGCAGTGGCCAGGGCTGCACCTGGCCTGAGGAGACCCATGGGCTGGGCCCACTCCTCCCATGGGGATGGGGATGTACGAGGCAGGGGAGGGAGGTGGTACAGCTGCTCAGAGCACTGCAGTGCTGTGTGGCACGTACCTGTGTGCCAGTGGGTACTTAAAATACAGGTACTCTGCACCAGGCCAGCCAGCAGCCTTTCCAGCTGCCAGGGCAGATACAGACATGGTGATTCTTCCTCTCCAGCCACCACAGCATTTCCCTTCATCCTGAACCTGCCTCTTCCAAGCACTGCTCTCCTGTCCTACCCCCCTCCCAGCCACGAGCCCTGACATCACCTTCCCTAGCCCAGGCTGTCCTCCTGTCCCCAGCATGTGGCTGTTTGGCACTGGCTCCCCTCTGGATTCCTTGTTCATCTTCCTGGTGCAGGTGCTGGACCCGAGTGTCCTTTCCAGAGCAGACAGGGCAGAGCTGTGACCAGGCACTGCAAGTGTGAAGGGCTCCACCAGAGCCTGGCTGTGCTGGGGATGGCTACAGAAACACCTAAAGCCGGGGGGACGGGGGCAGCCCCTCCGTGTTACCCATGGGAGGGGGACTGATGACATCACCTGCTCCCCAAAGGCTGTCTGTCACTGCTGTGACAGATGTCATGGATGGGGAGCTCTCAGTCAGGCTGGGAAGCCAGCCAGCACTTCCCCTTGGAGATGTCTGTGCCCAGTGACAGTGAACTGTAACTGCTTGAAGAGCTGGTGCCCCAGGAACTGCAGGGATTTATTTCAGCCCCTGGAGCACGAGGATGCCCACAGCCCCGTGGCTCTGCTCATCTGAGGGAGCTGGCTGCTGTCATGTCCCAGGCAGACTCTGCCCCAGCTCTGCAAGCGCTGCAGAGTGGAGTTCAGATGTGCTGAGACTTTTCCAGCTGCTCATCCAGTGGGTTCCCGTGTTCTTCTGGGGACCAGCAGCTCCTCCAAGCCAGGGGAAGCACAGGTGGGCAGGACCCTTTGGCAGTGGTCCCTGCCCACTGGGAGAAGGGCTGAGCTCCCTCGCTGGGATGTGGGTCCAGGGGTGCTGATGGACCGGTCCAGGGATGCTGATGGACCTGTCCAAGGCAGCACAGGACACAGGGGCTGATTTTCAGCAGAGGTAGAACCAGAGGCAGTGAGAGGAAGGGAAGATACCTGCGTTCCTGAAGCTTGCTTTCTGGATGCAGTGGTTAGTTCCCTCCCTGGGCTGGGGCATCACCCTGCTCTGGTTGCCAGGTAACCACCTGAGCATCTTCTAGCAACGGTGCTGGCAACAACAGTCAGTGCCCAGGGGCACGACTGGAGCAGGGAAGGTCCTGAGACACTGCAGGCACCCAGGGGCTCATGCCCTGCCCAGCTGCCTCTCCCAGGCACTGCCAAGCCCTCGGGAGGAGCTCCTGGGATCTCTGGCCCTGCTGATGGCTGGAGCCATGGCTGCCATGGGGGATGAGGACCTGATGGCCTATTTCCGTGTGCAGTTCAGGCAGAACCTGCCCCTGCTCCTCCAGTGAGTGGGCTCCTCCACCCACCCCCACCCTCCCTGTCTCCTCCACCCCTCCTTCCCCCCATGGCAAACTCCCATCTGTCATCTCCCCTGCCTCAGTCTCCTACCATACTGCCTGTCGTCCGCCTCCCTTGCTCCCTGCAGCCCCCCCCTTGCTCCCTGCAGCCCCCTTGCTCTGTCAGGGGGATCCCTGGGGTGAGGATGATCTGAGCTGGTTTTGGGTTGGGTCGCCCAGGTGAGGGCAGAGCAACACAACACCCTGCCAAGGGACCCGACCCGGTGTGTAACCTCAGGGAAAACTTGTGTGGCAGGAACCCCGGGCTGGCAGAGGAGGCCCTGTCTCCTTTTATCTGCCTCCAGGAGAAGAAAAAACAGGCCCAGCTGATGCAAAAGGCTCTGGAGGACAAGGAACAGGTGAGGAAGGTGGCAGGGTGCTGGAGCGGGGTTGGGAGGGCTTGTGCATCCTCGGGGGGGTAGGGGCAGGGGGGTGGCTGGCTCCAGGTGTGGGGCAGCCGTGTCACATCCCTCTGGTGCTGCCAGGCCTTCAGGGAGAAGATGGGAGCCATATCCTGCCGGTGGAGGGACCTCCACAGCAAGGAGGCTCAGCTGAAAAGCCACATGGAAAAATATGGGAGGACTCTAAAGGTACAGCTGCCCTGAGCCACACCACCACCTCCCCCCCTCCCCCGGGTCTTGGGCCACCACATCTGTCCAAGCCTGCCTCCAGCCCAGAGGTGTGAGGAGCAGCCCTGTCAGGGCACAGGGGGCTGCACCACAGATTTGGAAAGCTCTAGTGGGGCTTGGATGGGAGAGAGTTTTTCCTGTACCAGTGTGAGCTCCTGAGGGACCCAAACACCCCCAGGAAGGGTCTCAGCCTGTCCCCACTGCTGACACCCAGGAGACTGCCAGGAACAGACACCAGTAGGGCTGAGCATCAGAGTGCCATCCCAGGTGCCCATCTCCAGGATCAAAGAGCCAATGCAAGAGGGATTAGTAACCCCTGTTAAACAGGGGGTGATAATGCTCCTGGGGTGCTCCAGTTCTGGCCTCTCCTCTGTGAAGGACAGAGTGCTGCTGAGTGACCCAGCTCCATCTCCCCTTGCCTTCCTTGCCCTCTGTGTGTGTGTGTTTGGTGGGGGGAACTCCACCAGGAAAACGATGAGCTGCGAAGGCAAGCTCTGAAGAAAGCCATCGAGGAGAGGGAGAAGAGGATACAAAAGGACAGGGAGCTTTTGAGAGCCAAGAGAGAGCTGGAAGACCTGAGAAATAAGCACCAGAAGCTCTTCAACAAGGTGCAGAGATATTCCATCTTCAAGAAATACCTGGAGGATGTGGTGAAGATCTCACAGGTGGGTTTGGGCATGAGAGAGGGACACAGAGCATGGCCTCAAGGAGGGCTCTACATGGTGTTAAACCTAGCAGAGGTGAGGCAAGGCCAGGGAAACCCTAACACTTGGCCAAACCCAGAGACCTAAGATTGGATGGGAAGAGGCTCCCTGAAACCAGGGTGAGCCCAGGGGACCAGAGTTGGGCAGGGGAGAACCAGGAAAGGAGGTGAAGGCTTGGGAAGACCAAAGAAAAGCTGTTAGAAGGGGGGAAGCAGAGGGCTGGGGGGATGAGCAGCCTCTTGTGTCACTGTGCCATGTCACATTGGCAGTTTGGGAGAGGTGGAAAGCTACCTGGGAATGGGAACACAGGGGGTTGCCAAAAACACTGTGTCTTCTCTGCAGGGTGCCAGGCACCACCCTGAGCATCACAGTCCTGCAGCCCCAGCTGCCCCCTCTGGCATGGAGCTGGCTGTTGGGTGTTTTGCCAGAGCACTGCTCACAGGGCAGGGGTGCAGCACCTCCCCTGGCCTGTGGCTCTGGGACTGGCACAGGGGGGTGTCACTGCACAGGCACTTGGCTCACAGACCAGCTGGGGTGCTAGTCTTTTTGGGAAGGGAAGAGCTTCCATCTGGGGAGGTGCTGTCCTTGGCCAGGGCAGGGGGCAGCACGGGAGGTGGAGCTGTGGGGAGGGGAGGGCAGGGGGGTGCTATCACCAGCTCTGTGCTGCAGTTTGAGGACATCCAGGGAGTCATCTCGCGCTACAGGACGCTGCTGAGGGTGTGCCAGGACCTGCTGCAGGCACAGCAGGGGCACGTGGAAATGTCACAGCAAGCCAGGCTGCTCCTGGACCGGTACACAGCAGAGAAAGAAGCTGAGATCCTGCAGCACAGAAATGAGCTGGTGCAGCTCCAACTGCGTCTTGAGCAGGCTCAAAGTGACACCCTCCTCTGGGTGAGGAGAAGTGGGGTGGGCAGCGGGAGGTCTTCAAAGCCTGGCTGTGTCAGGACCAGCTGAGGGTCGTAGGGCTGACTCCCCATCCCTAAGCCATGGGGTAATGGCAAGGCTCAGGGGCACCCTTTGTGACTAGAGGGGTTGCTTGGACTCATAGTCAAATGATACCAGCTAGTGAGGCTTTGGGGAGGTCTGCCTTGGCACAGACCCCAAGCACACTCCTCCACATGCCCGTTGGGATTGTCTAGCCTGGCCATGCTTCTTTCCACTCACCATTCCTTGCCCCATCCCCCTGCAATGGGCTTTGGCATGGCACATCCCATGGTCTGCACCATCCATGGCTCAGGCCTCAGAGTGAAGCTGGTTTTGTTGATTCTGTTGTTTGTTTTCACCCTCTGAGCAAAGGCACCAGGGCTCACCCCTTCTCCTCCCTCCTCACCAGTCTGAGAGGGACCATGCTGGTGGTGAACTGGGCTGTGATGAGGCACGTGTCTATGTATCCAGTGTTCAGCTCTGCTCACTTGGCATCACTCTGAGGGGACCTGGCCACATTCCCTTGGTGGACACTCCAGGCTCCGACGGCAGGGTTCCATCAGGCAAAGCTGGGCAGCACCTGCTCTGGGATGGTGGCAGGGGGATGTGCTGCTCCTGGGGTATCTATCAGCCAGCCCTGCTGTGGCAAGGAGGGCTGCAGGAGCTTCCAGAGAGATGAGGAGGTTCCTGGGGCAAGGGAGCAGCTGTGGTGGTTCTGGGATCTGCTTCCACCAGAACCACCTCCAGCACAGCCCTGGGCAAGGGTCTTCCGAGCAAAACAGGTGAGTGTGGAAGTTAGGGACCCCAGGCCAGGGTCTCCAGTGCTGAAGAAGCCCCTTTGCTGGGGCCTGTCCTCACGCTCCATGTCTCCTCCACCTCAGCAGACCCGCTGGGATGCCATGCAGAGCACGACTGCCGAGCGAGCGCAGGAGCTGGGCTCCATCGCCACGGCCATCCACAGCCTCTTCCAGGCCGCCAGCACCCAGCTGAGGGTCAGCCTCAACGTGCCAGAGGATGACAGCCACAGGCAGCTGGACATGGTAGAGTCAAGCCAGACCCCTCCTCCCTGTCCCCAAAGAGGAGCAGTGCCGATCCTCAGGTGCCCAAAGGGAGGGGAAAGCCCAGGGACAGCAGGTGCCCAGCAGACACCTTCGTTTTCAGACACAGGGAATGGGCAGGGGACAGCAGGAAAACATGTCTGAGGAGGCAGAGTGTGGGTCCCTGGGGGGTCGAAGGAGTGGGAGCCACACAGCCTGGGGCAGGGGATGCCAATCAACTCATGGGCAAAGTTTGGCTCCATTCAGCCCTGCCCTGAACTCAGCCCTCACCTCTGCTGCCCGTCTGGTGGCGTGCACCTTACCCACCTGCTCGGTTCAGCTGGGGGGATTTGCCCTTCAAAGGGGCCAACAAGCTCCCCTCTGCCTCCTGTTCCCACCCTGCTCTGAGCTCCACCATCTCTCCTCCCTGCCCTAGATTGAGCAGCTCATCCAGGACCTGGCAGAGATCAGTGTGGAGGTGAGACGGAAGAGCGTGCAGAGCCGCCTGTGAGCAGCAGCACAGAGCCCTCTGGGGGGGGAGGGCAAGGGGAGCACAGCTCCACTGGAGGTTATCTCAGCAAGGCTTCATACCTGTCTACCTCTTTTGTCCTGCCCAGGAGCTGAGTCCTTTTCAAGCTATTAAAACCCTACAGAGTTCTCAAGGTGTCTCTGTATTTCCAGGGGGGCTGGAAACATCAGAGCAACATCAGGGCACAGCTCACCCAGGGGCCATGGGGGGCTGTCTCAGGCAGATGGTGGGTGAGAAAGGGGGCACAGAGCCCGTGGTGGCATTAACACCTCTTTGCAGGGGGTGGGGGGACAGCAGCTGGTTGTGCCAGGGATCTCAGAGCCTTTGCCCCGGCCAGCAGGATCTCCCCAGCTCCTGCTTCCTCAGGCTCTGATACTCTTCCATGGGAACAAATTCACAGCAGCAGAGAGGAGAGGAAAACACCAAGCAGGAGAGAGAAAAGTTTGCTGAGGGCCTCAGCAGTGCCAGAGGCTGGTGTGTGTCTTGCAGAGGCACTGGTGGCGATGCAGGAGCTGCACTGGAAAAGCCAACTCATGACTCATCTGGGCAGAGGCGATGCTGCACGTTTGTGCCCTGGCATCTGTCTCAGCAGAGACATAGCCAAAGGGACCAGGAAAATGTATACCCATCCTGAGAGGTGACTCAGCTGTCCCCTCTCCTTCCACCCACAGCCACCCCCTCAGCTGCTCTGGTGTGTCTCACTGGTGGCAGCTGATGGGAGAGGAGCAGCTCTGCCCAGCCCCTGAGCAGGCAGCTCTGAGGTACCACTCTGGGAGTAATGGACTGAGGGCACGACTTCAGTCTGGGCTTATGGAGAGGACAGACAGAGGGCCATGGCTGCCTGAAGTCCTTCAGACACTGAGTGCTGCCCTTTATCTGGATGCTTGTGCTGAGTTCTGAGGAATCTCCAGCACAAGGACAGAGAGACAAGACGTTGGTCCAACCAGGCACCTGCCTTTCATTCCTTTGGTTCAGCAGCCTGAGGCTGGAAGTGTCCATCTGTCAGCTGGCACAGCACACAGCATGTCCCTTCCAGCTCCACAGCTGAGCTGGAGCCCTGAGCTCCTGGCCAGTCCCGACACCCTGCCTGCTCCTGGTCAGCACCAGCAGCTCCCACCATCCTGCAGCATCATGTGCTGGCACTTTGGGGTCCTGTGGCTTCACCCAGGCCCCCCCCCCCAAGGAAATGTCTGGTTTTAAAGCCAGAGCCCAGCAATTGGCTCCTCAGGGCAGGCTTTGCCTTCCCTTGACCTGCATTCATGCCACCCCAGCAGAGCAAAGGCAGCAGGTTCCCCCAGTGCAAAGCCCTTAACAGGAGTAAGTAATCCATACTCAAGTCTTAAACTGCCAGGAGGCATTGCAACTTACCCTGCTTCCTCTGGAGACCTGACACAGCACTGTGAACTGCTGATGGGCTGTCAAGCCCTTGAAGGGAGAGGTCAGGCTAAGCACCGCAGGGCTGGCAGAGGAGCTGGTGGAGGGAGGAACCAGGAGCCCAGACACGTCCCTCTGTGGACACAGTTATCCCCAGGGACCTGCCAGATGTCTCTGTTGTGAGCATGGTGGTGGGACAAACACCAGCCTGGGTTAGCCCAGCCAAGCTGCTGGAAGGCCCGAGCGGGGTGATGTGGGTGAGATGCTGTGCCTGGCCCCGTCCCAGAGCCAGCCAAGGCAGCCCCAGCCTCCCACAAAGACAAGCTCTGCTCTCATCGCTTACCAGATGCCACAGGATGCCAGGCTGGAGCTGTGTTGGTCCTGAAGTCCTGCTCCAGAGAGGGGGGTTGGCAGGATTTTCCAGGAGCATCCAGCATGCTCCCCTTCCCCTCCTTGCTGGAGCCTTTCTGCTGGCTCAGGGACCTCAGCACCAGGAGGGGCCGTGGCAGGACCCAATGCCTGTGCTCAGCAGCACCAAGCTGCAGCTCCCACCTGTCACATCTGCTGTCTTGGGTGGCGTGAAGCAAAACCCAACGTGACTCAGGATGCTGTGGGATATGGAAGGACAGGCTAAAATTACCTGCTCAGGTATCAGGGTGTCAGTTCTGTGCTGCTGTGTGTAATTAACACAAACCCCTGTTTATCACCTGCCTTCTCCCCTGGGAACTGCAGGTTTGGATTTCTTTGCTCTGCAGCTTTTTTATGTTTTGGGTGGGAGTTTTTTCAGGATTTCTCTCTGTTGGCACAGAGAAGGGATGAGTAAAGCATTGGCTAAATCTGCAGTCTGTTTTGCTTCTTGTCGATGGAAAATCCCCAACACATTGACATGTTGTTACTGGTTTCATCTGGGCACTGTCAGCATCCCCCCCAGAGCAGCCTGCTATTCCATCAGCCTGGGCACGACTGGGAAATGCTGGGCTCTGCCCTGAGGGACAGCTCTGCCCCAGCTCCACGGGGCAGCACCACTGGAGGGGCTTGTGCCCAGAGCGGCTGGGTGCAGGGCAGCCACCGTGCAAGGGCAGTGACAGGGACGTGCTCCGGCTGTTTGGGGAGGGCACTGCCAGCCCTGGGTCCCCGAGGCTGCTCCCACAGGCAGACCTGCTCGCTCCCCTCTCTGGAAGGACACACAGACATCCCAGTGTCTGCACCAACCAGCAGTGGCTTCAGAAGACCCTGCTGGCTCATTAGCTCCATGATTAGCATTTACCAGGACTTGGCATGGCACGTGCCATCAGGTGCCAGATGGCAAAGGCGTGGAAGTCATTAAGCCCCAATTAGAGCCTTGTCTTAGCACAAGCAGCTTCCAGCCACCTGGCCCAAGGGAGGATGCTGGTGCCAGAGCCGCCCGTCCCCTCGCAGCAGTCGTCTCAGTGAGTGACTGCCAGGTCCCCTGGCCCTGCACAACTGGTGAGACCCAGCAAAGCACAGACTCTGTCCTGCCTCCCTGCTCCTCCTCAGCCCATCTCCCAGGTCCTTGTCCCCTCCAGCATGGCCACCACGAGGTGCTTCTCACCTGCTCTCTAATGGCCCGTCCTGAGGACAGGGAACACCACAGGACCCTACAGTTTGCAGTCCTGCCAGCCCCACTCCTCCCCCTGAGAGCAGGTGGGGGTGGGATACAGGAGGGGGAGCACCAGGGGGCAAAGAGACCAGAGGGTGCAGCCAGACCCCCTGCAGCGCCCCATACAGAAGACATTTGATGTGCCACAGCCCCTCTGTAAAGGGCACCACTGAGCCCTGGAGAGGGCAGGAGGCTGTTATCCCTGTACAAAGGCATCACAGCAATTCAGGGCTCTGAGCACTAGAGGGCATTACCCCAGGGAGGCAGTTTCTTGCCCTACCAAAGGTCCCAGGTGGGGAAAAAATACCTCCAACCCAAGCTTCCACCAGACATTTATTTGGGTTGAGATCAATGCACATGAAACAGCGTGGCTCCCGTGTGCTGCACACCTTCCCCACCCTCAGACACAGCCCAAACAGCATCATAGCACCAGGCAGCAGCCTGGCTCCTTCTCCATGACCATCCACACCCACACAGCCACAGGCTCCTGCTTGGTTTTCATTTCCTTCAGCATGCTGACTGGTTCTTATGAGTTTTTATCCTTTTCCTTTTCCTCCTTGGTTTCTCTGAGCTGAGGACTGAACCCGTGCGAGTGGGATGGAGAGAGCAGCCCATCTGCCCACAGCTCAGCACACCAGCTCTGCCCTCAGGTGATGCCCTCACAAGGGTTAGCCCTTCATGCAGCTGGCTTTGGGGACAGCCCTCCAGGCTGTGCCCAGCTCTAGGCAGAGCCACAGAGCACTTTGCACTACACCTGATGCAAACACAATGAAACCCCAACCAGAGCCCCAGGGCACCCTGCCGTGAAAACCATGCACACACAACAAAGCCAGAGACATTCCCCACCAGAGGCCCCAGGAATCAGCAGGAAGAGTCATCAAGGGGACTCACAAGGTAGAGCAAGGAAGGATGAGGCATGCCTTGGGTGGTGGAGCCCACGCTGCCCACACTTTCGCTCCCAGTGCTGGTTTCGGCACCGTGCCCAGGTGAGGCCCTGCTGCCCCTCTGTGCCACAGGCTCACTGCTGCTGCTGCACACAGCTCTGCCCAGCTGGGCTTGGGTGGGCTTGGGTGTTTGTTGATGTCATGGAGGAGACGCCGTGGCACCAGGGACAGTGGCATCGCTCCAGCCTGCTGGGAGAGCCTCCTGGGTGGTGGTGCTGAGGGGGAGCGCGTGCGGTGACGGGACCTTGGGACTCCCAGGTGAGAGCAGATCGTGGACTCAGCTGGAGACCTGGGGAGGGAAGGAACAGAGAGGACACCAGGGTTGTAACCAGGGATCCTCCTGGTGCCTCTTTCCTCCACTGCCTAGAGCCAGCCCTGCTTTACAGAGCACCTACCGGCAGTGACAGTAACTCTTGGCTGTCAGGCCACCTGCCACAGAGGAGTCTGCAGCAGTACTGAGGACGACATGCATCCTCCCACAGACACTGCTGGATCTCCATTGCCATCATCTTCTCCTACTCAGTTTTGGCCATGCTCATCATCTACTGCCCTGTGCTGATCTCTCAGGGCTTGGATTGTGATGCTGGAGCCCAGAATTTCACTTCAGCCGTGTTAGGGCACATCCTCATAGACATCACTTCACCTCAGATGTCACTTGCTTCACCTGTGTCCTCACCATACTCTGGCAGGAGTGAGCTCAGCTCACCAGCTGTCAGCAGCTCAGCCTTTGCTCCATCCCTCCCCAAGCTGCTCAGGCTTTGCTTGGCTGGGCTGCACCCCACAGACCCCAGTTTTGGCAGCATGCTCTGTGGAGGAGTGTCAAGGATGGGCACGGGAGTAGGGAGGCAGATTGGGCTGGGCAGGGTTGGCCCAGTGGTCCACACACCTCTGTGGGCCTGGTTGCCTCAGCCTCCTGCTGGGGTAAGGAGGGGAAGCCCACCCCAGGCTGCACTGACAAGCAGCACCTCAGGGCCCAGCACTCCCTGAGCCTCCCAGCCTGCCCACCCCTCTCCCTGGGATGAGTACCTCACCCTGGCCACGTCCTGTGCAGAGCTGGGCTGGGCTACATGATGGAGCAGGTGAAGCCACAGCACTCCTTGAGCAGGGTGAGCCCTGTTTTGGTCATGTAGGGCGCAGAGGTTTGCTGCCCCCTGGAAGTCATTTTCTTCTCTTTGAGGGGAGCTGTGGAAAAGGCACCATGTCAGCCTGGAGACAAGGGCACAGGTCCAGCACCTCTTCTTAGAGCCCCTTCCAGGGCTGTGATGCTGACCCTGCCCTGACCCACGGCTGAGCATCAGGAGGCACATCACCACGTGTGTGTCATGCGTGGCCAGAGGCAGGACACGGGGACTCTGGGCTGGAGATGCCTCCAGCCACGCTGGGGAGGTGTCCCTCCAGCAAGGGTGCAGGCACAGGATAGAGGCCATCAAGGGGGCAGGACTGGGTGGATGCCACAGTTTGTGACTTTAGCTAATGGTGTGGTGAAATATGAGGAGCTGGCTGGGAAGGGTCAGACAACTTGCATCAGCCATAAGAAGACACCTGCCTGTCCCTGTTCTCACAGGACGTGGCAGCTGGGAAATGCCAGGAGGAAAATGGAAGGAAAACATCTGTACTGAGTCAGGATGTCTTCACCATGTGTTCTCAAGCACCAGCATTGCCCAGCTGCTGCTTCCCCACACCCAGCCCAGCAGCAGAGGGACAGTGAGCAAGCCTGCACCATGCACAGCAACGAAATCTGGGAGACAAAGAGCTCAGGAAAGGGCAGAAGCTGCCAGGGAGGTTCAGTGCAAGGAGCAAGACTCATCAAACACCTACTTGCTTTCTGGAGGTAGCTTTTGGAGAGCTTACTTTGCAGGAACTCTGCCATTTCCTTGTCTTCTTCCCTTTCCCTGTGGCAGAGAGATTGGTTGGCACTCAGAGAGGAGCAGCAAGGCACCAGGACCATCTGGCAAGGCACCATATAGACCAAAGGACACACTGCACCAGCCCCAGGGCAAGGGAGGCAGTGCACCCAGATACCTGAGTCTCTCAAATTCCACATCATCCACCAGGAAATCCCGTGTCTCCACCAGCTTGTGGATCTGCTGCACCAGCTCCTCCTCCCTCTGCTTCTCCTCGTTGGACTTCTCATTCTCTGCAGGACAGGGAACACATTTAACACACCAACTGGGGCCAAGCTTCCTCTGCTTCTGCTCTGTCCAGGGGATAAAAACCCAGCCCAAAGTGTGTGCCTGGGTCCAGACACAGGCTGCTAAATCAGCAACAGCCTCATCCCAAACCACCCTGGGTGGGAGCACACAGGTCTGCTCTCATCAAACTTTCAGTTTTTAACTTTGCCCCAAACTTTTCATGGGGTTGGGGCTGTGAGATTCACCCATGAGCCCTGCAGAGCACAGGGCAGGGGGTCCAGAGACCTCTGACCTTGGTCCTACCACATGGCTGAGAAACCAGCCAGGGATTCAGGAGCCCAGGTGCCTCTGTAACATCTCACACCACCATTTATCCCATAGATAAATGAAAACCAAGACAATCCACTGCTTCTTTAGCCTTATCCTCTTGCTGAACACCATCCCAGTGATCTCATCCTCTGCATCTGACCCTCAGAGTCAGCTCAATTCCCACCCCAGCGACAAGGATGGCCAGGAGTGTCTGCCAGGCAATTCCAATGCTGCTTTGGGCAGGGAGTTAGTGAAACCTGGAAAGTCTTCGCATCACTAAAGTCATGTCCTGAATTAACTGGCACACAGCAGTAGGTGAAGATGATAGAGACAGGGCTAAGGAGTGATAAATACAAATGGAGAGCTACCTGGGGTAGAAACCATGACTGTCTGTGCTGCAGCTGTTTAATAAAGGCTTCTGAATGCAGCAGCCAGCTCCAGAATCAATCCAGCACAGGATGGATCAATCCCCAGTCTTCCTTCAGCTAAATAACAATGCAGCACAGCTCCAGCGTGGAGCGAGCCCCTGGGCTGGGCTCAGCAGCTGCCTGGACTGTCTACTGATCTGGGGCTCACCGTTTGCCATGCTCTGGCTGGAGGTGCTGCTGCAGGGCTCTGGGCAGGGGGCACCTCTCCTAACCATGGTGGTGTTGGAAACATCCCAGCAGACAGAGGATCCTCCTGCAGCCGTGGCCTCGTGCAGGGAGAGAGCTGGAGCTGCTTGGCAGGGAAAGCTGGTGGGGCCTGAGCCACAGCTGCTGGTCCTCTACCATGAGGAGAGGAGGCAGAGCTGCCCGGCCATGGGCAGCGTCCCTCCTGCCTGCAGTGTCACTGGGATGCACAAGCACACCAGGCTGTTTGCAGGCAGTTAACAGCTGCTGCTCCTGAGCTACAGTCTGTCAGGATTGACCCACCCACAGGACCAACACTGCACGTTCTTCTGGCTGCCTGGTGTCTGAGCCCATCACAGCTGCAGACCCCCCCAGTTGCTCTGGTGAGGCTTCAGCCACGGGTCTGGCTGAGCCCTGAGCAGCTGCTGAGGTCTGAACCTCCAGCCAAAGCCCGGCACTGGTTTTGGGAAGGATCTGCTGTGATGGCCTCACAGGACCAGGGTGTGCAGGGTTCTCCCAGCACAGTCTGATTTGAGCCAAGTGATAAAGGCAACAGAAGAGCATCCCTGACACAAGCAGCGTTCCTGCTCTCAGCTGAGCCTGGGGATGCTGGGAAAGCAGATGAGAAATACCAGAGCAGAGGAAGGAAACCCAGCCACGTCTCTCCAGGGTCAGAAAAGGCCAGGTTCATCTCTGGTGCTGAGTCCTCACTTCACTCGAGCCTTGCTTTATGAACTGGAAGGTGTCTGAATTAGAAGCCCACGTGAGATCTGGGTCTACACTTGGCAAGCAGCTCCTGTTTCTAGAGCAGAACCCCCCCCTCCCCTGCCAGAACCTCCCTCTGGATGCAGCCAGGCTGTGCTAAGCTCATCAGGACCTGCATGCTAAGCAGCCGTCGGGCTCTAACTGTGTGCTGGAGCACACACAGCACAGCCACACGAGGGCACTGGAAAGGGACGAGGGGGTTTTGTCACCCTTAGCTTTGAGCTAACCCTGGGTATGGAACTGGGGAGCTGGGATGCTGCTCTGGGAAACAGATGTGCACAGCTGGGCCCTCCTCTGCATCCAGGCATCGCCCCCTGCTACACTCACCTTGCTCACCCTGAGCACAGCGTCTTCAGAGAGATACTGGGGGTGGTCCAAAGCTTAATCCTGGCTGGGTACAAATAAAGAGGGATATATCTCCCACCCAGTTCTAAATACACAAAGTCCTTGCTGGGGCTGGGAGTTTCTTTTTCTCCTCTTCTGCTCCCTCTGCCCCTCAGCCCAGGCCTGAAAAGGGCTCTGGGCAGCACTGTGAGCAGCAACCCCCCCGAGGAGGATCCCAGCCAGACTCAAGAAGCCACATTTCCTGATGCTCATGCAGGGTCTGCAGGAGCACCCTGGGGCAGGAGCCACCCCAGAGCCTCCTGCACTTCACAGCAACCTTTCTGCTGGTGGCAGCAGCAGGGTGCAGGTCTGACAGAGCCTTACCTGGGAGAGCTATGAGCTTCTGGAGCTCCTTTTTCAGGCGGCTGATCTCCTTACAGAGCTGAATGTCATCCATCCTGCAGAGACAGAGATGAAACCAGGGAGGGAAGGACTAGGAGGGGAAAGGTGCAACACCCTCAGAGCAGCACCCAACGAATAGCAGCACCCCCAGGGAGCACGAGCACCAGTGGCAAGGTGCTGAGCCTCCTGGTCTGGTTTGGACTGCTGAGCTGGGATGCTGCTTCATCCCTTGGCGTGGGCCAGCCACCCTGGTCAGACCATCTGGCATCTCCCCACCTCTGTGACTGGGCCTGAAGCTGAAAGAAAGTGTCTCTATCCAAAATCCAGCCCCAGATTTTCCAGGTGTAACAGGGTCCCACACAGCCAGGACCAGAAGCTGCTCCATGGGTGCATCCTCAAGCAGCCCCCTCGTTGCCACGAGTCCTCATGCTCTCAATACATGTCTTAAAGGTGTTTAGAGCCAGAAATGGCACCAGCAGCTCTATGGCAGAGGGGCTGGGGTCAGACAGCACATCCAGATGGTGCAGGGGGTTCCCACCATCACCCGGAGGTGGATGTGGACACTGACCAGGATCATTCCTTACGACAGTGCAACTAGTCCACTGATGCCTGAAATGCACCAACCTGCCTGTCCTGAGCCTCCAAAGGGAGCATATCCAAATGCTGACTGTGAGGAACCAGCCAACCCATTCCACCCAGACAGAGGCACCATACATCCTCCTGAGCCCTGCCAAGCACTCCAGCATCTTAGCACGAGCTTCCCAAGGCTGCCCAAGCCCTCAGTGCAGAAGGGCTCCTTGGGTGCTCTGCAGGGCACGTGGGAACTCGTCCTCCCTGGAAGAGCAGAGCTGAGGCTCTTGGCAAGCCCCATAGCTGGGGGTGAGGAGCAACCCCAACACATGATGTGTGTCTGCTGATAGTACATGACTGACTTGTGAGCCACAGCAGCTGTGCCCTGGGTTCTCTTTGAAGCCTGTGTTCCTGAGAGCCCTGCCTGCATCCCCAGTGACCCTGCTGGTCCCCCCACTGAGTCACAGCCTCCTCCCCTTCTGGGATGAGTCACATTCCCTGCAGCCACCTGCAGATGCAGCAGAGCCCAGGACACCAGAGACCTTAACGAGGGAAGGGAGAACAAACAGCCTGGTGAAGAGGGACCCTGTGAGATTCTGCCCTAGGAGGGGAGCATCCCAGGCAGGGGAGGACACTTCCTCCTGGCTCTGTCAGATTCCTGCTCCATCTGGCAGTGTCTCCATTTGCCTGCACGCTGTGCTGAGCAGACCTACCAGCACCAAGTCTGGGAGCTGCACGTGGAGAACGGGGGGGGTCCTCCTGTCCTGGTGCCTCTTGTGGTGCTGTGGGGGCTCAGCCCTGGGCTTGTACAAGGAGCAGGGACACCTGCACAGGACCCGTGGGTGACAGGCCAGTGACACACTGACTGAGTTCACCAGCCAAAGGGGATGCTACTGAAATGAAACTGGAATTTAATGCTGTAGAACTGACCAGGGGAGTAAGAAATGGGCAATAATAAAAACTCTCCTTTCAATAAATCATGGGAGAGACTGAGAAGAGGAGCACCCAGAAGGCTGCTGCTGGACCTGAGGTTACTCCTACCACTGGCAGTAAAACTTACTGCAGCATCAGCCAGGTGTGAGGCCCCATCCCTGGAGACAGTGAGGTCAGGCTGGATGGGGCTCTGAGCACCCTGCTCCTGCTAAAGGTGTCCCTGCTCACTGCAGGGGTGGGACTGGGTGGCCTTGAGAGGTCCCTTCCAGCTAACACACCCTGTGATTCCACGTCTCTGACCTAGGCCTGGGCTCCTTCCTCCCCAGCAGTGATGCTCAGGGAAGCCCCCAGCTCTCCCTGCCCGCAGAGTTGATGCCCACTGCACCCACAGACAGACAAGCCTGATGCTCCCCAGCTTCCAGGGGATCACTCTTGAGCCCATGCCCACCCTGGAGCCTGGTTTCTGTAGGTGAGCTCCTTTTGTTTTCCAAGGGCAAGCCAAGGAAGGAAACAAGGAAAGGGATAAGAACAAGCCAGAGATGTGAGTTCTGACAGCACCCATGGGTACTGGTTGCCATGGAAAGGATTTAAGAACTACACTGTTTATGATTCCCAAAAATCCTTTCCAACAATATATTCCAGGGAACTGTGCCTCAAAGAGGTCAGCTCTCCAAATCTGTGCATCTAAGCCTCAGCCCAGCTCACAGCTCCCCCAGACTGAGGAGTTACACAGGCATTTCCAGCACTCTGTGATCCCCACAGCATGGGGGGACACGACCCAGACAGGCTGAGAAAGCAGCTGCAGCCTGGGAAAGATGATTTTTGCCATTCCCAGTAAAAGACCCCAGGCTTTGTGCTGAGCTGGCAGCACGGGACCCCAGGACCAGGCTGACTACAGCAAGTTAGTGGTATTAAAGAGCTGAATCAACCCAGACTGTGGGTGCTAGTCAGCCCTTGTGCTCCCAGATACACCCTGGGAAGGGAAGATGTCCTTCATCCCCCTGAGTGCTGTGAGCACCACTGCAGCACTGACTATCTGATTGCCTCAAGCGTGGAAGACTTCCAGATTTCATTCAAAAGCTGCTTTGATTATTGAAACAGACCCTGGAGAAGATCCTTCCCCCCACCTCTGGCTGCAAAGTCAGTGCTGGGGTGGAAAGAAGGCTGCAGCGTGGAGACAGGCACCAGGCACCCAGGTCTGTCCCGCCCCGATGTGTCCTGCTGTCCCCTGGCAGGCAGGGGATGGGGGAGCAGAGGAGGAGCTGGGAGGATGCTGTGCCCGTGGCTTTGCCCCAGGCAGCAGCTGAGCACCCAGCACCCACCCTGCAGGGAGGGCAAAGGAACGAAAGAAGGGGGGGGGCGCTCACATGTAGCGCAGCTCCGACTCCCTCCGCACCAGGATCTCCCTGATCCTCTCGATTTTGAAGAGCTCCCCCTCGATGTCATCGATGGTGGTGGTGGAGTCGGCCATGGACACGATCTCGTCCTCTGCGAAGGGAACAGGAGCCACGTTACTGAGCAGAAGATGTTAGACAGGCGCTGAGGAGAGCAGGGACCACGGGGCTGCGACAGGGACCCCCCTGCTGCACCAGACCAGGGCAACCACCCCACAGTGTGCTGTTAAACTGGTTTCTAGGCTTCTGGTCACCCTGCTGAGTGCTGAGAGAAGCACATGGGAAGTCAACGCCAGGGACAGGGCATCGAGCAGCTGGTGAGGTGCTCTGCCTGTACTGATGCTTTGCAGGACTTCCCAGGCAGCTGAGGTGTGGGAACTGGAGGTGTCAGAGCTGCAGCCTGTGGCTTGGAGATCCCCCACAGAACCCAGGCCAGAGCTGAGGGTACAGGGCAGGAAGAGGCTGTTGAGGCACAAGGCAGAATCCTCTGCACACACTGGTCCTCTACCCATCCTGTAAAACTGCTTGAGACACCATGCCCAGAGAGAGGTGTGTTTCCAAGGCTGCTGCAGAGGAGGCTTATTAGTGGAAATATGGGTGGTTTGGGTGGGTGTAATCGTTTGGAGAAGTTTTCCACTGTTTCTGGCTTGGAAACTCACAAGGACAGCCTGGAGGTCATCTCCCCCTCCCCCAGCCACAAAGGCAGCAGCAGCAGCAGGTTGAACCCTCAAAGCCAGCGGGATGCTCTCAGGAGCCAGTGCCTGCTCAGGACAGACTGACAAACACAGGGGGCTGGATGCATCATCCTCCATCAGCTCCCACCCAAGGCCTCTGCTGCAAACGTGCAGGGAAACCTTCCCTTATCCTTGTTTCTATGGGCCTGAAGGGGGTTGCTAGGGGACCAGGCTGTGGTTGCTACAGGGCCAGGATGCAGTTGCTAGGGGACCACACTGCGGTTGCTAGGGGACCAGGATACTGAGGTCCCTCGTCCCAAGCATCCTGCTGCTCTGCCACCCCAGTGCTTGTCTTGCCCAGGATATTTTGCTGGTGCTGGGACAGGCAGCATGCCCTGAGGGCAACACAGGACCCACCACAGGGTACAGCCAGCCTGGGCCTGGAGGCAGATCTAGCTCACAGCCCTGTGTGTCCCTTCGGGGATGGACAGGGACAGTGCCCACCTGAAGCCACGTTGCCCAGGGTGCCTTTGCTCCCTCAGAGGCACCCAGAGCTGCTGAGCCAGGCACAGGAATCATCCCTGCGCTGCCCGACCTGCCCCGCTTCACCCCAGGAAGGGCAGACAGCTGGGGCTTGAGCTTGGGGAGCTCTGATCATCACACACGGCCCGGGGAAGCGAGCGCCATTCATGAGAGTGTAATAGCCAGAGACTCGCACTCCACATGGCCCTGGTGACAACACTCAGACAGCCTGCAGCCAGCCTGGGATGAGTCACAGCAGCAGCCCGGCAGCGCTGAGCTCCAAGCCATCTACTCCGCGATTAGAGCTGGGCAATTGATTGGCAGCCCCCTGGGGAGGGGCTCAGAGCTCTCTCCTTGGGCTCCATCCCAAGAGCCCTTTAACTCAGCCACGTGCTTGTCTCTGTCAGGGGAAGCAGCCCGGGCAGGGGCATCGGCATCGGCCCCCCCGGCTTGGGGCAGCCTCCTCAGAGGGGGTGGGGTCCCCATCACCCACACTGCCTGGCAGGAGGGACAGGAGCCTCCAGGACTGCCAATGCACAGCCAAGCAGAGTCACAGAGGACAGGATCCTCCTTAGATGGGAGAGACCCCAGCTACCAGCAGCCTGCAAACCACAGCACCATCTCCCTGCCTGTGTCCCTCCAGTAAACCAGGGAGAGAGGTGCAGCTGCACCCCAGCACCCCTGGGGCCGTGTCAGACAGCCCTAAGAGCAACCAGAGTGCACAGGTGAGCTACCCTGGGATGACTTACAGGAGGGCGATCACCAGGGCTCTCTGTGACGCCTCGCTGCTGTGTGCATGCTCCCCTGGGTCACCTCCAGAGCAGGGCAAGGGGCTGTGTGTGCTCAGCACTCTGCAGGGCTGACCTGAGACCTCCTGGGATGACAGTGAACCACAGAGCAGCATTCAAAGACCAGGCACCAGCCCCTGCCATGCTCTCACCCATCCTGAGGGTCGCTGGATTCCACAGAGCTGGATGGACCCAGCAAACATCACAGCCACCAGAACCCTGCCCACAGGCACCTGAGAGGGGATGCCTGGACCATACCCATCACCCTGAGCCCAGGAAGGGTTTGACCCTTCCCTAGACCACCCTGTTGTCACCCAGCTTCTGGGAGCAGAGGGTACAGGTGATGGAAGTGCTCAGACCCTGCCAAGGGCAGGATCCCCATCCAGACCCTCTTCCTGGGCAGGGTTCATCCTGCTGTGCTGGAAGACACAGAGCAGAGACACTGAAACTTTGGGCAGCTTCACATGCAGCACCCCCACACTGTGGTACCCATCAGGGTGCTGGAGTTTGCTCCATCCATCTTTCTGTGCCTTTCTGGCTGCCAGGGGCTGGGGGCAAAGGGGATGGGGGAGGGTTGGAGGGATGCCATGGCAGAGGGGCTGCAGGAGCCTCCCCTCCCCACAACCCAGCATTGGGCCCCCTTCTGCCCCCCCAAGGTCGGGGACTCTGCCCCGGACAACCCCCCTGGTCGGTGGTTCCCCACCCACCCTGTTTCATGCTGGAGGAACTGGTCAGAGTGCGGAGAAGGGGGTGAAGGACAGGGTGCCCATAGCCAGGCATGGCAGCTCAGCAGCTCCATGTCTCTCCGGGCAGCATCAGCCGGATGGTGGGCTGCATCCCTCCTTCCACCGGTTCCTTCCCTCCAGCCACCCCTCCCTCCCTCCATCCCCCCAGCCACCCCTCCTCGCACCCAGTCCCTCCTCTCCGTCCTTCCTTTCCTCCATCCACCCCTTCCCACCTTCCATTCGCTCCTCTCCCCATCCAGCCCTTCCCTCCCTCCATCTCCCCTTCAATCCCTCCCTCCATCCACCCCTTCACCCCGTCCGTCTCCCCCCTCCCGCCGTCCCTCCTGCCCGGATCCCGATGCCCCCGGCGCGGGGCTCCGGCGGCGCCGGTACCGCTGGGGCAGAACCCGCGGGGCTCCGGCTGGGGGCGAAGCGGCCGGTTCCCCGCCAGCTGCCGGGGTTCGGGTGCCCGGGGACTGCCGGACCCGCGGGCTCGGGGCGGGGGGCAAAGTTTGGCCCCGGCCCGGCCCCGCCGCGCTCACCTGGCCCCGCGCCGGCGGGCGGCCAGCGGGTGGACTCCAGCGATCCGTACCGGGGGGGCGTCCGGCTCCCCTCCATGCCGCAGCCCTGCCCGCGCCTCTCCGCGCCGCTCCGCCGGGGCAGGGGGGGCTCCCCCGCTCCGCGCCCGCCGCTCCGCGCCCTCTGCCGGCCGCCGCCCCCGCGACGGCGCCCGGCCCCCCCGGTTACCGCTGCCCCGGGCCCCCCCTTGCAGCATCACCCGGATTATCGCTGTACCGGGCCCCCACTGGGCTTTTATTGCCCTGGGTCCCTGTAGCAGCATCACCTGGGTTATTACCTGCCCCAGGTGCCCCCTCGCAGCATCACCTGGGTTATTACCTGCCCCAGGTGCCCCCTCGCAGCATCACCTGGGTTATTACCTGCCCCGGGTCCCCGTGGCAGCATCACCAGGGTCCTTACCTTCCTGGGGCTCGGGCACCGGCAGCACGGTGCCGGTTTAACCCATCCCGGCTGCTTCGCATCTCCGCAGCCACGCAAGTCGTGTCCCTGCCTGACACAGCCGGTGAGGGGTGGGAAAGGCTTCCCGGAGGGTGCGCCTTCCTGCTGTGCCCAGGGATGAGCAGGACAGCCTGGGGTGAGCTGGGGGTGAGCTGTGCCGGGCAGGGAAAGCGGCTTTTCCCTAAGGAAAAGCTCAACACCAAGCACTGAAGAAGGGTTCGATGGGATGTGCTGGCCCGAAATGCACAGGCTGGCTGGCAGCACCCAGGGCGACGGGCCTGAGCTGCCCCCTCCTCCCCCCGGCCCGGCCCCTCTGCGGGATGCGGCCGAGAGCGAAGGCTGGTCCCAGCGAGGACGGGGTGTGCAGGGTAACCCCCCCTCTCGCAGGGCTTCCACCTGCCGGCACCAGAAGCTGCGCTGAGCACTGCCAACCTGCTGCCCTGCCTGCGGACCTCAGCACCGCCTTCCCCAGCACACGCGGAGGGCACAGCGTCCTCTGCTAGGACACGTCTGCAGGTGGCACTGATGTCCCCACACCAGCCTTGTGCAAGAGCACAGGTCCCCGTCGGGGATGAGGCCGGCTCGGGGACACCCTCCCGCACGTCCTGGGAGGCGCTTCACGAAGTCGCTGGGCTGGAGGGCAGCAGGAGCAGCGGCAGCAGAGAGGTGAGGGCCCATCCTGGGGGAGCAGCTGCTGGGCTCTGCCCCCTCACCCTGCCACCCGGCTGTCCTGCCGCCGGCTGCGTTAAGCTACGGGTGAGCAAAGCATGGCACCCTGAGGGGTGGGTCTGGAGGACCAGCCCTGCAGAGAAACACCAGCCTGGGGTATCTGCCTCACTACTCTGCAGCGTCCTCCTCTCCAGCTGCTCCCCTCCCCAGTGAAAGGGGCTGCCATGCCTGTGAAACTGGAAATGGCATAAATCTGAGCAAAAGCTTGGAATTCCCATCCCCAAACCCAGAGAGGAGCTGCTGGCTTTCCATCTGATCCAGTGCTTTAAACCAGGACATGCACAATCTGGTGCTTTGGTCACTGAGGGTAACTGTGGCCTGTAAACACAATGAGGAGAAAAAATAAGTATATCCATTTAAAAAAGGGTGCGGGGTAAGACAAGACAGATGTGGGAGCTGCTTCTCTGGGTTAGAAATGCAGCAGCAGCACCTGGGAGACGATGAACCAGAGTGGCTGCAGCAGCGTCTGGCTCCAGCAGCCCTCCGGGACGCAGAGGCACCTGAGCCAGGCACAGCACAGAGCCTCTGCAGGACCCCCCTGCTGCGGGGTGTCCCCAAGAATGCAAAGTTTCACTACCCCAAGGACTCTCTCAGGAACACCCCGAGTTTTGTAAGGCAGCTGTGCTGTAATTCCAACCCCCAGGAGAGGCCCCGCTGCAGGACACGGCTGCTGCGGGATGCTGTGGGGTGGCTGTGGGGTGGCTGTGGGGTGGGAGGCAGGAATAGGCAGCTGGCTGCTCCTCAGCTCATTAAATGAGCATCACTGCAGTTGTGAGCCGGGGCCTGAAGTGACTCGCTGTGCTGTGAGGGCTCCACCGTGCAGAGAGAACAAACCTGTGAATCACAGAATCACAGAATCACAGAATCACAGAATCTTAGGGGTTGGAAGGGACCTCAAGAGATCTTCGGGTCCAACCCCCCTGCCAAAGCAGGCTCCCTATCTCATATTACATAGATAGGCGTCCAGACGAGACTTGAATATCTCCAGAGAAGGAGACTCCACCACCTCCCTGGGCAGCCTATTCCAGTGCTCTGTCACCCTCACTGTGAAAAAGTTCTTCCGCATGTTGGTGCGGAACTTCCTGTGCTCCAGCTTACAGCCATTGCCCCTAGTCCTGTCCCCACTGACCACTGAAAAGGGGCTGGCCAATTCCCCCTGCCACCCATGTCTAAGATACTTGTAAACACTAATTAGGTCCCCCCTAAGTCTTCTTTTTTCCAGGCTGAACAGACCCAGCTCACTCAACCTTTCCTCATAGGGGAGATGTTCCAGACCCCTAATCATCTTTGTCGCTCTTCTCTGGACTCTCTCCAGAAGGTCCCTGTCTCTTCTATACCAGGGAGCCCAGAACTGGACACAGTATTCCAGGTGGGGCCTGACCAATGCAGAGTAGAGGGGGAGGATCACCTCCTTCGACCTGCTGGACACACTCTTCCTGATGCATCCCAGGATCCCATTGGCTCTCTTGGCCACCAGGGCACACTGCTGGCTCATAGCCAACCTGTCATCAACCAGGACCCCCAGGTCCTTCTCCATAGAGCTCTTCTCCAACAGGTCATCCCCCAGCCTGTACTGATACAGTCGGTTATTCCTCCCCAGGTGCAAGACTTTACACTTGCTTTTGTTGAATTTCATTAGATTTCTCCCTGCCCAGCTCTCCAGTCTGTCCAGGTCTCGCTGGATGGCAGCGCAGTGTTCCTGCGTGTCAGCCACTCCTCCCAGTTTTGTATCATCGGCATACTTGCTGAGGGTGGATGCTATTCCCTCATCAAGGTCGTCAATGAAGATATTAAACAGGACTGGACCCAACACTGAGCCCTGGGGAACACCGCTAGTCACAGGCCTCCATTTCACCCTGCCACGGGATCAGTGTTGGCAGGAGCAGCCCGAGCTGCTGCGGGCTGCCACGGAGCCCAACGCCTTCTGCACGCTCACTCAGCTCTTCTCAGAGGTGTGGGATTAAACCAGGAGGCATTTCAAACTGCACCACTCTCCCTGAACGTGTCCATGGGGTTCAGAACTCTAACACCTATCTGATTATCACAGTGCAGCTTGGGGCTGTACCTGAGACCCTCCCTGTTCGCAGGGGCTGAGCACAATCAAACACCCCTGGCCAGAAGCAGGCAGGAGCTGGGGAGTCACCCCGCGGCTCTGCCAGGCGGCTGTAGCGTCACCCCTCCGATGGGCTGCACAAGCACCTCCCATGCCAAGGTTTCCCTTGGCGGTGACAGCAGCTGACTGTGCTGAGGCAGACGAAGGGAGCCCGCAGAGCCGTGTGATCGCGTCAGGCGGGGGCAGTCCCTCCCAGCCGGAGGCACAGACACGGTTTACACCGTTCCAGCTACCTCTGCAGCGTTCCTCTCACACGGGGCTCCAGGGCTGTGCTCAGGCATGGTGCTCAGGACTGAAAGGCAGGTACTCTGTCAGCAAGTAATTAGAGCTCCTGAGGTATTGAACGATAATAAGGCTGGGATGAGTTCTTGACACTTAAATTGTTCTCAACTTGAGTCTGGATTTCTGGGAGAGGGTAACACCTTCATAAAAAGTTCCAGTTATTTTTGGCACGAGGGCAATTCTATCTATAGAGTCATTCTAGTGGAGTATTGTGCATGGTGCAGTGACTTGTGCCAGGAAAAGGGAGCACTAATTGCCCTGAAAGCATCTGATGTACTGATCATCTGGAATCCATGCCCACAGAGAAAGATCATCTCCGACAGCACTGCCTCTCCTCACCTCCAACCACTTCCTACCAGTCCAGAACACAGCAGGGTGACAGGCAGCAACACCACTTACACATCACACACTAAATACACATCTAAATAAACACTCTGCATTCTGCAGCTGTCACACAGCTTGTAGAACACGAGCACGGTGTTACTGAAGTGTTTCCCTCTGCAAAGGAACGATGTAGGAAGCACCTCAGAAACCTAAGAAGCTTTTGATGGCAGCTGAAGGGACTGTGAGGCCCAAAGCTCCCCCCAGCCCCCTTTCAGGTCCCACCCAGATCTTCTAGTGAGATCAGGCCAATCCTTCCTTCGTGAGCTGATCTGACCTTTCCAGGAGGTGTTGGAATCTCTGTGTTTCTGAGGTGAGACGAAGCAGATGGAGCAGCCTGAGGATCCTTCTGGGCTCAGCAGGTCCTGTCCAGGGCCAGATTTAGTTCTGACCAGGAAATGTGACCGGAGAGCTGCCCTCAGGCCAAGCTGACCCGGGAGGATCACCAGCTTCACCCCCACCAACTCCCTGCTGAACCAGTATCAGCTGACAGGAGTTCCCAGCCCAGAGGAGCTGCTGGGATGAGGAGGGCAGCCTGCTTCCTGGACGCCCCGTCCCTGGGAGCCACCCTAGGCAAACACACACACAAAGTCCACAGGCTGAGTTCCGACAGGCACACACTCTGAGCTGGCACAGGAGGTTCTTTCCCCAACAGACACCGATGCAGAAGCACTTAAACCCCCAAGACAAGACCATCTGTGGCAAAACCTGACCTTACAAACCAAAGCACAGCAAAGGAACCATTTGTTTTATTCACACCCCTAATTCATCAAAGGGAGTTCACAGGCACAGCACCCTGAAAAAGCTCAGCGTGCTGTTTGCATTACAACCTTTGTCATTCAGCTGTGTCAAAGTACAGGTCACAGCTTTTGCTCACAGTTTCCACAGCTCTGAGGAGCACGAATCTTACTCAGGTTTGCTTTTCTGACTGAAAGCTTAGCTGCTTTCATTTCAGCAGACGTGTACCTGAAAAACCTTGGTCTGGTTTTGGAAGCAAAATCGTTAAGTTAAAAAGGAAAAATTACTATGCTATAAATTAATAACATTAAAATATTTCTATTTTTTTAAAATAACCCCCTGTCCTGTGGGATATGTACTGTGTGTATTTTGCACTGTAGAATTAACGGTCATTTTGGGCATCATCATACCCCATTACCACTCTGCTCCCTACACCCAAGTACAGATTAGTTGATCCCAAGCTGTTGGGAGCGACTCTTACTGAAGCTTTCATCCTCCATGGCTTTCACCAGCCAGTCCCTCTCGTTCTCCTCCTCAGAGTCACTCATGTCACTGGAATCAGCAGCCAGGAGACGAGAGTAATTGATTTTTTTCTGCCGTGGCAGTTTGGATTGGATGATGGAGAAGAGGAAGAGCCACAGCACCAGGGCCACGCTGAACGCCCTGTACAGAACGGCCAGCCCAAAGTACTTAACGACAAATCCTCCTGCAAAGCTGCCCAAGCTGGCCCCTCCACCCTGGCAGAGGTCCTGGAGAAGAGCTTGCAGGGACCTCTCGGTGCCTGGAGTGGCAATGTCCTCCACCGTCATGTTCACCACCCACCACAGAGCACCGTGGCTGAAGGCAGACAGGAGCTGGACGGGGAGGACAGACCACGCAGTCCACAGGAAGGAGTAGCACAGCAGCTGCACGGCCAGGAGGCTGAGGCTGACCGCAACGATCCTGCTGCTTGAGAAGGTGCTCAGCAGCTTGGCTTTGAAGGGGTAAAGCAGAATTTCTGCAAGCAGCCCGATGGCCACAGAGAGCCCCATGTACAGCTCACTGCTGCCCCGGTCCTGCAGCTGCCAGAAGAGAAAGTTGTGCGGCGCAGAGGCGGCCGCGCCGGTGAGGAAGACGGTGATGGCAGAGAGGATGGCCCGGCCATCGCCGCACAGCAGGGACAGCGCCTTGGCCCTCCTGTTGGCACGGTCAGCTTTCCTGGGAACGTGGACAGGGAAAAAGACGCTGACAAGCAGCGAGAGGGTTATCAGAAGAGCGTAGCCATAGAAATGGACAGCCAGGCGGCTGACTGTACCGCTGAGGAAGCAATCCAGCTGATCCACCAGCGCAGCAATGCCGCAGGCGCCCGCAGATGCACCCAGGTAGCTCCAGACCCACAGCCTGCCGTACCGGTCGGTCGCATCCACAAAGTCCAGGTACTCGTAGAGACTCTCATCCACTGCCCACTCGAGGGAAGTAGCCAGCAGCTCCCAGAGCACCACAGCTCCCAGAACCATGAGGAAAACCTGGTGCTCCCTGTCCCAGAAGAGGTTCCGCGCGGCCTCGAAGCTGGCATCTTCAGCGTCCCTCAGGCGGTCCGAAGCGTTTCTGGACACGGAAGCATCTCCAGCAGCAGGAAGAGTTGTTTGAGACAAAGAGAGCTCGTGACTGGCAGTGGGATAAAGGCTTTCCTCAGCGCTGCCGTCAAGATCTGCTGCAGCAGAGCCCGGGCTGCCCGTTTCCTCCTGCAGCCTGTGCAGGGGGGGTCTGTAGGCCGCTGGCACTCGAGTCTCTCCCATCTCCCGGCTCACCGTTGCTCCAGAAGCTGTCCAGCCGGAGGGGCCGTCTGTGCGGCCATTCCTCGTTGTACCCCCTCGGCCAGCCCCGCTGCCCCTTCCCTCGGGCGTGTCCGCGGGGCCAGACGGGCCCCGGGGCCCTGCCGCGGGTACTGCTGGCCTTCCCCCCGCTGCCGCAAGCCCGGCAGCCGCCGGCGTCGCTTCTCTCGACGTGTCGCCGGTGCTCGTGACGGCCCTGAAGGCGGCGGGGCCGCTCCTGCCCAGGCCGGGCGCGGCGGGGCCGGCCCCTCGGCCCGCCGGCTGCTGGCTGGCATTACAGGGCCGGTACCCCGCGTCCCGCTGCGCGGGCGGCACCAGCGTGAGCAGCAGCGCGGCCCCCGCCGAGCCCAGCAAGGAGCCGGCGACCAGGAGGCGCCTGGCGCGGCGGCCGCGGGGGCAGCAGCAGCACAGCGGGGCGCGGAGGGCGGCCGCCAGCTGCCCGGCCCCGGCCACGACGCCCACCAGCGCGGCCGGCAGCCCCAGGTGCCGCAGGTAGAGCGCCAGGAACGGGGCGGCGCAGGCCCGGCCGGCGGCCTGCAGGAGGCGGAAGAGGCCGGAGAGCGCCAGGGCCCGGCCGACGTCCCACTGCTCGCTCATGGCGCCGCCGCATGCTCCTCCCGCGGCTCCCCCGGGGCTGCCCGCGCCCTCCCCGGGCCGCGCTGACCGCCGGCCCGGCCCGCACCTGCCGCCGCCCGCGGGGCCGCGCCCGCCCCGTTGCCAGGCAGCGGGCGCGCGGCACCGCCTCCCCGGCCCGCGGCCGCCCCCGCCGCCCGGCCCGGGGCCTCAGCGCGCTGCGGGGCAGAGGCCGGCGGAGCCCGCCTGTGCCCGGGGGGCGCCGCGAGTTCGGCCAAGGGCCGGGGGGAGCTCCGAGCTCTCTCTGGAAAGGGAGCAGGCGGCCCCGGCGGGGGAAGGGGCCACCGCCGCGGGCAAAGCACCAGGGCTGCCCCGCTCTGCCGGCTCGTTCCCCACCCGCCCCAGACGTTCGACCTCCGCCCGGGCTGCCTGTGGTGCTTGGTCGGGGGTTGTTTAATTGGCAAACCTTCCGCCAGAGATCAGCTCGGACACCGTTACAAATAACTTATTAAACCATCCGCATCATTTACAACTGTACAGAGAAACCCCGGGCGCCCCAGGCCGTGCTGCCCAGCAGCGCACGGGCTCTGGCCCTGTGAGCACGTGAGGCCCCAGGGGGGTGGAAGAACCACCCCCTGAGCCCCCCAATACCCTCTGTAGCAGCTCTCAGGTGCAAACCACCCAAGCAGGCGTTTCCTGGCTGGCTTCTGAGCTTCATGGCTAACATCAGCTTTCCTTCAGGGCCAGAATGTTTCCTGCCCAGGTCTGGCACTGCGGGAGCATCAAACGTCTCTGGCCTGTGAGGTGAAAGGCAGCACCTTGGGCTCCTTGTGCCAGCAGGAGCAGAAGTGACTTTCCACCGGTGCTGGGCAGACCTGGCACGGGCAGGACAGGGGGGCTGGGTTTGTCCCCAGCCATGGGGATTAACAGGGTTTTGTTAATGCCACTGCAGCTGGGTCAGCGTCACGCCGTAGCACGGAGCTGTCTCCAGGGACTCCCCAGAGGTGGAAAGCGATCCAAGCAAGCACTCCTGAGTGAAAGCAACCCAGGTAACAAGTAACCTGGGAGCCAAGAGAATAAAGAAGTGATAGTGTCAAATAAGGAATGCCCTCAGATCCCCTCCAGTGTGGATTTAGGGAAGACTCCCTGGAGAAGCCCCAGAAACCACAGGTCGCATTCAGAAAGTCAATAAATACACACTGTGTTTCTTCCATTCTCCCAGCCAGCCACAAGCTGGAGTGGAGACAGGGACCTCATCATCCCTAGTGCTGGGTTAGCCTCAGCCTGGCTGGAAGCAGGAGCTGTGCTGTCCCTGCTCAGCCTGCCTCATCTGCAAACCAGGCAGGGTTTCTACACCGTGGTGGCAGCAGAGGAACAGAACAGAGAAGTCTTGCAGCCATCCTGCTCATCCATCATTCTTGGGAGCACTACTCCCCTTGTGCATCTCTTACCCACACACCAGACCAGACCAAGACTGCAAGGTGACTGGGATGCAGGGGCATTGCTGGCTGCAGCTGCTCCTGGGGTGTAGGTGGTTGTTCCTGGGATGTATGACCTGAGGGATGCACCCAGCGCTCGGGAGGCTCCAGATGTGGAGAGGTCACATAGCAAAGCCACAGCAACACCCGAGGTGGACTCAAAGGTACAGCTCAGACCTCAAAGAGCTGTTGTGCAGCCTTCAGTGCCTGCTCAGAGGCGGTCTCCTCTTTGAGCAGATCTGTACCCTTCTCAGCAGATCCCAGAGTGCTGCCCAGGCAGCCTGAGCTGCTCTTCCTGTGTTCATCCCTGCCAAGCACCGCACGGGATGTCCCCTGTCCCTGCTCCACACCCTTCATCCTTAATGTCTGTGGCCCCTTTGAAACAACAGCAGGTTTTCCACACACCTCCATAGGAGCTGTACTAAACACACACGCTCTCCTGGCTGTGGTCAGGCTTACAAGGAGGTTTCCTAACCCAGCCAGAGAAGTAATTGCTGTTTTACCCACACACATCACCCTGTGCCATGGTTTAGTAAGTGCTGAATGTGTTAGGGGGATGGTTGGATCTTGGAGGCCTTTTCCAGCCTTAATGATTCTGTGATTCTGATCCTGTAATGAAGAGTTTGCTGTGCCCTGTCTCCTGCCAGGCTGCGAGACACCAAGGCAGTAAATGCCACCCACAGCAGCTGCTCTGAGAGCCACGAGCACAGCAAGCACCAGCACCTCAGCTGCGCCTTCCCCAGCCTGCCAGAAACGAAGCAGCTCAAAGGTTTTCCCTGACTTGTGCAAAAGGTTGAAACTCAGTCCTCCAGCCAGGCTCTGCCCCTGGGCAAGGGGTGTCACCCGTGGTCAGCACTGTCCTGCAGCTCCCTCAGCCCTATCCACCTCTGCTCCTGCAGCGCCTTAGCCGCTGCATCACCAGTCGGTGGCTGTTAGTGTGTCTTCTCTCTCCACCTCCTCCATGATGACCCAATGTCACATCTCTCACACCGGCCTTTTCTCCTTTCCTTCACTGGATGACGCCTGCAAAGGTGTTGATGGGCAGCAGCAGAGACTTGGGCATGTATTTCACAAGCCCCACGTCTTCTGTCTCATGCTGGTTGAATCTCATGGTCCTTGTCCTCTGCAGGCAGTAGCTGGGCTCCAGGCAAGGAGACACCTCCACACTGCAAGAGCACAAGAGACTATTTACTGCACGAGCCAGTCCACCCTTGAGGGCTCAGACTGAGCTCAGACCAAACACCAGCTCTCTCCCTGAGGGGTGGGCTGTCATACTGAGACCTTCACCTGCTTTTGTGCTTTTCCAGCTGGTTCTGGCTGGAACGATGAGCTGGTGGGTGTTAGTGTTTGACCACAAACCTGCTGAGCTTAGCCCAGCTCAGTTCTATTCCCAGAAATTCACGTTTTATGTATTCTGCACGTGGCCCTTGAACCACCTGTCTGTCTGCTTCAGGCACTGCAGCTGCCACAGCCACATCCATCCCTGCTGCTTGCAGGGGGCTGAATTCTCTCCCCCTGCCCCCTGAGAGACCCCAGTGAGGGATGCAGCCAGCAGAGGGGACATCAGCTCCATGGCGTAATTTAGGAGACCTAGGATCTCAGGCTGTCCCTGGAGGTACCTATCCTTCCACTGTCTAATGACAGCACCTTACATGAAATGGAAAAGCCATTTTGTTTCTTACACCATCACCTGGAAACACAAAGGTTGGGGAGCACCCCTCTGCCCTGCCTTCCCCAGAGAAGCAATGTATTTGCCCCTGGGTCTTTGGTCATGTATGAGGATGGGGAGTAGGACTCCCTGTGGAACAGCTATCCCACCTTTGGGACCCTTCCAGGGAGGAGCACAAGGTCACAGCAAGATGCACAGAGCCCAGCATGCTCACCTGATCACATTCCTGTAGGCTCTTCTGCTGTCCTTGTCCAGACACACCGTGAAGGGCCTCTGCTCTGTGCTTCTGATTTTGATGTTGCGTGTTTTCAACCTGTTTGCCACAGCCTGGGTTGAGAGAGAAGGAAGAGCCCTGTGAGCACCCCAGTTCCCTTCCCTTGGCTGTGTGGTGACGGGTGGTGTGTGCGCACCAGGTGTGAAAGGGACAAACGAGGATGTTTCTCTTGTCTTTTAACCATAGGTGTGACACAAGGGGACTTCCTTCAGGAGGGAAGAGTCCTGTAATCACAGCCTGGTCAGACTCCCAGACTGGCAGTGCCTGCATGGTCACAGTTTGGGATGTCTGATGTGGGGCACCATCTGCTCTCCAGCGCTGTGGTGCATCTTGGTGGGCACCATGGACTGCAGGACCTTGGCATTTCCAAAAGCCAGGTGAAAACAAGCAAGAGTGGGCTGGCCAGATAAAAATACCAGCTGAGAGACTGGAGGCTCTGGGGCCCAAATGACAAAGGCATAACAATACTAAATGCCACCCAAATTACAGCTGCACACTCCCATTGGGCAGCATGTCCTCTGGGGTCTACTTGAGCTCCCATGTAACACAGAAAGGACAGGAGCCCAGGTTTTCAATCCCATCTCTTGTGTATTCACCTTCCTGCATAGGTAATTAGATTCAGTGAAGCTCCTGCTTCCTGTTTGTGCTCTGTTAAAGCATTTCCCCAGTGGCCTCTCTCCGTGCAGGGCCTGGGGAGGGCAGTGCAGCTGGAGATGTGGAGCTAATGGAATCGATCGCAAACCTACAGTTCCTCTTGGTACCCAAGTGGAGCTGTGATGGCTGGGGCCAAGCCTTATTGCTCCACTTCATCCCTGGGGGCACAGAATCACCCCAGCAGCACCTCAGTCCTTCAGGGTCTCCTGAGACTGGACTCAATGTGGCACTGAGCAGCAGGGATGGCATTTGGGGTCATGGCTCAAAACCCTGGGCTCTTCCAAGGAAAGGAACTGCAGATCCTCCCTGAGCAGGACGGCCCCAAAGCCTTCTCCTCCCCACAGACAGTTCCCCCTTTAAACACCCTTGCAGGGGATTCCCACGTGTTGGCTGCTCCAAGGCTGTGAGCATCCACATCCACTCACCGAGAAGGATCGTCCCGACAAGTTGTTGATCCTGATGATTTCAGTGATGTTCACACTCAGACACACCAGCTCTGCAACAGAAGCAGCATGTTAAGCCTTGGACCGTGGCACACCTCAGCTCTTGGAGTGGGCAGTGCACTGCCAGGGGTCTGTGGGATACACAGGACAGCAGAAAAGGACTTCACAAGCTCCATGGGCTAAGGGCTTGCGTGGGATCGTGCTCAGGGTAGAAAGCTCAGAGGCCATGCTAAGGGCAAGGTGAAGGAGGAAGGCTGCAGCTGCCAGTCCCAGATTATAGTTATGCCAAACCCCATGTTACAGGGAGCCCCAGGCTGGAGGAAAGCACACAGCCACAGTTGTGATGGCCCCAGTATGTGCACGTCACTGACTCAGCTCCCACAGAGCAGGCACCAGATACTATGGTCAGATTTACTCCACTGAGCAGCAGAAGGCTCAGCAAACCATCCTTGCAAGGCCTCAAGCAGTAGGAACCCACCTTCAGCCTCGTTGGCTGGGATGGCTTTCATCACCAGCCCTGTGGAGCGCAGGGACATCGCCAGCTCCTTCTCCCGGTCACTCACCACAACCTGCAGGAAAGGCACTGTTACTCACCCTGCCAGGGGGCTGGACATGGAGCGGGCTGGGGACATGCTGGGGTAGCTAACAAGCTTTTCAAATTCACCATGATCCCTCTGTCGTCTCCTGGAGCGCAGGGAAGGAGGGACAGAGCACTCCTTTCTGGGAGATCCACGCCTTGCTGGGGGTACCCGTGGACAGAGGCATTTTGGGCTGCCCAGAGCCCCCCTTACCTTTCTGTAAGTCACTGTGAGATCTATGCCAGGGCCATCCAGAGCCATTTTCTTCTTAGTCACGCTTAAGTCTATGAGGAGGCAATTGGGTAGGATTGAGATTTCACTCTAGCCACCTGTCTGTGGTCAGCAGAGAGGGGTCGTGCCATGGGATGAGCCACCCCATCTGTGACAGAGCACTGAGAGCTAGCACAACACCCTCACTCCCCTCCTATGGGAGCTGAGGCTTCGTGCTCTGTGGGGGTCCAGTGAGTCAGACTCACTCGAGGGGATGTGCCCAACAGCAATGGCACAGGGCACCCAGTGGACAGGACACTGAGGTGCATCAATGGAAGGGCTGTAATGATCCAGCCTTGGAGCACCCCTGTCCCATCACTGGCAACTCAAGGAAGAGGAATTTCTAACAGGGAAAACATGGTGAAGGAGATGGCTGTAAAGCCTGGCTGGTTTCCTCAGCAAGAATAGGGGGCTGGCCCAACCCCAGAGTCGTGGAGCCACCCACGGCCACCCCACAAAACCTGCTGCAGGCCAGGAGCCAGGGACCAGACTGTCTGTCACTGAGCCTGGTGTCCTGTGCCTGGGAGGGAGCTGGAGATGTGCCAGGAGGTTTCCTGCTCAGTGGGAAGCAAGAGACGCTGCCCCATGGCAGGGAGGCAGGGACAGGCTGAGTTCCTGGGGGGCTGTGGACCCCCCCCCCCCCCGATAGCTCAGCTGGGGGATGTACACACACCTCTGTGGGAGATGCTGTCCTGCACCTGGGTGCACAGCTCGGTGAGGAACACGTCCTCAGCTGGCTCCTGCGCCGGGTCATTGAAGAAGATCTGAAAGAGAGGACAGTCCCTGAGAACAGCCCCTCCTCCGGCACGCCGTGACGTCACACCGAGCTGGTGACGTCACACCGAGCTGGTAACGTCACACCGAGCTGGTTCTCCACCACACCATCAGAGGGACTCTCCGGCCCCATCCCAGCAGCCTGTGGGGTGGAGAGAACCGCGTTTGCCCTGCCTTGGGAAGCCCAGGCAGCCCTGCCGCTGGGTGTCACTGCACGATGGGGACGGGGCTCTGCCCGGCAGCGCCCAGACGCGGCCGGGGTGCAGGGGAGCAGCACCCCAGGCCTGGCTCAGGTGCTGCCTGGGCTCCCAGGCACACAGCGTCCGCCCGATGCACCGACATCAACCGGTCTCTGCAAGTCTATTCATTATTCTCTTTCCTCCTGGGCTTGTTTTGAGCGAAGTGTCAAGCCAAGGACCTGGAGAACCTCTGCTAGCCACTCCTGGCCCCACGTCCAACCACTGAGCCCTCACTTCCAAGAAAGCTCTCTGGAGCCAAAGAGGAACAGGGTGGTCGTGACCAAAAAGACGAAGCAGGCTTGGTGTTTCCAGATGAAGCAGCATCAAGCCCTGGGTGACAACTCGGCAGGTTAGGCGCCTCTATCTGAAAACCACATCTGGAGTCAGTTCCTCTTCCCCTGCTCGAGTCACCCACTCTCTGACTCGAGTCACCCACTCTCTGACTCGAGTCACCCACTCTCTGACTCGCTTCTGATTTTTGTTTTGGAGGAGAAATGAGTGGAGTAAAAATTCACCCAGAACCCAAAATCCCCGGCCACACAAGCTGAGGACCAGGTGCTCCGAGGGGTTACAAGCCCCAGTCCTGGGGATGCTCTACCCATCATGACCAAAGCTCTCCAGCCCTTTGCAAAGCATCTGCCCGTTTCCTCCTGTACCATCTGGTCCTCTGCAGCAGTGGGGTACCACGCTGGGCACAGGTGGACTGAGGGGAGACACATGAAGGGAGGTACGAGCATCAGTGCCAGATGAAGCTTTGAAGGGGGAAACTGCTGGAGGAGCAGAGGAGGAGGGAGGGGGCTGGTGTTACATGGCTGAGTACAGGAGGTGTTTTGCTCTGGTACCAAATGCCAGCTCTCACTCTGATGCTGCTTCAGAGAAAAGCTGGCAGGAAATAAATAAAACGGTGTTTCAGGAAACCCTGCAAAGCCCCTGCAAAGCAGGGGAAGGTTCTGGCAAAGCCACTCAGAAAACTCAGCATCTGAAGCAGCAGAAGGGCATAGAGCTCCTGGGCAAACCCCATCCAGCGGAGCAGGAGAGCTGTGTCCTTATGGGTGATTCCAAGGTTGGCTTTGCTGACCTGTGTGATACCGAAACAACCTCCCTGGGATCACTGACTCAGCTGGGTTGTGCTCCAGGGAGTTGAGAGATCCAGGAGCCTGGCACGGAGTGGGTGGGATGTGGAGCAGGGAGATCTGGGCTGAGGTCTGCCAGAAGCCCCCACACTGCATTGGCTTTGCCCAGCTCTGCCAGCAGCAGGGCTCCACGGGCCCGGGAAGGCGCCAGGGACGTGGTACCCACCTTCACAGCATAGACCTGGAAGCAGACGGGCTGGGTGCCCATGCGGACGTAGTAGGCGATGACGTCGGTGATGAACAGGTCGGTCACGAGGTGCTTGCTGGGAGAGGAAGGCTGGGGAAGCAAATCACACTATGGATCAGCCACAGTCACTTCTCACAAACACTACCACAAACCCTCAGCCTTCCCAGATAACCAGGGGGCTGAATGAGCTGTCAGCAGGGCAGCACTGAACTGCTCAAAGTGAATGGCAGAGGCGAAGGTTTTTGCCCACCTATCAACCGATTTGAAGGCCAACGGTGGTGGCTTAAACTGCCAGGAAATGATAGTGGGGCTATTTCAGCAAATGCCTCATTTACATTTGCTTTCTTGAAATCTTCCATTTCCTGTCCCTTGGCCAAAAAAACCCACCACAGCATCTGGGTTTTGTGGGCTGGGGCAGTCTCAGCCGCATGTGCCTTCCTGCCCAGCCCGGGGGCGTTTGCAGGGAGGGAACCTCTACAGGGGTCGTGGAGGAGCCCTGCAGAGCTGGAGCTCATCCTCAGGTACCATGGATGTGTTTGGGAAACTGCCCGGGCTAAGGAGGTGGGAAGGTCCCTCGTACCATGGTGGCCAGCTTGGGGATCATGTGGCTCAGCGTGTGGATGTTGCTCTCGTACCACGGGTCGGCTCTGCCCAGGTATGTGGCCACCTCACAGAGCTCCTCTTGGTCCTGGGGGAGACAGACACAGCTCAGAGCACGGCTCCAAACACCAGGAGCCAGGGAGGAGGCAGGGATGCTGGGGCACCAGCGCCCCGTGAGCAGCTCCCTCATCTGCCCCCTTCTCTTCTTGGTCCAGAAAAGATGGCAAAACGTTTCTTGCAGTGCTTGTTTAGCTCTAGAACAACAATTAAGTGAAGAATGGACAGAAGAAATAGTGATTTTTGTAAGGGCACACTTATGGGGACTCACAGCCAGCTCGGGGCCAGCTTGGAATATTGTGAGAAGTGGAACTGTTGATGTGTTGCTCTCAAGGCGTCAGAGGGGAAGAGATGTGTCCCAGATAAACTGCAAGGTACCCACTTGCAGAACTAAAACTGGGGCCACGACCAAGTCCTCAGCAAGGGGTGACCACTTCCCCTAAGCGTCTGGGGGTGGTGATAAGGCACCAGCCCTTGGGTAAAGCTCCCTCAGTAGCTGGGGCAGGGAAGCAAAACTGAATGTCGCTCCTCATCGCAGGGTGGTGGCAGCAACCTGAATGTCTCTGGGGCCGATGGATTCCCAGAGCCAAGCTGTAAACTGAGCCCAGCCTTGGCTCCTGTCCCCCTTGTCCTAGGAAGAAGGCGCTGACGGAGTGAATTCCCGTGGCCCCCTGCTCCTCCTCCAAACCCAGGTACTCACCGTGCTGCCCGAGGTGCTTGGCTGCCCCGTCACCACCGGGATGTAGTAGAACTGCAGGTTCAGCCTGGGGGTCAGGAAAACTCGCCGTGTTTCTCGTTTCCTTGAAGTGGAGAAACAAATAGCCATGTCAGGAGGGGAAGGGGGAAGAACATGGCCCTTGGCCAGGGCCGGGCAGTGCCAGGAGACCAGAGCTGCTCTGCCCTCCCTGCACGCCTCTGCCCAGTCTGGCAGGACAGCAGCAGTGCCTCTGGCTTCCCAAACCGAGCAAGGGGGGTGGGTAGGGGAGGTCCCGCAGACAGGGTCTCGCCTGGGACCGGAGGTGTCCCCCCACACTGAGCTCTGCTCCCGAGTGCTGCCTGCACTGTGACCCAGCCCCAGCCTGTGCTGCTCTCCTGGTCCACGTGAGCTGGCTGGGCAGCTGGAAAACAGCTTTTCTTGAGGGTTTTTTTCCCTCAAAAACCCACCATGCCTCATTTCCTCCAGGAAAACATCGTGCCTTGTTTGCTGTTCATTTACCCCATCCCATGGACAGAAGGGGCACACTCCCTGTGTGTGTTTGGGCAACAGGAATAAATGATGCCATGCAGCCAGGGAAGAGATGCACTGGGGTGCAAAACCCCTGCGTCCCACCCTGTCTCAGGTCACACTGGAGCCTGAACCCACCCTTCAGCTTCGACGGGCTGAAGAGCAAGCCCCCGCTCTGCCCTCCCCTTCCCCAAGCCCCCAGAACCAAAGGGTGGCTGGTTACCTCAAGGAGTGGTAGGCTTGTGCCAGGCGCCCCAGGATCCGGTCGTCCCCCAGCAGCACGATGCGAGCGGTGTGGAGCCTCTGGAGCGGCGCCGCCGACTCCGGGGGGATGCCCGCTCTCCTCTGGGGCTTCAGCGGGGGCTTCACCGCGGGACCGTTGCAGCCGGGCTGCAGGAAAGCCATGCTCTCCAAGGGCGATGACTTCTTCTTGATGCCGCCCTTCCTCTGGAGCCGGGCTTGGTCGGTCTCGGTGCCGCACGGGGCGGGCGGCTCCTCGGCTGCGGCGGGCAGGTCCCGCTCGATGCCGCTGTCGGTGGAGAGCACGGAGAAGCGGCTCTGCTCGCAGCACTCGCACTCCGAGATGATGTCCTGGATCTCGAAGGTCTCCAGGTCCTGGCTCAGGCAGTCAGGCTCGCAGCTCTGCGACAGCGGGCGGACGAACAGCACCAGCTCCTTCCCTGCGGGCAGAAGGGAGCTCGAGGAGGGGAGCAGCGCCCGGCGCCGGCGGAGCCCCGCTCCTGCCCCGGGGGAGCCCCGCTCCTGCCCCGGGGGAGCCCCGCTCCTGCCCCGGGGGAGCCCCGCTCCCGCCCCGGCTCCCCTCTTCAGTGCAGACCAGACGGCCAGTCCCTCCTCGTCTGGGTCAGTCTTTCACTCCCTTTCACGCTGCACCAGCACTACTCAAACAGGCCCTTGGGGCACCTCCTGCTGCAGGTGGCCCCCAGCCCCCAGCCCCATCTCCTCCTCCCCTCTGCCCACTAACCCCCGGCCCGACCCCGACACCCCTCAAGAAGGAGGGCTGGTGCAGGAGCCTCCACAAGCTTGGCGCTCACACGACAGTTGTGGAACTCGCTGCCCAGGATTTGGGGATAAATGACGTGTTTTGCAGGAGCTTCCCAGGCTCAGGCACCATCCCAACCCGCCCCAGCACTCACAGAGCTGGTCGCCTTGGGTCCAGAGGTGGAAGCTGATGCTGGGGTTGGGCAGAGGGGTACCCTGCGGCTCTGCCAGGGGGGCGCTGCCTGTGGGAAACAGGGATGCCTGTAACACACAGGAGCAGGCGGTTTCCTGCTCGTGTGCTTGAACCCAGACGGGTGCTGGGCTTCAGGTGCTGGCCGGGGTATCCCGTGCCGAGCCCCAGGGGCTCTCCTGCCCTGGGTGCCTTCTGGCCAGGCGTGAGGCTGGGGTCACAGACTGCTGCTCTCACAGCCATAAGGAGGTTCCCTAGCACAGGGAAACTGAGGCACAGGCAAGTGCAGGGCCTTGCTTTGCTGCAGGCAGCAGAGGGTTGGCAGCATAAATAAAACATTCTTCTAGCACTGGGCCTCCAATGGACACGTCAGGACCCCCCTTGGTGATCTCAGCTGAGATGCCAGGAAGGTCTCTGATCCTACTATTGCTGGCAAGTTTTAACCCATTATGGCTCTGTGAGAAGCAGTGAGATGATGTAATAGCTCACTGCCACCAAAAGGAGATGCTCCCAGTCTTCCCTCTGCACCACTGGCTGTCCTCTCCATGTCTTCCACTGGGCCAGTCTCCAGCTCTTTTAGGGGGGTGGAATTTGGGTGCAGGGAGTAGCCAGAGGAGGGAAACATGACCCCACTTTCCTCTGGTGCACCCCGGGGTTGTGTGAGGAGCTGTGATGGACAGGGACCTTTGTTACAGCCTGTGCAGCATGGATGGCACCAGGCTGGAACAGAGCGATGCCAGGGATAGCGATGGAAGCACCACCGTCCACCACATTAGCACAGGGGGGTTTCAGGGAGCAGTGCACAGCGTCTCCCTTGTCCAAGCCACCACAGGATGTGTCTTACCACTGGCACATATAGTTTGCCACCCCCCACATCAGGTCACTGCAAGGAGCCAGGCCACAAGGACCTGACCCCGGTGATGGGCGCTGCTGGAGGCAGGCGGGAGGTGGGTATGGATGGCTGGAGGGGGGGAGAGGGAGGCCCTGGCAGTGAGGCCAGAGCCTGACAGTGTCCCAGCCCACGGTGCAGGCTGCCAGGGAGCTCACCTCCTTGCAGAGAGCTGAGGATGGCGCAGTGAATCTTCTCCAGCCTGGCTGCATGCTGCTGGCGGTCGGCGCTGGCAGCGCTCCCTGCACACTCCCCTACAGCCACCACCTGTCGGAACCAGCGCTCCACCTCGCTCGTGGGCACATCCTGTCGTGGGGAGCAGCCGTTAGCACCCCGAGGGGTGAAAGGAGGGGATGCTGCACGGGCACAGCCCTGGCAGGGGCACAACGAGGGCAGGTGCGTCCTGCAGAAAGTGCTCTGCAGCACAGGACACGAACGTCCCCTGTCCCCAGGGTGGGGATGCTGCCTGCACTGTGCTTAATGTGCCTTTTCTGTGGGGTTGGCAGCTGATGGGCACTGGCTGGGCTGACAGAGCTCAGGGAGCCAGCAGCAGAGCTGGCAGCTCAATTGATGCTCAGGAGATCGGGGCAGCAGACACACAAAGGTGCCTTTGGAATGCAGATCTCTGAGAGCCCTCTTTCTGAACCAGACGCTCTCTTACTGCAGCCCCACAGCTCCTTGAGGTTTTGGAGAGGCTTCCGCTGAGGTGCTTTTGCAGTGACCAGTGGCTCACAGAGGAGGCTCACAGAGGAGGCTCACAGAGGAGGCTCACAGAGGAGGCTCACAGAGGAGGCTCACAGAGGAGGCTCACAGAGGAGGCTCACAGAGGACCCTGCCTGCAGCCCAGCTGCAGAGCCTGTGCGAACCTGGACTCAAAGCCTCGAGGTCCTGCTGCAGGAACACCTTTATAGTTATTTATCTTCCCAGCAGCTCTTGCTCACAGCCCAGCCTTGCAGGTTACACTGGGGCTGTGGGGGATCGAGACCAGCAGTTGGGAGCTGGGGCAGCGGGTCTCTGCACTTGCCAGAACAACTTTCCCTGCTCTGATGTACCCGGCAAGAGCAGGACCGTTGGGAAACCACAGGTGGTGCTGCAGGAGCGATGCCAGGTACCTGGAGAGCCGCCTTCAAGCCACCGACGTCGCAGCCCTGGCCCAGGGCCGCCTGCATGGTGTGGATGATCACATAGCACATGCACACACGGGGGCTCTGCGAGGCCTGAGCCGCCTCCGTGTCAGTGACCAGCGCCTTGCAGATGGCTTCAGACAGCAGCTCTGGGTCAGCAAAGATGAAAATCCTATGTGGGGTGGGAAAAGAGGGAGATGAGATGAGGAGCCCCCCATCGCCTCACGTCTCCATTGCCCTGTCCAGAGAGGAGAGTTGCTGCTGGTATTCCCCCTCCCCTCCTGGTCTCCTTGCCAAGGGGGCTCCCTGCTGCCCAGGACCACAGAAATAATCCAGGATGCATGGGAGGAACGTGCTTCTCCCAATGCAAAGCTCCCCCAGAGCTGCTGCGTGGTTTATGTCCAAATCATGGTCCCATCTAACAGTAACTCAGAGGGCAGAAGGACGGATCACAAACCAGAGTAACGACCCACTGGAAGAGGCAGCACTCACTTTTCCTGGTAAGGGTATGGGTCACTCTTGAGACTCTGTTCAGAAATCACCATCCTTTGGTACAAGGTACCTGGTAAGTGTGAGGAGATAGAGACACAGGAGTTAGAGCATGAGAAACAGCAACACAACTCACTGGAGCAGCCCAGCGCTGCTCTGGGTTGTCCCGGTGGCTCTGCCAAGCCAGAGAACACCCATTGCTGGAGAGAAGTAAAAGAGCCAAGAATTGGGCCCAGAGTTAAAAATAGCCAAGGACAAAGATAGCCCATGCTACATAAAAAGAAAACCCCTTCTGTTCAGGAACAACTTCCTGTAGTTCCCTTCCTTTGTTTAGTGCATGCTGCGCTTGGGAAGAGCCCGACTCCCAGCTCCATCCTCGGGGCCACAGCAGGGGACAGCGTCTGGGTGGGTGTGAGGAGGAAAACACACTCCTCTCTCAGAAGGGATGTACTTTACCCCCACCCTGCTGTGGGGCAAGGACCCCGCTTCAGTCAGGTACCTTACACCACGAGCAGGGGAGCCCCGTACCTGGCGCTGCCCTTTCCGCCTTCAGCCTGAGCGCGTAGTCCAGCCCGATGGTGCAGAAGGGCCTGGGCAGGGTGAGCAGCTTCTTGCAGAAATCATACACTCTGCTGCAGAGCTCATCCGGGATGCAAGGAGCCTGGGGTGAGAACAGGGCAGGTGAGGAGATGCCACAGGCAGCGTTCCCTAACGGTGCTCTCCCCATGACAGACCCCGGGAGGGGGCCTGGGGGGCACAGAGCTGCATCAAGCTCAGTGTGGATTTAAATGTATTACATGAAGCAGAACCAGGCCGTGGGATGGTTGGGAAACCTCCAGCAATCCCCAGTTAAGGGCTGTGGGCACACATTGACAGGTTGTGACTTCTTGCACCACTGTGCATCTAAACACTTCCAGAAGAGGGGGTGGGCTGGAAGGACCCCCTTCCCTGGGGGTGCAGGGTGTGCCACTCCCCAGGTTACACATGCCAGTGTCTCAGCCATCGAACATCACACTGGGAAACGCACAGGCGAGTCCACTGGTGGTAGTCCCAGGGCTTTGCTGGGAAGTGCTGGGTTATTTCAGCACAGGATTGGCCAGACTTCCTCCGGCTTCTGGTTCCCTGGCTCTTGCCCCAGCGCAGCCCCTGGTCAGTTACCTTTATCAGGGTGTACATCAGCGTGTGCAGCAAGGGGATGATGTAATGTCTGAAGTCACCTCGCTCTGCCTGTGGGACCAGAAGACACAGTCAGAGCTGGAGGGGGGACAGGACGATGGGTAAAGTGAGGCAGGCTCATCAGAAAGAAAAGGTGTTACTTCTACACACAGCACCTCATCAAACCACAAGCCAGGCCGTGCCAGGATGCTGAGGGTGTGAGAAGGTTACACAGGATAGGACAAGACAAATCAATGAAACAAAAAGGAAAAAAGAATCCTGACAGTTTTTCCACCAGACGCCCTCGGGCAGGACACAGGTCAGGTGCTGCTGTCTGACACCCCTGGGGCAGCAGGGAGTGGCATGGGGCAGGGATTCCTGCTCTACTGGGAGCACAGGGGCTGGGGTGGGATGAGGGACACTCGGGGTGGTCAGAAGTGTTGCACCCTGTGCTACTTGCAAGCTTCAGCAGTGGTCTGGCTGCGGCACTGAGGAGCTGGGGGACGGTCCCTGCTCTGCCCCTGGCTCGCTGTCTCTCCTGGGGAAAACCCTGGTCTGTGCTGGCTGGGCACGAGCTGCAGCTTTGTCCTGGTGTCCCACAGAGCTTCCCACCCTTCACTACGCATCCCAGTCCCCAGCTCAGGCCCAGGCCCCTGGGAACACCTCAGACATCTCATGCACAGGATGCCCAGGAGGGAGGCAGAGCCCTGGTGCGGGGCTGAGACCCCATCCCACTGCCCCCCCCCGCCACCAGCCCCTCAGCAGAGGGGATGAGCCCCGCGCTCAGGGGGACATATCGGAGGCAGCACTCACCCGTTCCAGCTCCTTCACCAGGATCCTGACCAGAACTGAGCTGTTACTGGGGTTCTGGTCGATTTTTTTATGCAGGGTCCACCGCAGCATCCCTGGGAAGGGAAAGCCAGGAGAGGTCAGGCTGCAGAGCGGAGCAGCCGTGGATCAGGAGGGGTGTTTGACAGAGGGATGGGCAGACACAGGCACCACTGCTGCAAAATAATCACCCACTGGGCTGGGATGCTGCACTGACATCCCCATCCTTGCTAAGCCTTCTCTGCCCTCTGGACACCTGAGTGAGTGAAGGGTCTGGAAGGTGTTAGAGCCCCGTAGAGGAGGGGTGGAAGTGGTGGGTGCACAGCAGTCACCAGGAGCTTGCCAAAGACTTGGCACCTCCGTGAGCAGGTCGGAGAAGGCAGAGCAGTGATGGGGAGGTGAGGCCACCCCGTGTCCCCCATCACCCTGGCGCTGTCTGAGGCAGGGGAGCAGTGGAGGGTGGTGGGATCTGGGGCCAAGCAAAGCCCCAGTGAGGCAGAGCAATGTCAGGCAGGATGCTGACCCAGGAGCCATGCTGGGCTCCACCTTACCTTGGTCGCACTGGCAGGCGGGGTGGTGCCCGTCCAGCTCTCGCAGCAGCGTGCGGACGCGGCGCAGGATGTCCGACTCCACCTCTGCAGGGACAAAAAGGACGTGAGCAGCCAGGCCAGCAGCACCCCTGGGAGACTGGCACCCAGGGACAGCCCCGGGAGCAGGCACTGCTCTGGGTGAGGACGGGACTGCACCCCCCAGGATGGCTGTCTCAGGAGGTTTCCATCCCAGATGAACCTCGGTGGATGAGCCTCTCAGCAGCTCTGCCTGGGGCACTGGAACGGGGGGGGGGGGGGGGGGGCAAACGCCACCCCATGGACTGGCAGCCCTGGAGCCATGCTGGGAAGCAAAGTGCATCTGTGAGGATGTGCTGATAGAGAGCTCTACAGAGGACACGAACCTTGCAGAGTCACTCTCCCACCTTGTTCAGTGAAAAAAAAGGCAGCTTATGTAGAGAATCTAAGGACACTAAACCACAGCTCAGGACCATGCAGAGCAGAGCCACGGCTGCGCCTGGGCAGTGCCTGGCTTTGGCTGCAGCCCCCTGCCCATCACAGGGAGCACTCCTGCAGTGAGGTCTGCTGCCCCCACCAGCCTCTCACTGAGCCCCGAGGCTGTGGTGTCACCTCCTGCCCTCCAGCTGCAGCCCCTCGAAGCCTGTCCCCAACATGCAGCCCACCCATGGCCCCAGCACCTCCCGCTGCCCAGGCAGGGACCCGGGGTGGGCTCCTGCCCGGTAAGCGCCACACGTGCCTCGTACAGATCGAAACCAAACTGCATCCTGCTCGCAGCTAAAAATAACCCAGACAACCTCAGCCCTGGTTTGGGGTCTGGCTTGAGCGTGGGGCGAGGGCTTGTGGTCAGGAGGGAGCTCGCACGAGAGCCAGCGCCGTGCTCCCCAGCACGCTGCAGGTGTGCGGCAGAACGCAGCCCTGACAGCACCATGGGGCACCGGCCAGGGCAGCTCCCAGGCCCCCTCACCCCACCACAGCCCATCTCTGTGTCCCTTCTTACACTGGGCTTCTCCTCTGTTGGCAAAACGATTCTTGCTTTAATACTAATAGTGATGAAGAAAAGCATTATATAAGGCTGGGTGTTGTTGGGTGATGCTGCCCTGCAGGAAGCTGTCAGCTGGAGCTCCCAGCACGTCTGGTCCACGGGAAGATCCAGGTGTTTGTGGGAACCACATCCCAGGGTCCCTTCCTGGGGTGGGCTCCTGCCTCCCTGTTCACTGCTGGGACCTGGACCATCCCCAGCAGTGGCTGGGTGCCTCTCGCCTGCGTGCGAGGATCAGAGCAAGGAGCGATTTGCCCAGGTGCTGAGGGAGACACACGCCCCCTGATCTGAGCTGCCTCATCCACTGGGATGGCCTTTTGGGATTGGTGTCACTGCCACCACATTTCCCACCCAGCTTTGCTGCCCAGTTTGCTTCCACACCCTCCTCTGCCCCAGCTCCATTCTCCCTAACATCAGCAAGGGGGGGCAGAGGACAGCACTGGGCACACATCTCTGCTTGCAAGAGCCAGGGACAGCTGCCAGGGCCACAAGTTGCTGTGTGCAGGGGCCACAGCCCCTGAACACCGGCCCCTGGGTCGGGCAGGAGACGAAGCTGACAGGACTTGGCTTTATCAACCCTAGTTGATTTTGCACTGGGGGATTGGACAATAATGGACTATTGGAAATTTCCCATTCTTTTCATTTCTGTATGTTTTTAATTACCAGGGGAATTTTTTCCTGAGCAGGGTTATAAATACCATCCTCTCCTAAATCAAAGCAGCTACAGCCAGGACAGGCTGAGGGTTCTTCACGGGGAGCGGGGCGTCAGAGCATTCGTTCCAACACAAACAAGAGGCACTTTGATCTAAAATCAGCCTCAAGCTGCCAGCAACAAACACCAGCAGCTCAGAACTGGAGTAAAACATGTGGGTGTCGATATCCTGACCTCAGGGTGCTGGTAGCCCAACTTCACCTTGTGAAACAGCGTGAAAATAGAACAGAGGTGGGGAAAAGGACACAGAAACACAGCCCCACCGTGAGTGAGACATGAAACTACTTGAAAATTCAGGTGTGAATGGCTGCCAGACCCGGCGCTGTCCAAGTGCCCCTTAGAGCAGGGGTTTCACCCACCTCGGTTGCTCTGAGCCTTGTTTCCCATCTCCCCAGCAGGATCTGCCAGCGCCTTGCACGGAGCAAGCTCTATCCTCAGGAGAGAACCCTCCTCCTCAGGTACCCCAAGCTTTACTGGGGGCAGTCGAGGCACATGGAGGGGGCTGAGGTGGGTTCATTCAGTCGCACCCCCAGCCCCTCACGCCAGGGGCTCAGCATCACCCACCTGTGCTCTCCATGGCTGGGCTGGGGCGGCAGCTCGACGCCGGCGCGGCGGCCGCGGGGCCTCTGCAGCGACGGGGTGAGTGTGCGGCGGCTCCTCACTCCACACGGGCATGGCCTTGGGTCCTGTGCCGGGCCTGCGGAGCACAGCGGGCCTGCTGGGTGGGCTGCAGGGGGCTCGGCAGCAGCCCCCACCCTAGCACAGAGCATGACGCCGCTGGGACGCCCTGGGCACGGGGCCCCAGCGAGGTGCTGGCAGGGAGCACGGTGTGCTTCGGGGGCTGTGTGGCCCCCAAAGCATCCTACAGCAAGGATGAGCATCAGCATGTCCGAGGGCAGGGCTGGGCGCCTCACCCTCCCCGGGCCTTAGGGAGAAACGTCCAGGTGAAGTCAGACTGAAAGGCAAAGTCCAACCCAGAAAAGGGAAAAGAAAAGGAAAAAAACCCAACCACAAACTAAACCCCACCAGATTTCCATGAGGTCTCTGTGATTGCCGTGCTGATCTGCTCCCACCCGGATCCAGCATCCCAGAGAAGCAAACCCTGAGGAAAGCTTGGGAGCCAGTTACACTGCAGAGGGAAGCCAGCCTGGAGCTGGACGGCTTCCCTTGCCCTCAAGCATTGTTCTCTCCAAAGAAAGAGGAAAAAAAAATCCCAAGAGCTGAGGAGGACAGAAGGGAGATCTGCCTGCCATACAGCTACAGGCTGGGGAGCTGGCATGGGGCAGCTGTGGGGCAGCAGAGGAGACACCAGCACCCCCATGCAGAATTCTGCTCAGCTGGTGATTCACAGACTCGTCAGGGTGGGAAGGGACCCCCAGAGATCATCAACCCAACCCTCCTGGCCAAAGCAGGGTCCCTAGGGCAGGCCACACAGGATCTACCCCACACCTGGGTCCTGCCCCACAGCACCCAGAGGCTCCACAGTGCGTTTCCCTCTCCCACATCCCCATCCCTGGGCACAGCAGCAACCACAGGACTGTGCTGCCTGTACACACACCCCGAGTGAGCTGCAGCACCACTGTCAGCATCCTGAGGCTGAGGGGTTTGCTTTAGGGACTGGATAAAATCCACCCCATAGCTCGGAGCTGTGTGACTTCCCTGAAGCACTTGTGGCTGGTAACAGGGAGCACCCCAGTCAGTCCTCTGCACCCCTCTGCACATAGGCCGTCAGCCCAGGCCTGTGCTCGAGTCTTAGCCCTGTTTAGGATTCACTCTGTTTAATGCCTCAGTTTAGGACCTGGCCCTACCTGGGCAGGTCTTAAATCTGGTAACACCCATCACCAAACCCAGCACTCTGTAGCTGCAGAGGGGATGGATGGACATGAGCAGGAACGTGCCTGCCAGGCACCACTCCAGCCCCAAGAGCATCCTGCTCTCAGCAGCTTTCAGAAGCTCATTAAAGGTTTCCTGTAGCAGGCAAAGTTTGACAAACCCACCCCAGACACACGTGGGCTTTATTTCTGGCCCCAGGGATGGATAACAAGGCTGGCACCCAGCCACCACAGCAGAACTCTGTCAGCTGCCGGGCAGCAGTGCTGTGGGCTGAAAGTGGAGAGGACAGGAGAGGATGGGACAGGCATCCTTCTGCAGGCCAGGGACTTTCTATAGCAAACCCCATGCCTCTGCTTGCACAGCTGGCAGACAGCTGGGTCCAGGGCCAGGAGGGGGATGCCACATCCCCCCGGCTCGGGCAGATGCCTTGTACTGATCTGAGGGTTACATCTCAGCACCACGTGGACACTGCTGCAGCGCTGGACCTGCCCCTTCCTCCAAGGTGACCTCTCTGAGGTGCAAGACAGGACGGAGGGTGTCTACTGAGGTCAGCAAACCATGTTCCCCTGCACACCCCATGCTGACGGCAGAGGCGCTGCCCACAGGTTGTTCCTGCCCGTGGCACGGTGACCTGCCTTCCCCCACGTCCACACTGCCACTCCCGGCTGGCTCCCCGGATGCTCAGCACCCTGGGTGCAGAGCAGTGAGGAAGGGAAGGATGCTCCTGGGTCAGAGCTGACTGCAGCGCAGACAGGCAGCACCCAGAACCTGCCGCATGTCTGCAGACCAACGGGGCTTTCTGCTTCTGCAGGCTGAACCAGGGTGTGCCTCCTGGCATGCTGCGGGCTGTGCCAGAGGAGGAGAACACCAATCCATCCTCAGTTTCCAAAGTTACAGATCACCCTCTGGGATGACTGGCTACAGATGGCAAGTGAAGGATCCTCCCAACCCCTCCACGCAGAGCAGCACCAAACCCCCACGGCAGCACCAGGCACCGGTTGGCACCACGGTTCTCAACATGGTATTTCCCTCTGGAAAGGTGCCGGGGTCCACGGTGCCCTGGGGTCCCTGGTGCCCCAGGGTCCCTGGTGCCCTGGGGTCCCTGGTGCCCCGAGGTCCCCGGTGCCGAGCGGCAGAGCCGGGCTGCACGCCGGGCTCCTCCGGCACGCCTGCCCCGCTGCTGATTGCGTCGGTGGCTCTCCACATCCGCATCCTACCTGCCCACGCGGGGGAGGGAAGCTGGTGACCCAAGGTGGAAGTTGCTCACCAGCGCTTGGTTTCCAGATTTAGAACACGAGTCGGAGCGACGTGAGCTCCTCCTGCCCAAGAAGCTGCAGCCCTCGGTTCTCCTGCCTGGTGACAGCATGCTGCCTGTCCTCACCGACACTGAGCCCACAGCCCACCCGCCTGCTCGGGCATCCTGACAACATTCAACATCAAAGTCCCCAGCATATTGAAAGCCTGGTCACACCTTCTGCGTGTGGACAGGTAGATGCCACATGGGAAGAGGCAGGAAAGGACACACATAGAGACAGGCTGGTGAGGGAGACTGGGGTCAGCCTGGTTCCCACCAGGCACCAGCCACTGGTTCTCCCAGCCTGGCTGTAACCAGCACGGGCACCTACATGAGCAAACTTTGCTCACTTTGCTCCCCAAGGGTATCAGGGCTACTGCAGGAGGAGCAGGAGGGATGCCAGGCTGAGCTGAGAAGGGCTGGGCAGCATCAGCCCCAGCTTGGAGCAGTGCAGGCAGCAGGACCATGTCTGCCCTCCCCAGCCAGGACAGGTGGGGATGCTGCCTGCTCTTTCCTCATGGGCTTCATCAGGACTTTCCCAACAGCAACTGGCCCTGCAATCACCCTGACACAAAGCCACCCCCAGTGATGTGGTGAGGAAGGCTTTGAAGATGCAGGAGCCCACGCTGTGCCCAAGGACTAAACTCAGCCTTTGTGCAGAGCATTTCCAGGCAGCTCCTTGCCTACAGAGATGGAGGCTGCTCCCCAGCCAAGGTGTTTGGGTAGCCTTTCAGATATATTAATAAAGGCTGATTTATGCCAGACAATCTGACCTGGGCACCTCTTTGGCTGAGCATGGAGTGACAGGGAGCAAAGACCCAATGTATGCACACCTGGGACAGGAGACTGCCAGCCCCTGCACTGGGCAGAGGCATCTTAAGGGATGCAGTCCATCACCTGGCAGGAGGGATTCCCTGAACACTACCTAGAAGCCACGTGTTTCTTCAGTGACACACTTAGCGCTGCTGATTTGGGTGAAAAAGCGTTCTAGCAGAGGGTGTGTGGACCTGCCAGCACGCACCATGGGTGCTGGTGTCACCCACTGGCAAAACTGGGGTGTAGCAGGGTCCCTATCACTGCCCCAGGGCTTCTTGACCTGCACAGACAGGATCAGTGCCCAGCACCCACTCTGTGCACCTCTGCTGCTCCCAGGATGCAGCAGCCATAAATCCCCTGGGAGACCAGATGTGACACCCTGGCATGGAGAGGGATGTCCCTGCGTCCTCCCCACACAGGGACAAGCCCCTTCCTGCTGGCTGCTTTGCCACTGCCACTCCTAGTCACAGCCCGTGGGGCTGGAGCCCTGGTTACAGCCACCTCTGCCCATCGAGCCCTGACTCACCACGCACTGTGGTCCAATGCCCCCCCCCACGCTGCTTGGAGCTTGCTGCACTGCAGCACCCCATCCTTCTCACCGTGGGATCCAGGGGAGCCAGCTCCCCTCTCCCAGGTTTGCACCAGTGTCCTGGTGTCTCAGGCAGGGACACTCAGCCAAGGGGACTCCCCGTGCCGAGGACCAGACCCTCCGCGTTCGTTACCAGTGCCACAGCCCGTGGTTGCTGCTGACAGCATCAGTGCAGTCCTCAGAGGGAGGGGAGCACAAGACATCACAGCCCCCTGCTACCAACAGCTCTCTACTCTGCCCGCCTCGTCTCCCCAGCAGTGACCCACCCCTGGTGCAAGCAGGGGGATCCTGTCCCCATTGCTGGGGCTGGACTCTGCGCTGGCCTGGACGATGGACTAACTCAGATCTACCAGCTGGCAGCCCCAGCCCTGCTCCCCTGAAGCCCAGGGATGTGATCAGTGGGCAGCACTCACCTTCCAGCTCCCAGGGTCACAGCTCCCTACCCGGCACAGGATCATCCCAGCAGGCACATTGTGAGGAGGAGGAAGAAGAGGAGGAGGAGCAGGTGGCAGCAGATCAGACGCAGCCAAAGGGCTCCTGCTTCCCAGCCAAGGGGCAGCAGGTTGGAGCCAGTCGGAGAAGCAGCGATGCCCAGGGCAGGAGGCAGGCGAGCAGGGACGGGCCGCTTCTGCTCTGTGCCTGCGCTCACCGGTGACCACAGCTTTCAGCCCAGAAACAGGAAGGGCTCACAGGCCCCAGCCTACACGCATGACCGTGGAGGCACGAGCGCTGAGCCGAGGGGAAGCAGGGCGGCGCGGGGCGGAGGAGTGAGGTGGAGGCGCCCAGCTCCCCGACTCACACCCGCGAGGGCTCCTCTGCTTCTGTCCCCCTCCTCCCCCCTTGGAGCTCTTCCCTTCCCTGCAGCAGATATGAGACACATTTCATCCCATAACTGGTTATTTTGCTGTCTGCCAGCTCAGCAAGACCAGAGTCTTCTCTGCATTCATCCCACTTCTTTGCAGAGCTGCAAATCCCCGCTTCCTCTCTGCAATTCTTAAAATACCCATGGCATCAGCTGCATTTTATTGCATTTACAGGAAAAAATTAAAAAGGAAGGGCATGAAGGGAAGCCACATTCCTCCCTTCTGTTTCCAATAACGATGGGGCTTTTAGTGAAAAAACCCGAAAGCCACCTTTCCCAAGAGTGTGGGGTAATTATGGAACCCTCTGGCTATAGTCTTAAGAAGGAAGAACTTTGCATTCAAAGTACAGTTCACCCTGCAAACTGGCAGATCAGACCTTGGGTTCAAGGGCTTTGCAGCCTCACCCTCCTTTTCCAAACTGCCAGGGTGCTGGAGGGAGCGTGAGCAGGACCTGGCTGAGCACCGGGTGCTGAGCACCCCATAAACCCATCCTCAGAGTCCCTCTTCTGCAGTTGAAGGGGCCCAGCCCCGGGGAGCACCCTGTGACAGATGCTTTACTGCAGCTGAGTGAATACAAGACAAAGTGCAGCCCCGTTCAGAGGTCACTGGGGCAGGGGTCCACCCAAGAGCATCTACAAGTTGCAGGGGAATCCAGCCTGACCAGGATCAAAGCTGAGTCCCAAGAGACCACCTGGGCCATGTCCCCTCCCCCAGCATCCCATGTCCCCCAACCTGTTCCGTGCTGCTGGCGGCTGTGACAAACGTCAGAGCACGTGGCAGAGCAGTGGGGTTTGTCTGCCCAGCCTGGTGTGTGCTGGATGAACAGCCTGGCTCTGGGGAAGCACATCCCTGTCCCAAGGAAAGGACATCTCCTGCTTAGCTCTGACACACAGCAGCAGTTGAAGCTCAGTCCCTTTTAAGCCCTCAGTATGTGAGGGTGCCAGGATGAGACTGAAAATCCCATAGTAGGAGGATGGAGACATGTCTGTCCACACGAGTCATCTCAACCCCACCATGCTCCGTGGAGAGAATGAAGTAACTCGGGCTGGAGACCTTCAGCACCCGGACAGCCTCCCCTAAAGACCTGCTGCTCTGACCAATGGATTATCAAAAAGTGGCAGAAACAACTACAAACCAACCCCTCCACACCCCCTCCAGCCAGGTGAAAGGCGTGAGACACGGATCAAGCAATGCAGCAACATCTGAAGCCATGTCAGAAAGCCTAATCCCAAACCCCCTGGGGTGGGAGCTGGGCTAGCAGCAAGCAGCTGGGCTCCCTCGTGAAGCTCGGTCACACCATCCTGCCCTGGGTGTCCAACGCACTGGGGCATCCTCTGCTGCCCAGCACCCCCGGGATGTCCCCTCTGCCACCTCCCCTGCACCCAAGGACAGCAGCATGGGCAAGGACAGCCCATGGAGCACACATGCTGGCTTTCTCCGAGTTATATTTAGCCCCTCTCCAAAGCCAGCCTTTTCCATGCCTTCTGCAGCCCTGTATTTAATTACAAATTCACTACATGGGGACGTCTGAGGTTTCCTGTGCTTGTTTATCAGCTCAGCTACAGGCGCACACAGAGCAAACCCCCCGTACAGCACAGGAACCCATCCCAGCCCCATCCCACCCCCAGCCACTGCCCCATCCCAACCCTTCCCGCTCCTGGGGGGGCGCCCCAGCCCGGTGTGAGGAAGGACCATGCAAATACCATTGGCAGCAGCGATCGAGCTGTTGAGCGCCTGGTGTCCTGGAGACAGAGGCAGAGGCAGCACGTGTGTCGCTGTGTCTCCTCACGAGATGACAGGTGCCCTGAGCAGACCGGCGTCCCCCCCGCGCCGCCCTCCCCCTTCTCCCTGCAGTTGCCTCGGATGGGTTATGAAAGTCGCACATCAGAGGCTGGTGTAACGTTACAGAGCTGCGGGGCAGGCACCCAGCCCGCGCTTCCTCCCAGCGCTGCGGCGAGCGGCTGGAGCGCACCTCAGCCCTGAGCCCCAGGAGGACCCTGCACCGCCTCAGCCCGAGGGACGTTTGTCCCAAGCCAACCTGGGGATGCGGCACTGCATCCTCCCGGCTGCCCAAAGCGGCAGCCGACAGCTCCTGGACGCTGTGCAGCCGCCCCTCCGGACCCAGCGCCCGTCACTCACACCGGGACAGATTGATGCTGCGGCAAAATCATCCAGGCAAGTCCATCCCAGCAGGTCTGACATCCTGTTTGCACCCTCCTCCTCCTCCGTGCCTGTCTGCCAGCGGAGCAGCTGCTGTTTCTGGCCCCGATCCTGACCCCCAGCCCAGCTGCACAGCTCAGGTAGGGAAGGGGAGGACATGCAGCTTCCCAGCCTCCAGCCCTCCCAGCTGCCCAGGTCACAGCACCTCCAGGCTCCCTGAGGGCCTGAACCACGGCCATGGATAAACACCAAGGGCTGGATCTGGCTCCATCTCACCTCACATCAGCCTCTCCAGAGCGAGGTATCACCTCAGTTAAAATGAAAACTAAGAAAACTTTCGTTATGAAGCTCAACCCCCATGAAGATCACCTGCCCCGCTGCTGGCCCCGTTCAGACACGTTGCTGGGGCAGCGGAGACCTGCAGAAGAGGAGGGGGGATCACGTGTGCTGTGGCCCAGCCTGGAGCCTTCCTTCTGGGCCGATTCTCAGTTTCAGCTCAAAACCTGGCAGGGCTTGTGGTTTCAGGCAGCTCTGATATGAAACCAGATGCTCTCCCTCAGGCTCTCACTGCCAAGGAAAAGCATCTCGAGCTCAGACTCGGCTTTCCAGCAGCACTTGGCTGTGCCGCTTGCCTGCTGCCTGCCCTGGCAAGGCACATCCCTGCCAGGAGGCTGGTGCCCTTGGTGGGGGGAAGGTGAGGATGGCTCTCCCAGCCATTGCACTAATGAAACACCCTCGCAGCTCGTGCTGCAGCGGATATTCCTCTGCCCACCAGGACTGAATGAGGCCCAAAGCCCTTTGCTAAAGCTGGCGTGGAAGCGGAGCGGCTTCCTGGACACTAATGACCCTTTGGAGACTTCCTCACCAACGTCACGTTTCATTCTTCCTAAGGAAAGAAACGAGCTCTTCCGGAAGCATCAGCTTTTTACATTTAGCATCTCTTTCCATTCCCAGAGTCAGCTTGGGAAAAACAATCGAGGGAAAAAATAAGTGCATTTTGAAAAGCTGCTGCCAGGTTTGCTCACACACACAGCCTGGGCAGGGGCTGTCTGCCTGAGGGGGACATGAAAGGGGGAACTGCCCAGGCTCCCAAATGTGGGCAGCCTGGGACAGGCCATGCAGGGAGGCAGCTGCTCTCCTGGGGTGGAAGGAAAAGTGTTGGGTCTTGCACTTGGGCAGAGGAATCCCAGACACAGATACAGCCTGGGAGAGGAGCTCCTGGAGAGCAGCCCTGCTGGGAAGGACCTGGGGGTTTGGTGGATGAGAAACTTCCCATGAGCCAGCAGTGGCTCTGGCAGCTCAGAAGGGCGATGGGATCCTGGGCTCCATCAGCTGAGGGGTGGCAGCAGGGACAGGGTGGGGATTGTCCCTCTCTCAGTGGTGAGTCCAGCACTGTCTATAGCCGAGGTCCTTTCTCTCCAGGCCATTCAATGGTGCCTCAGTGCCCAGCTCTGCACAGGGACACGGTGCTGTCCCCTTCCACAGCCTCTGCCAGCACCAGCACTCGGGGGCCAAGACTCTGCCTGACAGCAGAAGGGAGCTTGCTGGGGTCCAGGGAGGGCACAGAGCTATTGCCCATGGGCTCTGGGGGGCCCAAGCACGTGTGCCCCCAGCGTGTTGTGCACGGCACCTGCCACAGCTGTCAGCAGCTGGCCAGGCTTGTTGGTGTACTCCTGCCATTGCCCTGGCAGTAGGGAACACACCGCATGATGCTGTCAGGCGTGCAGAGAGGGGCAGGCTAGCAAGGGCAGGGCAAGTTTATCACCTGGCACTGGGACAACAGTTACGGGCAACAAGAGAAACCACCACCTCTGGGGCACCCCCCAGTCACACCAGCCCGGGCTGAGGAGGCACAGGAGAGACTCACAAGCAAAACCTGCCCCGGCCCCTATCACTCCCAGCAGCAGCTCCCAGCAGAGCTCCTGCCCAAACCTTGATTGATGGACAGTGCTGTCTCCAAGGCATGTCACACCTCAGAATAGAAAGACGTGACTCAGCCAACACGGCGTCTGCCTTCAGCACAGCCACCACCACCAGCAGAGCTCACAACAGCACGAAGCAACCAGGAGAGCAGCTCCTGAGAGCCCCCCACATTGGGGTCGGGGATGTGGCCAGCGTTGGGAAGGCTGGACACAACCAGTAGGAGTCCTCTTGGGTCAGCTCTGTCCCAAACACGTGGAGAGGAGCTCTCACTCCTTGAGAAAAGTCAGAGCTGGATCTGCCAGATCTGCACTGAGGCTGGGCATGGGGGGGTGCTGGGGAGAGGGGGTGCTGCTGCCCACATCCCAACAGCCGGCTGCAAGCCCACACAACGGAGACCCACAGAAAGTCACCGTGGCCCTGCCACAACAGCAGCCATGCCCGCCCCACGCACCAGAAGGCAGCTGGGAGGTGGGAGATGGTGCAAAGGGGCCACGGGCAGGTTTGACACCAAGGTCCCTGTCCCCTGTGGAACGAGACCGTGTCAAACAAGCAGGACTACTCTGAGAAGGCATCTGCAGGGCACCCAGAGGGAAACTCACTCCACGAGCAAGGTACCAAACAAGGACACACCTAAAAGTCTGTGCAATATGCAGAGGTGAAAAATGAATCCTTGGCGCCCGGAATAACCTGTTCCTGTGTTCAGGCTCAGTCAAAAGACAGAGAAAAAACTGCTGCTGAGTTTCACAGACACTCAAAGAGCTCCCATGGGAAGGCAACAGCATCCCAGGGGGGTGAGCGGTGGTGGTGCGATGGCTCAGGCTGGGTGTCTCTGGTGCAGCCAGAGGATGCAGAAGCAAATTCTCAACAGGGCATGGCAGGGTGGGACCAAAACTTGCCTGCTGCACAGATTGGCTCATCGGCATTTTTTTGAAGCTGGGGCTGAGCACTCCCCTTTTTGTTTCCTTTCTGGACGGGCTGTTGCAGTCTCCTCGTTATCACCACTACCATCACTGGTTATTGGCCTGTCACCGCTGCAGCGCTCAGGGCCCCAAGGGACAGAGGAGGCCCCAGGCCAAGGGGAGGGGAAGCCAGGCAGCTGCACGGCTGCACAGACAGCAGCACAGCACCCAGCACCACCCCAGACACTCCCAGGACACAGCAGTGCCGTGCAGCCTTCCCCGGGGATGGGTGCAGGGCCACTGCCTGGCCCTGGAGCCGGGAGCCCCGGACACGCTGGCCGAGAGCCCGCGCCGGCCCAGAGCAGCTCTGGGCAGGTGACTCCCTTGCTCACAACTGGGAGTTGCTTCTCATGGAGCAAAATGAATCTGCATGAGCTAGTGCTGAACCAGCCCTAGGCCAGTGAAGTCATGTGCTCACCCATCTGGCAGCGAGCATTGCTGTGACTGCTGTGCCTGCATGGGGATGTGTGTGCAGCCAGTGGCCCAGGCCCTGAACGACTGCTGGAGCAGCAACACCACCAGAACTACCCATGTCTTCACAGAGTCACAGCACCACTGGGTTGGAAAAGACGTTTAAGATCATCTAAGTTCAACCGTCCCTGTTCTGTGCTGACCCAGATCCCTGAGCACCTCATCTCCCCTTTCAACACCCCCAGGGCTGGGGACTCAGCCCCCTCCCTGGGCAGCCTGTGCCACAGCCCCACAGCTCTGCCAGGGAAGAACTTTGCCCTCCCATCTGAGCTGACCCTGCCCTGGGGCAGCTTGAGCCCATTGCCCCTTGTCCCATCTCCTGTCCCCTGGCTGAAGAGACCATCACCCACCTCTCTGCACCCTCCTGGCAGGGCAGGGGAGGTGGGGAGAAGGTCTCCCCTCAGCCTCCTCTTCTCCAGGCTGAACACCCCCAGCTCCCTCAGCTGCTCCTCAGAGGATTTGCCCTCCAGCCCCTTCCCCAGCCTGGTTGCCCTTCTCTGGACTGGCTCCAGGACCTCGCTGTCTTCTCTAGGGGAACAGGCAGCAAAGTCCCCACACCCTTCCCTGGGACAGACTCCAGGACAAATCCTGTGTTTCCCTCCAGGATCCCGCTCACTGGTGGGGTGCAGCAGGGGAAGCTTGTACAAACATTCCCTTCCTGCAGAGGAGCACCACGTTCCTCTTGTCCCACACCATCAGCAGCCCCCTCCCCTAATTCACCCTGAGAAAGGAAACCAACCCCACCCCGTTCCAGGGCTTCCCAGGGTCTTTCATCTGCAGGGACGCAGCACATGCTGCCAACCTCTACGGCATGAAGCACTCCCCAGTCAAAGTGTGGTACTGGGGACCAGCACAGAAGCAGGTCCCCCTGAAAGGGGCAGAGAGAAGACAAGACAGAGGATCCCCACGCACGGACAGCCACGCACCCCCAGGACTCTACCTGCTTCTTCAGCCCAGCGAGTCACACGTGTGCCCAAGGTCCCGTCCAGCACAGGAGGATGGAGTCATAGCAGGGTCCGGTCTGCCCAGCAAGAGGATGGATGGGTGCTGGGAGAGCGCCGGGGCAGCTGCCGGGCTCGTCAGCACACTTCAAAGCCTGCAAAGCGAAAAGGGAAGCGCTGGAGCTATTTCAAGACAACTTCCTCTTTCACAGCCGAGTCCCTTAAGGAGAAAGCTGTCCCCGCGTGGGTCACGCTCGCCTGGCTTGGGAGGCTTGGCCATGCCCAGCCTCTAACGCCCCAAGCCAGCCACGCAGGGCAGGCAGCTCTGCCATGGGCCTGTGCTGGGACAGACAGGCTGAGCCCTGGCACGGCCTTGGCCACGCTGCCGAGCCCCCAGCATGGGGCAATTCCTCCAGAGCTGCTGCCCCCCAGCCAAGGCACACAGGGTGCTGGAGGCTGCACACCCAGCACCTCGAAATAAACAGTGTTGCCACGAGAGACAAGGAGGAGTCTGCCCAGGGAGACACTTCTGCAGCTCCCGGTTCCAAGCACAGCGCTTCGTGCCTCTGCCAGCGCCTCCCACCCTAAGCATCTCGTGCACATCTGCTCCTGCTCAGTGCCAGGGCCGCCCTGCAAGCCCAGCAGCCTACCTGCTGCCAGCACAGGGACACAGCCTGGGAAAGGGATGTCCAGCCCCTTCTGGGACCCTGTTCTGGGTCTGTGTGGCTGGGTTCTGGGGGAGAAGGGGGGCTGCAGTGGCAGCTGCTGCAAGAAGCAGCCAGAAGCTCTCTGCAGGCCCCACAGGGCAAACACCAGCTGGCTCCAGGCTGCAGTCGCTGCTGACCAAGGCTGAGCCCATCAGCGATGGTCACAGCGCCTCTGGGAACCACAGTGAGGAGAAAAAATCCCACCAGCAGCCGCTTTGTGCCCCAGAGAAGGGAGTGAGAAGATGTGAGGAGCTGTGCAGGCACCAAGGCTAGGGAAGGGGGGAGGAGGCGCCCCAGGTGCCGCAGAGAAATGCCTCAGCACCCACTGGAGAAACCCATGGTGGAGGTGTTGGCTGTGTGTTGGTAGAAGCAAGCCTATCTGTGCTCAGCAGAGCATCACACTGGTGTCACCAGCGCCAGGAGTGCAGCTCCTGGGATGAGCCCAAACGGGGACCCAGGTGAGGCAGCGCAGGGCTGCTGAGGTCCCTGACTCGCAGGTAGGGCTGAGACCCATTTGCACATTGGCATAAGCCCATGTTGGCACGTGGGAGGGATGCACGGACCCAGCAGACCCAGCCCAAATCAGGAAATGTGCATCCCCATAGGATGTGGACACAGGGCAGGGGCACAACTGGTGCCATCCTTGCTTATGGCCAGGGCCCTGCTAGAGCAGCTCATCACCGGGAGAGTTATGCAGAGTAGTGCTTGAGGCACTGAGCTTTTCTGGGGTGAGGGGGCTGGGGGGAGAAGGTACTTATAGAGGCAGCGTGGGAACTTCAGCTGATACTGTATCACTTCCCATCTTCTCTTACATCAGAAAAAGCGTTAGGTATAGTTACATACCTGGGCCTCATTTAAAAATAACCTACTTCCTTCCTGAAGGGAGAGAAAGGCAGGAGGAGGTAGTTTAAGGGGCTGTCAGGGTTACTTGCATTCGATTCCCATTCGTCGCGCTGGTGCCAAGTCGCTGCGCTGGCAGCATCCCCTTCCCCATGGGGCTCCCTGTGCCGAGCAGCCGTCCCTCAGGCAGGAAGGCACTGGGGAAACAGCAGCAGCACACACCACCAGATGATAACATCCTCGTTTCCCCTGCCTTGTTTTCATTCACCTGGCTCCCATTCATGAAGGACACAGGCGGGTGCCCCGACGCCGGCACGGAGCCTCTGCAGAGCCCAGCGGCACTGGCAGACCCCAGACCCACCCTGGGGGCAGCATGGCTGTGGCACATACAGGTGGGATCCTGCTTGCTAAAGCTCTGTCCCTGCTAGCATCAGAATAAGCTCTTCAATATGCCCGGGCTGAGGATTTGGTTGTGCATCTCAGGTCCCTGCTCAGCAGGATGCGCAGCACAGCTCTGCCCACAGGCAGGAACCACGGCACAGATGCTGTTCCCAGAGGAACATGAGCTGTGAGGCCAATGCACTGACACGAGCTGGGGTATGAGCCCCACGTGGCTGCAGAGGAGGGGAAGGAGGTGGCACTGGCCACACAGCATCCATTTTTCAGATGGTGATGCTTCACGAGGCTGGGATCTTCCACCTGA